>OY757013.1:63540880-64221713 GCA_963580285.1 Lucinisca nassula | reverse complement strand
AAAAAAAACGGTCGTATTATGTTATGGGGTCGGCGTCCGTCCGTCCGTCCGTAAACTTTTCGTTTCCGGATAACTCCTCCTACAGTTTTCATCCGATCAAGCTGAAACTTGGTAGGTAGTAAGACCATGATGTATAGATGTGCGTAAAGTTTCGAGAATCAACGTCCGCCAAATATTAACAGAGTTATGCCCCTTTGAAATTTTTGTAAACATTTTCGTTTCCGGATAACTCCACCTACAGTTTTCATCCGATCAAGTTGAAACTTGGTAGGTAGTAAGACCATGATGTGTAGATGTGCATAAAGTTTCGAGAATCAACGTGCGCCAAATATTAACAGAGTTATGCCCCTTTGAAATTTTTGTAAACACTTTTCGTTTCCGGAAAACTCCTCCTACAGTTTTCATCCGATCAAGTTGAAAATTGGTAGTTAGTAAGACCATGATGTGTAGATGTGCGTAAAGTTTCGAGAATCAACGTCCGCCAAATATTAACAGAGTTATGCCCCTTTGAAATTTTTGTAAACATTTTCGTTTCCGGAAAACTCCTCCTACAGTTTTCATCCGATCAAGCTGAAACTTGGTAGTTAGTAAGTGTGTGTGAATTCGGGTTTAACGTCGCTTTCAACAATTTTTCAGTCATATCACGACGGTGTCTGGTTGCGACAGGGAGCTCAATGCTCACGTTTATAGTGCTGCCTCACTGAAGTATCATGTCCCAGACACATTACATGATACCACACCCAGTCACATTATCCTGACACTGGATCGACCAGTCCTAGCTCTACCCCGTAAATCTGAGTGCCAAGCGAGGAGCAGCTAGTACCATTTTTAACGACTTTGGTATGTCGCGGCCCGGGATCGAACCCTAGACCTCCCGTTCCCCGGAGCGGACACTCTACCAACTGAGCTATCGGGGCCGGTCGGTAGTTAGTAAGACCATGATGTGTAGATGTGCGTAAAGTTTCGAGAATCAACGTCCGCCAAATATTAACAGAGTTATGCCCCTTAGAAATTTTTGTAAACATTTTCGTTTCCGCATAACTCCTCCTACAGTTTTCATCCGATCAAGTTGAAACTTGGTAGGTAGTAAGACCATGATGTGTAGATGTGCATAAAGTTTCGAGAATCAACGTCCGCCAAATATTAACAGAGTTATGCCCCTTTGAAATTTGTGTAAACATTTTCGTTTCCGGATAACTCCTGCTACAGTTTTCATCCGATCAAGCTGGAACTTGGTAGTTAGTAAGACCATGATGTGTAGATGTGCGTAAAGTTTCGAGAATCAACGTCCGCCAAATATTAACAGAGTTATGCCCCTTTGAAATTTTTGTAAACATTTTCGTTTCCGGATAACTCATCCTACAGTTTTCATCCGATCAAGCTGAAACTTTGTAGGTAGTAAGACCATGATGTGTAGATGTGCGTAAAGTTTCGAGAATTATCGTCCGCCAAATATTAAGAGAGTAATTTCCCTTTGAAATTTTTGTAAACATTTTCGTTTTCGGATAACTCCTGCTACAGTTTTCATCCGATCAAGCTGAAACTTGGTGGGTAGTAAGACCATGGTGTGTGGATGTGCGTAAAGTTTCGAGAATTAATGTCCGCCAAATACCCCTTTGAAATTTTTGTAAACATTTTCGTTTCTGGATTACTCCTACAGTTTTCATCCGATCAAGCTTAAACTTGGTAGGTAGTAAGACCATGATATGTAGATGTGCGTAAAGTTTCGAGAATTACCGTCATCCAAATATTATCAGATTTATGCCCCTTTGAAATTTTTTAAAACATTTTCGTTTCCAGATAACTCCTACAGTTTTCATCCGATAAAGCTGAAACCTGGTAGGTAGTTAGACCATGATATGTAGATGTGCGTAAAGTCTTGGTATATAGCAAGACTGTGGTCTGAAGATGTGTGTAAATTTTCGAGGTTAACCGTCCACCAAATATTAATAGAGTTATGACCCTTTGAAAATTTCTGTAAACAACATTTTCATTTGGGGGTACTTATTCTGAGGTAGATACTGCTGTTTAGAAAAAAAAAGTCTCAATTTGTTATGGGCTGGTGTCTGTCTGCCGTTGGGCAGGGTTGGTAGGCAAGCCCTATCATTGCAAACAGTGTAAATCCAGATGAGATTGCTTCTAAAGAAGTCATCTGATCAGGATCTACACTGACATTCAGTAAATGAACATGTAGAAATAAACTGCATCAAGTAATCTGATTTGTTTAAAGTCAGATTTGTGTGTGGCTTAATTGAATATTCAGGTTAAAGGTTAAGCAAATGCTATAAGTGCTCGTTTTTATGTTGTAAATAACTGATGAGATTAATTCTAGTTCTAAGCTGTCTGCTGTGGAAAGAGCAATACAGGGAAAAGGAAGAAAGCTCTGTGATGCCCTAGCTCTGGCTTGGCACTGTGCATGCTCTTCTTGCATTTGCTGTCACCCATTGAAACTTGAAAAATAGTTCCACCATCAATGAATACTGTTTTCAGGTTTCAGTCTACCAAATATGAATTTGCCACGGGCGTATAATGCCCCGCTTGCGGAGCTCTTGTTCATGATATATCTTGGTCAAGTTCAAATATAGGTCATGTAAAGTTAAGAACTAGGCCACTAGGCAAATTTCTTTAGAATCTTGTTCACCCCTTGAGGCCATATTTTTTGCTTCAATATTCATGAAACTTTACCAGAACATTTGACTTTAGTTGATAAAATCTCGGTCAGGTTCGAATATAGGTCTTGTCGCGTCAAAACCTAGGTCACTAGGACAAATTGCTATAAAACCAGCCGGCCTTGGTGGCTCAGTCGGATGCGCGTCTGAATGGTGATCAGGAGGACGAGGGTTCGATTCCCGCCGGGGTCGGCAACATTCTTTCGCGGAGATTGATCATGAAATCTTCCCACGGTCATTCTCTCCCTTCCGCTGATTCAAGAAGGGCAGTTGTCAGTTTCTGGCGAAAGAATGTGCACTGTATTGGTTAACCGATTACGTATAAACCTGCCCAGGAAAAGTGTGGATAGGTAAACTGACCGGCTCAAAAATGACCTAAAATTGTGTTGACTGTGCCGTTAAACGGCAAAAAAAACAAAGCTATAAAACCATCTCAACCCGCTAGAGGCCACCGTTTCTCTTCAATATTCATGAAACTATTCCAGATTATTTGTCATGATAATATCTTTGTCCAGTACGAATATGGGTTACGTCGGGTCAAAAACTGGGCCAATAGATCAAATTGCTTTTAAACCTTGTTTACCCTCTAGAGGCCAGAATCTTGCTTCCATCGTCATGAACCAATTTTAAAATGATTGTCTTGATAATATCTTTGACAGGTTTCAGTATGGGTTAGGTTGAATAAAAATAGGTACTATGTCAAACTGCTTCAGAACCTTATTCATCCTCCATAGGCTACAGGTTTGATTCAATCTTCATGAAACTAGACCAGATGGTTTGTCGTGATGATAGCTTGGTCAGGTCGGATAAAAAAACTAGGACACTTGCTTGAAAAACGTTCTTCTTCCTCTAGAGGCTACAATGTCCATGGATATATACCATAGCGTTTGTATTGATGCTATCTCTTGTCACATTCAAAAATGGGTTATGTCGGATGAAAAAAACTAGAAAACTAGGTCATATCGCTAAATACCTTGTTCGGCTTCTACAGTCCACATATTTGCTTCAATCTTCATGAAGAATCTATATCAGAATGTTGGTCTTCACAATATCCCGGCCAGATGACAATATGGGCTATGTAGGATCAAAATCTAGGTGACTACGTCGATTAATTTTGTTGTTAAGTTCACTTGCCAGAGGCCACAGTTTTTTGTTTCAGTCTTCATGAAACTATACCAAAATGTGTGTTGATGATATCTTGGTCAATTAGGAATATGGTCATGTCGAAACAAAACATGACCATATTCCGTCAACTTGCTTTAATACCTTGTGTACCCTCCAGAGGCCAGAGTTTTGCTCCAATCTTTATGAATCTTTTACAAAATGTTTGACTGAATAATATCGTGGTTCAAATTGTGGGTCAAACAAGGTTACAATGTAGGTCACCATGTTACATTATTTTAAGAGCATTATTCACCAACTAAAGGCCACATTTTCACTTTACTCTTCGCGAAAATACAACAGAATGTTTGTCTTGACGATATCTTTATTAAATTTGAGTATGGGTCATGTCGGATCAAAGACTATGTCAAATAACATTAAAACCCTGTTCTCCAACTGCAGGCTACAGCATTGTTTCAATCTACATAAAACTATCCCACAATGGATGACTTGATACTATCTCAGTCAGGAACATTGGTCATATTGGATCAAAAACTGGAACACCAGGTCAAATTGCTTTAAAAACGTATTCACCTTTATTTACTTTATTCTTCATTAAACCTTTTCAGAACGTTTCTGTTGATGCTATCTTGGTGAATATATATAGGGAAAACTTTTAAAAATCTTCTTGTCTCAAACCAGAAAGTCCAGGCCTTTAATATTGTGTATGGAACTATATTAGAGGACCTCTACCAAGATTATTCAAATTATAGCCCTGGGACCAAAAATGGCCCCGCCTCAGGGCCCACCGGTTTTGCATAGACTAATATAGGGAAACCCTTTAAATCTTCTTCTCTGAAACCAGAGGGCCCAGGCCTTTGATATTTCGTGCGAAGCTTCATCTAGGGGGCCTCTACCAAGATTGTTCAAATTATAGTCATGGGGCAAAAATGGCCCCGCCCCGGGTCCACCAGTTTTACATAGACTTATATTGGAAAACCCTTTACAAATTTTCTCGTCTGTAACCACGGCCGCCGCCCATCGGGGCTTTGAGAAATATATGGGCTGCATGATGCTTCCACGCAGAGCTGAAACCGACCTGCACACGAGTACTGGTAAACAACTTAGAGGAGCTAAGCCTGCTCAGGCAAAGCGGTGCGAGTCGTCCCGTCCATGCTTATAAACCCTATTGATTTCATTGGGCGGCAGGGCTTGAAATGTCAATTTATCTCAATGTCGGGTAAAAGTCCTACAAAATTTGAAGCAACGTCTCCAAAATGACCTTTACAGTTTTGAGGGGTAAGTTAAACCTCAAATCTAACAAACAAATTGTCTGTAACCAGGGTAAATCTTTAAAAATCCTCGTGTGTGAAACTAGAAGGCCCAGGATATTGATATTTTGTATGAAGCTTCATCTAGTGGACCTCTACCAATATTATTCAAATTATAGCCCTGGGGCCACAAATGGCCCGCCTCAGGGCCCACCGGTTTTACATAGACTTAACTAGCCAGCCGAAACTAGCTAGTCTGGCCCAGAAAACCTGTACACTCCATATTTTCCAGTTTTGTAGTGTATTCCTTGCTTCCAAAGGATAACCCTTTCTAGAATTTATATAGGGAAGCCTTTTAAAAATCTTCTCGTCTGCAACCAGAAGGCCCAGGCCTTTGACATTTGGTATGAAGCTTTATTCAGGGAACCTCTACCAAGATTGTTCAAACTATAGCCATTAGGCCCACTTTTGTTTTACATAGACTTTTATAGAGAAAACCTTTAAAAATCTTCTCATTTGAAACCAGAAGGCCAAGATCTTTTGTTATTTGGTATGACGCGTCATCTAGTAGTGCCAAGACACTGACATACAAGTCGGCTCTATATTGTCAAAGTGAACCACCTACTCATAAATCTAGCTTCTGATTGCAACTGCACCCCCTCCCCCACATCAGAACGTGACAAGTAAGACGGAACCTGTTCATCTCCTGGTGCACTAGGACCTGATTCTCAATCAAATACCGCAAGGTGTCTAGATCGTGACATACAAGTTAATAATAATAGTTCGTGGGTCATTACTAACAATGACCAATCTTAATCATATTTGAGAAATGTTAGTTTTTGTGTGTTCTAAGATGGCTGATGAGACCGATTCTAGCTCTGAACTGTCTGTTGCAGATAGAGCAACAGAGGCTAGAGGAAAACAGCTCTGTTGGTGATGACTTAGCACTGCTGTGTGCTGTGGGCGTTTCTTGTCAGTTGCACTGATTCTGTTTGCCTCGTATTCACTGGCACCCTGTTCTATGAGACCTTGCCACTTTGCTCTTGCTCTGCCCTGTGTCATTTAGCTCTGTATTATACAAGTTAGCTCTGTATTGTCAGAGGGAACTCTAGGATCTAATGCCAACTCTACCCCCCACTACCCCCAGGACCTGACCTGACCCTCCAGAAGGTGCCTAGATAGTAGCATTCACGACAGCTAATCCTCTGAAAGAAAACAATTTGGAAGGATTTTTTCATGGGTGACCTTCTGAAAAAAATTGCTCGAAATCTTTTCACTCCACTGAACATGATAGCCATCAAAACTAAAAATAAAAAAAAATAAACAACCTTTTAAATTACTTCTACTCCTAAATAGATAAGACTGATTTTAAAATATTTCACAGAAATATTCCTTTGGTCACTGTAACCAAACTTGCTTAAACCATTCACTTCATCTTATATAACCTTCCATTTTGTCTGTACAATAAGGATCAGATGAGCGTTCCAGGGCCATTATGGCCCTCTTGTTAAGCTTCAGTCTTCATGAAAATATATCATAAATGATTGTCTTGATGCTATTTCAATCAAGTTTTAACATGGGTTATGCCGAACAAGAAAAGCTAGGTCTTTAAGTCAAATTTCTTTTATACATTGTTCACACTCTAAAAAGGTCACGGATTTGCTTCAATCCTCATGAAAAATCTAGACAATAGTCATATTTCTAAATGATTTCATAGATTCATTCCTCAAATGTTGCTAAAATAATTCCAATTTGATGAAAAAGATGGCCTGCAAACATGCCAATAAAAAACAACCCATGTCCTTAAACCAGTGACTCCTTCGCATCCATAAGCTATGAAACATCTTGGACTCAGCTAAGCGTCCTGGCCATTATGGCCCTCTTGTTTCTGTAAACACGTTAGGGTTAGAAATTCATGTCAGGAGTCCTTGTTAGGTATGAATGACAGATAAGTAACTTTGTTTGAGTATTTACTTTCTTTGTAGTTTTTGCATTATCCTGTGCATGCCTTTCTGTTTGCAGGTGACGACCCACTCTAAGTTGCTGTCCACATCCGACAGAGTTGACATCTCATCTGCCACAGATATAAAAGTTCCTAATATAATGTTAGAGACACTTCAGTCATTTGATACTGAACAACAGTTTAACAACAAAATCAAGTAAGCTTTCAATTTAGGTTGACTAGATTATGTACCAGGAGTATTGACTGTGATTGATGCTTAAGGTAGAATTTCCCTGAATAAAAGTATGCTGAGTTGCAGTTTTTCCGCTGACCATATCCAGACATATGCAGCTGTTTTATATGTTTATTGGATCTGTATTTTGATGCACGTCTTGTTCTGTGTATGCATTCAGATCATTAACTCATTAACCTTTTGAATAAAAAAAGAAATGAAGGAATGATCAGGAATCGATACAATTTCCCAACACCTGCCATCAGAAACACCAAAGAGAAAGAAACGCAAACATGCAATAACAAAACCCCAATGAAAACATCACAAGCGAATAGCCAAAAGGACAGTTACTTTCCCACAAAATGGCCAAAGGGCTATCTAAAACAAAAAAGATCTATATGTAATACATACAAAGACGAACTGGTACAAAAATCATCTACAGCAGAAAACTGGCTGGGAACGTTCAGCAAAAGTAGTTCACTGTGTGGCTTAAATCGTTTTTACATTGCCACAATCCTCGCCCTTGGTTCTGTTGTGGTTTACACAAATAATATGTTCAGTCCCCATGAAGGATTTCTAACCCATCAGTGTAACAACTCCGAGAACATGAAAATCAAACGATTACACAGATGAAACAAAGATGAGGAATCGACAGCACGAAACAACTGAGATGCTAGAGAAAAAGAGAACCAATAGTTAGTTTCCAGTGGAGACTTAATAAAATCTGAGGCCGACCTGCTGGCGTGAAACTAAAGAGGGAAGCAAAGTTAGCAAATATGATTGGGTTCAATACCATGCATTCAGTCTGTCATATAACATTTATATTGAGTCCAATCTTTTTATATCGGAGTATGATTTTAGGAAAAGTAGAAGTAAAACAAAGATCGGGAATCGATTCAATTAACTTACTCCACCCATCAAAGACACCAAAAGGGAATGAAACACAAACATTAAGCGACCAGACCATAATGGAAACCTAAACAAAGAAAGGCCATAAGGACACTTACTTTCCCACAAAATGGCCATATGGCCATCCAAAATAAAAAGACACAAGTGATACACACAGTAAGTAACAAACAACAACATGAATAAATCGCCACAGAAGAACCGCCTTGGAACGGTCAGTGGAAAGATTTCCACTGGGGGGCTTAAATCGATTTTACGTGGCCACAATCCTCGCCCTTACTTCCGTCGCGATTTAGACAAATAATTTGTTCGGTCCGCATGAAGTTTGGTTCTGAAATCATTGCAAGTATATATTTTTTCTGAATTAATGTACTAAGTCAACATAAAATTCGAGGTCCGATAGGCCTTGTTCCAGAAGAAATTTAAGTCCAACATTGAATTTTGAAACTTAATCGGAATGACGTTATAGTACGTGAAGGGAATGATCAGGAATCGATACAATTAACCCATAGCTCCCATCAGAGACACCAGAGGGAAAGAAACACAATAATGAAATAACTATACCCTAATGGAAACAGCAATAGCGGAAAACCAGTCGGACAGTTACTTTCCCACTAAATGACCAATTGGCTATCCAAAACAAAAAATATATAAGCGATACACATACTCATTGATAAATCATAACAAATCTAAAGCGCGACAGACGAACCGCCTTGGAACGATCAGTGAAACGAATTATACTGTGGGGCTAAAATTGATTTTAAGCGGTTGCAATCCTAGTCCTTACTTCCGTCACTATTTAGACAAATAATTTGTTCAATCCGCATGAAGGCCTCCTAACTCATAAGTGCAACATCTCCGAGAACACAAAAACATCAAATAACCAATGAGATGAAACAACGTTGAGGAGTCGAGAGCAAGAAACTGCTGAAATACTGGAGCAAAGGAAAACCAACAGTTAGACTCCGATGATGAAACCTAGAAAAGGCTTTTCGTAGTTTATGACACTGATACAATTTATTACGATTGTTGAAGTCAGATACTTGTCCACACACTGGCAAACCGAATTAATTGCAAAGTATAAACTCCCTAGGATGTCGCACGAGGAATATCACCATCCAAGAGAGGAAACTTTACAATCTCAAAATCAAAATTTTGCATGAACAATCCCATCTACAATGGATAGATGTAAATCCAAAATCGGGGCTTCGGTATCAGAAGAATTTGTTTTATTTAACTAAAGTCCTGGAGGGTATATTTGACTTTCAAATCATCGACTTAGGGTCTAGTTTCCATTAGGGTCTAGTTGTTTCATGTTTGTGTTTTTTTTCCCTTTGGTGTCTCTGATGGGGGATGTGGGTTAATTGTTTCGATGCCTGATCATTGCCTTCACTTCTATTTTGTCAATATTTGATAAACCATCCAAATATCAAGATGTCGAGCAGAAAGCTTCATTTATTTCAGATTGGTTTTCAACGGAAAGGGACATCATAAAGTCTCTTTCATAGCTAAACAAGAGCAGATCAGCCGAAAGAGTGCGCAATTCGTACGCAACGGAATTCCCACAACTTGGCTAAATAAATTAGTACCAAATCTTATATAAACATTGTCGAGTAGAAAGGTGGAAGCTTCACACAAATTCAGTCGCTAACCATCAAAGGCATCAACTTCAAACATTAAATATAAGGTCACAACAACAATTCACAATTTGTGGCAACTTATGCAACTCTATCTACAATATTGTCAGAGTTTTGGCCCTTTGAAGAAAAAATAAAAACAATCAGTATTTTTTATCTTTTAAGCTTACCGTCACATAGTGACGAGGTGAGCTTTTGGGATCACTTTTTGTCCGTCGTGCGTGCGTCTGTGCGTACGTAAACAATTACTTCAAATGACATCTCCTCCTAAAGCACTGATCAGATTTTGACCAAACTTCACAAGAATAATCCGTAGGTGGTCCCCTTTCAAAATTGTTCAAATGGTTCCGGTCCGTTGTACATCTAGGTCACCGGAGCCAAAAATAGATTTTTTCACGGAAAACTTAAAAATCCTCTTCTCTGAAACCACAAGGCCCAGGTCTTTGATATTTGGTATGAAGCTTCATCTAGTGGACCCCTACCAAGATTGTTCAAATTATAGTGCTGGGGCAAAAAATGCCCCCGCTCCGGGGCCCTTTGGTTTTACATAGGCTTATATAGGGAAAATCTTTAAAAATCTTCTCTGAAACCGCAAGGCCCAGAACTTTGATATTTGGTATGAAGCTTCATCTAATTGACCTCTACCAAGATCATTTAAATTATAGCCCTTGGACCAAAAATGCCCCCGCTCCGGAACCCTTTGGTTTTACATAGACTTATATAGGGAAACTCTTGAAAAATCTTCTCCTCTGAAACCACAAGGCCTAGGTCTTTGATATTTGGTATGAAGCTTCATCTAAAGGACCCCTGCCAAGATTATTCAAATTATAGTACTGGGGCCAAAAATTCCCACGCCCGGGGCCCTTTGGTTTTACATAGTCTTTGATCGGGCCCCTTGGAGTCTAACTGTTGGTTTTCTTTTTCTCCAGCAATTCTGTTGTTGTATGCTGTCGAGTCCTCAACCTTGTTTCATCTCTATAGTTTTTAGCTCACCTGGGCCGAAGGCTCCAGGGGAGCTTATAGTATAGTGGGTCCTCCGTCGTCCGTCCGTCGTCCGTCCACACTTTTGAGCAGCTATATCTCTGCAACCCGCAGGCTGATCCAAATCATTTCTCATCTGTAGCATGCCTCTGGTGGGGCATTGATGACAAACTTTTTTTCGAAATAGCTCAAAAACTTTGGTTGCTATGGCTATCACAAGGTCCCATAGACTTACAATGGGAAAATGCTCGTCATCACCGTAGCACCTTCAGTTTTGATCGGATAATTCTGAAACTTATATATAAGGTGGCTGGGGATGAAACCTCGGATGAGTTCGAAAACCGGCCAAGTCTGCCCATTTACCATAGAGTTACATCCCTTTGATTGCTGAAAATGCCGAATTTTGGCCTTGTCTTCACCGTAGCCCCTTCAGTTTTGATCGGATCTTTCTGAAACCTATATGTAAGGTGGCTGGGGATAAAATCTCGGATGAGTTCGAAAACCGACCAAGTCGGCCCAGTTATCGCAGAGTAACGTTCCTTTGATTGCTGAAAATGCTGATTTTTGACCTGGTCATCACCGTAGCCCTTTCAGTTTTGATCGAATCTTTCTGAAACTTATATGTAACGTAACTGGGGATAAAATCTCGGATGAGTTCGAAAACCAGCCACGTTGGTCCATTTATCACACAGTAACGTCCCTTTGATTGCTGAAAATGCCGATTTTTTACCTTGTCATCACCGTAGCCCTTTCAGTTTTGATCGGATCTTTCTGAAACTTGTATGTAAGGTGGCTGGGGATATAACCTCGGATGAGTTGAATACCGGCCAAGGTGGCCTATTTATCGTAGAGTTAGGTCCCTTTGATTGCTGAAAATGTTGATTTTTGACATTGTCATCACTGTAGCCCCTTCAGTTTTGATCGGATCTTTCTGAAACTTATTTGTAAGGTGGCTGGGGATAAAACCTAGGATGAGTTTGAAAACCGGCCAAGTCGCCCCATTTACTTTATAGTTATGTCCCTTTGATGGCTGAAAATGTGGATTTTTGACCTTGTCATCACCGTAGCCCCTTCAGTTTTGCTCGGATCTTTCTGTATGTAAGGTGACTGGGGATAAAACCTAGGATGAGTTCGAATACCTGCCAAGTTGCCCCATTTATCATAGATTTATGTCCCTGTGATTGCTGAAAATTCCGATTTTTGACCTTGTCATCACCATAGCCCCTTCAGTTTTGATTGGATCTTTCTGAAACTTGTATGTAAGGTGGCTGGGGATAAAATCTCGGATGAGTTCGAAAACAGGCCAAGTCAGCCCATTTATCTTAGAGTTACATCCCTTTGATTGCTGAAAATGTTGATTTTTGACCTTGTCATCACTGTGGCCCCTTCAGTTTTGATCGGATCTTTCTGAAACTTATATGTAAGGTGGCTGGGGATAAAACCTCGGATGAGTTCGAAAACCGGCCAAGTCGCCCCTTACTATATAGTTATGTCCCTTTGATGGCTGAAAATGTGGATTTTTGACCTTGTCATCACCGTAGCCCCTTCAGTTTTGATCGGAACTTTCTGAAACTTATATGTATGGTGACTGGGGATAAAACCTAGGATGAGTTTGAATACTGGCCAGGTTGACCTATTCATCATAGATTTACGTCCCTTTGATTGCTGAAAATGCAGATTTTTGACCTTGTCATCACCATAGCCCCTTCAGTTTTGATCGGATTTTCTGAAACTAATATGTGAGGTGGTTGGGGATGAAACCTTGGATGAGTTCGAAAACTGGCCAAGTCGGCCCATTTATCTTAGAGTAACATCCCTTTGATTGCTAAAATTGCCAAATTTTGACCTTGTCATCACTAGCCCCTTCAGTTTTGATCGGATCTTTCTGAAACTTATATGTAAGGTTGTTGGGAATAAAACCTTGGATGAGTTTGAATACTGGCCAAGTCGACACATTTATCGTAGAGTTACGTGCCTTTGATTGCCTAAAAATACCTATTTTCGACCTTGTTAGCACTGCGGCCCCTTCAATTTTGATAGGATCTTCATGAAACTTAACAAGCAAATAAGTCAGGCAGAAAAGCTCGGAGGAGTTTGAAAACCCACGAGGTCTGCCTGTTTGTCACAGAGTAACATCCCTTTGATTGCAGCAGTTAATTGCTTATTTTTGAACTTGTCATCACCATAGCCCCATCAGTTTATATTGGATCTTCTTAGCAAGTCAGGAATAAAAGCTTGAATGAGTTTGAAAACTGGTGAGGTCAGCCTATTTATCATAGAGTTACATTCTACTTGATTTGCAGAAATTGCTTACCCTGTCATCACCATGTCCTTCCATTAATCCTTCAGTAAAGGTTGGCACTTCCTGAAACTTTGAATCTGTTAGCTCAGGTGAGCGATACAGGACCAGCTTGGTCCTCTTGTTTTTTATTTGTATGTTCTCGGAGATGTTACACTGATGAGTTAGGAAGCCTTCATGCGGACTAAACAAAATTAGTGTATACCACGACAGAGGTAAGGGCGAGGATTATGGCCATGTAAAATCGATTTAAGCCCTCCAGTGTAATTCTTTCCACTGACCATTCCAAGGCGGTTCTTCTGTGGCGGTTTATTTATGTTGTTGTTTGTTAATACTTACTGTGTGTATCACTTGTGTCCTTTTATTTTGGATCGCCATTTGGCCATTTTGTGGGAAAGTAACTGTCCTTATGGCCATCCTTTGTTAAGGTTTCCATTATGGTCTGGTCGCTTCATTTTTGTGGTTCTTTCCCTTTGGTGTCTTTGATGGGTGGGGTAAGTTAATTGTATCGATTCCTGATCTTTGTTTTACTTCTACTGGATATAGGGATAATCTTTAAAAATCTTCTTCTCTGAAACCGCAAGGCCCAGGACTTTGATATTTGGTATGAAGCTTCATCTAATTGACCTTTACCAAGATTGTTCAAATTATAGCACTTGGACCAAAAATGCCCCCGCTCCGGGGCCCTTTCGTTTTACATAGACTAATATAGGGAAAATCTTTAAAAAATCTTCTTCTCTGAAATCACAAGGCCTAGGTCTCTGATATTTGGTATGGAGCTTCGTCTAGTGGACCTCTGTCAAGATTGTTCAAATGATAGCCCTGGGACATTTTAGAGACAAAAAATGTCCCCGCTCCGGGGCCCTTTGATTTTAAATAGACTTATATAGGGAAAATCTTAAAAAATCTTCTTCTCTAAAACCGCATGGCCTAGGACTTTGATATTTGGTATGAAGCTTCATCTAATGGACCTCTACCAAGATTGTTCAAATGTTAGCCCTGGGGCCCAAAATGCCCCCGCTCCGGGGCCCTTTGGTTTTGCATAGACTAATATAGGGAAAATATTTAAAAATCCTCTTCTCTGAAACCACAAGGCCTAGGTCTTTTATATTTTATATGAAGCTTTATCTAGTGGACCTCTATCAAGATTTTCAAATTATAGCCATGAAACCAAAAATGCCCCCTCTCCGGGGCCCTTTGGTTTTACATAGACTTATATAGGGAAAATCTTAAAAAATCTTCTTCTGTGAAACCACAAGGCCTAGGTCTTTGATATTTGGTGTGAAATTTTATCTAGTGGACCTCTATCAAGATTGTGCATTTTATAGCCATGGGGCCAAATTGTCGCCGCCCCGAAACCCTTTGGTTTTACATAGACTTGTAAAGGGAAATCTTTAAAAATCTTCTTCTCAGAAACTGCAAGACCCAGGTCTTTGATATCTGGAATGGAGCTTCATCTAGTGGACCTCTACCAAGATTGTTCAAATGATAGCCCTGGGGCCACAAATGCCCCCACCCTGGGGCCCTTTGGTTTTACATCGGCTTATATAGCCCCGGGGCCATTTGGTTTTGCATAGGCTTATGTAGGTAATATCTTAAAAAAAATCTTTTTCTCTGAAACCGCAAGGCGCAGGTCTATGATATTTGGTATGTAGCTTCATCTAGTGCACCTTTTGCCAAGATTGTTCAAATTATAGCCTTTGTTGATGTTTGGTATGAATTTTCACCTTTAAGACCTCCCTCAGCATTATGCACATTAAAGCCCTGGGGCCAATAATGGCCCTCCCTGGGGCCCACTTGTTACACTATGGATCTTGTGAGCGATCCAGGGCCATCATGGCCCTCTTGTTTAATTTCGAAACCGAAATAGATATTCAAATGAAACTTGCTGTAGTTATTGACAATGCTAAATACTTACTTATGTAGCAAAGGGCAACAACTCTAGCATTAATACGTTTTGACTTATGCCCCTTTATCAGTCCATCCATCTCCACATTTTCTATGTTTTTTTTTCTTAATAACTTACTATTAACCCTCAGACGCATCAACTTAGAACTTTAAACATTATGTCCCACCAAGAATACACAATTTCACGGCAAGTAGTGCAAATCTAGCTACAATTTTAATAGAGTTATGTCCCTTTGAAAAATTCAATATTTCAGACTTTTCGTCTTTTTGTCGTCATAATTTGAAAACCGTTATAGATATTTCAATGCGACTTGCTGAGTTATTTACAGTGAAAATACACACATGTTTATCAAGAGGCAACAACTCGAGCTTTAATAAATTTTTATTTAAGCCCCTATATCGACTTAAAATTTTACATCGACCATACTTCTAAAACCATGCAATCAACGTTTAGAATAACTAGCAAGAAATAGTCAGAGTACTGACTGAGACCACTGACAGGGCAGCCCAATTGTATGTCTAAACTTTGTCTTTACCAATTTGTCCCCTCACCCCCTCCCCCAAACAAACACGCACACACATGGTTTACACTCCCCATCCTCTTCAAACATGCTATCACGGGGCCCTGATCACGACTGTGATGGTTTTAGTCTGATTAGAGAATATGAAGTATAAAGGACCTGATTTGTTACACTGAGGCGACTTGTATTCCCTAGCAATTGCATATTTTCTACAATTATTCCAAAACAGGAGTCACCTGCAGAAGAGTGAAACAGAGACCACACTTCTTATTGTCCAGTGTGACAGCGGTAATGTCAACGGACCTCTTGTGGCATGTGCCAGATACTGTGTCATGGATGAGTATCAGAAGATCAAAGAGACCATGCAGTTCCCGTTCTATGTTGTATTCATTGTACAGTTACCAAGAATAGCTGGCGGATGTTTTACTGGGTTCCAGGTAAGTTTTAGCTCAACAGAGCCGAAAGCTTCGGTGGAGATTATCATATGATCAGGCTGCTTAGCCTGTCAGTTGCCCCTGATACTATTAGGTCAAGGGAAACGAATATGCATTAGGAAACTCTATGGGATGGGAAAACAAAAATTGTGAATATGACAAACAAGTGGGCCGTCCTATTGAAACCTTCCTTTGAACTAAAGGGCTGAAACTTTAGAGCTTTGTATGCACGATTGAGGAGGCTGGACCTGCACAGTTTGTTAAAACAATAAGTCTAGTTTGACGTTGTCATTTTTAAAAATGTAGTCAGATTTGTTCCCATAAGCTATAAACTTTTAAATAGAAAAAAAGGTTTTGTTTGTTTGAAGATTAAAGGATATTCTGTTTTACTTAACCGGTCAGTTTTACTTAAACACACTTTTCCTGAGCAGGAGGGTCACTGATGATATCTCTTTGCAGATACTAGCTCTTCTTGCCCAAGAAAAACTTGTACAATCCACGGTTTTCAGTTCTATATTGTAGTCATTGCGTCACGAGGATTACCTTTTAACTTCAACATAGCTGGTGAAACGGGTATGTGTGGCGGCAATAAAATGTCTCCCGGCCTTTCATAGTAGTGAAAGTTTTATTTTATATTATTTTGGGATCATAATTTGAAGGTGTTGTAAGGTCATTGAAGAGGCCTAATTTGCCGAAACTAGTTTGTCTGGCCCAGAAAAAAACTTGTTCACTACACAGTTTCCGTTTCTGTTTTGAAGTCCTTGTTTCCAGATGATTACTCTTTTAT
Organism: Lucinisca nassula; assembly: GCA_963580285.1. Lineage (NCBI taxonomy): Eukaryota > Metazoa > Mollusca > Bivalvia > Lucinida > Lucinidae > Lucinisca > Lucinisca nassula. The sequence continues at coordinate 64,205,025 of OY757013.1, read as the reverse complement.
GCTCATGTTGTGATCAACCTGTGTCCGTGCGCCATTCACCCTCTAGAGGCCACAATTTTGCTTAAATCTTCATGAAACGCCAGAATGTTTGACTTGTTGATACCTTGGTTACTTTTGAATACGAGTCATGTCGGGTAAGAACTAGGTCACTAGGTCAAATACACTTAAAAATTGTCCACTCTCTTAAGACCACATTTTGATGTCTTTTATGGGTGGAGTAAGTTAATTGTATCAATTCCTGATCTTTGTTTTACTTCTACTTTGATAGCTTAATCAAGTTTGAATATGGGTCATGTCGGATCAAAATTAGGTCACTAACTAGGTCAAATTGCTTAATAACATTGTTATTCCTGTAGAGGTCAGATGTTTGCTTCAGTCTCCATTTTATGTACCTGAATGTTTGTTTTGTTGAAAGCATGGTCATAAAAAAGCTACTTGGAGCTCTAGATAAGAGGGAGAAAACGGTATTTCAGCATTGAAGTTTTGAAAATCAGCATTGAAATTTAACTTGAGAGATTAAAGTACTCAGTGAAATTTTAGATTTCTGTTTTGGAATGAAATTTAGGGGATAAAATTTTTCAGCTAACTTTACATCTTTTTGCATAAAGCAGATATCTTCACATTAGTTCTTTTATGAGCAGTATACTAGATCAGAATGGGTTTAACCTCTTAAATTTTATGCATTCTAGGTTTCCTTGATTTTCTCCGAAACAAAAATATAAAATTTTGTATGCTGCACGTATGCTTTGTCAGTAAAGGTAAAGCATTGCAAAGGGGCATTTAAGTATAAAACATTAAGGCAGGGGCTAAATACTCATTGTACCAAAATCTTATCTAGAGAACTGCTAGTACCTTGGTCATGAATCCACACAGAGCTGAAACCGACCGCACATGAGTACTGGTGAACCGCTCAGAGGATCTAAGCCTGTCCAGGCAAAGCGGTGCGAGTCGGACCGTCCATGCTTATAACCTTATTGGCTTCATTGGGCGACAGGGCTTGAGATGTCATTTCATCCCAGCGTTGGATAAAAATCCCACAAAATTGGAAGCAACGTCTCCAAAATGACCTTCCAAGTGTTGACGGGGACGTTAAACATCAATCTTAATGAAGTATAAACCCTGTTGGTTTCATTCCGTCATTTCATCTCAATATCTGGTAAAATCCCTCAAAATTGGAAGCAACATCTCCAAAATGACCTAAGTAGTGATGTCGGGGATGTTAAATCTCAAAATAATTAAACAGTCTTCCTGAAACTTCACCAGAACATTTGACTTGAGAATACCCTAGTCAAGTTCGAAAATGGGACATATTGGAACAAGAAAAAGGTCACTAGATCATATCGGGTTAAAGCCGTGTTCCCCAGGTTTAATCTTTAAATTCAATTGAAATTTTTGACAAACGTAAAAGTCTTAATCATGCACATTTTGACGAGCAGGGTCCTTACTTAAGAAAGCTTTGCAGTGTTAGCCGCTGCACATAATTGACTGTACCCGTAGTAAACCTTTTGTTATATTATTGGTTCTTGGTTTTTATTCTTATTTAACAAGACATGTACAATATAAGTGAAGGCAAGGATCAGCAATCGATACAATGAACCCACGCATCCCACCAGAGATACTAAAGGGAAAGACATGCAAATATAAAATCACTAGATACTAATGGAAACATCAATAGAGGAAAGCTTACTTTCCCACACAATGACCAATTTGCTATCCAAAACAAAAAGATGTAAGCGATACACACATTCAAAGTCAAAATACTTATTTCTTTTATTTTGCAGTGTGGCATCTGGCATTCAGCACATATAGATGATCTTAGGCCCTCAGAAGAAGGAAGTCCAACAATCCAACAGATGCAGAAGGTTTCTCCTGGTACCCTGGTGCAGCATGCCATTGAGGGGCCAGTTGCCATGGAAACAGAAGACATACCAACAGTTTTGTACGAAAGAGAGGAGTCAGATGGTGTTTACAATAATAGACTGAATGAAAGGTACATGTTTTGACAATGAATATTAATTAAGAATTCTAACTCTCCATGTTATTCGGAATATGCTTTGGTTTATGCTCAAGACTTTCTCCAACATTGCTTCTGGTGACTAAATTTATGAAATGATAATTAAAATCCCTATAATGCACTTCCTCTACCTTAAGGTGTTCGCTCGGTCGGGTCAACTTGATAAAAAATCTTGTCTTCCGTAGCACTAGGCCAAAGGAAAGCAGCAAGTCACAGATGTTGTCTCCCTTGTAAGTATGTGGTGAAATAAATATTAAACCATTAACCTGAAAGGGTGTATAAGATACATGATAGTTTAGTGTTAATTGTCTACGAATATGTGTTTCTGTATTACCATCGGTTTCAGCATTAATGCAGCATAGGTTCCATTTAAGCCCCCAGTAGAATTCTTTTCACTGACCGCTCTAAGGCGGCTCTTCTGTCGTGGTTTATGTTTGTTATGGTATGTCTTTGAGTGTGTATATTATTTTTGTTTTGGATAGCCAATTGGCCATTTTTGAGAAAGTAAATGTCTTTTTGGCTTTCCACTATTGATGTTTCCATTAGGGTCTAGTTATTTCATATTTTTATTTCTTTCCCTTTGGTGTCTCATGGATGGCTGCTGGTCAATGGTATCAATTCCTGATCATTGCCTTCACTTCTATTTCATAATTTTGTCTTCCTGTACATCATGATTCAGTGCATCTTTTTTGCAGGGAGATCGCTGGACCCATTTTATCATTCTTGAATATAGAAAACTGGTAAAATGAATGCTGTTGGCATACGTCCTATATTTTTGTCATTAAGCCGCAAAGTGAATAATATCAACATATTTGTTAAAAATAAACTTCTTAAATTTATTCCTTTCCAGACCTGAAGTAGAAAGGATGGAATGGGAAGAAGGAATCGGATCGCTTGATGCTCCACCACATAGCATGATGGGACTTCCACCTGAGGCTGTTGATCTCGAAGATGTTGTGGTCAACCTTGAAAACAGAGCTGGAGCTGGGGTGATAGACAGAGGTCCCAAGATAAATATCAATGCCATAATATTGTCGTGTGTACAGACTGCTCTGTCCATGGTGACCGATAAAGATGTAGATGTGAACAGAACAACAAAGAGAGTGGCCCTTGTCCTTGACCTCTTACAGAGACCTACTGAACATGGTAGATGTTTTCTACAACCCTTTACATTTTATACAGAATCTGTCCTTTAATATGAACCTTGTATAACAATAAATATCCGCCACACTCTGCGGCCCCCGCCCATAGGGGCTTGAAGAAATATATGGGCTGCATGATGCTCCCCGCAGAGCTGAATCCAGCCCGCACACTAGTACTGGTAAACCGCTTAGAGGATCTAAGCCTGTCCAGGAACCGCGGTACGAGGCGGACCGTCCATGCCAATAAACCCTATTGGTTTCATTTGGCGACAGGGCTTGAGATGTCATTTCATCTCGATGTCGGGTAAAAGTCCCACAAAATTGGAAGCAACGTCTCCAAAATGACCTTTACAGTGTTGACGGGCACGTTAAACCTCAAATCAAACAAACAAATCCGTCACACTCACAGGCGGAAAAATGCTTTACTTTCCGTGGATCAAGCAAAACTCTCAAAAGTACACACGTGAGTACACAGAATAACACGTTCTCACAAAGCACAAGCGAAAAGTATCCATTGTATTTTACATGACTTAACCTCTCTCGAGCAACATAAGCAAAATGCATGTTTACACTAGGAGTGAAGACAATGATCAGCTATCGATACAATTACCTCACACCTCCCATCCAAGAGACCAACGGGAAAGAAACACAAACATAAAACAATCTCACCATAATGGAAACGTTACAAGTGGAAAGCACATATGACAGTTACTTTCCCCCAAAATGGCAAAACAGCTATCCAAAATAAAAATATATTAGCAGTATATACATGACAAGATGAACTTTAACAATAATATACCACAATAGAAGAACCGCCTTGGAATGTTTAGTAAAAAGTTTTGTTACTGAAGGAAGTGGGGCTCAAGTCGATATTACATGGCCACATTCCTCACCATTGTTGACAAATTCTTTAGCGATATATTTTTTTTATCCATTTTACTTAACACTCTGTCAACGATCAAGCAAGAAAATCTTCATTGGAAAGCGTGCAATTTCTTCTTATTATGGCTGATTTTCAGTTCCTATCATTCATTGGTCAAGATTTCACAATTTACAAGATTCCTCAACTCATACAGGTACTTTTTTTTAAATTTGAACCGTTTGAGATGCAAATCATCTGTTTGGATATGAGAGCAAAACTGATTAAAAATTGTAAATATGTTCTTTAAAAGGATTACCTTTGGAAGCAAGGAATGCACAGTAGAACTGAAAAGTATGGGTGTACAAGTTTTTTTCTGACTCTAGTTTCGGCCAATTAGGCCTAATCAGTGACCCTCAATTATTTTCAAAACATAACGATGGAATCAATGCTCCCAACAGACAAGAAAATATATACTACACTATGCTTAAGGCCAGGGCGACTTTTGACGGCCATCGCACATTTGTTTAACACCAGCTGTAGTGACGTTAAATATATTCTATAAAAAGTTTATCGTTTGGAAGCAAGGCATTCACCCTAGATCGGAATATTATGGAGTGTACAAGTTTAATCTGAGCCAGACTTCCTAGTTTCGGCCTATCAGGCCTCAACAGTGACCCTCAAATATTTTCAAACTCAAGAACGGAATCAATACTTCAAAATGACAAAAAAAGAACTGCACAACCTTGAAAGTCGTTTTGTTTGCTTGGAATTATACGGCTCTGTCAACAGTCTTGGGTCATAGTGAGTCGGTCATTTAACCTAACCACGCTTTGCCAGCGCAGGCTGACACATAAGCAGTTAAACATACTGAGTGCAGAGCACATTCTTTCACCATAAATTGATAACACGTGGAAAGATGACTCTACCATCGAATATCTGTGCCTACCTCAATAGAATAGACATCACTGATCAGGGAAAATGATTTGGTCCCTGTAAATGCAGTTCAAACCCTCACTGTTCTAAGGCTTTGGTTCTTGCATTGTTTATCTCTGTGGTAAGTTGTTGCACGGATGTTTTCAAGATCATCATCTTTTTATTATGAGTATTAATAGTTCTCAAAGGAAAACCACGAAGTATACAGTCGTTGCAGTTATCGAAGAACAATAAGAAGGCCCACATAAGTAAGAATCATTGCGCACTCTAGCGGCATAAAATCATGGCCTCCAGTAATTGAACCTATTGGCTTTCCCCTTGTGATGTTTTAATTATGATGAAATAGAAGTGACGTCAATGGCCAGGAATCAATACAATTACCCAAATATGTTCCAGAAAGGGTTATCCTTTGGAAGCAAGGAATACACCACAGAACTGGAAATATGGAGTGTAGATGTTTTCTGGGCCAGACTAGCTAGTTTCGGCCAATTAGGCCTAATCAGTGGCCCTCGAATATTTCCCAAATTCAACAATGGAATGAATGATCCCAAAGGACAAGAAAATATCAACTGCACTATGATGTAGGGAAGGAAGACTTTTTATGGTCGCCACACATTCCCAGACATCAGCTGTAGTGACGTTAAATATGTTCCAGAAAGAGTTATCCTTTTGAAGCAAGGAATACACCACAGAACTGGAAAATATGGAGTGTAGCTGTTTTCTGGGCCAGACTAGCTAGTTTCGGCCAATTAGGCCTCATCAGTGGCCCTCGAATATTTTCCAAATTCAACAATGGAATCAGTGGTCCCCAAATGAAAAGAAAATATAAACTACACTTTTATGGAGGGTAGTGAGACTTTTTACGGTCGCCACACATTCCCAGACACCAGATGTAGTGACGTTAAATATGTTCCAAGACTCCAAAGGAAAAGAAGCACCAACATAAAACAACATCACAGTAACTAACACATCACAAGCAGAAAGCCAAAGTTACAGTTTCTTTCCCACAAAATGGCCAAAAGCGGCCAAATGAAAAGATATTAGCGATATATACAAAGACACGTAATTACAATAAAAAAACTATAACTGAAGCACCGCCTTGAAATTGTCAGTATTTTTTTAAAATTTTAACTGGGGTGCTTAAATTGGTTTTAGGTGGCTGCAATCTTCACCCTTGGTTCTGTCGTGGTTTAGTCAAAAACTTTGTTCAGTCCATCTGAAGGGATTCTTCCTCATCAATGCAACATCTCGGAGAACTTCGAAATCAAGGCATACAGAAATTAATTGATTAGGACTCACCAGCATGAAATAATTTAAATGCTGGAGTAATAGGAAACCAACAATTGGACTATAGTTTCAGTGAGGTTGTCTTGTGTTGTTTTTTTCTTTCCCTTTGGTGTTTTGGATTGGATGTTTTAGGTACTTTGAATCGATTCCTGACCATTGCCTTGACTTCTATTTTGAACATGTTTAGGGTACACGTCGCTAGAAACAGGTTTAGCTAGCTCGTATATTCAAAGACAACGAGCGAAAGTGAAGTAAAATATGGTCTGTGAAATGGTTATCCTTTGAAAGCAATGAATACACCACAGAAAAGAAAAAGTATTACAGACCGGTTTTTCTGTACCATACTATCTAGTTTTAGCCAATTAGGCCTCATAAGTGACCCTCATTTTTTTTTCTAAATTCCACAGTGGTATCTTTAAACCCAAAGGATAAGTTCCTTCATTCACACTATTCGCTTCTGATCTTCTGATTCGTTAGAACGTGTTATCACGTGACCAAGTCCGTGAATGAACACCCTCCTAAACCCTACTTATATAGAGAAAACTAGGATTTGCGGGAGTTTACATTATTGTCCTTATTTTTGTTCCAAGACATAGGTTATGGGTACTCGTTATATGTTCAATACAGTAATTGTCTATGTGGGGTTTGAATACAGTAATCAGGTGTCTGAGCCGGCGGGTCGGGCATCAGATTCTATGCTGGCTGCAGTTTAAAAGCTGATCTATCGAGCTTGATAAACTGAGTCGGTCTCATTGAGCCAAAGATTCCGTTAGGTGGTTTACTAAATTTGGAACTTAGCAAACAAATCACTGGATTAGGCTTACTTAAATTTTAGGCAATGTCGTTGTTAGATGTTTAGGTGTCAGATTCTATGAATCTTTATTACGGTTGGCTTCTAGATTTTTAGTATTGTTTTTTATTTTCTGTCTCTAGGTGGGCCGACTAGAATTTTACCGTTGCTTTTCTTTTGCTCCTGCATTTCAGTTGTTTCATCCTGTCGAGTCCTCATCGTTGTTTTATTTCTGCAGTCGTTCGATTTTTATGTTCCCGGCAGTTTCCGGGATTGTAACGCTGATAAGTTAGAAATCCTTCTGGCGGACTGAACATATTATTTCTCTTACCCACGACAGTGGACCCCCGCCCATTGGCGCTTGAAGAAATATATGGGCTGCATGATGCTTCCAGGCAGACCTGAATCCGCCCCACACACTAGTACTGGTAAACCGCTTCGAGGATCTAAGCCTGTCCAGGAACCGCGGTACGAGGCGGACCGTCCATGCTAATAAACCCTATTGGTTTCATTGGGCGACAGGGCTTGAGAGGTCATTTCATCTCAATGTCGGGTAAAAGTCCCACAAAATTGGAAGCAACGTCTCCAAAATGATCTTTACAGTGTTGATGGGGACGTTAAACCTCAAATCAAATAAAAAAATCTTACCAACGACAGAACCAAGGGCCAGGCCTTTGGTTTTGCTTGTTTGTTTGTTTGATTTGAGGTTCAACGGCCCCGTCAACACTTTAAAGGTCATTTTTTGTTCAATTTTGTGGGACTTTTACCCAACACTGAGATGAAATGACATCTCAAGCCCTGTCGTCCAATAAACCAATAGGGTTTATTAGCATGGACGGTCTGCCTCTCACCGTGGTTCCTGGACAGGCGTAGATCCTCTAAGCGGTTTGCCAGTACTAGTGTGCGGGCCGGATTCGGCTCTGCATGGAAGCATCATGTAGCCCATATATTTCTTCAAGCCCCTTTGGGCGGGGGCCGCCAGGCCTTTGGCGACGTAAAATCGATATAAGCCCTGAAATGATTTTTTTTTTTTTTTGCTGACCGTTCCAATACGGACCTTCTGTAGTGGGTTGTTTTTGTTATGGCTTGTCTTTGTGTGTGTGTATCGTTCTTATTATTTTGATTTGGACAGCTTATTGGCTATTATGTGGGAAAGTAACTGTCCTTTTGGCTTTCTGTTATTGATGTTTCAATTAAGGTCTAGTTGTTTCATTTTTGTGTTTTTTCCCTTTGGTGCCTCTGATGGGCGCTGTGGGTTAATTGTATCGATTCCTGATCATTGCCTTCACTTCCATTTATTTTAATTGTTACAGTTTGTCTTTGCATAGATGTATTGCTTATATCTTGTTATTTTGGAAAGCCGTTTGGCCATTTGATGGGAAAGTAACTGTCCTTATGGCTATCTGCTTGTGATGTTTTCATAAGCGTTTAGTTATTTTATGTACGTGTTTTTTTTTCCTTTTGGTGTCTCTGATGGGTTGATTGTATCGCTTCCTGATCATTGCTTTCACTTCCAATTGAACCATTGCATTACTTTCTACAATTTCATGAATTCAGCATAATCCTTCTAAAGGAAACGGCAAAAAATTCTGTTGATCATAAATTTAAAAGAAAAACCAAAGGAGCGCCACAATCATTACAAGAGTCAGCCCACTCTCGACACCAAGAGGAAGAGGAAACAAAAACAAAACAAGAAAAAATTACTAGTGTTTATGAAATGGAACAATCAGCCCTCTCTGCCCCACACGGGTTGATCAGACCATTAGAAAACACTAAAAACAATTCACAACGAATTCGCAGACATACAACAAAAAACAGCAAAAGACCATCACCAAAACTGCCGCCTGAGAACGGTCAGCAGCATATGCCACTGGGTGCCACTGGGGAGCTTAAAGATATTTTACCGGCCGAATAATCGCCATAGGTTAGGCTGTTGTTCCCAAAATAAACATTAAATATTCGGTTTGCATAATTATCTCCTAAATCAATCAATGCATCATTACAGAGACATAAATCAAATTCAAACACTGAGATGAAGCAAAGATAAGGGCTGCTAGCCGACCCCTTTACACTGTTGGCCAGAGCTAAAGAAAACCATTAGTTAAACCACGATTGTCCCAGCGACAGACATAGCATTAGGCCTCAGCCCTCTTTTCACTTAACAAAGATTTATGCCGAAGCCGTCATTGAGTCTGAAGCCTGACCCGCCGCTGTGCAGTCAAAGAGTCCAGCATAGCTATAAACTTTATTTCTTAATTACATGTAAAAAATGAATATTATAATTTTTGCAATGAAAGATCTAGACAGTTAAGACAAAACCAAGAATTAGTGACAACATGCTAGTGAAATCAGTATTACCAGAATTATATTTAAGTTGGCATGATGGAACCATGCTAAATTATTGTAAACTTCGATTTGACACACTATGTATTGATGTAACTGTCATGAAATAACTACAGACAATAGAAGTAGAGGCAATGATCAGGAAACGATACAAATAACCCTAAGCTCCCGTCAGAGACACCAAAGGGAAAGAAACACACAAGCACGAAGCAACATACTCCAACGGAAACACCAACAGCGGAAAGCCAAAAGGACAGTCACTTTCCCACAAAATGGCCAATAGGATATCCAAAAGAAATTAATATAAGCGACACAAAAACCCAAAGACAAACCATAACATAAATAAACCGCAGGAATCTTTGCTTTACAGATTTATAACCACTCTAACATGTTCAAAGATACAAGTGGGTGAAGAATAGTGCGGGTCATATGTTCTAGTCCTTTGGAATCATCCATTGCGGAAACCAGCTAGTCTTAAAGGTCAGAAGGGCACGTTTCCACAAAGCGCTGTGGGATGCAGATTAAAACTTGGACTTTTACAGTTAACATTATATACTTACGATAATCTCTGTTTTAGGTACTCAGACGTTTTTTGTTGGTATCAGTCGATTGATTGCACAACTCTTACAAGAGAAAGAAAAACATAATTTCAGAGCCGAGAACTGGTTATTGGAAGAAGCGGTTAAAGAGGAAAATGTTCAAAAAGCTGGGACTTTCAGGTAAACGTCATCCCCGAGGTTTTAAAACGTTAAAACCCTTTCAGCTTTGTACTCAAAACAGATACCCATGCTAACAAAATAGATCTAGACCAGATATAACCCAATATTATTGCACCCTGTTATTCATAAACGAAGTACAGTGTCCGCATAAGTATGCAATTATTATACTTTCTCACCCGGGATTATTACTTGGCATTTATAATCGCTTTAATACAAAATTGCTGTCTTTGTTTACCGTCAGAAAAAGGTGTCTTCTCAGTACCTCGTGCAACAAAATGTTAATAGTTCCTCGCTTGGGATTTGGCTTTGTCAGTTTACACCATTTTTCTGACCTCGCTTGCAGCCTACCTATAAGAGATCAACTACCCATCGTTGAGGAATTCAAGCTGCCCTGGTCTGTGTGTTTATATGTAACGGTATGTAAAAATATTAACACTTTACTGAAGCTACTATAGTGCACTTGAAGCACGCCAAAATATTTCCGACGTCAGAGTGACGTTAAAAGTCTCGTCTGTCCAACGATCGACGAAAGTTCTCAACCTAATCTTCATTCAAATCAACACATTCCTGGTGCTGTGCGATCCACTTCCTGTACTCTCTGCATACATGTACCAGTCCACTGAAATTGGTTTTGACCGCCCTTTGTCAGATCACCAGTAATATCAAAGCTTTCTCCAAGGAGCTGCGCTTTGAGTCAGGAATAACAAAACATTCCGTTCATGCAAGGTCAGGGTGTATATTGGTTGCCAAAACTTCACAGAAGACCATGTTGGAAATTCAGATCCTTGTACCACTACGGAACTTTGTAACTTATAAACTTCAGGAAGCATGTGTTTTTTATGCCCCCGCAATCGGCTGATATTGGGGGGAGGGGGCATATAGATTTTCGGTTTTCCGTACGTGCGTACATGTGTATGTCCGTCTGCACGTGTGTGTGTGTACGTACGTACATGCGTACGTGATCCTGTAACCTCAGGTAAAGGTTTTGTAACAGGTAGAGCCTGAAGTTTTAGAACTCATATTTTCCTAACCATTCGATGGAACTGGTTCATATTTGGTATGATGATAGATATAGGTCCAAAGTTTTATTAAGCGATACCCCTACCCACGCATGTGACCTCAAGGTCAAGGTCACAGACAGACATTTTCAATGTTAAAGACTCAGGTTAAGGTTTTTGTTACAGTATTTTCCAAACTATCTGATGAAATGGTTCATATTTGGTGTGATTATAGATATAGGTCCAAAGTTTAATTCAACGATACCCCCACACATGCCAAGGTCAAGGTCATGAACTTAGAAATTTTCAATGTTAAAGACTCCGGCTAAGGTGTTTGTACCTGGTAGAACCTGAACTTTTATGATGGCTTTGTTTCATATTTGGTTAGAAGCCTCAATTGTGTAGTGGTTACGCTACTCGCCTTGTAAACCAGGGGTCGCAGGATTGATCCAGGGCTTCTCCAGACTTTCCGATGAGTCTTTAAACCGAGGTCCCGTCTCCGCATGACCTTTTGGTGGGACATAAAACTCAGACACTCACTCACTCTTCATATTTGGTATGATGATAGATAAAGGTACAATGTATCATTCAGCTATACCCCCACCCATGCCTATGACCTCAAGGTCAAGGTCAATTTTAATGATAAAGATTTTAAAGGGCTCAACTTTTCCAAACCATAATATGAACTTGGCTTATATTTGCTATGATGATAGATACAGGTCCAAATGTTTTTTGGCAACACCCCACTCATACCTATGGTTTGAAGGTCAAGGTCACAGACTTAGAAATTTGTAATTAGATATTTTCGGAGTTGATATTTTCCAAATCGTACAATGGATTGAGTTTATATTTGGTATGATGTTAGATACCTGTCCATTTTATTCAGCGATACCCGCACCCATGCCTATGAGCTCAAGGTCAAGGTCACAGACTTAGGAATTTTGAATTAGCTATTTAAAGAGTTTATATTTTCCAAATCGTATGATGAATTAAGTTTATATTTGGTATGATGGTTGATACTAGTCCAATACCCCCACCCATGCACGTGCCCTAAAGGTCAAGGTCACAGACAAAGTTTTTTTATTTAAAATTTATTAAGAGCTCATACCCACCAAACCATATGGATTTGCTTCATATTTGGTATGATGATAGTAACAGGTCAAAAGGTGTATATACTCCCGCCCCTAACCTCAAGGTCAACGTCACAGACTTAGTCCTATAATGCTTTTAAAGTTTTAGGGCTCATATTTTCCGAACCATATAGATTGGCTTCACATTTGGAATGATGATAGATACAGGTCCCAAGTTTCATTCAGCCATACCACCGACCCTGCCCATGACCTCAAGGTCAAGGTCACGCACTTAGAAAATTTTGAATGTTAAAGTTTCTTAGAGCTCATATTTTCCAAACTAGTTAATTAATTGGGTTCAAATTGGGTATGATGACAAATTGGGTATGATGATAGATTTAATCTGCAATATCCCCATCTATGGGTAGGACACTTTTGCAGTAGAGCCATGCTGTCCAATGGCAGCTGTTGTATTTCTAGGGGCAACATAGGTTATGAAAAATCAGAGAGAAATATGTTTTGGTCTATTAGAATTCGAATGAAGTTTTAAATAAAACCCATACATTTTCGTAACTCTGTCTAAACCACGAAAGATCCAAGGGCGAGGATTGTGACCACCGATAAAAAAAATACGGAGTCTTCTGTTATACCAGTGCCTCATAATTTCGTTCCACACCGTTTAAGATATTTTCATGAAACTTTACAGATATGTAAAGCACAATGCAACTACGTGCAGAACATAGGGTATTTTCATGAAACTTCATACAGGTGTAAAGCCCCATGGGGCAACATACAGAACATAAGAACCATAACTTCGATTTGCCTACTTTTGGAGTTATTGCCCTTTGAAAATGTAATTTCTACCATGAGCTAATTTAAAAAGGAGATATTTTCATGAAATTTCTTGCAAATGAAAAACACCATTGGACAACGTGCATTACACAAGATCCGTAACTATGTTTAACCTTCTATTCGAGCTATGACCATTTGAACATAGTTAATATTGGAAATAGCATTTTCTGCCAATTGTACTTGCGCCCGCTCTGTAAGTTAGAAACTGTGTTAGAGTTTTAGATAATTTGATTACCTTCACACAAACGTCATGAGACAAGGTGCTGAACAGAAGAACCGTAGCTCTGGCTAACATATTTCTTCAGTTATGGCTTTTTGAACATTGAAAGTGATTTCTGAAATTTATTAGCGTCTGCTTTGAAACTTGAAAGCTGTTTGTTATATTTTCTTGGAAATTTACGCAAGTGTATAATATTCGCGGATACGATTGACTAGGCGGAGCTATTGTATGAGCCTACCTTTGGACTGTTCTATTAACACAAAGGTACACCAAGTCACCCGATTGTGTGAATTCAACTGTGACACAAACTAAGCTGTGGCGTATAGGGCCATTTTGTCCGCTTGCAGAAAGCATGCGAAAGGCACTCCACCAGATCTTCTGGTGAATTCAGCGAATTAGACATATATTGACACCTGAATAGCTCCGCCTGGTCAATCTTATCTGTGACTATTATACATCACCATATCTTTTGCAGAAAACACTAATTCTGTGACATACTGACACTTACTCTGAAATAGCTGGTTTTGGCCACCCTTTTAACATTGCAAACAGTGATCTTTGTCATATACTTGTGCCCTTTCTATAACTTGAAACTGGTTCCAGAGATTTTCTTGAAGCTTTGCAATAATGTAAAGCAACATACGATGACATGAGGAACACAATAATCAAAAGCCAGGTTAACTAATTGTCTATTGGCTCTTTGAACATGGGACATAACAGTGTCTGTGATATACTTGTATCTACTATGTAAATAGAAAACTGATTTGTAATATTTTCAGTAAACGAATGTGAATTACCATGATGGAATCTGCAGAAAACGAGAATTCTGTTTTATCTACTTTCGGAGCTTTGACTCTGTGAACCTTGAAAATAGTTATCTCAGTCATATATTTGTGTCAACTTTATTATGCTCCCTGAATGATTTGGTGGGTGGGGGGAGGGGCATATAGTCACCGCTTCGTCAGTCTTCCATCCGCCTGTCCCGTTCTTGTCGATGCGAATTCTCTCGCAACTACTGGATGGATTTCAATGAAACTTCATGGTTAACATTAAGCACCAAGGGTAGATGCGCATATTACCTGTATGTTTTGGTTCAGTGACTTTTCCAGTAGTTATGGCCCCTTGATGAATTCCAAATTATATTGAACATTCTACATGTTTACTCTATACTTTTTTTTACCATTCGGAATATGTTTATAAAAACTTAATGATATTGATGTTTCTGTGACAGTGACCAGTTCATGGAGCATGCACAGCCTTACCTTTACCACCTCCTTGGTATAGTGCATAGATAGACGACTTCAGGGAACATCCATCGGTTTCACCGATTTCCTTGTTTAGGGAAAGACTGTGCAGCTTCACGTTGAACTCATTTTTATGCCCCGCCACTCAAAACTTGGCGAGGTAATATGTTATACCGTCCGAAATTTTCAGTGTCTGTTGGTCCGTATGTCCATCCGTCCATAAGCTCCTCACAGTTTTGACTCTACTTTATAACTCTCATACTGTTTGAGATATTTCACGAAACTTCACAGATATGTAACGCCCAATGAGACGATGTGCAAAACATATGAATCGTTACTCAGGTTTTCTTTCTTTTGGAGCTATTGCCCTTTGAACATTGAACATAGCCGTTTCTATAATGTAGTCGTGTCCGCTTCGTCGTCGGCGTTGTATGTATATTCCTCCTCAAGAAGCATCTCTTGCGGTATCAAGAGTAAAACGTTTGTAGTCTTGTTAATTCAGAACTCGTAAAATGCTTTATTCTGATGTAAAAGACTTGTTCGCTAGTGTCTAGCCATTGCTCACGACCGATATCCTCGAAGTTTATCTAGCCAAAGCTTAAACATGTGTATCTTGTAGAAACATTATATGGATACATTCTCTGCCTCTTCTTCTAGCTGCTGAATAGATGGTACAATCGGTGTCACCAGTTTGACGTAGACAAGTGTCTATAGTTTAAATAACCAGTCTGTAAATTTCTGTTCCATGTATCTAAGTTGCTCTTTCAGATTTTGTATAGTGGAGGATCGCATAGTGTGGAATGCTGGATAACGAGCTAGTCTTTGCAGCACGTCTTCGTCATCAAGATGGCAGTGGGGACACACTGCGTCCTCTGAGCTGCTACTGAATAATTGTTTTCTGTAGTGTAACTCTGATTCCATTTGAGATATTTTCACGAAACTTCAAAGATTTGTAAAGCACCATGAGATGATGAGCAGAACATTAAACTATTACTCTGAATTGCCTACTTTTAGAGTTATTGTCCTTTGAACATTGAACATAGCCAATTTCTGCCATGTAGTCATGTCGGCCGTGTAATTTGAAAACATTTCGAGATATTTTCATGATATTCATCATAGATTTTAAACACTAAAGGGCAACGTACTGAACACAATAACCGTTACTCTGGCTAACCTACTTTTTGAGTTATGGCCCTTTGAACATAGTGAGTTTTGTAATTGTGTCAACTCTGTTAGTTGGAAACCTTTTCAGATATTTTGATGAAAT
The DNA here is from genome assembly GCA_963580285.1 of Lucinisca nassula. Taxonomy (NCBI): domain Eukaryota; kingdom Metazoa; phylum Mollusca; class Bivalvia; order Lucinida; family Lucinidae; genus Lucinisca; species Lucinisca nassula. Next base: position 64,189,284 of record OY757013.1, on the reverse strand, counting down.
TTCACAAAAATGGGAGTCATAATAAGACGAGGAGCAGAACATTTGAACCATATGCACTGGTTTGCATACTTTGGAGTTATTGCCCTTTGAACATTGAGCATAACCATTTCTGCCATGTAGTCGTATAGGCACAATAAGTTGAAAACCGTCCAAGATAGTTTCATGAAATTTCTCATAATGTTAATGCACCATGAGTCGACATGCTGAACACAAGACTCATAACTCCTGTCACGTTTTATGACAAGGTGAGCTTATGTGATCACTTATTTCCCTCGTCTGTCATCATTGCGTGCATGCGTGCATTCATGTGTCCGTAAAGGATTTCTTCAAACGACATCTCCTAAACCACTGATCAGATTTTGACCAAACTTCACAGGAAGTCCCCTTTCAAAGTTGATCAAATGATTCTGGTCCATTGCACATCTAGGTCACAGGAGCTCTGAAACCGCAAGGCCTAGGTCTTTGATATATGACATGAAGCTTCATCTAGTTGACCTCTACCAGATTGATCAAATTATAGCCCTGGGGCCAAAAATGCCCCCGCGCCGTGGCCAGCCAATTTTACATAGACTTATATAGGGAAAACCTTTAAAAATCTTCTTGTCTGAAACCAGAAGGTCCAGGTGTTTGATATTTGGTATCACGTTGTATCTAATGGACCTCTACCAAGATTGTTCAAATTATAGCCCTGGGGCAAAAAATGCCCCGCCCCGAGGACAACCGGTTTTGCACAGATTTATGTGGGGAAAACCTTTAAAATTCTCCTTGTTGGGGTTTGATATTTGGCATATAGTTGTATCTATTGGACCTCTACCAAGATAGTTCAAATTATGGTCCTGGGGCCAAAATTGCCCCTGTCGCGAGAGACCAACGGTTTCGCATAGACTTATACAGGGAGATCATTTCAAAAATCTCGTCTGAAACCAGAATGCCCAAGTGTTTGATATTTGGTATAAAGCTTCATCTAGTGGACCACTATCAAGATTGTTCAAATTAAAGTCCTGGGGGTCAAAAATGGCCCCGCCCTGGGGCTCACCGATTTAACATAGACTTAGATAGGTAAACCCTATTTAAAAATCTTCTCGTCTATAACTAGAAGGCCCAGGTCTTTGTTGTTTGGAATGAAGCCTCATCTAGTGGACCTCTACCAAGATTGTTCGAATTATAGCCCTGGGACCAAAAATGGACCGCCCTGGGGTCCACTGGTGTACACAGACATATATAGGGAAAACCTTTAAAAATCTTCCGGTCTGAAACCAGAAGGCCCATGTCTTAGATATTTAGTATGAAGCTTCATCTTATTGACCTCTACCAACAATGTTAAAATTATAGCCTTGGGGCCAAAAATGGCCCCGCCCTCGGGCCAACATGTTGTGCACAGACTTCCACTTCTATTTTGCATATCAGAGCTGTTTTGTTTGTGCCGTGTGGTGGCTGTAAAAGGTCTCCCGGTACATGCATTTAATGATCTTATTTTTCCAATCCTCAGAGATTGCTTTTATTCCTGACATTGCCTCTTCTTCTATTTTGCCTTCACTTCTATTTACCATAGAAGCACCCCCCCCCCCAGTGGTTTTACTACTGACAATCCAAATGCGATCGTTCTTTTGCAGTGTCTTATTTGTTATTTGGCTTTATGCCATTGGTTCATGTTTCATCTGTTCTTGTGTGTGCCTTCTTGTCACTTTCTATAGGTGACTTCTGGGATTGTGGCCTTTCCTGAATGACCTTTTCTTACTAATTTACATAAAGGAAACCTTAAATAATTGTTTATTCGGAAGCCATAAGACCCAGACCTTTGATATTTGGTATGAAGCTTCATCTCGTGGGCCTCTACCAAGATTGTTCAAATTATAGCCTGGGGACCAAAAATGGTCCCGACCCAGGGCCCACCGGTTAAACACAGACTTATATAGGGAAACCGTTTTAAAATCTTCTTGTCTGAATCCAGAAAGCGCAGGTCTTTGATGTTTGGTGTGAAGCTTCATCTAGGGGACCTCTACAAAGATAGATAAAATTATCGCCCTTGGGCCAACTATGGCCCGCCCTTGGGCCAAACGATTTTACATGGACTTTTCCTGATCATTGCCTCCACTTCTACTGTTTATATTTAGAAAACCTTTAAAAATCATCTTCTCTTAAACCACAAGGCCCAGGACTTTGATGTTTGGCATGAAGCTTCATATAGGGGACTTCTACCAAGATTATTCAAGTTGTAGCCCTGGGGCCATTTTTTGGTCCCACCCCTTGCCCCACCGGTTTTACATAGGCTTATACAGGGGAAACCTTTAAAAAAATTCTTGTCTGAAACCAGAGCGCCCAAGTCTTCGATATTTGGAATGAAGCTTCATCAAGTGGCCCTCTACCAAGATTGTTCAAATTGTAACCCTGAGGCCAAAAATGAACCTGCCCTGAGGCCCACTTCTTTTATACGTAGAGTTAAAGCATTGTTAGTTAGACTGAGCCGGTTCATCTATGTGTGATACACTAGGACCTGATCCTCAATGTCCATAAGGTGCCCAGATAGTGAAATACAATGCGTTCTGAAGTTAGATCCTTGGAAGCAAAGAATACACCAAACAAACGAAAATAGCAGACTCAGTTTCATTGAGTCTGTTCATGACAGTTCTGAAAGGTGCAACACCGGCCACGCCCGCTTGTGCCGGCTTAAGCAGAACTATTTTCAAAATGATTCAAAATGAACTCAATGATCCCAAAAGACCAGATAATATAATCTGTACTGTATTGCCAAAGGGAACCACCAACTCATAAGTCTACTAAACCCTGGGGTCAATTTGATTCAAACTTCACGGTAATGGTGAATAGGTGGCTCTCTTCCTAAAGAAGTTAAAATGGTTCCACTGTGATGAACAAGATGACCGCCAGATCTAAAAAAAGGAAAATCTTTAAATAACTACTCCTATACCCCTGGGCAAATTTGATTCAAACTTCATAGGAAAGTTGTTTTGGTGGCAGAGCTACTAATAGAGTAACGTCAACAATTTGCATCTTTCAAACTTTGCAAGATTGTTGCCAAGGTGACCATCTATGGAAGTGCAACAGATATGCTTCACGAAATAAGATGGCCGTCAGCTATCCATATGACTTTCAGAAGCTCTGTGATATCTTGAAATTAGGTGAGCGATTCAGGGCCATATTGGCTTTCTTGTTTAGATATGGTCATTTGAATGAAGTAATGAAAATAGCCATTTCCACCATTTGTACGTTTGTCCGTTCTATAAGTTGGAAACTGTTTCAGATACTTTGATGAAACATCATACAAATGTAAAGAAGCCTCCGTGGCGCAGTGGTTACGCTACTCGCCTTGTAAACCAGGGGTCGCAGGATCGATCCCGGCTTCTCCAGACTTTCGGATGGGTCTTTAAACCGAGGTCCCGTCTCCGTATGACCTTAGCTGTTGGTGGGACGTAAAACTGAAATACTCACTCACTCATACAAATGTAAGTCATTATGAGATGTGGTGCAGATGACAAGAAACGTAACTCAGGCTAACCTACCTATGGCCCTTTGTAAAATGAAAAAGACTGATTTCTGTGTAACATGAAAACTGTTTAAGGTAGTTTAGGTCGTAGTACCAAAGCGTTAATCCAAACTCATTAATCCATAGACAAATGGCAAATATCAATGTTCAGATCAACAGACATGGACTCCAGAAAAGTGTAATCAGGCGTCCGAGGATAGTAAGCATTCCTTGGTAAGCAAGCTTTGCCAACCATGGACCTGAACTAAGAAAAGGAGTAAATGCTGGGAAGGGTATGTCCGAGATTTTGGAAGTCTTCCTATGGCTTTCCATTGGCAAACATCAGAAATAATTCTGGAAATGGCCACATTGTACGGACAAGATCATGGTGCCTACCATAGATACACCAAGATATTTTCTTGAAACTTTATGCAAATGTACATCACCATGATATGATGTTCTAAACACAAAAATCATAACTCTTAATAATCTGTTGTTGGAGTTAGCGCCATTTGAACATTGTAAACGGTGATCCCGCATTTTGAACATTGTAAACAATGATCCTTGAGAAGAACCTAATAAGCTTTAACCCCCGTTGTAATTATGACCCCCACTGGAAATTTTTGGTGCGGATCCCGTCGGAGTTGGCGTATATGTCTGCGTCTGCATATGCGACAGCATGACACATTCTTCCGTGCAAGATATCTCATGAACTACTGGGTGGATAATAATCAAATTTGCATTGATATAATATTGGGACAGGATGAATAATAGATCAGGATTTGGTGACCTTGCCCTTTTTCAAGGTCACAGCCATGCTAAATAAGTCAAACTTAGGCCAACTTTAGGTTGTGTGCAGTATATCACATGCACTTCTGGGTGGATACTAATCAAATTTGCTTGGCTATAATATTGGGACAGGCTAGAGAATGCATTAGCTGTTGATGAGTCTGACCTTATTTGCAAGGTCACAGCCGTGCTAAATAGGTCAAATTTAGGCTAAACTTCGGTTGTGTGCAGTATATCTCATGAATTTCTGGGTGGATTTTAATCATATTTGCATGGATAAAGCATTGGGAAAGGATGAAGAACTGGTTAGGTTTTGGTAACCTTGACCTTATTTTCAAGGTCATAGCCATGCTAATTAGGTCACATTTAGGTATGCAGTATATCTAATGAGCTACCGGGTGGATTTAAATCAAATTTGCATGGATATAACATTTGGTCAGGATGAAGAACTGATAAGGTTTTCGTGACCTTGACCATTTTAAAGGTCACATCGTTACTGTTGATTTAAGCTTGTTTTGAAAGGGGTATGTTGTGGGGAATGGGGTACATCGTTTTTAGCTCACCTGTCACGTAGTGACGAGGTGAGCTTTTGTGATCACTTTTTGTCCGTCGTGCGTGCGTCCTTGCGTCCGTGCGTGCGTGCGTGCGTCCGTCCGTAAACAATTTCAAATAAGTATATGTCTAATACCCCTTGGTCAATCTTGATCAAATTTCATGAGAAGCATCATCAGGTAGGGGGAAAGGCTGCAAGAGGTTTTTGGGCTGATCAGATTGGAATTCTGGTTGCCATGGCAACATATAGCTCCCATAGACTTACAATGGGAAAAAATTAAAATATCTTCTTCTCTGAAACCACTGGGTCCAGAGCTTAGATATTAAGCTTGTAACAATGTCAAGTGGTCACATACATAAATCCTGCCAATCATGCCCCTGGGGTCCAAATTGGCCACACCCCGGGGCCCCTTAACTCCTATAGACTCATAATGGAAAAAGAGCTTCAAAAATCTTTTGCTCTGAAACCACAGGGCCCAGAGCTAAGATATTTAGCATGTAGCAACGGCAAGTGGTCACCTACATAATTCCTGCCAATCATGCCCCTGGGTTCCAAATGGGCCACGCCCCGGGGCCCCTTCGCTCCCATAGACTCATAATGGAAAAAAGCTTCAAAAATCTTCTTCTCTGAAACCGCAGGGCCCAGAGCTTAGGTATTTAGTAAGTAGCAACGGCAAGTGGTCACCTACATAATTCCTGCCAATCATGCCCCTGGGGTCCAAATAGGCCACACCCAGGGGCCCCTTAGCTCCCATAGACTCATAATGGAAAAAAAAGCTTCAAAAATCTTCTTCTCTGAAACCTCAGGGCCCAGAGCTTAGATATTTAGCATGTAGCAACGGCAAGTGGTCACCTACATAATTCCTGCCAATCATGCCCCTGGGTTCTAAATGGGCCACGCCCCAGGGCCCTTTAGCTCCCATAGATTCATATAGGAAAAAAAGCTTCAAAAATCTTCTTCTCTGAAACCACAGAGCCCAGAGCTTAGAAATTTAGCATGTAGCAACGGCAAGTGGTCACCTACATTATTTCTGCCAACCGTGCCCCTGGGGTCCTAAAGGGCCACGCCCCTGGGCCCCTTAACTCCTATAGACTCATAATGAAAAAAAAAAAGGTTCAAACAGCATCTTCTCTGAAACCACAGTGCCCAGAGCTGAGATATTTAGCATGTAGCAATGGCAAGTGGTCACCTACATTAATCCTGTCAATCATGCCCCTGGGGTCCAAATGGGCCACGCCCCGGGGCCCCTCAGCTCCTATAGACTCATAATGAAAAAAAAAAGCTCCATAAATCTTCTTCTCTGAAACCACAGGGACAAGTTCTTAGATTTTTTGCGTGTAGCAACGGCAATCGGTCACCTACATTATTCCTGCCAATCATGCCCCTGGGTTCCACATGGGCCACACCACAGTGCCCAGAGCTTAGATATTTAGCATGTGGCAATGACAAGTTGTCACCTACATAAATCCTGCCAATCGTGCCCCTAGGGTCCAAATGGGCCACACCCTGGGACCCCCTTAGCTCCCATAGACATGGAAAAAAGTTTCAAAAATCTTCTTCTCTGAAACCACAAGGCCCATAGCTTAGATATTTAGCAAGTAGCAACGGCAAGTGATCGCCTACATATTTCCTGCTAATCATGCCCCTGGGGTCCAAATGGGCCACAAACCTCTATTAGCTCCCATAGACTCATAATGGAAAAAAAGCTTCAAAAGTCTCCTTCTCAAAAACTGTGAAGCACAGAACTTAGATATTTAGTATCTAGCAACATAAAATAGCCAGCTACATAAATCCTGCTAACCATGCCCCTGGGGTCAAAATTGGCCACGCGCGAGCTCATGAGCTCCAATAGACTTATAATGGAAAAAAAAATTAAAAAATCTTCTTCTATAAAACCATTGGGCCCAGAGCCTAGATTTTTAGTATGTAGCAACGTCAAGTGGCCACCTACATAAATCCTGCCAGTTATGCCCCTGGGATCCAAATTGGCCACACCCAGGGCTCTTTAGCTTCCATAGACTTACAATTGGAAAAACTTCAGAAATCTTCTTCTCTGAAACCACAGGGCCCTTATAATGAAAAAAAAGCACACAAAAAAACAACTTGAAATGGGGGAAAAAATCTTCAAAAATCTTCTTCTCTGAAACCATAAGTCCCAGAGCTTAGGTATTTAGCATGTAGCAATGTCAAGTGGTCGCCTTCATTAATCCTGCCAATCATGCCCCTGGGGTCCAAATTGGCCAAATCTTATGGCCCCTTAACTCCAACAAACTTATAATGGAAAAAAGCTTCAAACATCTTCTCTGAAACCATGAAATACAGACCTTAGATATTTAGTATATAGCAACACAAAATGGTCGCCTACATAAATCCTGCCAACCATGCCCTTTAGGTCAAAATTGGCCTAGCCCCAGGGCTCATTAGCTTCTATAGACTTATCCTGGAAAAAAAACTTAAAAAAGATCTTTTTTTCCAAAACCATAAGGCACAGATTTTGTTTGATTTGAGGTTTTACATCCCTGTCAACACTGTATAAGTCATTTTGGAGATGTCTCTTCCAATTTTGTGGGATTTTGACCCGACATTGAGATGAAATTACATCTCAAGCCCTGCCAATAGGGTTTATAAGCATGGACACCGCTTTGCCTGAGCTTAGATATTTAGTATGTAGCAATGTCAAGTGGTTTCCTACAATAATGATTTTCTGGCACACAGGTGAGCGATAAAGGGCCATTGGGCCCTCTTGTTGTTTTTTTTTTCAGAAAACAAGTCAAGTCCTTTATTTGTCATGACTTCTTGTAATTTTTATGTGTTTGAGATACAAAAATATAACCAGAATTTACATATAGGGAGATTTTTACAACAGATAGAATTTTGTATGAAAGGCTGCTGTGGAGTCGGGATATCTAGTACGTGCTCCTTACAGACATATCAAATTCTCTTTGTTAGGTTTTTTCTGAATCCCTGTTTGCAAAACTCGTTGTGTCCATACTTCAAAAACTAAGGGGAGTAGGGATTAAAGATCATCTCGTTTCAGCTTAACCGTTGTTTGAATGGTTTTCACATCATGAAAAACTTCCTAGCTGGCCTTGACATAACTTAATAAACATTAACAGAATAGAAAGCATATACCTTATAGAAGTCTGGTCAAATGAGAATTGTGATTTTATACCCCCGGCATACGAGGTATGTCAGGTGGTATATAGTTTTCGTCTTTCCGTCAGTTCGTTCTTTCGTAAGTTCATTCTTTTGTTAGTTCGCTTGTACATTCATTCGTTCATACGTTCATCAAATTTCATGGCAAAGTTTTGTGTTCAACATTTTTGATCGCTCATATTTCTATAACCATATTTCAGATTCTCTTCATATTTGGTACTGGATATCTCTATAGCATTACCATTCAAATGGAATATCTAAGCTTCTTGGTCAAGCCCATGAGTGTGCGTTCATTATCATTTACGTCAAAATAAAAGTGAAGGCAATGATCGGGAATCAATACAATTAACCCACTGCCCCCGACAGAGAGGGAAATAAACACAAACATGAAACAACTAGACCCTAATGGAAACATCACTAGCGGAAAGCCAAAGGACAGTTACTTTACATGACAATATCTCAAGTTCATTTATGGGTCATGTCGGGTCAAACAGTAGGTAAAATCATAGAAAAACCTTGTTAACACTGTAGAGACCACAGTTTTGGTCCAATCATCCTCAAACTTGCTCCGAATGATCATCCTGACGTAATCCCACTCAAGTTCGACTATGGGTCATGCCGGGTCAAAAAGTAGGTCAGTAGGTAAAATCATAGAAAAACCATGTTATCACTTTAGAGGCCACAGTTTTGGTCCAATTATCCTCAGACTTGCTCAGACTGATAATCCTTACAATATCTTGGTCAAGCTCGAATATGGGTCATGTCGGGTCAAAAAGTAGGTCAGTAGGTCAAATCATAGAAAAACCTTGTTAACACTCTAAAGGCCACAGTTAAATATTACCTCTGTATTACCTCCCTTATTCATATATGTTAAAATAGAAGTTTAGCAATGCTCCATTTTAGTTAAATGGATATAGCTTAGGACTATGATTCAAGGGTTGTGAGTTCAAATCCCGGTCAACGAACATTTTTTTTTCTTTCTAAATTTTTTTAGCTCACCTGAGCTAACGGTGAGCTTTTGTGACCGTGAGGTGTCCGGCGTCGTCGTTCTTTGTGCGTCGTCCTCAAACTTTTCTTATTAACACTCTAGAGGCCACAGTTTTGGTCAAATCATTGGTCAGAATGACCACCATAACAATTTCTAGGCCGAGTTCGAATATAGGTCACATCGGGTCAAAAAGTAGATCAAATCACAGAAAAACCTTAACACTCTGGAGGCCACAATTTTGGTCCAATCATCATCAAACTTGCCCAGAATGATCATCTCGACAATATCTAGGTCTAGTTCGAGCTTTTGTGACCGTTAGATCTCCGGCGTCGTCGGTCGCCATGCGTCGTCCATCGTGCGTAAACTTTTCTTGTCAAAACTCTAGAGGCCACAGTTTTGACCCAATCATCATCAAACTTGGTCAGAATGATCATCATGACAATATCTCAAGTTCATATATGGGTCATGTCGGGTCAAAAAGTAGGTCAGTAGGTAAAATCATAGAAAAACCTTGTTAAAACTGTAGATGCCACAGTTTTGGTCCAATCATCCTCAAACTTGCTCCGAATGATAATTCAGACGTAATCTCAGTCAAGTTCGAATATGGGTCATGTGGGGTCAATAAGGAGGTCAGTAGGTCAAATCATGGAAAAACCTTGTTAACACTCTAGAGGCCACAGTTTTGGTCCAATCATCCTAGAACTTGCTCAGAATGATCATCCTGACAACATCTCGGTTCGAATATGGGTCATGTCGGGTCAAAGAGTAGGTCTGTAGATCAAATCATAGAAAAAACCTTGGCCTCTGTATTACCTCCCTTATTTCCTCTGTATTACCCCCTTATTTCCCTATGTTAATACAAAGGAGTAAAACAATAATCATTTTACTTGTAGCATCTGTAGTGTAATGAATAGAACCTAGGATTATCAGTCAAAGGGTTGTGAGTTCAAATCCCGGTCGGGGAACTTTTTTTTCTTTCTATTTTTTTGTTTTCTTTTTATAACGCATAAACAAATCATACCCCGCCTCCACCCCCCCCCCCCCCACAATAAAATTGTTAAGGGGTTGGGCTTTTGCATACATGCATACATACATATATACTCATGTATGCATGCACACACACAACCAGACATGCACACACTCAGGCATGCATGTGCACAAATATGCAATCACACACTCATGCATGCATGCATGTGCACATACATGCATTCACACACACACACTCGCACTCAAGTATGCATGTATTCACACATACATGTGCATCACACACACACGAACATGCATACACACGCATGCATGCTCACACACGCATGCATGCATGCATGTATGCAAACACACATAATGTCACACCAGCATGCATGCACATACGCATGCATGCACACATGCACACCCACATGCATGCATGCATATTAGCATTTACTCTCTCACACACACACATATGCATGCATCCATGTACATGTGCATTACTCATGCATGTATGCAAGCACACACACACATGCAGGCACAAATGCATACTTGCATGCACACATGCAACAGAGACTCATATATGCACATGTGCATCACACGTGCATGCATGCAAGCCTACATCCATGGATGCACACACACATGCATGTACACATGCAACTACACATAAATGCATGCACCCACAAATACACATATGCATGCATGCATGCTTGAATGCACACACATACATGCATACATGCACACACACAAACTTTCTAACAGGTATGCATGCACATACCCATGCATGCAGACACATGCATGCACACAGTCATGCATGCATGCACACCCACATATATACATGCACACACACAGGCGTGCGTGTGAACATACATGCATTCACAGACTCATGCATGCAGGCACACACATGCTGCATGCATACATGCACACATTCATGCATGCATGCATGGGCACATGCATTCACACACCCATGCATGTATGAATGCACACACATGGTGCATGCATGGACACACCTAAGCATGCATGCACACAATGCATGCATGCACAAACACATATGTATGCATGCACTCAGGCATGCATGCACATACATGCATGCATGCACACACTCATGCAAACACACTCGCATGTACAAATATTCACCTGCATGCATGCACACACACATGTGCTCATGCATGCATGTACACTCATACATGCATGCAAGGATGCACAGGTGCATACATGCACACTCATGCATACATGTATGCAACGGCCATGCACACATTCGGGCATGCATGCATACAAACATGCATACATGCACTCATGCATGCATGCACTCACAAATAACTTGTTCAACTCGGGCCCCTATAGACAAGCTATTTTGCCTTCTGACAACTTTTGCTGAAGACTTTCACTCTTCTATCCCTACCGGTAAGCAGGGTTAAAGAAGTCTTAACCAGTCAACTGGTTCCCATTGTTGTGTTGCAAAAAGAATATGGCACCAGTACATACTGCTATTTTAAGAATAAAATCAAATGTCCCACACCCTCTTGCACAACCCCTTGTCACCATGATTCATTGATAGACTGAGCCTATACACGCAACCTGTTGTACCCCACCCCCCCCCCCCCCCCCCCCACAAGCACAAAACCCCCTGTCGGCATGACTGTCGGCATGAGGTATTGATAATTGATAGATAGTCCCATCCTGTTCACTCAGTCATACACAACTTCTTGTCAGCCCCTCATCCCCAACCCACCCCCCCCCCCCCCCGCCCACACACACTCACAACTCGTTGTCTCCATGAGTTATTGATAGTTAAACTGAGCCTGTTCATCTCCTGACCCATAATGTCAACTCTCCCTACCATTTCAATTGTGAAATAAGGATCAGGTGAGCGATCAAGGTTCAACATGGACCTCTTGTTATGTTTTGTCTTTGAGTGTTTGTATCGCTTATATTATTTTGTTTTGGATAGCCAGTTGGCCATTTTGTGGGAAAATAACTGTCATTTTGGCTGTCTTCTGTTGATGTTTCCATTAGGGTCTTTTTGTCATGTTTGTATTTCATTCCCTTTGGTGTCTATGATGGCAGCTGTGGGTTAATTGTATCGATTCCTGACCATTGCCTTAACTTCTATTTTGTATGGAAAGAGTCATCGTTACAGACATTGTCATTTCCAAGTAAAGGCATTGGCATTGGCCGGGATATATGCTCCCCTGGGCACTTTGTCTAGTTTTTTCTTGTTTGTTTTAAGGCCCTTTCAATATCATTTTACTGATATCGAGCCGATCATTAATGAAAGGTGGGCGAGAACCAAAGTACCTGGAGAAAAAACACCTGACCATCCGTTGCAGAACGAGGCGTCCCACACATGACCCGAACCAGGCTCGAACCGTCAGCGGTGAGCGACGTAATGATTAAGAGTCTGTGCTATTTTCCACCTGGCCACGGAGGTCCAACGAGAATTGTGATCTGTAGTTTAATAGTTCATACCCTTTTGCAATTTCTAGAATGACATCTGAGTAGATAACACCAAGTATGTGCGAAAGTATATTCTAACATAGAATTCCGTTAACCCGAAGTAATCATGTAAAATCGCTCCTCCGGTGCACATAGGGTTTAGCAGTTCTGCAGACAAGACTGGTTGTGTTGTAAAAATATGAGGGTAGTTTACAAAAGCAAAAGAAACCCTGCATTACGTTTTGTTGCTTCGCTACCGTCCTCGTACACGATATTTCGGCCCTGACACTTTACCTCTTCAACTGACGGTTTTGAAGACAGTTAGCCCATAATTTCACCACTGATTTCAGACGTGCCTGCTTGCAAGTCTTGGAGTCAAAGATAGCACCAATCTTTGCTGGAATTATTGCCTACTTGGACACCAATCATAACCTTGACCTTCTAACACACACTGGAACCCCATGGAAAATTCAGTCGTGGCTGAGAGTATTACATACCCCAGAGGCTTTGCAGCTGACATACGATTATCTTCAGGTAAGTTTGATATGCAGTATCTATCAAATTGATGGTGCTTTTAAGCCCATTCCTAGTAAGTTCGCCCTGTTTACTATAAATGAGTACATATAGGAAAGTATGCCTTCTGATCCTTAAATCATTGGATCTGTGCATCTATAGAGTCAGATAGAGTCAATAACCCGTGACCAAAATTTTCGAGTTTTCGCGCTTCAGACGGTTTTATAAGGGAATTTCCATTAGTTTCCGCTCTTGATTATTTAAAAGTGCGCATTGTTGCCATTGTTGAAGGTAGTCATCACTTATTTTCTTCATCAAGATGGCATGAAGAAATGAAAATTAAGAACAATTCTCCGTCACACAAAACCAGGTCAAAGGGAAATCAGTCTATTGCAACCGACCTAATTGTTATGCTCCCCGTAGGCATATAGTTTTTTCACGTTGATCCTATCATCTGCGAAGGAGTTACGGCCCTTTATTTTCTGAAAAACGCGTTCTTAAACCTTATGACGTGAGCTTCTTCCACATTTCTCCGACAATTTTGTTAAATTTTTGCACATACATTTGCAATGATATATAGATGTGCCTAACACATAATTTATTCTGCTCGGATGAAGCGTTTTGGAGTTATGGACCTTGATTTTCTCAAAAATGCGCTAAAAATTTTGTGACGCAAACTCCCCCCACATTTCTTTACCGATTGAGCTGAAACTTTGCACATGCATTCCTTGTGAGGAGGTGAATGGGTGCCTCACAAAACTTTCTAGTTGATCCTATCACCTGCGACGAAGTTACGGCCCTTGATTTTTTGAAAAACGCGTTCGAAAACCTTGTGACGCGAACTCCTTTCACATTTCTTCACCGATTGAGCTGAAACATTGCATATGCATTCCTTTTGAGGTAATGGGGTGCCTAAAACAATTGTCACGTTGATCCTATCATCTGCGAAGGAGTTACGGCCCTTTATTTTCTGAAAAACACGTTCTTAAACCTTGTGGCGCGAACTACGTCCACCTTTCTTCGACAATTTTGTTAAATTTTTATGGCCCCGTTTTGCACTGTCCGTTTGTTAGTGGGTTTGTGGGTAGGTTTGTGGGTTAGTCCGCACTTTTTTCTCAAATTGGCTCCCGCGGGATCATTGCTCACTTATAGTGACAGCTCTTGTTTTTGGTCTTTTTTATACGCCCGTTTGAAAAACGGTCGTATTATGTTATGCCCCCTGCGTCCGTCCGTTTGTCCGTCCGTCCGTCTGTCCGTCCGTCCGTCTGTAAACTTTTCGTTTCCGGATAACTTCTCCTACAGTTTACATCCGATCAATCTGAAACTTCATAGATAGTTAGCTCATAATGTGGGGCATCGCATATTATTTCGAGGTTACGGTCAACCAAATATTAATAGAGCTATGTCCCTTTGAATTTTTTTGTAAACTTCTCGTTTCCGGATAACTCCTCCTACAGTTTACATCCGACCAAGCTGAAACTTTATACATAGTTAGACCATGATGTAGGGCAGCGCATATTATTTCGAGGTTACGATCCACCAAATATTAATAGAGTCATGCCCTTTGAAATTTTGTCTAAACTTTTCCTTTCCGGATAACTCCTCCTACAGTTTACATCCGATCAAGCTTAAACTTCATCCATAGTAAGACCATGATGTGGGGCAGCGCATATTGTTTCGAGGATATGGTCCACCAAATAATAATAGAGTTATGCCCCTTGGAAATTTTTTTGTAAACTTTTCGTCTCCGGATGACTCCTTCTACATTTTGCATTTGATTTAGCTGAAATTTCATATTTAATTAGACCATGATGTGGGGCAGCACTTATTGTCTCGAGGTTATGATCCAACAAATAATAATAGAATTATGCCCCTTTGAATAATTCTGTTAACATTTTGTTTCCGGATAACTCCTACATTTTAGATCCGATTATGTTGAAACTTTACATACAGTAATACCTTGATATGGAACAGTGCTTTTAATTTGAGGTTACAGTCTGCCATATATTACCAGAGTTATACCCCTTTCATAGATTTTTCTAAACATCCCGTCTCCGGATATCTCCTCTTACATTTTACATCTGGTGAAGCTGAAACTTTACATATAGTAAGACCACGATGTTGAACATTGCATATATTTTGAGGTTACCGGACACCAAATATTACCAGATTTATTCCCCTTTCACATATTGTTTGAAACATTTTGTTTCCTGATAATGCCTCTCACATACTAAATCTGATGAAGCTAAAACTTTATGTATAGTTAGACGATGTGGAGCAGCGCATATTATTTCAAGGTTACAGTCCACCACTTATTGCCAGAGGTATGCCTATATTATTTTGAGGTTATGGTCCACCGAATATTACCGTCCATGAAAATTTGTTGGAGACAGGTAGTTTAAGCCATTGAGGGTTGTTAATATTGCCAGGTAAGAACATATGGAGCATATGTTGTTCATAGGTTACATTCCACAAACACAAATTTGTACAACAGTCAGTATACATATACTCCATCTTACTAATTGCCACGGGCGTATTATGACCCGCTTTTTGAGCTCGTTTCAGAACGTTTCTGAGACGCTTATTACATTGTATTGCATTTTGTACTGAAATTATACAAATTATAGGCATCCTTCAAGGGACTTTCTGTGCACCTGTTGTTGCAAAATTGCCTTTAGCGAGTTATGTTAAGTTAAACTTGTTTTATTGTATTTCAAAACAGCAAACAGGTTTGGGAAGTTCTACCAACATGCTGTTATTGATGCATTTGCGTGAGCAGGAAGACTTAGACATGCAAGTTTCCTGTCGTCCATTAGTATGCCCATCCGTCAGCATTGTTTTCTTGGTGTCTGAGAAGGGCCACTCCTAATAAATTTTGTACAAATCGTTTTGAAACTTTGCATGTGTTGTTCCATGGTATGAGGATATATATTTGGATATAATCTTGGATCATTTCTTATCACTTCTCCATGAACTAAGTAATTTTATGACACTAGGTAAATATACAGTGGATACCTTTTGTTTGCAGAATTGTTATGCAACACTTGAGAATATCCATGTGCTTTCGATGAAATTCCCATATTGATTTATTCTACCTGCAATAAATATTACTTTTCATGGGAGGTCATGTGTGGGCCGCTGGGGTGCGACATCAACTTCACCGAAATTTGATCTGTTTTTGTTATAATAAGAGATTTATTTATATTGTGATCTTGTATCTTTTTTGACAATCTCAGGCTTATGTTATTGAAGCTTTTAATTCAAATTCTCCATCCATATCTTTCTTCATGCCCCTTTAAGGCGCGATTTGGCCTACATTGTGCTGATTTTCCGTTTAACATCAATCATTAAGTCATTGATTTACTAGATACGGTTATGCGTAAGCGCCGTGCCATGGCATTTGAATTATCTCCCCTGACAATATTGCCTTTTGATCACCACTCCAATGCTCTTTGAGATATATTGATGGTACTTCGTATAATAATATATGACTTTAAGTAGGTGTGTTATGCTCAAAAACCACAACTGTAGGTGCCATGGTATTTGAGTAATCTCACATGGCAGTATTTTCTTTGTGATCATCTTGTGATTGCAGCAAGACTTAGTCCAGTACCCTTTGAGATATACTGATGGTACATTTATACACGAGGTTAAGTAGGCGTGTTATGGGTTAGAACCACAGGTTGAAATAAGAATGAGTTCTCATTGATACAAAATCAGGTGATTCAAGTAGCAAAGGGCCAATACAGTATTTGTCCGAGTATGCCTGTGGCATTTGAATGTCTTCAGTATACCAGTACTCTGTACAGAAATCTCCCTTGTGTTCAAAAATGTCCTTTATATCATTATGGCATTGAAACACACTGCTCATACAATTTCTTGCAGGCTTTGCTGATATTTTGCAGCAATATACTTAATGATTGACGTGTGTGTTTTTTTCTTGTGTACTTTCTGCATTTGTGCAAAATTCTGAATCATGTCGTATTGGCTTTTGGACGGGGATTTGTAATCTCTTCTGATGGCTATTTTTACTTAACCCCTTCGTAATCAAATAAAAAGATCTGGATAATGTAGAAAATGTCTTTCCTTTTTCTATATGTTGTACCTATTTCTTTAGGTACACAAGTTTGGGGAACACCCGTACCTCTGCAGTATGAAGAGATTTTCATTATCATTCAAATGTTTTTTTTTCTCCATAGTCTCCAACAAGACAGAGTGAGCTTCAGGAAGTTGTTGTCATGACAACAGGATGTGAAAGTCATCTATTCTCGTCCCAGATGCCTTTTTCCTGGTTAATCTACAGACTATTGGAGGAAATTATCCAAACTCCACAACCAGATATTGCTGAGGTTGAAGGTGATATTCTATAATTCATTTTGATTTCAAGAACGTGTTTGAAGGTCAAGAATACACAATAACGTCGCCACAAAACTACTATTGAAGCCTCGTGGTGTATAGGATACGTAAACCAGGGATCGCAAGATCGATCCCGGGCTTCTCCAGACTTTCGGATGAGTCTTTCAACCGAGGTCCCGTCTCTGTATTACCTTCGCTGTTGGTGGGACTTAAAACTCAAACACTCACTCACTCGCCACAAAACTCCAGCGTGACTGGCAACATCATTGGACTCCTTACTCTCTCATGCACTGTTGTTTAATAGTATTTTTTTTTTGTTTTCGGTTAAAGGCCCTTTCAGCTTGTTCCACTTATTTCGTGCCGACTGTTAATCAGAGGTGGGTGAAAACTGAAATATCAGGAGAGAAAACAAAATACCTAACCCTTCTGTTACAGATTTGGCGTTCAACATCTGACCCGAGCAATGCTCGAACAGCAGCAGTAAGAGATCAAAGGATTAACAGTCACCACTCGTGCCCACTAGGCCACACAGGACCATGTTTATTTCTTAATCGCAAAAAAAATTATTTATTTGTTTATTTATGGACCAAGGCTTTGAATGTGAAACATAGCAGCTTATTCACATGAAAGTGCAATTAACATACCGAAAACTTTCAGATCAGATAATTTAATAAGTAACATGTAAGTTAGCATGCATAGGCCATGGCTACTCATATTGGCCAATAAATTGCCTTAATCTTTTCACAGTTCGTCCTGTACCAGCTGGTCTTAGTTTAACAGTGTCTGTGTTTCAGCTATGGGAGTCTCGATAAACAGCGGTTGTTTTTAGTTGAGGGCAGTTGTTCAAAGCAGTGTTAATTTTAATGAACTCGGTTGCAGTCAAAACATTAGTTGATCTAACAGGTACAATGTAGAAAGATATTTCTACTTGTGATAAATAGGTTAAGTTAAAATAAATCTTTTTGTTATAGGTGATGCAACAACTGAGAAAGAACGGAAAACCCAACTTTTTGAGAGAGTTTTTAGAGAAAGCTTCCTTGGTAAAATACTTTCAACACTTGATGAATATGACATTAGACAGGATATAACAACAGCATATCGTACAGATTATGCTCATTTTGTATACCATGCCAGGTGTGATGAGGAAGTGGCAGTAAGTAGAAATATATCGTATAAAACATAAACTCCAAATCATGTGTTATGTTTCAGTGATTATTCATCATTATAACAGACCATGTTAGATAATGGTATCTGTTATGTACTCTTACAATGGTCTTTTTCCGGATAGTTATTTAGATTCTTAGCACACCAGAGCTTATAGTATAGGCAGTGGTCCGTCGATTGTTTTTCACTTTTTTGCACATAGTGAATTTAGTCATTTTTAAACCTTCAATTGATATAAGGCGGTACCTCTTTGTCACCACAACTCCTCTTACAGTTTTATACTATCCATTTTTAAACTTTGTATGTGTTTTTGCCATGGCATGAGGCTTGGACTGCATCTTCGGATCAATTTTTGTCACTTTTTCCACATTGTGAACTTATTCTTTTTTAACCTCCAATTGACCTCTAATTGATATACAGTAGGTACCTCGTCCTCGCAACTCCTCTTACAGTTTTATACTAATGATTTTCAAACTTAGCATGTGTTTTCGCCATGATATGAGGATGTCCATGTGCTTTGGATATAATTCTTGGATCATTTTAGTTCCATTTTATCATATTGTGAACTTAGTCAGTGTTTTACCTCGCGTATAGAGGCTATGGATTCTTCTCAAAGCCCTTTATTCATTTCTTCTGCCTTAAATAAACTTTTATTTTTTGTGTGGGGCAGGTAGGGAGCAGGTGCAACATCGACTTCACCAAAATTGAATCTCTGGTTATATTTACATTTGATCATTTCAAATGGTTTTGTTTCAACTCAAATTTATGATAAGCAGGATGATTTTGATTTTAATATTGATAACTTCCAATTTTTAGATGGTACTGTCCTCGTTCGCCATCTTACAGTATTTATATTTCGCAGCTTATGCCCTTAATGAGATTGCCAATTCACTGCTACATCAGGGTTATCAATATCATAAACTTCGAAAAGCATTTTCTAAGCTTTATCGCCGGCACTATCAAGCTATTTCTAAATTTAAGGTGGTTGTAATAGACTTTTGCCGCAGGGGATGTCACAGTCTGATTTATTTGGCGACATAATATATAATTAAAGAAAAATGAAAGGCAAAACCTAATTTTTTGGAACAATTTCCAAATATTATTAAACATTTCAAATGTATTGGGTATAATATAATTTCCATTCAACACTGCATGCAATGTGTTTGACCCAATCACGGTCAGACATTATGCTTTCCTCTTTTAATTGCACGCCGGTGGATCGGGGTTCATACTATATGATGGCTTTGGCTTAAAACTATTTATTAGGTGGTCAGAGCTGGAACTTTTATGCCTGTTGCTTGGTCCAATGCGGTTCAACTGTTGGTTTTCTTTTGCTCCAGTGGTCCTGTGGCGTTGCACCGGATGGCTAAGCGCGTTTTATTGTCGAGTCCTCATCCTTATGTCAACTTGGCATTAATTGTGTTTTCTTTGTTTACCGAGTTGAATTTCTGATGTGTTAGGAAACCTTCACACTGACTAAACAAATACTTGTTTGAACCACAGTGAAAGTGAGGGTGAGGGTTGGGATGCTGTCAAGTTAAATTAAACCCACCAGTAAGCTTATGCTGTGGTTCCTTCATATTTTGTGTTGGTGGTTCTGATTCTTTCCCTAGTTATATAAGTTGTTGCGTTATGGTTCTGGGTTTTTTTGCAGTTTAATGTTTGCCATGTTGGTGATCCAGATTCTTTACCGCATTGTGTATATTGCTCCTTTTTAGTTAGGTTTGTTTAGATTCACAGATGGGTTACAATACCTTCACGCGGACCAAACAGATACTCGTTTGAACCAAAGTGAAAACGAAGGTGAGGATTGGGATCCCATAAAGTTGGCTTAAACCTACCAGTATTTTAACTGACCGTTCCAAGTTGGTGCAGAAGCCTCCGTGGTGTAGTGGTTATGCTTCTCGCCTTGTAAACCAGGGGTCGCAGGATCGATCCCGGGCTTCTCCAGACTTTCGGATGAGTCCTTATGGCCTTCCTTTGTTTAGGTTTCCATTATGGTTTGGTCGCTTCATGTTTGTGTTTCTTTCCCTGAGGTGTCTTTGATGGGCGGAGTAAGTTAATTGTATTGATTCCTGATCTTTGTTTTACTTCTACTTTAAACCGAGGTCCCGTCTCCATATGACCATAGCTGTTGATGATACGTAAAACTCAAACACTCACTCCAGGTTGGTGCTTTTGCTGTGGTTCCTTTGTGTTATGTGTTAGTGATTCTGATTCGTTGCTTCATCATATATGTTGTTACGTTGATTATTCTGATTCTTCCCCCTTTTTGGTTTTTCATTTTTAGTTACGTTTGTCCTTCCAGTGTACTGTTTGTCATGTTTGTGATTCTGATTCTTTCCCCTAATATGTATATTGCTCCTTTTTAGTTAGGTTTAGCTATTCTGAGCAACCACCTGTTCGGAGCTGCAGACTCGGTTTACCTTTTGTCAATTTTGTTTACTTTCATCATTCCATGTTTCCCTTCTGATATTGTTGGGAGAATTTTGGATCTGATTGTATCAGTTCCTGATCGTTTCTCTTTTTAATTTTCTTTGCATACGAAATATTGACCTATTACCTTGACCGGTGACCTGCTTTATCATACTTTTTGAACTGTTTGAGATAGATTCTTCATATGTGGCATGTAGATTGTGACAAGTGCTTACCAATCATACTGAAAAGTTTACCTGTGACCTTGACCGTTGACCTATTTTATAACTTTTTACCGTTGGAGATAAGAGCGTTCATTCCTGACAATTGCCTTTATTGCTATTTTTATGTTTGGCAAAATAAATAGAAAAACTACTTAAAAAAAATCATCTCCTCAGAAACCATATACTCTATGAGGCTGAGACTTTATGAAAATATTCTCCATATTTTCCTCAACAGGTTATGTGTTTTCAGCTCACCAGAGCCGAAGGCTCCAGGGGAGCTTATAGGATATGCAGTTGTCCGTCATTAATTGTGTTTTCTTTGTTTACCGAGTTGAATTACTGATGTGTTAGGAAACCTTCACACTGACTAAACAAATACTTGTTTGAACCACAGTGAAAGTGAGGGTGAGGGTTGGGATGCTGTCAAGTTAAATTAAACCCACCAGTAATTTTACTGAAAGTTCTAAGTCGGTGCTTATGCTGTGGTTCCTTCATATTTTGTGTTGGTGGTTCTGATTCTTTCCCTAGTTATATAAGTTGTTGCGTTATGGTTCTGGTTTTTCTTTGCAGTTTAATGTTTGCCATGTTGGTGATCCAGATTCTTTACCGCATTGTGTATATTGCTCCTTTTTAGTTAGGTTTGTTTAGATTCACAGATGGGTTACAATACCTTCACGCGGACCAAACAGATACTCGTTTGAACCAAAGTGAAAACGAAGGTGAGGATTGGGATCCCATAAAGTTGACTTAAACCTACCAGTATTTTTACTGACCGTTCCAAGTCGGTGCAGATGCCTCCGTGGTGTAGTGGTTATGCTTCTCGCCTTGTAAACCAGGGGTCGCAGGATCGATCCCGGGCTTCTCCAGACTTTCGGATGAGTCCTTATGGCCTTCCTTTGTTTAGGTTTCCATTATGGTTTGGTCGCTTCATGTTTGTGTTTCTTTCCCTGAGGTGTCTTTGATGGGCGGAGTAAGTTAATTGTATTGATTCCTGATCTTTGTTTTACTTCTACTTTAAACCGAGGTCCCGTCTCCATATGACCATAGCTGTTGATGATACGTAAAACTCAAACACTCACTCCAGGTTGGTGCTTTTGCTGTGGTTCCTTTGTGTTATGTGTTAGTGATTCTGATTCGTTGCTTCATCATATATGTTGTTGCGTTGATTATTCTGATTCTTCCCCCTTTTTGGTTTTTCATTTTTAGTTACGTTTGTCCTTCCAGTGTACTGTTTGTCATGTTTGTGATTCTGATTCTTTCCCCTAATATGTATATTGCTCCTTTTTAGTTAGGTTTAGATATTCTGAGCCACCACCTGTTCAGAAAAGATCTGCAGACTCGGTTTACCTTATGTCAATTTTGTTTACTTTCATCACTCCATGTTTCCCTTCTGATAGTGTTGGAAGAATTTTGGATCTGATTGTATCAGTTCCTGATCTTTTCTCTTTTTAATTTTCGTTTCATACGAAATATTGACCTATTACCTTGACCGGTGACCTGCTTTATCTTACTTTTTGAACTGTTTGAGATAGACCCTTCATGTGTGGCATGTAGGTGACTTGTGTCAAGTGCTTACCACTCATACTAAGAAGTTTACCTGTGACCTTGACCATTGACCTATTTTATCATAACGTTTTACCGTTGGAGATAAGATCGTTCATTCCTGACAATTGCCTTTACTGCTATTTTTATGTTTGGCAAGTAGGTTCATTGTGACAAGGGCTTCCAACCCATACAAACAAATTTGACTTGTGACCTTGAACTACTTTATCATAGCTATTGAACCGTTTGGAAAAGAGCCTCCATATGTGACATCAATGTTCCTTGTGACAAGGGCTTACCACTCATAGAAAGGTGACCTGCTTAAGCTCAATCATAACTTTTGTAACGTTTGAGATAAAGCCTTCATATTTGGCATGCAGGTTCCTTGTGACAAGGACTTCACATTCATACAAAAATGTGTCCTTGACCTTGCCGTATAGCCTACTTCAAAGAAAGAAATGACTTCGGCCCGGGGACACGGATTCTTACCAATTTTCAACCTTGGAAGGGCCTCCGTGGCCTAGTGGATAAGAGCGCTGACTCTTAATCATTAGCTCTCTCACGGCTGTGGTTCGAGCCATGCTCGGATCACGTGAGACGCCAAGTTTCTGAAACAAAAGGCCATGTTGACTTTCTCCATGTACTCCTGTTTTCGCCCACCTCTGTTTAACGATCGGCTCTATATATGTTAAATAATCTTGAAAGAGCCGTAAAACTTAAACCAAAAAATAATCATACTTGGAAGGATTGATTTGCGGGTAGTCCTTTTTCATTCAAAGTAATACATAGAATTCATTCCATGAAGAACTTGCTTGGCATTGAATCGAGAATGGGGAAAATCAGCAAGAGCCTTAACAAATCCTGATGTCCGAAACAACGAAGAACGCGTACAAACAGTGTGCTCACAAACATCCAAAAGCAAGTTTATATATCATAGCTGAATAAATGTACTCAAAGGGGTTACAGTTATTTTTTAACGTTTTGCAAGTAATGCGTTCCAGTATTTTATATGAAAAATGTTTTTAAGTTTGAAGAAAAGGAATAAATAAGGCTGATCAGACTAAGCGAATGCAAAGAGTATATCAATAGTAGGCAAGGCAAATATTTTATGTGCAGGCGGATATGAGTCGTTACTTACCATAATGTCTAATGGTTTAAAGACAAGGCCGTAGGTTGAAGCGTTTCTCTAACAATCCATCACAATTTGTACACGGACAATTCAACATTTAATGATGCCAACACAAGAGATTCAAGTTCATCTTCGTCAGAGAAAGAAGACAACTATACCCTGAAAACTCTTATGTACAATAAACAATCAAATACAAACTATCAAAAAACAACTTTAAAATAAAAATCTAATAAATAAAAATGCACACAACCAAAACCACAAAATATTATCATGTTTTTGTTTTGTTATTATTAGGGGGGGTGTTTTTTTCTGTAAACTTTATTCATAAAATCAGCATTTGAAGACAAATTTAGAAAAGAAAATATAAAAGTTTATGTACTCGAACCTGCCATCTTTCGGTTGCGAGTTCATATATCATATACAAAACCATTCTACCAGAACTTCTCTGTGCAGTTGTCAAAATTGGATGGTCATTATTATATAATTCGTGATTACCCTGACAAACCTAGACGATATAAACTCGTCTATGCAAATGCAAAGGTTAACGGACTTCCCTCTCAGGCGAAAACAAAACAAAAAACGCAGAATACCCCTGCATACTAAGTATGTCAGGGGGTGTATAGTTTTTGTCTTTCCGTACATCCGTTCGTCAGATTTTACGTCAAAGTTTTGCACTAAACCTTTTGTTATTGCTAATATCTATTTAACCACATGTTAGATTCTCTTCATATTTGCTACAGGATATCACTATAGCATTACCTTTCATATGGAATACCCAAGTTGCTGGACCAAGCCCCTGGCTTGGGCTAGGTCAAGGTCACAGCCATAGACCATTGTCACAGGGTCAAAGTTTTTGCGTTAAAGTTTATAAGATTTTATAAGTTAACGAACATTATATAGATTTCTTATTTTTGCATGATGATAGATATAGGTCTAAAGTTTTAATTACCGCTACCCATGTCGGTTAGCATGACCTTAAGGACATGGTCAGAGACATAGAATTTTCAAGATACCTTGAGATTTAATAATCTATCTTTTGGCTCGTGATCCCAGCAACTATGGTTGTTTTGCTAGAACCTTCAAACTTTATCGTGTAGCGGCCGTAAAAAGTCTCCCTGCCCTACATCATAGTGTTGTTTATATTTTCTTGTCCTTTGGGATCATTGATTCCATTGTGGAATTTCGAAAATATTTGAGGGTCACTGTGAGGCTTAATTGGCCGAAACTAGCTAGTCTAGCCCAGAAAACATGTACACTTCATATTTTCCAGTTCTGTTGTGTATTCTTTGCTTCCAAAGGATAACCCTTTTATATAACATATTTATGTAAATAATGTTTCTTATTGACATGCTGCGTCAGCATACACCTGGACACAGTGACATTGACCTATATTTCACGCTTCCTTGACTTTGTCAGTTTATACCATAGCTCTTTGGATGTCAGCAACTATAGTGCTTGAACCTTCAAACTTCCCATACTGTTTCTCCTTGACATGTCGTCTCGGCATGAGCACTTAAACTTGGCCTTAGTATATTTTATGCTCCTTTGTTTTTGCCATGTTATACCACAAACCTTGGGAATTCAGCAACTATAGTTACTAGATCCCTCATACTTTATTTAATGTTTCATCATGACTTGCTGCATCAGCATACACCTTGACTCAGAGACCTTTACCTACATTTCACGCTTCTTTGACTTTGTCAAATTATACTATAACCCTTAGGATATCAGCAACTATAGTTGCTAGATGATGATGGTGATTTCGTGTTTAACGACTCGTCAACCCTCTTTGTGGATCAAAAGCGTCAAGCGGTTAATGATTTAACGGTTATAGTTGCTAGAACCTTCAAATTTCACATACTATTTTTCCTTGACATGCCGTCTCTGCATACCCTTTGACCATGTGACCTTTACCCACATTTCATTCTCCATTCACTTTGTCCGATTACACCATAACCCTGTGGAATTCAGCAACTATAGTTACTAGAACCCTTATACTTTACTTAATGTTTCTGCATGACTCGTCACATCAGCATACACCTTGACCCAGTGACCTTGACCTATAGTTCATACTTTATTGACTTGTCAGATTTGTCTGATTATACAATGGCCTTCGTCATCGTAGAAACTAAAGTGACTAGAACTGTTAAATTTTACATAATATTTTCTCTTGAAATGCAGAAATTATAAATACAAGTAATAATAAAAATGTATTGGTTTATAGGGTATTCTGCAGGTACTTTAAATAAACTCTGTTTGCCCCCCCCCCGCCTATCGGGGCTTGAAGAAATAGATGGGCTGCGTCGATGCTTATAAACCCTATTGGTTTCATTTGGCGTCAGGGCTTGAGATGTCATTTCATCTCAGTGCGGGTAAAAGTTCCACAAAATTGGAAGCAACGCCCCCTAAATGACATATATGGTGGCTTATTGAGAATAAGAGAGATCTAATTCAAGGTAATGTTGGTTGGTGCCTGATGCACTAGCTCTGGTCGGGCCCATCGGAGTCTAATTGTTGGTTTACTTTTGCTCCAGCATTTCAGTGGTTTCTTGCTGAAGAGTCCTCACCGTCGTTTCATATCTGTGGTTGTTTGATTATTTGTGTTCACGGAGATGTTGCACTGATGAGTAAGGAGGCCTTCATGTGGACTGAACAAATTATTTGTCTAAATCGCGATGGAAGTAAGGGCGAGGATTGTGGATTGTGGAATTCGTTTCCACTGACCTTTCCAAGGCGGTTCTTCTGTCGCGGTTTATTTTTGTTATGGTTTGTCTTTGGGTGTTTGTGTCGCTTATTAGCTCACCTGAGCCGAAGGCTCATAGGTGAGCTTATAGTATGGTAAGGCTCCGTTGTCTGTCTGTCGTCTGTTTTCTGTTGTCTGTTTTCTATTGTCTGTCAACATTTTCAAACATCTTCTCCCCTGAAACCACAAGGCCGACTGGATTCATATTTCATGTGGAGCATTCGTGGGATGGGGGAACGAAAGCCTGTTCGCAGAGTCGAGGTCACATGACCAAGATGGCCGACATGCCCATATAAGGTTAAAACTCTTCAAAAATCTTCTTCTCCGGAACCAGTGGGCCGATTGGCCTGAAACTTGGTATGTACCATTGGGGACTCGGGCCTATCATATTTTGTTCAAATGATGACCCTCGGATGACCTTGATTAATTTTAGGCCAAGGTCAAATTTGGTCGCATAGACTTTTGTATAGGAAAAAGTCAAAACCGTGTATTTTTTGGAAACTATTGCAGCCTGTGATCTGAAAATTAGCAGATGCAGTAAGCTAAATGGGTAGATGAAACTGCATGAGTATTCAAGGTCAAGGTCATTTTTGACCTTTGTTCAAGGTCATTCAGATATGAGAATTAAAACTTATTTTTCTCAGAAACCACAAAGCCGTTTGTAACGAAATTTCATATGAAAGTTTTAAGAACAAGGAAATGACAATTAATCAATATGAATTTGGTCACATGACCAAAATGGCAGCCATGCCTGTATAAGGGAAAAACCCTTCAAAAATCTTCTTCTCCGGAACCATTTGGCTGATTGGCCTGAAACTTGGTATGTAGCATTAGGGACTTGTGTCCTTCATATTTAGCTCGTCTGTTTTTTGAAAAATATCTTTCGAGCTATTGTCATCACTCCGGCGTCTGCGTAGTCGTCCTGCGTCGTCCTGCGTTGTCCTGTGTCGTCCTGCGTCGTCCTGCGTCGTTCCAAAAAAACTTAACCTTGGCTATAACTTAAAAAGTATTAGACCTAGCCTCATGAAACTTCATACACACACTCATCATCACAAGGGCTACATTTTGACCAAGGACCGTAACAACATTGTTGATTTTGGCTGAATTATCTTCCCTTTTCCAATTTTTTTCTGAAACACATTTTTTGCTGTCATTTTAATACTATTCACAACAGAGCCTTCAAACTTCACATGAATGTTCCTTGGGACAAGACCTTTTCAGTGATACCACACTTTTTGATCTGTGACCTTGACCTTTGAACTTTGACCTATTTTTCGAAAATTTAACCGAAAACCTTAACCTTGACCATATTTCCAAAAGTATTTGGCCTACCTTCATGAAACTTCATACACATACTCACCATCACAAGAGCTACATTCCCTACAAGTTTTATAACTCCATCTTGCAATTTGATTGAATTATCTCCCCTTTTCTCTCCGTTTTTTTTTAAATTGTTTTTGTCTCTTATTTCAATACTATTCACAACAGAGCCTTCCAACTTCACATGAATGTTCCTTGGGACAAGACCTTTTCAGTCATACCACGCTTTTTTACCTGTGACCTTGACCTTTGAACTTTGACCTATTTTTCGAAAAATTAACCAAAAAACTTAACCTTGACCATATTTCCAAAAGTATTTGGCCTACCTTCATGAAACTTCATACACATACTCACCATCACAAGAGCTACATTCCCTACAAGTTTTATAACTCCATCTTGCAATTTGATTTGACTTAGAACTTTTGTTTTCTAAAAGAAACTGCAGACGGGCGTTGGCACCCGCTTGCGGTGCTCTTGTTTGTTCAAATGATGACCCTTGGATGACCTTGACCAATTTTAGGCCAAGGTCAAATTTGGTTGCATAGACATTTGTATGGGAAAAAGTCAAAACCGTGTTTTTTTGGAAACTCTTTCAGCCTGTGATCTGAAAATTAGTAGATGCAGTAAGCTAAATGGGTGGATGAATCTACATGAGTATTCGAGGTCAAGGTTATTCTTTGACCTTTGTTCAAGGTCATTAAGATATGAGAATTAAAACTTATTTTTCTCAGAAACCACAAAGCCATTTGTAATGAAATTCCATGTGAACGTTTTTAAGAACAAGGATATGACAATTAATCAATATGAATTTGGTCACATGACCAATATGGCCGTCATGCCCATATAAGGTAAAAACCCTTCAAAAATCTTCTTCTCCGGAACCATTTGGCTGATGGCCTGAAACTTGGTATGTAGCATTAGGGACTTGGTTCCATCATATTTTTTTCAAATGATGACCCTTGGATGACCTTGACCAATTTTAGGCCAGGGTCAAATTTGGTCGCATATACTTTTGTATGGGAAAAAGTCAAAACCATGTATTTTTTGTAAACTATTGCAACCTGTGATCTAAAAATTAGTAGATGCAGTAAGCTAAATGGGTGGATGAATCTACATGAGTTTTCAAGGTCAAGGTCATTCTTTGACCTTTGTTCAATGTCATTCAGATATGAATGAGATATGAGAATTGCACGACCCGCAGAAAAAGCGACCGACTGAAGTCGGTTGATTTTCTAAGAGTGCCCTAAAATCACCATGTCATTCTGTCATTCGGTCAATCGGTCATTCTGGCAGTCTGTCTGTCCATCCGTAACCCGTTTGTG
Source organism: Lucinisca nassula (assembly GCA_963580285.1). Taxonomy (NCBI): domain Eukaryota; kingdom Metazoa; phylum Mollusca; class Bivalvia; order Lucinida; family Lucinidae; genus Lucinisca; species Lucinisca nassula. The sequence continues at coordinate 64,160,190 of OY757013.1, read as the reverse complement.
AAAATTGGTGATAATGACTTAACCGCTTGGAATATTTAAACAATTTTTGGCATACTGATAGATATCAATGAGATCTAACCAATGAACTTGCGAAATATTACAGTCCATTTAGTATAGCCTCGTCGAGGCGAAAAATGTGAAAATTTTCGAACTGCTTCTCCTCGGAAACCGTTGGGCCGATTGAAGTCAAATTTCATATGGAGCCTCTATGGGATGGGGAAACCAAAATTTGCTCATGGGGTCCAGGTCACATGACCAAAATGGCCGCCAAGCCATATATGGTCTGTCTGTCTGTCCGTCCGTAACCCAATTGTGAAAATTGGTGATAGTGACTTAACCCCTTGGAATATTTAAACAAATTTTGGCATACTGATAGATATCAATGAGATCTAACCAATGAACTTGCGAAATATTACATTCCATTTAGTATAGCCTCGCCGAGGCGAAAAATGTGAAAATTTTCGAACTGCTTCTCCTCGGAAACCGTTGGGCCGATTGAAGTCAAATTTTATATGGAGCCTCTATGGGAAGGGGGAAACAAAAATTTGCTCATGGGGCCAGGCCACATGACCAAAATGGCCGCAAAGCGATATATGGTAAAAACCCTTCAAAAATAGTCTTCTCCAGAACCAATGGGCAGATTTCCACGAAACTTGATAAATAGCATCTGGGACGTAGGCCCATCATAAATTGCTAAAATGGTGACCCTGGGTTGACCTTGACCTTCTTTGTGCCTAGGTCAAACTTTGACACATATGCTTTTGTTTTTGAAAAGTGAGAATGCATTTTATCCTGCAAACGATTCAGAATACAGTACTAAAGTATAAGATATATTTTTGCTCCTTACGATAAGGCCCATTTATTGGGGGAACCGTTTTAGGTCCAGGTCACATGACCAAAATGGCCGCCATACCCATATATGGTAACACTCATAAAGCTAAAAGCATCCGGCGGGTCGTGCACTTCAGCTGAAGCACTGGTTAAAACTTATTTTTCTCAGAAACCACATAGCCATTTGTAACGAAATTTCATGTGAAAGTTCTCAAGAACAAGGATGACAATTCATCAATATGAATTTGGTCACATGACCAATATGGCCGTCGTGCCCATATAAGGTAAAAACCCTTCAAAAATCTCTTCCTCCGGAACCAGTGGGCCAATTATCATATATAACTTGGTATATGGCATTGGGCACTCGAGCCCATCAAAATTTTTTCAGATGATGACTCCTGAATGACCCTGACCTATTTTAGGCCAAGGTCAAATTTGATTGCATAGACTTTTTAATGGGGAAAAAAGTCAAAACTGTGTATTTATTTCAAAAAATTGCACCTGGTGATCTGAAAATTGGTAGATACAGTAAGCTAAATGAGTGGATGAAATGACATAAGTATTCAAGGTCAAGGTCATTCTTTGATCTTGATTCAAGGTCATTCTGAGAATTAAAACATATTTTTCTCAAAAACCACTGAGCCATTTGTAACCAAAATTTAATATGCAGCAGTGGGGACTCGGGCTCATCACAGTTTATTCAAATGATGATACCTATTTTACGCCAAGGTCAAATTTAGTCACATAGATTTTTGTATGGGAAAAAGGTCAAAACCATGATTTTTCGGAAACTATTGGAGTATCTGATTTGAAAATTGATAAATGCAGTTAGCTAAATGAGTGGATGAAACTACATGTGTATTCAAGGTCAAGGTCATTCCTTGACCTTGGCCTAAGGCCTTTCAGATATGAAGATTAAAATTTATTTTTCACTAGAACCCCTGGGCCGTTTGTGACTAAATTTTATACAAAGCTCGTAGAAACAAGTAAATGAAGATTTAAATACATGCGTTTGGTCAAATGACCAAAATGGCCATCATGCCCATATAAGGTAAAAACACTTCAGAAATCTTCTACTCCAGAGCCAGTGGGCCGATTTTCATTAAACTTGGTATGTAGCATTTGGGATTTGGGCCCACTATAGTTTCTTCAAATGTGACCCTTGGATGGCCTTAACCTGTTTTATGCAAAGGTCAAATTTGGTCACCTAGAAATTTGTATTGGAGAAAGTAAAAAAAAATGTATTTTATGGAAACTATTGCAGCCTGTGATCTGAAAATTGGTACGACCTCGTAGATGTAATAAGCTAAATGAGTGGATGACACTAAGGTCAACATTATTCTCTGACGTTGGCCCAAGGTCATTCAGATGAAATAAAAATTTATTTTTCATAGAAACCACTACTCCATTTGTAGCCAAATTTCACATGAAAGCTTTTAGGAACAAACAAATGAAAATTTATTAATATGAATTTGGTCACATAACTAAAATGGCCGCCATGCCCATATACATGTATATCCCTCGGATTTTTTTCTTTGAACCAATGGGCACATTATCAAGTCACATGACCTAGATTAATGCTTGGTAAAACCCCTATAAAATCGTCTTCTCAAAAATGAAATGGCTATATAAGCTCTCAGCACTCAGGTGAGCGGCTCAGGACCATTGGTCCTCTGGTATTATTTTATTTTGGATAGCCTATTGACCATTTTGTGGGAAAGTAAATGTCCTTTTGGCTTTCCGCTATTGATGTTTTCATTAGCGTCTGTTGTTTCATGTTTGTGTTTCTTTCCCTTTGGTGTCTCTGATGGGAGCTGTGGGTTGATTGTATCGATTCCTGATCATTGCCTCCACTTTATTTTGACGGGTACATTAAACTTTAAAAACAAACAAACAATTAAGCTTTGTTATTCTATTGCAGCCTATTTTATGTTTGTTATTTCCAGGTAAAAATGTGCCAAATTGCCACAAACTTCGATTTTTAGTATTCAACAGCGACGAGCAGTTTCTGCATTGGATATGTTATAGATTATACTATATTTGTTGAAATTCAGTAGTTAATTTTAGTGGACTATATACGGAAAAACCCAATGCTACAGACATGGCATTTCAAATTAAAGGCGATGGCACTGGCGGGGGATATATGTGCCCCACTGGGCCCTTTGTCTAGTTGGAAGTAAAACCAAATGCTTACTGAAACCATACATTGCCAACTATGCTTGTTTAATGTATTTGTTTTTGTTTTTATATAATGGACTGTTATTCATACAAGGACATTGCAATGGTTACCAGGTAAATGTATACAGAGGATGTTTATATCATTTCAGTTGGTGTGCCAGTCTTTACACTATGTGGAAGTTCAGTTCGCTGCCGATTCTGAAGAAGACAACAGCTTACTACGGTCTCTGATCTATGTTCACCAAGCATATCAGAATCTGGCACCAAGGCTGAAATACTTCCGAGAAATGAATGCTGTCTGGCCAGAATGTAGTTCAAAGATCATGGACATGAAACAAGAGGATCCAAACAATGCAATGTTCCGAGAGGAAGAATTTGTACGTTTAATTCGTGAATATTGCCTTGCAACCCTTAACATGCAAAACATATTAGCGGATGGACGGAATAAGCAAAGTGTTTTATGCCTCTGCGAAAGGGGACCGCACACTGTGATATTATCATGCCCGTTTTTTAGCTCACCTGTCACGTAGTGACAAGGTGAGCTTTTGTGATCACTTTTTGTCCGTCGTGCGTGCGTCCGTGCGTCCGTCCGTAAACAATTTCAATTAAGTATATCTCTAATACCCCATAATCAATCTTGATCAAATTTCATGAGAAGCATCATCAGGTAGGGAGAAAGGCTGCATAAGGTTTTGGGGGCTGATCAGATTGGAATTTTGGTTGCTATGGCAATATACAGCTCCCATAGACTTACAATGGGAAAATATTAAAATATCTTCTTCTCTTAAACAACAAGGCCAAGAGCTTAGATATTAAGCATGTAGCAACGGCCAGTGGTCACCTACATAATTCCTGCCAATCATGCCCGTGGGGTCCAAATTGACCACGCCCCGGGGCCCCTTCGCTCCCATAGACTCATAATGGAACAAAAATCTTCTTCTCGGAAACCACAGGGCCCATGCCTTAGATATTTAGCATGTAGCAATGGCATGTGGTCACCTTCATAATTCCTGCCAATCATGCCCCTGGGGTTCAAACAGGCCACGCCCCGGTGCCCTTTAGCTCCTATAGACTCATAATGGAAAAAAGCTTCAAAATCTTCTTCTCTGAAACCACAGGACCCAGAGCTGAGATATTTAGCATGTAGCAACTGCAAGTGGTCTCCTTCATAATTCCTGCCAATCATGCCCCTGGGGTCCAAATTGGCCACACCCCGGGGCCCCTTAGCTCCCATAGACTCATAATGGAAAAAAAGCTTCAAAAATCTTCTTCTCTAACACCACAGGGCCCAGAGCTTAGATATTTAGCATGTAGCAATGGCAAGTGGTCACCTACATAATTCCTGCCAATCATGTCCCTGGGTTCCAAATGGGTGACGCCCCGGGGCCCCTTCGCTCCTATAGACTCATAATGGAACAAAAAGTTTCAAAAATCTTCTTCTCGGAAACCACAGGGCCCAGAGCTTAGATATTTAGCATGTAGCAACGGCAAGTGGTCACCTACATAATGCCTGTCAATCATGCTCCTGGTGTCAAAACAGGCCACGCCCCGGGGCCCTTTAGCTCCTATAGACTCATAATTGAAGAAAGCTTCAAAAATCTTCTTCTATGAAACCACTGGGCCCAGAGCTGAGATATTTGGCATGTAGCAACGGAAGTGGTCACCTACATAAATCCTGCCAATCATGACCCTAGGGACCAAATCTTCTTCTCTGAAACCACAGGGCCCAGAGTTTAGATATTTAGCACGAAGCAACGGCCATTCGTCACCTACATAATTCATGCCAATCATGCCCCTGTGTTCCAAATGGACCACGCGCCCGGGCCCCTTTGCTCCCATAGACTCATAATGGAAAAAAGCTTAAGAAATCTTCTTCTCTGAAACCACAGGGCCCAAAGCTTAGATATTTAGCATGTAGCAACGGCCAGTGGTCACCTACATGATTCCTGCCAATCATGCCCTTGGGTTCCAAATGGGCGACGCCCTGGGGCCCCTTCGCTCCCATAGACTCATAATGGAACAAAAAGCCTAAAAAATCTTCTTCTCGGAAACCACAGGGCCCAGAGCTTAGATATTCAGCATATAGCAACGGCAAGTGGTCACCTACATAATTCCTGCCAATCATGCCCCTGGGGTCCAAACGGGCCACGCCCCGGGGCCCTTCAGCTCCTATAGACTAATAATGGAAAAAAGCTTCAAAAATCTTCTTCTCTCAAAACCACAGGGCCCAGAGCTGAGATATTTTGCATGTCGCAACGGAAGTGGTCACCTACATAAATCCTGCCAATCATGCCCCTAGGGACCAAATGGGCAATGCCCCGGGGACCCATAGCTCCCATAGACTCATAATGGAAAAAAAAAGCTTCAAAAAATTTCTTCTCTGAAACCACAGCGCCCAGAGCTTATGCCCCGGTCACACCTTTACGTTTCTGCTACGTTTCACCACCTTTCTGACAAAAACCCAAAACGTGGCCAAACGTCGCAACCTGCTGCGTTTTTTTATGCAAATTAGATGTCTTGTTGTGTACATGGAGTATGAGCTACGTTTCTACTGCGAAGCTGCGGCGTAAGACCCACGTGTCGCGGCGTTTGCGTGACGTAAGTGCTGCGTATATCGCGTTGCTGTTACGTAGGAGCTGCGTTTCATTTTGACCTGCGACGTTGCTGTTGCGTAACAGCGGCGTTTTAAAACGTATGTGGTAATAGTATTGTTGTCATTCATTCAAGTGACATCGAAGTATCAACATGACAAGGAAGAGAGAAAAGGCAACTTGCAAGACCGGGGCAAAGAGAAGCTCGATGCCTAATCTCAGCCCTGCGGTTAATATTCAGACTGATCAGGGATCAGAGCGGGACAGAAATCCGTGTTGTATATATATAATTTATATATGAGACCACTTGATCGAGATTAAAATGTATTATGCGATGCCACTTGACCTCATTTGAAACTCAACAAAAGCCACAATCGTCGCTATTACGCCGCAGGTAAACTTGAAACGCCACAGCTATTTTTACTACGTCGTACATACGCAGCAATAACGTCGCACATACGACAGCTACGTAGTACTTACGCCATGCTTACGTTATGACACGCCGTGGAAACGGCGTATTTAAAATTAAAACGTAACAGATACGCCGTAGATACGAAAGGAACGTCGCTGTTACGCAGCGACAACGTGTCGTACGCCACACTTTCGTGGTAAGTCATGAGTGGCGTATGTGCGGCGTAAGAGGCGTTTGTGCTACGCTGCTGCTGCGTTCCTTTCGTTTGCACTGCGTTTCTGCTACGTATGTACGACGTTTCGAACCTGCCACTTATGTGCGACGTAAAGAAGTTGCATGCAACTTCTTTACATGGCAGCCTCGCGTAAGAGGCGTTCCTGCTACGTATCTCGGCATAAGAGCTACGTTCCTGCGGCGTACCTTTCGTTTCGCCACGTATTGAGAAACGTAGCGCTTACGCGGGTCGAAACGTAAAGGTGTGACCGGGGTATTAGATATTTAGCACGTAGCAACAGCAAGTGGTCACCTACATAATTCCTGCCAATCATGCCCCTGGGGTCTAAAAGGGCCACGCCCCGGGGCCCCTTAGCTCCTATAGACTCATAATGGAAAAAAAGCTTCAACAATCCTCTTCTCTGAAACCACAGGGCCCAGAGCTTAGATATTTAGCATGTAGCAATGGCAAGTGGTCACCTACATAAATCCTGCCAATCATGCCCGTGGGGTCCAAATGGGCCACGCTCCGGGGCCCCTTAGCTCCCATAGACACATAATGGAAAAAAGCTTCAAAAATCTTCTTCTCTGAAACCACAGGGCCCAGAGCTTAGATATTTAGCATGAAGCAATGACAAGTGGTCACCTACATAAATCCTGCCAATCATGCCTCTGGGGTCCAAATGGGCAACAGCCTGGGACCCCCTTAACTCCCATAGACTCATAATTGAAAAAAAAATCAAAAATCTTCTCTGAAACCACAGGACCCAGAGCTTAGATATTTCGCATGTAGCAACGGCAAGTGGTCACCTACATATTTCCTGCTAATCATGCCCCTGGGGTCCAAACGGGCCACGCCCCGGGGCCCTTTAGCTCCTATAGACTCATAATGGAAAAAAGCTTCAAAAATCTTCTTCTCTGAAACCACAGGGCCCAGAGCTGAGCTATTCAGTGTCTAGCAACATAAAATAGCCAGCTACATAAATCATGCTAACCGTGCCCCTGGGGTCAAAATTGGCCACACCCGAGCTCATCACCTCCAATAGACTTATAATGGAAAAAAAAACTTAAAAATCTTCTTCTATGAAACCATAAGGCCCAGAGCTTAGATTTTTAGTATGTAGCAACGTCAAGTGGCCAATCCTGCCAGTTATGCCCCTGGGATCCAAATTGGCCACACCCCAGGGCTCTTTAGCTTCCATAGACTTACAATTGGAGAAACTTCAAAAATCTTCTTCTCTGAAACCACAGGGCCCTTATAATGAAAAACGAAAACAATAAAAAAAAACACTTAAAATGGGGAAAAAAATCTTCTTCTCTGAGCTTAGGTATTTAGCATGTAGCAAAGTCGAGTGGTCGCCTACATGAATCCTGCCAATCATGCCCCTGGGGTCCAAATCCTGTGGCCCCTTAACTCCAACAAATTTATAATGGAAAAAAGCTTCAACCATCTTCTTTGAAACCATGAAGTACAGACCTTATATATTTAGTAAAAAGCAACACAAAATTGTCGCCTACATAAATCCTGCCAACCGTGCCCTTTGGGTCAAAATTGGCCAAGCCCCAGGGCTCATTAGCTCCTATAGACTAATACTGGAAAAAACTTTAAAAAAATCTTTTTCTCCAAAACCATAAGGCACAGATTTTGTTTGATTTGAGGTTTCACATCCCCATCAACACTGTATAGATCATTTTGGAGATATCTCTTCCAATTTTGTGGGACTTTTACCCGACATTGAGATGAAATGACATCTCAAGCCCTGTCGTCCGATGAAACCAGTAGGGTTTATAAGCATGGACACCGCTTTGCCTGAGCTTAGATATTTAGTATGTAGCAATGTCAAGTGGTCTCCTACACTAATGATTTTCTGGTACACAGGTGAGCGATATAGGGCCATTGGGCCCTCTTGTTTGTATTTACCAATGTTTGTATGAGTGTGGGTGTGTTTCAAAATAATGTCCGGTCCATTACTTTGTTATCTCTTGATGAATTTTGAATTACACAACAGAGATGTTAACAATCATGTGACGATATGACTTGCGCAAGACCCAGGCATGTAGCTCAAAAGACAAGGCCACAGTCAGAGGTCATAATTTGAAAAAAAAATATGATAATTTTTTCGTGTCCGCTCAACAACTTTTTAGCTCACCAAAGCCGAAAACTGTGGGGGAGCTTATAGGATAGGCAGTTGTCCATTGTCATTGGCGTCGTCTGACGTCGTCTTGCTTTAACACTTTCAAAATACATCTCCTCTGAAGCCACTGGGCCGTTTCAGCCCAAATTTCAACTGTAGCATCCTTGGGTTGGGGGATTGGAAGTTTGTGTTTTTAATTTTTAATGAAAATCGTCTCATTTGTTTGGTTGCAATGGCAACTTAGAGTTTCCCTAGACTTATAATGGAGAAAATTGCAAAATCGCATCTACTGCCCAATCATTGCAGAGACAAAACTTTTATAGAAATGTTCCTGAAGCAATTTACCATCTGATATGTGATTTTATTCTCCATATTTTCCTCAACAAGTGCTTTCAGCTCACCAGAGCCGAAGGCTCCAAGGGAGCTTATAGGATATGCAGTTGTCCGTCGTCGTCTGCGTCGTCGTCGTCGTCTGGTGTCAACACTTTCAAATAACATCTCCTCTGAAGTCACTGGGCCGATTCAGCCCAAATTTCATCTGTAACATCCTTGGGGTAAGGGAAGTGAAAGTTTGTGTTTTTAATGTAAATCGGCACATTCGTTTGGTTGCTATGGCAACTCACCCGTGTTTCCATAGACTTACAATGGGGAAAATAGAAAAATGGTATTTGCTACCAAGTCTTTGCAGATATTTTGACACAACTTTTATAGAAACATTCCTTGAGTGAACATATTTTAGCCATATGCATTTATGCCGACCTGGGTGTCCCCAAGCGTGTGCCGAGGCCATGTCAGTGCATTAAAGGCCATATATCTCAGAAGCAATTCAGTTCCCTACCCCTAAACTATATATATTGTTGTTTCATATGATGAGACGCATTCAGTAACACCAACCTGGGAGTCCACTGGGATGTGCCGGGGCCATGCCCTACCCACTCTACTTTGTAAAAGGCCATAAAGCTCAGCCACCCCTAAACCATATATATTCTAGTTCCTTATGATAAGACGCAATCAGTGATAACAGCCTATGTGTCTCCCGGGATGCACCGGCGCCATGCCCCACCCCTCAACTTCATAAAGGTCATATTATATCTCAGAAGCCTTCGTGGTGTAGTGGTTACGCTACTCGCCTTGTAAACCAGGGATCACAGGATCGATCCCGGGCTTCTCCAGACTTTCTGGTGAGTCGTTAAACCGAGGTCCCGTCTCTGTATGACCTTAGCTGTTGGTGGGACGTAAAACTTAAACACTCACTCACTCACTCATATTATATCTCAGAGACCTTTCAGATCGCCACCCCTAAACCATATATATTCTTGTTTCTTATGATAAGACGCATTCAGTGCCACCAACCTGGGGTTCTCTGGGATGTGCCGGGGCCATGCCTCACCCCCTCCACTTCGTAAAAGGCCCGATATCTCAGGAACTATTCAGATCCACACCCCTAAACCATATTTATTCTTGTTCCTTATAAGACACATTCAGTGCTACCAACCTCGGGGTCTCCAGGGTGCGCTATATATATAAACTTGTTTCTTATGATAAGACGCATTCAGTGACACCAACCTGGGGACTTCCCTGGGATGTGCAGGGGCCATGCCCCACCCCCTCCACTTAGTAAAAGGCCCTATATCGCAGAAACCTTTAAGATCCCCACTCCTAAACCATATAAATTCTTGTTCCTTATGATAAGACACATTCAATGATACCAACCTAGAGGCCTCATGGGGTGCACCGGGGCCATCCCCCACCCCTCCTCTTCATAAATTGCCTTATATCTCAGAAACTGTTCAGATCCCAACCCCTAACGGACGTATATTTGTGTTCCTTATGAAACGACTTAATCAATCACGTCAACCTGGGGTCTCTTCGTGCGAGGGCAATGTGCTGATGCCATGGCCCGCCCCTGCACTTCATAAAAGGCCATATATCTCAGACACCATTAAGATCCCCATCTCATAATCATATATTTTCTTGTTCCTTATGATTAGACACATTCAGTCACACCAACCTGGCAGTCCATAGGGGCCATTAAAGGACAAGCATAAAATCTCGGACGAGTTCGAATTTGGTTTGAATCTAACCAGGAGGGGCTTACAGTCTACGTCGAGTTCGAATTTGAGCTGCACGGGAAAACAGGCTTGGAGTTACCTGCCCTTGAGCAAAAATATAAGTGAAAAATGGTGTCTCCAGCTTTTCTCAGCCGTTTATGATCTGATCTTTTTGTAACTTTTCATAAACGAGGACAAGCATAAAATCTCGGACGAGTTCGAATTTAGTTTGAATCTGACCAGCGGTTTTCCATTTAAATCCCCTTTAGCGTGAAAAATTTTCCCATAGACTTATAATCGAGAAAACGACGTCTCCACTTTTTCTCCACCATTTCTGATCCGATCGTCACCAAACTTGCAGATAGCCAGGAGGGGCTTACAGTCTACGTCGAGTTCGAATTTGGGCTGCACGGGACAAACAGCTTTGGAGTTACCTGCCCTTGAGCATAAATATAAGTGAAAAATGGTGTCTCCAACTTTTCTCAGCCGTTTATGATCTGATATTTGTAGCAAACCTGAGCCGAAGGCTCACACGGTGAGCTTATTGTATAGATAGGCATCCGGCGTCCATCCGGCGTCCGTCCGTCGTCCGTCCGTCGTCCACCCCTTTGAACTTTAATATCTTAGTGACTAGCTGGCCAATTCCAATCAAATTTTATGTTCAGCATCACTGGGTTGGGGATTGACTGCATTAGGTTTTGGACAAGTTTTGATCGGAACTCTCGTTGCCATGGAAACAAAAAGGTTCCATAGACTTATATTGGGGAAAACGACGTCTCCACTTTTTCTCCGCCATTTCTGATCCGATCTTCATCTAACTTGCAGATAACCAGGAGGGGCTTACAGTCTACGTCGAATTCGAATTTGGGCTGCACGGGACAAACAGCTTTGGAGTTACCTGCCCTTGAGAATAATATAAGTGAAAAATGGTGTCTCCAACTTTTCTCTGGCGTTTATGGTCTGATCTTTTTGTAACTTTTCATAAACGAGGACAAGCATAAAATCTCGGACGAGTTCGAATTCGATTTGAATCTGACCAGCGGTTTTTGAGTTTCAGCCCTTTGAGCCTAAAAAAAAAATCCCATAGACTTATAATGTGGAAAACGACGTCTCCACTTTTTCTCAGCCATCTCTGATCCGATCTTCATCAAACTTGCAGATAACAAGGAGGGGCTTACAGTTTATGTCGAGTTCGTATTTGGCATTGATGGGACAAACAACTTTGGAGTAACCTGCCCTTGAGCATAAATATATGTGAAAAATGGTGTCTCCAGCTTTTCTCAGCCGTTTATGATCTGATCTTTTTGTAAATTTTCATAAACGAGAACAAGCATAAAATCTTGGACGAGTTAAAATTTGGCATGAATCTGATGAGCGTTTTTTTTTTCAGTTACATCCCCTTGAGCGTGAAAAATTTTTCCCATAGACTTATAATGGGGAAAACGACGTCTCCACTTTTTTCTCCGCCATTTCTAATCCGATCTTCATCAAACTTGCAGATAACCAGAAGGGGCGTACAGTCTACGCTGAGTTCAAATTTTGGCTGCGCTAGACAAAGAGCTTCCGAGTTACCTGCCCTTGAGCATAAATGTAAGTGAAAAATGGTGTCTCCAGCTTTTACCAGCCGTTTTTGATTGGATCATTTTGTAACTTTTGGTAAAGAGGACAAGCATAAAATCTCGATCGAGTTCGAAGTTGACTTGAATCTGACCAGTGGTTTTCCAGTTACATCTGCTTGAGTGTGAAAGATTCCCCATAGACTTACAATGGGAAAACGGCGCCTCCAGCTTTTCTCGACCATTTCAAATCAGATCTTCATCAAACTTGCAGATAATCAGAGGGGCATACAGTCTATGTTGAGTTTGAATTTGGGCCACGCAGGTCAAATGACTTCTAAGTTACCTGCCCTTGAGCATAAATATTAGAGCAAAATGGTGTATCCAGCTTTCCGCAACTGTTTTTGATGTGATCTTTTTGTTACTTTTGGTAAACGAGGATAAGAATAAAATCATTAATGAGGTCGATTTTGGCTTGAATCTAACCACCGGATTTCCAGTTACATCCTTTTGAGAGTGAAAAATTGTCCCATAGACTTACAAGGGGAAAACGATGTCTCCAACTTTGCTTGGCTATTTCTAACATGACCTTCATCAAACTTCCAGATAACCAGAAGGAGCTTACAGTCTTTGTTTAGTTCGAATTGAGGCCGCACGAGACAAAAGGCTTTCAAATTACCTGCCCTTGAGCATAAGTACTAGTGAAAAATAGTGTCTCCACCTTTTCTCAGCCGTTTCATATCTGATCTTTTTGAAACTTACAGTAAACGAGAACAAGCATAAAACCTCCATCCGTCGTCCACACCTTTGAACTTGAATATCTAAGTGACTAGCTGGCCAATCCCAATCAAATTTTATGTACAGCATCACTGTGTTGGGGGATTGACTGCATTTGGTTTTGGACCAGTTTTGATCAGAGCTGTGGTTGCCATGGAAACAAAAAGTTTCCATATACCTATAATGGGGAAAACGACCACCACTTTTTCTCGGCCATTTCTGATCTCATCTTCATCAAACTTGCAGATAACAAGGAGGGACATACAGTCTACATAGAGTTCGAATTTCGGCTGCATGAGACGAACAACTTTGGAGTTACCTGCCCTTGTTTATTGATTTGAGGTTTAACATCCCTGTCAGCACAGTGTAGGTCATTTTGGAGACGTTGCTTCTAGTTTTGTGGGACTTTTGCCCGACATCGAGATGAAATTATATCTTAAGCCTTTCCACCCAATGAAACCAATAGGGTCTTTATGCATGGACGGTCCAACTGGCACCACTTTTCCTGGGCAGGCTTAGAACCTGTTTACCAGTACTCATATGTGGTCGGTTCCCGCTCTGCATATTAGCACCGTGTAGCCCAGTCTATTTCTTCAAGCCCGGATTGGCATTCTTAAAACATCATTAATGATTTTCTGGTACACAGGTGAGCGATATAGGGCCATTTGGCCCTCTTTTTTTTTTTTTTTTTTTTTTTTAATATCCGAATATGTGGTAAAACCCCGTATCTTATGCTGTAGGCCTGGTAGTTTTACTGTAATACCTTTTTGCTTATTTACAAAAAAAAACCGGTAGGGCTTTTGATAGTGGTTTCCCTTTCAGGTGGTGAAAACCGCTTTAGCATAACCGTCCATGCATAAAGACCCTATTGGTTTCATTGGGTGGAAAGGCTTAAGATATAATTTCATCTCGATGTCGGGCAAAAGTCCCACAAAACTAGAAGCAACGTCTCCAAAATGACCTACACTGTGCTGACAGGGATGTTAACTGATGAGTTAGGAGGCCTTCATGCGGACTAAACAAATTATTTGTCTAAATCGCGACGGAAGTAAGGGCGAGGATTGTGGCTTCTTCCACTGACCGTTCCAATGCGGCTCTTCTGTGGCGATTTATTTATGTTGTTGTTTGTCACTTACTGTGGGTATCACTTGTGTCTTTTAATTTTGGATGGCCATATGGCCATTTTGTGGGAAAGTAACTGTCCTTATGGCCTTCCTTTGTTTAGGTTTCCATTATGGTCTGGTCGCTTAATGTTTGTATTTCTTTCCCTTTGGTGTCTTTTATGGGTGGAGTAAGTTAATTGTATCAATTCCTGATCTTTGTTTTACTTCTACTTAGCCTCTGTTTTATTTCATGACAAATAGTTCTATTATAGATATTTCATTTCAATGTATGTTTTAACTGTTTAGGTTTGAAATTAGCCTATCCAAAGGTGGACATTGTTTTACTCTGGAATATGTGATTACTTTAACTTTGTTGGAACAATTCTTTTGCCTCTGCCAAAATAGATAGTTACTTCCTAAGCAGTACTAAAAATAGTGTTTTTTCACATTCCAATCCTGTCTTTAACTTTGTTATTCCTTGATGTATTTTGAAAGTACTTTAAATCGTCAGACGATTTATTTGTCGCAATACCTAGGTCCATAGATCCACGGTCATGTTCTCACATACAGGTCATTGGTAAAAATATTGAGTTCACACATTCTTTTCTCGAAAATAAAGAATAAAAAAAACGTAGATATGTACTCACTGGACACGGATGTCCTTGCTTTATGACACGGCGCACATTTGTGTGACAAACATATAGGCTATGCATTACATATGAATGGTGGTATTTCACAAGAAAAATGATCAGAAAGTGCCTCACCATATGGCACCTAGAGGAACAACAAACACACCATTAACAATAAAGAAAGATGCAATGAAAACCAAAGCAACGAATTTTCTCATCATAACCGAGGTAATTCACCCTTTTAGTACCACTTGGAATCTTTCTCCTTATATATAGCAGGAGTCCATTCCAAATTTAGTGGTGTCAGGTTGTGTTTTCATCAAAATTTATTTGGAAATTGACTGAACTTTTTGCAAACAGTGGAGGGCTTGCACTATTTGCCAAGGTACCCGCTTTGGGGTTTCTAGTACTAAATGGGTTAGAATGCTATTACAAATAACAGAATCATACCGGACATCCATGTAACAATGGATCGAATAGAATGAACGACAAGCCTTACTTTCTGTCCGCATTGATAAAAACGCAAGTGTCGTTTACTCCAGAACTTCTGTTGCTCTTTAAGGCATCGGAGTCTAACTGTTGGTTTTCTTTTGCTCCAGCATTTCAGTGGTTTCTTGCAGTCGAGTCCTCACCGTTGTTTCATCTCTGTGGTTGTTTGATTTTTGTGTTCATAGAGATGTTGCACTGACGAGTTAGGAGGCTTCATGCGGACTGAACAAAGTATTTGTCTTAATTGCGACAGAAGTAAGGGCAAGGATTGTGGATACGTAAAACTAATTTAAGCCCCCCAGTGGAATTCTTTTGTTGACACTGTTTACTTTTTGGAAATTGTTGTTACCTGTGAACGTAAAAGTTTTAATAGCAAACACCTAATGAGTAAATGAAGTTAAATGAGTATCAAAGGTCCAGGTCACTTCTTGACATTGGGCCAAGGATTCTCAGATATTATTAAAACTTAATATTCATTAAATAGTGCTGGGTATAATGAAGTCAAAATTTATATGAAGCTTTTATGGGGGAAAAATGGATTTGGTTTAACTGGTCCAGGTCACATAGAAAAGAATCGTGAAAAATCTTTTCTATGGAACCAGTGGGCCAATAGCCATGAACTATGAAATTAGCTTTAGTTACTCCGTACCATTGTTACTTATTCAAATGGTGGACCTGGGTTTATCTTGACTTGGTTTACACTGCAGTAAAAAAGGTAAAATGTTGCCCTTCGAAACAAGGAACACATAAAAGAACGAAAAGCAGAGACTCGGGTTTTATTGAGTTTCTGCATATACAGCAATGTAGTTTGGAAGGCTGCATACGCCCCCTAGCGCTGGCTTGAGCACTATTCGATTTACATTGTTACCAGGATGGGCACAATGATCCCAAAGGAAAATAAAATATAATCTGCACTATGATGAAGCAAGGCAAGGCATGGTAGTTAACCCAATCACGGTTGGCAACTTTGCTTTCGTCTTTAATTGCACGCCAGTGGGTCAGGCCTCAGATTCTATGACGGTTCCAACGTAAAGGCTTATTGAGAATTAGAGAGATCTAATTCAAGGTAATGTTGATTGGTGCCTGATGCGCTTTCTGTGGTTCGGCCCATCGGAGTCTAATGGTTGGTTTTCTTTTGCTCCAGCATTTCAGTGGTTTCTTGCTGTCGAGTCCTCACCGTTGTCTCACCTCTGTGGTTCTTTGATTATTTGTGTTCACGGAGATGTTGCACTGATGAGTTAGGAGGCCTTCATGCGAACTGAACAAATTTTTGTCTAATTTGCGGCAGAAGTAAGGGCGAGGATTGTGGCCACGTAAAATCGGTTTAAGCCCCCCAGTGGAATTCTTTCCACTGACCGTTCCAAGGCAGTTCTTCTGTGGCGGTTTATTTATGTTGTTGTTTGTTACTTACTGTGTGTATCACTTGTGTCTTTTTATTTTGGATGGCCATTTTGTGGGAAAGTAACTGTCCTTATGGCCTTCCTTTGTTTAGGTTTCCATTATGGTCTGGTCGCTTCGTGTTTGTGTTTCTTTCCCTTTGGTGTCTTTGATGGGTGGAGTAAGTTAATTGTATCGATTCCTGATCTTTGTTATACTTCTCCTTTTTACAGCCGCCGCACGGCACTTAAGCCAGCTGCAGTGAGGTAAAATAAGCTAAAAGGTTGCCCTTGGAAGCAAAGAACATATAAAAGAACGCAAATCAGAGACTCGGTTTTATTCGGTCTCTTCATATACAGCAATGTAGTTTGCAAGACTGCATACGCACCCTAGCGCTGGTTTGAGCCGTATTCGATTTTCAATGTAACCAGGGTCGGCTAAATGATCCCAAAGGAAAATAAAATATAATCTTCACTATGATGAAGCACGGGGAGACTTTTTACAGCCGCCACACGACACTTAACACCAGCTGCAGTGAGGTAAGACTGAAGGAGACTTTACGTGCTTTTGAATGAGAAAAACATAGAAATTAATATTTTTTTTCGAAAACAGTCATTGCCTGTGAACTTTAATGTTATATGCAAGAAGCTAAACAAGTTAATGAAGCCGCATGAGTATCAACGGTCACCGTTACTTATTGGCGTTGTTCCGGGGTCACTCAGATTTCAAAATAAACTAAAAAAAACAGCTGGTTAAATGTAGGCCAAATTTAATATGACGCCTTTATGGGATGGAGAATCAAGGTGGCTGCAATGATAAAAGCCCTTCAAAAATCTTCTTCTCCGAAACCAAGTAGCACAGCACTCAGGTGAGCGGTTCAGTACCATTGGTTCTCTAGTTGTTTCCTT
This sequence comes from Lucinisca nassula, assembly GCA_963580285.1. Lineage (NCBI taxonomy): Eukaryota > Metazoa > Mollusca > Bivalvia > Lucinida > Lucinidae > Lucinisca > Lucinisca nassula. The sequence goes on along the minus strand of OY757013.1, from coordinate 64,142,940 downwards.
TATTTTATAGCATTGTTATCACCAAAGTGGTTGTTGTTTGACTTTCCTTTGTGTTTTGTTTTGTTTGATTTGATGTTTAACGTCCCCATCAACACGGTAAAGGTCATTTTGGAGACGTTGCATCCAATTTTGTGGGACTTTTACCCGACATTGAGATGTAATGACATCTCAAGCCCTGCCGCCCAATGAAACCAATAGGGTGTATAAGCATGAGCGGGCCGACTCGCACCGCATTGCCTGGACAAGCTCTGATCCTCTAAGCGGTTTACTTGTACTCGGGTCGGTTTCAGCTCTGCGTGGCAGCATCATGCAACCCATGTATTTCTTCAAGCCCCCATTGGCGGGGGACTTTACTTTGTGTATGTTCGGTATACACATTGTTTAAGTTTGCTTTTCTGCTTGATACCATTGGTAGACTATAACCTATGATTGTGACACTTCAGGGTCATAGTAATTGGCATTTCACCATTTCGGAGCTAAACATTCACAGACCAGTGACATTGTTAGGATAACTAGTATGGCGTGTTGCTATAGTTTTATAATTAACACACAACCAAAACTAAAAGATGACATTCTATTGCTTTTTCAGAGACATTAAGGTTTGACGTTTTATTTGAATCGTCTTGTTAGGTAGATGATGGTCCTTATTATCCGGGAAATTAATGTACCTGAAATCATTGTTTTTTCGGTTGTGATTACTGTTTTAATACGAGATTGAGCACTCGCATTCAGTAATGGACGGCAGTACTTCAGAAATGCAAGGGAGAAAGAGTTATTGAGGTAGTGTTGCCATTTAAACAAGCTGTTGATTAAAGTAGAAGTAAAACAAAGTTCACTGCATCACCACACCAAGTTGTGTTCCCGCGATTTATGTTGAATATAGTAATGGTTATAATAGTATATGTTACTTTCTTAATCTTACTCAATACAGAATGAGATGATTCTAACAAGCACAAGTGACCCCCGCCCATTGGGGCTTGGAGAAATAGATTGGGCTGTATGATACTTCCACATAGAGCTGAAACCGACCGCACATGGGTACTGGGTGGTCGTTCCCTGTGAGTTTTTCTCTTCCTCCTGGTGCCGAGGATGGATCTTGTGATTTGGTGTCTGCCTCTGTTTTTCTTTAAATTATTGATGCACTCGCAGAAATCGTTATCTCCTGTGTGTGCTTTATCGTAATGTATTTTCAGACTTTCTCAGCCCTATGTCTGCTAATAAGCGATTTGACACCAAATAAGGATGAACTAAATGACAACAAGAAAAGGTCTGGTTGGTTAAACAAGGTCCACAGATACCGTCCTGTGATAGAAAAAGTGATTAGTCTGCATCTAGAAGATCCTGATACCTTCGGAGAGCACAGCCAGGCTTCTGTCAGCAAAGCAAAGTATGTATTAAGTTGAGTAGTATCATGAACCTTTCATCACGAAAACACGTCTATATAGTTTTGTCCCCTTGAACCCCACTTTTATATAGTAAAACTGGGGTTTCCTGGGGTATACCTTATTTTTCTCATTTCTGCTCTAAAATATAGATTGTGGGTACTCGTTAGAACCGCCTCGATGAGGCGTTTCTAACGAGTGCCCAGAATCTATATTTTGAGCAGAAATAAGAAAAATATCAAAATTTGTCATCATAAAATTTTCATTTTTTCGGCGATAAAGGTGGCAATGTATTTGTATAGGCGTGTTTTCGTAATGGGCAATCAGATCCTTTTAAGAATAGATCAGGGAATCAAAACTTCCTTTGAAAGAGTTGCCCTTTCTGAAAGTGTGTCTGTTTTGTTTGAGGTGAATGGGTACTCTTCGGCTAGAAAAAGGGAAACATTTTGCTCTCCGAATGAGCGAAATATTTGTCCTGTAAAGTGTTTACGCCTGATTACACTCTTCTGGAGTCCAATATCTGTTGGTCTGAACATTAATATTTGCCGTTTGTCTATGGATTAATGATTTTGGATTAACGCTTTGGTACTACGACCTAATCTACTTTCAATTACATTAAGAATTTCTGTAAGAGTAGCTCCGTCAACAATACAATTCAGGTATCTGTTGTTTAAGAAGTGAAGACAATAATCAGGAATCGATACAATTAATACACACCTGCCATAAGAGACACCAAAGGGAAAGAAACACAAACAAGAAATAACTAGACCAAAACGGAAACATCAATAGCAGAAGGCCAAAAGGATAGTTGTTTTCCCACAAAATGGCCAATTGGCTATTTAAAATTAAAAAAAATAAGTGATACACACAGTCAAAGACCAACCTTTACAAAAAATAAACCGCGACAGAAAAAACGCCTTGGAATGGTCAGTGAAAAGAATTTCACTGGGGGGCTTAAATCGGTTTTACGAGGCCGCAGTCCTCACCCATACGGCCGTCGCGATTTAGACAAATAATTTGTTAATTCTGCATAAAGGCTTCTTAACTCACCAGTGCAATATCTCCAAGAACAGAAACTTCAAACAACCACAGAGATGAAACAACGGTTGAAACCTTTCTGTTTCTGAAAGTAGTTCACACTGAAAATTGCACGGTTTCCTGGTGAATCCACTTTACCATAATACGCTTGAAGTTCAGTGAGTCAAACACCAGTGACTCATTCATCACTGTGATCATAGAACCCCTAAGGAATTTTCCAAAGCTCTAGATCACATTTTTTTAATCTTTAGAGTGATGTTTTTATGTGTTACAAGCGCATCTGGCTCATGACCAGTTTATGCGGTCGCCTATTTCCCATACGTTGTTTGCTTTCCGCATTGCTAAATTTGTTTCGCTCCGACATCAACGATTGCCGACATCTCCCGAATCGTATGTTGGGTTGAGCTCTAACTTGATAGGAGTAATAGCAGTGACATGGAGTTTCAGAATTGCTAAAATTGTTCACCTTTGCGACCGTCTAGAATTTCTTCAAACGTCATCTCCTCGGGAACCGAAAGTCATATTGACATCTGCTCCCGTACCGAAAGTCAGATTGAGCTGAGAACTAATTGGAGGCATCACGACAACATATCGATTTAGAATTGCTAAAAGCGTTCCGTTCCAGTAACCAAGATGGCCGCCACCATGCATTGCTCAAACAACTTTTCCTCAACCCATGATCGGATTGGGGTGAAATCTCATGGGTGGCAATGAGGCAACATAGAGATTCAGAATTGCTAAAACCATAACGTTTTGTTATGCAAGATAGCCGCAATTTCGGTTGTCTCGAAATTATTAAAAATATATCATTCTCCACCCGAACCAAAACTCGAATTGAGCTGAAATCACGGGGCTACCTGGAAAATTAGGCTCCGTTCCGACAGTTAATAACTGAACAGAATTACTAAAATCTTCACGATGGCTGCCATGGGCCCATTGCCATGGTGGCCATTTTATAATTCTTTGAACAACATCTCCTGAACCTTTTTTGGATTAAGCTGAAACAATTCGAGAGTCATCGGGATGATATGGAGTTCAAAATTGCTTTGGCAGGCGACCTGAAATGCTTTAACCAACATATCAAGAACCTGAAGTTGCAATGAGCTAAAGTTGAAGGGAGGCATCGGGTCATATAGAGATTAGGAATTGTTAAAATTGTTCCGTCCGGTTATCCAAGATGGCAGCCATCTTGAAACTTTTCATACTACTGCCCTTTCAGTATAAAAAAAGTTTATTTGAACTATAACTTGATGGGAGGCATCAGGGCAACATGGGCTACATGGGGTAACAGAATAACCAAAATCTTTCCGTTCTGATATCCCCGATAGCCCCCATGATAATCACCTTAAAATTCTTACAAATTCTACACCCTCCATTCTGCACCAACATCGAAACCTCCTGAATCCTAATTCGGATTGAATTGTTCAGAAACTTAATCAGAGTCGTAAGGGTAACATGCAGATTTAGAATTGCTATAGCCAATCTTATCTGATTGCCAAGATGGCCACCTTGTCACAGTGTACCATATATCTACACGAACAGCCAAATTTATGGCGAGCGATCTCCTCTAGTCGTTATAAGGTATTGTGTGTCTTTTTATAAGAATTGCCACAGCAAGGAGGTTCTGATGAGTGGAATTGCATAACTTTATTTTTGTAGAACATTGAAAAGTTTTGTATACAAATAAATTGATGATGTTTGTAGCATTATAGGATGATTATTGTTATTTCATTTTCATAAACGATGTCATCAGGGTTGACTACTAACACTCGGCAAAGTAAGGGTGAACTTCATTATAAAGACGTGTGTTGGGTATCAAACCTGAGGCTTCTGTTGGCTCTTTTGCTTCAGTAACTAAATCGGGCCTGATCTGGTCAGAGCGTTCAAGCTTTCTTTGATTTGACTCATAAAGAAACCTTCAGCTAACATACCAAGCCGCCAGTTGTGTGCCAGTAGGGTTTGTACAAGTAGCAATTACTTGTGTCAAACATTGTGAATGGGCATATATTATCCAACTGTTGTCACTTGCAATAGCTTATGTCCAATATAGGAAATGGACAAATATTGTCCCACTGTTGTTTTTCACGAATTTTTCATTTTTATGCATTCTTACAATTATAAGGTAACAATTGGTTTTCAGGTGTCTGTGGTCACGGGTACTGGCCGTTAAATTGTTCTTAGAGCATGTTTGTAGCAGTGCAACAGAGGACAAGACTGACAAAATCACTGTCAAACACTGCATGCCTCTATTCATGGTAAATATGAATTCATTTGTTTTAACCCATTTTATACCAGAAACCCCAAAACGGGTAGTATGCAAACAGTGCAGACGCAGATCAGACGCCACAGAACGCGGGGTCTGATCAGGGCCTACACTGTTTGCGAAAGGGAAGCCATTTTCCAAATAAAAATTGAAGAAAACACAATCTGACACCTCTTAATTTTGGAATGGACTCCTGGTATATATCAGGACGAAGACGGGCCTCCGTGGCCTAGTGGATAAGAGCGCTGACTCTTAGTCATTAGGTCTCTCACCGCCGTAGGTTCGAGCCTCGCTCGGGCCACGTGTGAGACGCCAAGTTCTGCAACGGAAGGTCAGTTGGTTTTTCTCCGGGTACTCCGGTTTTCGCCCACCTCTGATTAACGATCGGCTCGATATGAGTGAAATAATCTTGAAAGGGCCGTAAAACCCAAACCAAAAAAAAAAAAATCAGGACGAAGATTCCATTTGGTACAAAACGGTTAATAAACACACAATAAAATCTTCTTTTGGAAATATGCTACCAGCAAAGAACCAGAGTATCTTGTTTATCCCTCTAGTATGACAAGAGTTGCTGTTTTCATCTCTTTGGATAGCTCACAGGCTACAAATACATTACGATAACACACCCGTGGGACATAGTGCATTTTTTCACATCTCCAAAATGGCCATTTTCTGATGAAAATCCTTGATATTTTTCTTATTAATACTGTAAACATGGGCTGTGGGTGCTCGTTAGAACTGCCTCATTGAGGCGGTTCTAACGAGTACCTACAACCTATGTCTTGGAGCAAAAATAATGTATACCCCACGTAAACCCCAGTTATCTCCATATAAAGTGGGGTGTAGGGGGGTCTTCATTTCACGGACTTGTTCACGTGATGATATATGAAATAAGCAAAGGCATTTATCAGATTGCCTGGATGCACAAGCTAACCTTAGTCTTAGCTTGTCACACAAGTCTCATCACGAAAACAGGCCTATATAATTCTGACCCCCTTGAACCCCACTTTCATATAGTAAAACTGGGGTTTACAGGGATAACCCTTATTTTTCTTATTTCTGCTCTAAAATATAGATTGTTGGTAGTCGTTATAACCGCCTCGATGAAGCGGTTCTAACGAGTGCCCACAATTTATATTTTGAGCAAAAATAAGAAAAATATCACAATTTTTCGTCTTATAATTTTCATTTTTTTCGGCAATAAAGGTTGCAGTGTATTTGTATAGGCGTGTTTGCGTAATGTATTGTAGGATTTGTCGTGTTCTGGTAGAAAATGAATACTGGAATCTTTTAGGCTGTTCATTTGTTTGGATAGGACTTTCTGTGACTTTATTATCTTCAAAGTGGGTGGGCGGTTTGGCTGATAAAGTTAAAATGCAGTGAAACAAAAATTGCTGACTACTTTTTTATGCCCCCGCCATTCGAAGAATGGTGGAAAGGGCATATAGCGTTGCCCCTGTCCGTCCGTCCGTCCGTGCGTCTGTTCGTCCGTTCGTCCGTGCGTCTGTCCGTCCGTGCGTCCGAAACTTAAACGCAGTCAATAACTTCCTTATTTCTTGATGGATTTTATAATTACTCGGCATCCATGTTAACCATCATGAGACGACGTGTCACGTGCAAAACCCAGGTCCGTACCACCAAGGTCAAGGTCATACTTAGAGGTCAAAGGTCAAAAAAAGGTCCGAAACTTAAACGCAGTCAATAAATTTCTTATTTCTGGATGGATTTTGAAATTATTATGGAGAAATGTTAACCATCATGAGTCGATGTGTCACCTGCAAAACCCAGGTCCGTACCTCCAAGGTCAAGGTCATACTTGGAGGTCAAAGGTCAAAAAAAGGGTCCAAAACTTAAACACCGTCAATAACTTTCTTATTTCTGGATGGATTTTGAAATTACTTTGTAGAATTGTTAACCATCATCAGTCGATGTGTCACATGCAAAATCCAGGTCCGTACCTCCAAGGTCAAGGTCATACTTGGAGGTCAAAGGTCAAAATATGGGTCCGAAACTTAAACGCAGCCAATAACTTACTTATTTTTGGATGGATTTTGAAATAATTTTGAAGAAATGTTAACCATCATGAGACAATGTGTCACGTGCAAACCCAGATCCGTACCTCCAAGGTCATACTTGGAGGTCAAATGGCATAAAAAGGGTCCAAAACTTAAACACTGTCAATAACTTTCTATGGATGAATACGAACATAGACATATTTTCGGGCGGGGGCATCCGTGTCCTATGGACGCATTTCTAGTTATACATAACTGTATTCAATATATACTGAACAAAAGCCGAAACAAAACTTTTTCAACCAAGAATGCCTACATATAAATAATTCAACAAAATATATTCTACCTTCATACTGTTTCATATATTAAAGGAACGATAAGATTGAAACAATATTTTATTTTCATATTTTTCAAGCTTAATTGTACAGTTTGCATCTGCTAATATCCATAAAATTTAATGCTGCAGTGGCACAAAATATTTATGCCCCAACTCCCGGCGAAGACATTGAAGGGCATATTGGTTCTGGGAGGTTTGTGCGAGCGTGCGTCCGTGTCTGCGTCCATTACGCTTTTCAGTGCATAGCATAACTTGGGAATCGTGCACCCTAGGGTTTTGAAATTTCATATATGCATTCCTTGTGACAAAAAAGCTGGCACGTATTTTTTTCGTCAGGATTATCCCACTTTTCTGAGTTATGGACCTTTGAAAAATGGATGAAATCGTGTCAGCAAAATATCTAAGAAGATATTAAAGCTATAGCAATGAAACCTGGTGAATGGATTGCTAGATGATGAGTAGATGACCTGTTTAAGTTTTGAAACCTTCAGAAAAATACTTTATGAGTAATGGCCCCGTAAATGTTTAGTAACTTGTACATTGCATTCCTTTTTAGCTCACCTGTCACGTAGTGACGAGGTGAGCTTTTGGGATCACTTTTTGTCCGTCGTCCGTCGTGCGCGCGTCCGTGGTGCGTGCGTGTGTGCGTCCGTAAACAATTTCAAATAAGTATATCTCTAATACCCCATGGCCAATCTTGATCAAATTTCATGTGAAGCATCATCAGGTAGGGGGAAAGGCTGCATAAGGTTTTGGGGCTGATCAGATTGGAATTCTGGTTGCCATGGCAACATATAGCTCCCATAGACTTATAAAAGGAAAAAAAAATAAAAATCTTCTTCTCTGAAACCACAGGGCCCACAGCTTAGATATTTAGCATATAGCAAGGGCTTGTGGTCAACTATATAATTTCTGCCATTCATGCCACTGGGTTTCAAATGGGCCACGCCCCGGGGCCCTTTCGCTCCCATAGACTCATAATGGAAAAAAGCTTAAAAAATCTTCTTCTCTGAAACCACAGTGCCCAGAGCTTAGATATTTAGCATGTAGCAATGGCAAGTGGTCACCTACATAATTCCTGCCAATCATGCCCCTGGGTTCCTAATGGGCCACGCCCCAGGGTCCCGTCGCTCCCATAGACTCATAATGGAAAAAAGCTTCAAAAATCTTCTTCTCTGAAACCACACGGCCCAGAGCTTCTACATTTAGCATGAGGTAACGGCAAGTGGTCACCTACATAATTCCGGCCAATCATGTCCCTTGCGTCCAAACCGACCACGTCCCGGGGCCCCTTAACTCCTACAGACCCATAATGGAAAAAGCTTAAAAAATCTTCTCCTCTGAAACCACAGGGCCCAGAGCTTAGATATTTAGCATGTAGCAAGGGCAAGTCGTCACCTACATAATTCCTGCCAATCATGCCCCTGGGTTCCAGATGGGCCATGCGCGGGCGCCCCTTCACTCCCATAGACTCATAATGGAAAAAAGCTTCAAAAATCTTCTTTTCTGAAACCATAGGGCCCAGAGCTTAGATATTTAGCATGAAGCAAGGGCAAGTGGTCAACTACATAATTCCTGCCAATCATGCCCCTGGGTTCCAAATGGGGCACGCCCCGGGGTCCATTCGCTCCCATAGACTCATAGTGGAAAAAAGCTTCAAAAATCTTCTTCTCTGAAACCACAGGGCCCAGGGCTTAGATATTTAGCATGTAGCAATGGTAAGTGGTAACCTACATAATTCCTGCCAATCATGCCCCTGGGGTCCAAATTGGCAACACCCCGGGACCCTTAGCTCCTTTATACTCATAATGGAACAAAAAGGTTCAAAAATATTCATCTCTGAAACCACAGGGCCCAGAGCTTAGATATTTAGCATGTGGCAACGGCAAGTGGTCACCTACATTGACCCTCCTTCAAAATTGCCTAAATCGTTTTGCTCTGGTAAACAAAATGGTCACCAGAGCTAAAAATAGAAAAACTTTTAATGACATCTCCTCCTAGGCAAATGGCCCGATTTGAAAAGAATTTCACAGGAATGTTCCTAGAGTGACCCTCTTTCAAAATTGCCTAAATCGTTCTGCTCCGCTCAACAAAATGGCTGCCATAGCTAAAAATAGAAAAACCATTAAATGACATCTCCTAGGCAAATGGCCCGATTTGAAAATAATTACACAGGAATGTTCCTTGAGTGACCGTCTTTCAAAATTGCCTAAATTGTTCTGCTCCGTTAAACAAAACGGCCACTGAAGCTAAAAATAGAAAAAAAACCTTTCAATGACATCTCCTCCTAGGCAAATGGCCAGATTTGAAAATAATTTCACAGGAATTTTCCTTGAGCGACCCTCTATCAAAATTGCCTAAATCGTTAAATAAAATGGCCGCCAGAGCTAAAAATAGAAAAACCTTTAAATGACATCTCCTCCTAGGCAAATTGCCCTATTTGAAAATAATTTCACAGGAATGTTCCTGGAGAGACCCTCTTTCAAAATTGTTTAAATCGTTCTGCTCCGTTAAATAAAATGGCTGCCAGAGCTAAAAATAGAAAAACCTTCTGCTCCATGAAACAAAATGGCCACCAGAGCTAAAAATAGAAAAACCTTTAAATTACATCTCCTCCTAGGCAAATGGCCCGATTTGAAAAGAAATTCACAGGAACGTTCCTAGAGTGACCCTCTTTCAAAATTGCCTAAATCGTTCTGCTCTGGTAAACAAATTGGTCACCAGAGCTAAAAATAGAAAAACCTTTCAATGACATCTCCTCCTAGACAAAGGGCCAAATTTGAAAATAATTTCACAGGAATGCTCCTTGAGTGACGCTCTTTGAAAATTGCCTAAATCTTTACGCTCCGTTAAATAAAATGGCCGCCAGAGCTAAAAATAGAAAAACCTTTAAATGACATCTCCTAGACAAATGGCTCGATTTGAGAAGAATTTCACAGGAATGTTCCTTGAGTGACCCTCTTTCAAAATTGCCAAAATCGTTCTGCTCCGTTAAACAAAATGGCCACCAGAGCTAAAAATAGAAAAACCTTCAAATGACATCTCCTCCTTGTCAAATTGCCCTATTTGAAAATAATTTCCCAGGAATGTTCCTTGAGTGACCCTCTTTCAAACTTGCCTGAACTGTTTCGCTCTGTTAAACAAAATGGACACCAGAGCTAAAAATAGAAAAACCTTCAAATTCCACTACAATGAAAATAGCCTCCAAAGATAAAATTCTTTGGTTCACATCCCCACATTTGAAAAGAAATTCACAGGAATGTTCCTAGAGTGACCCTCTTTTAAAATTGCCTAAATCGTGGTATTTTTTTAAACAAAATGGCCGCCAGAGCTAAAAATAGAAAAACCTTTCAATACATCTCCTCCTAGGCAAAGGGCCATATTTGAAAATAATTTCACAGGAATGCTCCTTGAGTGACACTCTTTCAAAATTGCCTAAATCTATAAGCTCCATTAAATAAAATGGCCGCCAGAGCTAAAAATAGAAAAACCTTTAAATGACATCTCCTAGGCAAATGGCTCGATTTGAGAAGAATTTCACAGGAATGTTCCTTGAGTGACCCTCTTTCAAAATTGCCAAAATCGTTCTGCTCCGTTAAACAAAATGGCCACCAGAGCTAAAAATAGAAAAACCTTCAAATGACATCTCCTCCTTGGCAAAGTGCCCTATTTGAAAATAATTTCCCCGGAATGTTCCTTGAGTGACCCTCATTTAAAATTGCCTGAACTGTTCCGCTCTGTTAAACAAAATGGACACCAGAGCTAAAAATAGAAAAACCTTCAAATTCCACTACAATGAAAAATAGCTTCCAAAGATAAAAGTCTTTTGTCCACATCTCCTAAAAGCAGTGAATCCCTTATTTCCATAAGCTTTGAATCATCTTGGATTCAGGTGAGCGATTCAGGGTCATCATGGCCCTCTTGTTATGCATAGCATAACTTTCGAACCGTGCATGTTAGGATTTTGAAATTTCATATATTATATGGATTCATCATGTTTTATCAGGATTATGCCCTTTTCCTGAGTTACAGGCCTTTGAAAAAAGGTTGAACATAACGATAACACATCCGTGTGATATAGTGCATATTTCAAACCTCAAAATAGGTAATTTTTTTGACGAAAATATGTGATATTTTTCTTATTTATACTCCAAACATAGGTTGTGGGTGCTCGTTAGAACCGCCTCATTGAGGCGGTTCTAACGAGTACCCACAACCTATGTCTTGGAGCGGAAATAAGGAAAATAATGTTTACCCCCCGTAAAACCCAATTTTCTCTATATAAAGTGGGGTTTAGGGGGTCTTCGTTTCACGGACTTGTTTTCGTGATGAGAAATCTTGTCAGGATAATGTCACAAATTCTGTTAAGCTAGAGCCATAAAACCTGATGATTAGATTTCCTAATTAACTTTTGAATAAATTCCGAAAAACACTTTGAGTTATGGCCCTTTCTAAACTTGGGCATTGGAAAAATTGATGCTGTTTGGTACCTAGCATAACTTTTCAGTCGCGAATGCTAGGGGTTTTGAAATTTCATAGATGGATTCATCATGAAAACAATGCTGACATTTATTTTTTTCTCGTCAGGCTATGCCTTTTCCTGGGAATTCGCCCTTTGAAATGGATATGGTGCAATCTTGTCAGCAAAATATCTCAAAATCTATTCAAGCTATAGCCGTGAAAATAAATGAATGGATTGGAAGTGATGAAAATATGACCTGATTAATATTTGAATAAATTCCACAAAATACTTTATGATGAGTTATATGGCCCTCTGGAAATTCAGGCATTTGTACATTGAAGGTTTAGTGATGCTTTTCTCTTGTTTAAATTGAGGTTTTACATCCCCATCAGTACTATTTAGGTCATTTTGGAGACGCTGCTTCCAGTTGGGTTTTTACCCGATATTGAGATGATATGACAGCTCAAGCCCTGTCGTCAAAACAAACCAAAAGGGTTTATATATAGTGATGGTCCGACAACCTTGGACCCTCTAAGCGGTTTATCATTTGTAGTCGGTTTCATCTCTGCGTTGAAGCATCATGCAGCCCATTCTATTTCTCAAAGCCGCTATAGGCTGGGCCCAGCTTAATACAAGAACCAGGTTTTTAGCTCACCAGAGCCGAAGGCTCCGGGGGAGCTTACAGGATGGACATTGTCCGTCGTCGTCTGCGTCTGCGTCGTCGTCGTCGTCGTTACCACTTTCAAACGACATCTCCTCTGAAGCCACTAGGCCGATTTGGCCCAAATTTTATCTGTAGCATCCTTGGGCTGGGGGATTGAAAGTTTGTGTTTTTTATCAAAATCGGCTCATTAGTTTGGTTGCTATGGCAACTTGTAGTTTCCATAGACTTATAATGGGGAAAATTGAAAAATGGCATTTACTGCCAAGCCTCTGCAGATAATTTGACAAAACTTTCATAGAAATGTTCCTTAGGCAATCTACTATCTGCCTTACGATTTTAGGCCTTCTGCCCATTTTTATTGGTTGCCATGGAAACCAAATTGCAAAATATAGACAAAAAAATACTTAAAAAAATCATCTTCTCAGAAACCATATGCTCTAGGAGGCTGAGACTTTATGAAAATATTCACCATATTTGCCTTTACAGGTTTTGTGTTTTTTATGAAACTTTCAGTTTTGTTGCTATGGCAACTTAGAGTTTCCATTGACTTATAATGGGGAAAAGTGAAAAATGGCATTTACTGCCAAGTCTTTGCAGATATTTTGACAAAACTTACATAAACATGTTCCTTGAGTAAACTTCTCTCAGACATATGCTTTTATGTCAACTTGGGGGTCCCCTAGGTTGTGCCGGGGCCTTGCCCCGCCCCCTCCACTTCATAAAATACCTTATATCTCAGAAACCTTACAGATCCCAACCCCAAAACCATATATGTTCTTGTTCCTCATGATAAGATGCATTAAATGACACCAACCAGGGGGTCCCCCGGGATGTGCGGGGGACTTGCCCTGCCCCCTCTATTTCATAAAATGTCATTTATCTCAGAAATCATTCAGATCCCGACCCCTTAACAATATATATTCTTGTTCCTTATGCTAAGATGCTTTAAGTGATACCAACCTGGGGGTCCCCCGGGATGTGCCGGGGAAATGCCCCACCCCATCCACTTCATAAAATGCCATTTATCTCAGAAACTATTGAGATCCCCACCCCTAAACCCTATATATTCTTGTTCCTTATGATAAGATGACTCAGTGACTCCAACCTTGGAGTCCCCCGGGATGTGCCGGGGCCATGCCCCACCCCCTCCACTTCATAAAAGGCCCAATATCCCAGTAACCTTAAAGATCCCCACCCCTAAACCATATATATTTTCGTTCATTATGATACGACGCATTCAGTGACACCAACCTGGGGGTCCCAAGGGATGTTCTGGGGCCATGCCCCACCCCCTCCATTTCATAATATCACGATATCTTGGAAACCTTACAGATCCCCACCCCTAAACCATATATATTCTTGTTCCTTATGATAAGACACATTCATTGACACCAACCTGGGGGTCTCCCAGGGCCTTGCCCACCCCTGCACTTCAGAAAAGGCCTTATATCTCAGTGACTGGTCAGAGCCCCACCCCTAAACCATATATATTCATCTTCCTTATGATAAGACGCATTCAGTGACGCCAGCTTGTGAGTCCCTGGGGCATGCCCGGGCCATGCCCCACCGCTTGACTTCATTAAAAGCCATATATCTCAGAAATCGTTCAGCTCCCCACCCCTAAACCATATATATTCTTGTTCCTTATGATAATACTCGTTCAGTCACACCAACTTGGGGGTCTCTTTTTGCTGAGGCAATGTGCCCCGCACTTCCACTTTATAAAAGGCCATATATTTCAGAAACCATTCAAATCCCCATCCCGTAATCATATATGTTCTTGTTCCTTATTATTAGCACACCTACTGTAGGGGTGTCCGCAGGGGCCTTTCCACTTCATAAAAGGGCCTCATATCTCGAAAACTGTTCAGATTCCCACCCCTAAACCATATATATACTTGGTCCTTATGATAAGACACATTTAGGGACAACAATCTTGGGCTTTCCTGGGATCGACAGGGCATGCTCCAACCCCTCCACTGTTTAAGAGGCTTTATATATCCAGCCATACAGATCCCCAGTGCTAAACCATCCTAGTGTGATAAGACACATTTAGTGATACCAACCAGGGCTCCATTGGGTCCATGCCCCACCCCTCTACTTCATAAAAGGCCTAATGTTTCATATACTGAATCCACATGGGTGCTCATTTAGTGTGGAGGTTCTCTTGACAGATTAAAATGATATCATGTTAAAAATACATGGCTGCAATCGGGCAGTGCCCACCTGAGCTCTGGTGAGCATAGTGGCCCATGGGCCTCTTGTTTAAATTTCATTTTTAGCTCACCTGTCACGTACTGACGAGGTGAGCTTTTGGGATCACTTTTTGTCCGTCGTGCGTGCGTGTGTGCGTCCGTTAACAATTTCAAATAAGTATATCTCTAATACCCCATGGCCAATCTTGTTCAAATTTCATGTGAAGCATCATCACGTAGGGGGAAAGGCTGCATAAGATTTTTTGGCTGATCTGATTGGAATTCTGGTTACCATGGCAACATATAGCTCCCATAGACTTATAAAGGGAAAAAATTAAAAATCTTCTTCTCTGAAACCACAGGGCCCAGAGCTTTGATATTTAACTTGGAATATTGTTAAGTGGTTACCTGCATAAATCCTGCCAATCATGCCCCTGGGGTCCAAATTGGCCACAGCCCGGGGCCCCTTAGCTCCTATAGACTCGTAATGGAAAAAATCTTCTTCTCTGAAACCACAGGACCCAGAGCTTAGATATTTAGCATGTAGCAACGGCAAGTGGTTACCTACATAATTCCTGCCAATCATGCCCCTAGGTTCCAAGTGGGTCACGCCCGGGGGCCCCTTCGCTCCCATAGACTCATAATGGAAAAAAGCTTCAAAAATCTATTTCTCTGAAACCACAAGGCCCAGAGCTTATATATTTAACATGTAGTAATGGCAAGTGGTCACCTACATAATTCCTGCCAATCATGCCCCTGGGGTCCAAACGGTCGATGCCCCGGGGCCCCTTAGCTCCTATAGACTCGTAATGGAAAAAAGCTTCAAAAATCTTCTTCTCTGAAACCACAGGGCCCAGAGCTTAGATATTTAGCATGTAGCAAGGGCAAGTCATCACCTACATAATTCCTGCCAATCATGCCCCTGGGTTTCAAATGGGCCACGCCCCGGGGCCCCTTCGCTCCCATAGACTCATAATGGAAAAAAAAGCTTCAAAAAATCTTCTTCTCTGAAACCACAGGACCAAGAGCTTAGATATTTAGCATGTAGCAATTGCAAGTGGTCACCTACATAATTCCTGCCAATCATGCCCCTGGGGTCCAAATTGGCCACACTCCGGGGCCCCTTAGCTTCTGTATACTCATAATGGAAAAAAGCTTCAAAAATCTTCTTCTCTGAAACCACAGGGCCCAGAGCTTAGATATTTAGCATGTAGCAACGGCAAGTGGTCACCTACATAATTCCTGCCAATCATGCCCCTGGGTTCCAAATGGGCAATGCCCCGGCGCCCCTTTTCTCCTATAGACTCATAATGGAAAAAAGCTTCAAAAATCTTCTTCTCTGAAACCACTGGGCCCAGAGCTTAGATTGTTAGCATGTACGAGGACTGTTCAAATATGAATGGAAGTAGAACGTTTTCTCATGCACTAATGCGAAAATCACCTGGAAATAAATATCACAGCGTAGAAAAAAATTACCTATACATTGATACCAAACCTGTTAAAATCCGTGCACTTTAGCCATGTATATCGTTCGATGAACACTGTCTACTCTTGTACACTAATACAAAACATGGTTGGAAGAAGGTCAGAGTACGCCGTTGAAATACGGTCCTATATTAAGAATCGTTGTATTCTTGGTATACGGTGCAAAGACATTTTTGATGAAATATGTTCGGTTTATGGGCATAATGAAATGTCTTTTCCGACAGTTTTTCGTTGGTCTAAGAAATTCAGCTGTGGGCTGGGCTCAACAGAAGATGCACCACATGATCGTCGGCCGAAAAGAGCATTATCTGCCAAGATGGTTGCTAGAGTGAAAGAAATAGTTCCTACCGATGCACGATACACAACTAGACAAATAGCTAGTATGGTTGGCATCTCATTAGGAGCAGCTCATACACTTCTGAAACGGGATTTAAAAATGAGAAAGATCTGTGCTAGATGGATTCCCCATCTGTTGACAGATGAGCAGAAAAAGACACGCGTTCAGTGCTCCAAGAAGTTGCTTAAAAAGTTTCAAAATTACAATGCACGGTCTTTCGCTAATGTCGTCACAGGTGACGAGACATGGGTTCACTTTTTTGAGCCAAAACGAAACATTCAGAACAAAATATGGGCAACAAAGTATTGCAAAAGACCACGCATTGCTAAGCGGAGCGTGAGCGTCAAGAAGGTAATGTATGCCATATTCTTGTCAAATCAGGGCCCTGCTATTCATGTTGTTGTGCCTAAAGGCAAATCAGTACATGCGAAGTTTTACAAGAATACAGTTCCTCGAAAATTGAAGAATATTTCAAAGAACGAAGACCCGCAACTGGTTTGGCCAATGTCAGATTGCTATATGACATCGCACAAGGCGTTCATTGTGCAAGACTATCTGAAGAGGAAAAGGTTGTTGAACTCCCTCACCCCCCCCCCCCCCCCGTATTCCCCTGACCTTGCCCCGTGTAACTTTTTTGTCGCACCTGCTTTAGCAGTAAAACATAGGCGTGCAAGTTTCTGTTCGTCCGTCCGTCCGTGCGTTCGTCCGTCCAGTTGTCAGTCCGTCTTTCTGTCAACATCTTACACTGGGTGTCTTGTCATCGCAACTCCTCCTACTTTCATACCGATTATTTTCAAACTTTGCGTGTGTTTTTGCCATGGTATGAGGATGTGATGTAGTTTGGACTTTATCGTCCGATCAATTTTTGTCTCTTTTTCCACATTGTGAACTTAGTCATTTTTAACCTACAATTGATATATGATAGGTACCTCTTGTCATCGCAACTGCTCTTGCAGTTTTATACCGATCATTTTGCTACTTTGCATGTGCTTTCAGCATAGTATGAGAATGCGCATGTGGTTTGGACTTTATCTACCGTCCGCTTCTCCGTCCGTCATTCCGTTCACATTTTACACTGGGTGTCTTGTCATCGCAACTCCTACAGTTTCATACCGATTATTTTCAAACTTTGCGTGTGTTTTTGCCATGGTATGAGGATGCGCATGTGGTTTGGACTTTACCGTCCAATCAATTTTTGTCACTTTTTCCACATTGTGAACTTAGTCATTTTTAACCTACAATTGATATATGATAGGTACCTCTTGTCATGGCAACTGCTCTTGCAGTTTTATACCCATCATTTTGAAACTTTGCGTGTGCTTTCGCCATGGTATGAGCTGGTGCATGTGGTTTAGACATAATTCTCAGAATATTTTTTTTTCACTTTTTGCACATTGTGAACTTAGCCAATTTTAAGCTTCAGTTGATATTTAAGCTTCAGGTGATATACAACAGGTACCTCTTGTCATCGCGACTCCTCTTACAGTTTTATATTGATCATTTTAAAACTTTGTGTGTGTTTTTGCTATGGTATGAGGATGTGCATGTGGTTTTGACTTTATCTTGGGATCAATGTTTATTACTTTTTCCACATTGTGAACTTAGTCAGTTTTTTGCCTCACATAAATAGGCTATGGATTCTTCTCAAAGCCCTATATTCATTTCTTCTGCCTTAAATAAACTTTTATTTTTGTGTGTGGGGCAGGTGGGGAGCAGGTGCGACATCAGCTTCACCGAAGTTGAAGCTCTGATTTTTGTTCCCGCGGCTGAAAAATACCTTTCTGGTCGAAAATTTGTACAGCGCAAACACCTCGGTTCTGCAATATTCCAGTGCCTTCATAGTATACCTCAAAAAGACTACCAAAATGCATTCAATGATTGGATCAGAAGACTGAAAGTTTGTATATCTGTTAAAGGGGAATACTTTGAGGGTACAAAATAAATTTTTCATCGAAATCTATCACGGAATCATTTTTATGTGCTTAGTTGCATTCATATTTGAACAGTCCTCATAGCAAGGGCAAGTGGTCAACTACATAATTCCTGCCAATCATGCCCCTGGGTTCCAAATGGGCCACGCCCCGGGGCCCCTTCGCCCCCATAGACTCATAATGGACAAAAAGCTTCAAAAATCTTCATCTCTGAAACCACAGGGCCCAGAGCTTAGATTATTTAGCATGTAGCAATGGCAAGTGGTAACCTACATAACTCCTGCCAATCATGCCCCTAGGGTCCAAATTGGCCACAACCCGGGGCCCGTTAGCTCCTATATACTCATAATGGAATAAAATGTTATAAAAGCTTCATCTCTGAAACCACAGGGCCCAGAGCTTAGATATTTAGCATATAGCAACGGCAAGTGGTCACCTACATTGACCCTCTTTCAAAATTGCCTAAATCCTTCTGCTCCGTTAAACAAAATGGCCGCCAGAGCTAAAAATAGAAAAAAAAACTTTTAATGACATCTCCTCCTAGGCAAATGGCCCGATTTGAAAAGAATTTCACAGGAATGTTGCTAGAGTGACCCTCTTTCAAAAATGCCTGAATCGTTCTTCTCCTTTAAACAAATTGGCCGCCACAGCTAAAAATAGAAAAACCTTTAAATGACATCTACTCGTTGGCAAATGGCCCGATTTGAAAATAATTTCACAGGAATGTTCCTTGAGTGACCCTCTTTCAAAATTACCCAAATCGTTATGCTCCGTTAAACAAAATGGCCACCAGAGCTAAAAATAGAAAAACCAACCTTTCAATGACATCTCCTCCTAGGCAAATGGCCCGATTTGAAAATAATATCACAGGAATGTTGCTTGAGTGACCCTCTATCGATATTGACTAAATCGTTCTGCTCCGTTAAATGGCCGCCAGACATAAAAATAGAAAAACCTTGAAATGACATCTCCTCCTAGGCAAATTGCCCTATTTGAAAAAAATTTCATAGGAATGTTCCTTGAGTGACCTTCTTTCAAAATTGTTTAAATCGTTCTGCTCCGTTAAATAAAATGGCTGCTGGAGCTAAAAATAGAGAAATCTTTAAATGACAAGTCCTCCTAGGCAAATGGCCCGATTTCCAATTATCACATGAATGTTCCTTGAGTGACCCACTTTCAAAATTGCCTAAATCGTTCCGCTCCATTAAACAAAATGGCCACCAGAGCTAAAAATAGAAAACCCTTTAAATGACATCTCCTCCTAGGCAAATGGCCCGATTTGAAAAGAATTCACAGGAATGTTCCTAGAGTGACCCTAATTCAAAATTGCCTAAATCGTTCTGCTCCGTTAAACAAAATGGCCGCCAGAGCTAAAAATAGAAAACCTTTCAATGGCATCTCCTCCTAGGCAAATGGCCCAATTTGAAAATAATTTCACAGGAATGTTCCTTGAGTGACGCTCTTTCAAAATTGCATAAATCGTTACGCTCCGTTAAATGAAATGGCCGCCAGAGCTAAAAATAGAAAAACCTTTAAATGATATCTCCTCCTAGGCAAATGGCCGGATTTGAAAAGAATTTCATAGGAATGTTCCTTGAGTGACCCTCTTTCAAACTTGCCATAAGCGTTCTGCTCCGTTAAACAAAATGGCCGCCAGAGCTAAAAATAGAAAAACCTTTAAATGACATTTTCTCCTAGGCAAATGACCTGATTTGAAAATAATTTCACAGGAATGTTCCTTGAGTGACCCTCTTTCAAAATTGCCTAAATGGTTCCGCTTAGTTAAACAAAATGGCCACCAGAGCTAAAAATAGAAAAACCTTTTAAATGACATCTCCTCATAGGCAAATTGCCCTATTTGAAAAGAATTTCACAGGAATGTTCCTTGAGTGACCCTGTTTTAAAATTGCCTAAATCGTTCAACTCCGTTTAACAAAATGGCCGCCAGAGATAAAAATAGAAAAACCTTTAAATGACATTTCCTCCTAGGCAAATTGCCTGATTTGAAAATAATTTCCCGGCAATGTTCCTTAAGTGACCCTCTTTCAAAATTGCCTGAACTGTTCCGCTCTGTTAAAGAAAATGGCACCAGAGCTAAAAATAGAAAAACCTTCAAATTCCACTACAATGGAAAATAGCCCCCAAAGTTAAAAGTCTTTGGCCCACATCTCCTTAAAGCAGTGAATTCCTCATTTCCATAAGCTTTGAAACATCTTGGATTCAGGTGAGCGATTCAGGGTCATCATGGCCCTCTTGTTTTATTCCTCATGAAAAATAGCTGACATATTTTTCTTATCAGGATTATGCCCCTTTCCTGAGTTATGGCCCTTTGAAATTTTTTTTACGAAATATCTCAAAAATATCTCAAAAACTACCGAAGCTAGAGCCTTGAATGGTGACGAATGGATTGGTAGTGATGGGTCGATGACCGGCTTAACTATTTTAAAAAATTGAAAAGTACTCCATGATTTATAGTGCTTTAATAAATTTGGACATTTGTACATTGCATGCTTTGTGATGCATAGCATAACTTTAAAACAATATCTGCTAGGCTTTTGCAGTTGCATACATAGAGGCCTCATTAAAAATAGCTGACACATTTTCTTTCTCATCAGGATTATGCCCTTCTTGAGTTATGACCCTTTGAATAATGTTTGCCGAAATTTTGCCAGCAGAATATCACAAAATTATGAAACTTAGAGCCTTTTAATGTTAAGAATTGATTTGGAATGATGAGTAGATGATCTGCTATTTTTTTTAATAAATTCCCCAATATACTTCATGAGTATTTGTATGCTTTCATTTGTACATTGCATGCTTTTATGCATTGCCTAATATTTGAACCGTATCTGCTAGGGTTTTGAAATTTCATATAAGAATTCCTCATGAAGAAATAGGTGACACATATTTTTTCTTGTCAGGATATTGTCCTTTTCCTCAATTAATGTCCTTTGAAAAAATATGCATGGCATCATATCAGCAAAATATCTCAATAACTATCAAAGTAGAAGTAAAACAAAGATCAGGAATTGATACAATTAACTTACTCCACCCATAAAAGACACCAAAGGGAAAGAAATACAAACATTAAGCGACCAGACCATAATGGAAACCCAAACAAAGGAAGGCCATAAGGACAGTTACTTTCCCACAAAATGGCCATATGGCCATCCAAAACCAAAAGACACAAGTGATACACACAGTAAGTAACAAACAACAACATAAATAAATCGCCACAGAAGAGCCGCCTTGGAACGGTCAGTGGAAGATTTCCACTGGGGGGCTTAAATCGATTTTACGTGGCCACAATCCTCGCCCTTACTTCCGTCGCGATTTAGACAAATAATTTGTTCAGTCCGCATGAAGGCCTCCTAACTCATCAGTGCAACATCTCCGTGAACACAAAAATCAAAGAACCACAGAGGTGAGACAACGGTGAGGACTCGACAGCAAGAAACCACTGAAATGCTGGAGCAAAAGAAAACCAACAGTTAGACTCCGATGAGCCCGACCAGAGACAGAGCATCAGGCACCAACCAACATTACCTTGAATTAGATCTCTCTAATTCTCAATAAGCCTTTACGTTGGAGCCGTCAAAGAATCTGAGGCCTGACCCACCGGCGTGCAATTAAAGAGGGAAGCAAAGTTGCCAACCGTGATTGGGTTAACTACCATGCATGCAGTCTGTCGTATAATATCCATGTTGTACCCAATCTTTTTATATCGAAGAATGATTTTACGAAATTGGGTGCTGAAGTCATTGCGGTTATATATTTTTCTGAATTTATATGCTAAGTCACCATAAAATTCGGGTTCCGATAGACCTTGTTGCAGAAGAGATTTAAGTCCAATATTGAATTTTGAAATTAAATCAGAATGGCGTCTATAAAATTTTGAAAAGGCTTTGCGTAGTTTATGGTACCGATAACCCTGATTAAGGAAATCACTGCTTTAAGGAGATGTGGGCCAAAGACTTTTAACTTTGGGGGCTATTTTCCATTGTAGTGGAATTTGAAGGTTTTTCTATTTTTAGCTCTGGTGCCATTTTCTTTAACAGAGCGGAACAGTTCAGGCAAAGCCTTGAATGTTGATGAATGGATTGATAGTGATGAGTAGTTGACCTGATTAACTTTGAATAAATTATGAAAAAATCTTCATGAGTTACGGCTCTTTTTTAGATTTTTACATTGTATGCAAAATATCCCAAAAAAGTATGAAAGCTTGAGTCCTGAAACTTTGTGGATAGATTCGAGATGATGATAACTTTTCAGCAAATTCTTTGTTTTTATTTATTTATTTTTATTTATTTATTTATTTATTGTTTGGAGGGATTAGGCTTTCAAATATTTTGGGCATTTTAGTCTTGTAGGCATTTTATCTCATCAACTGTGTAGACTGTTGCCTTGAAAGTTTTTCAGCTGATAGGGGATGATGATTAGATGACCTGATTAATTTTTTAAAAAATACATTTACAGCCATGTAAAACTTAGAGAAAAGCAGTGTTGGGGGCATAGTGTTTCATGAACACAAGCTTAAGTTTTTAAATTTTCTTGTACAGCATTTGCATATTGTGCTACCTACCATTTCGTCTTCAAAAGTCCAGTCATTTTTTACATGGAGCATGGATGCATTTGTGGCAAGATCCACGTAAGACAGTGATCAAAATGATTTTATAGGTGACGTCTCAAGCTAACATCGCCTGGATCTCACATAATATAATAAAATTGACGAGAACTCGTTTGTATCAGTGTCTAGACATGAACGACAAATGTCAAGCCCGGAAGTGCAAAACAAAGAAGTGATGGCAATAATCAGGAATCGATACAGGTACCTCACACCTCCCACCCAAGACACCAAAAGAAACACGGAGATAAAACAACTTCACTAGATTAATTAATACATAAATTAAAAGACGAACTAAAGAATTATAAACGACAGCAGAAGGACCGCCTTGGAACGATAAGTAGAATGTCTTTTTACGGAGGGTGGAGAGGCTTAAATCGGGTTTATGTGGTCATAACCCTCACCCTAACGCCACGACACATCAATAGGACCGGAACATACGTCTGACCAATCTTTGTTATCCGTTCTGTACAGCTGTCTAAATTGGTTAGGTGCACACCAGGATATGCGTGGTTGTCACCCGACCTTAGTCGAAGGGAAATATAGCAATGGATTAGTCCGTTGGTCATTCCGTCAGTCTGTCTGTCCTTAGACACAATCTTGTCTCCGCACCTCCTCCAGTTTTCAAGGGATTTCGATGAAACGTTCCAGTTATTGCTCCCATGACCTGACGATGATAATGTTTTGTCGAGGTCTCACTCGATTGATTTATGAGTTATGGTCCTTTGGCTATATTTCAACAGTAGGTCTTGTCCCTGCTACCCATTGGATTTTAGTGGAACCTTTCAGTATTTGTTCCCATGACCTGAAGATGGTCATTTTATATCGCTTTGTTTTGTTTAGAGGTTTATGTGCCCGTAAAGGCCATTTTGGTCAATTTGGAGACCGTTGCGCCAAATTATGTGGGACTTTTACACGGCATTGCGATGAAATGATAACTTCAGCCCTGCCGCCCAGTTAAAACCAGTAGGGTTTATATGAATGGACTGTCCGACTCGTACCACTTTGCCTTAGCAGTAGAGAGGGCTTTAGTTGATGACCATATTTGTTATTCAGCCACCAAGTTTGCTGTCTGTGTTACAGAAGGCCAAGACAAGCTTCCTACGTTATATTGGTTACCTAAACTTCAAAAATGACCATACAAAGCACGGTTTATTGCAAAATCAAGCTCGTGTACCACCACTGAACTCTCCAAATTATTAACTTCGTGTTTTACTGCCATCAAAATCATGTTATAAAATATTGCGACAAAGTCTTCGAAAGATCAGGTGGAAATCTGTTTTGGTCTATAAAACATTCAAATGAAGTTTTAAATAAATTGAAATCAAGGCATTTTCGTGCTTCAAGTCTATCTACTTATGATTTTTCCACCTTTTACACTACACTTTCTCATAATCTTATAAAAGAAAAACTTAATGATTTAATTGAATGGACATTTCATAGGGAAGACTCCCTGTATCTTGCCTGTAATGTAAGAAATGCTTTTTTTTTCAGTTCTGAAGAGCATAAAAAATTATACTATAAGTCATGTCAGAAAGTGTGTGAAGCTCTCACCTTTCTACTTGACAATATTTACATAAGATTTGGTACTAAATTATTTAGACAAGCTGTGGGTATTCCGATGGGTAATAATTGCACACCACTTGTGGCTGATCTGTTTTTGTTTTGTTATGAGAGAGACTTCATGATGTCCCTTTCTGCTGAAAACCAGTCTGAAATCATTGAAGCTTTTAGCTCCACTTCTAGATATTTGGATGATTTATTATGTCTCCCCCGAAATTTTTTTTTCGCAGAGGCATATTGTTTTTCCCCCGGGCGTCTGTCTGTCCGTCTGTCTGTCACAAAATCGTGTCCGCTCTATAACTTTAAAACCGTTCAAGCTATCTTCACGAAACTTCAAATAAATATTATTCAACATTAGACGACGTGCAGTGCACAAGAATGATAACTCGCATTTATACTTTTTGAGTTAACTCCCTTTGAAGTTTGTCGATGTGTATGTATGTATGGGAAAATCGTGTCCGGTCAAAAACTTCCTTATTTTAAGATGGATTTTGAAATTTATTGGCAGAAATATTATCAACCATGAGACGATGTGTGGCCCGCATTAGGCAGGTCGGTACCTCAAAGGTCAAGGTCATACTTAGCGGTCAAAAGTAAAAAGGGGCCTTTTTTCGTGTTTTGTCAATTTCTTTCTTACTTTTAGATGGATTTTAAAATTACTTGGCAGAAATGTTAACTACAATGAGTCGATGTGTTGCGTGCATGACCCAGGTTTGTACCTCAAAGGTCAAGGTCATACTTAAAGGTCAAAGGTAAAAAGGGGGACTTTTTTTGTGTTTTGTCAATAACTTTCTTATATTTAGATAGAATTTGAAATTACTTGGCAGAAATATTAACTGTAATGAGACGATGTGTTGCACGCATGATTCAGGTTGGGACCTCCAAGGTCAAGGTCATACATTGAGGTCAAAGTTCTTTGTTCAGTCAATAACTTACTTATTCATGGATAGATTGTGAAATTACTTTCTGTTGTGTTTGGTCAATAGCTTATCTTAATAATCCTATTTTTAGATGGATTTTGAAATTACTTGGCAGAAATGTTAACCACCATGAGACTATGTGTTGCGTGCATGACCCAGGTTGGTACCTCAAAGGTCAAGGTCATACTTAGAGGTCAAATGTCAAAAAAGGGCATTTTTTCGTGTCTGGTCAATAACTTTCTTATTTGTAGGTAGATTTTGAGTTACTTTGCAGAAATAATAACCACAATGAGACGATATGTCTCCTGCAGGACCCAGGTCAAAGGTCAAAAAGGGGCCTTTTTAGTGTTCAGTCAATAACTTTCTTATTCCTGGATAGATTGTGAAATTACTTTTTTTCGTGTTTGGTCAATAACTTACCTTAATAATCTTATTTTTAGATGGATTTTAAAATTACTTGGCAGAAATGTTAACCACAATGTGACGATGTGTTGCGTGCATGACCCCGGTTGGTACCTCAAAGGTCAAGGTCATACTAAGAGGTCAAATGTCAAAAAGGGGCCTTTTTTAGTGTTCAGTCAATAACTTTCTTATTCCTGGATAGATTGTCAAATTACTTAGCAGAAATGTTAACCATCGTCAGTCGATGTGTTACGCGCTAGAGCCAGGTCGGTACCTCCAAAGTCAAGGTATACTTAGAGGTCAAATGTCAAAAAATGTTTGTTTTTCTGTGTCCAGTCAATAACTTTTTTATTTCTGGATGAACTTTTTAAAGTAATCATGCAGAAATACTCACCTTCATTAGATGATGAGTCGTGTGCAAGACAAAGGTCCATACCTCGAATGTCAAGGTCAGACCTAGAGGTCAAAGGTAAAAAAGGGGCCATTTTTGTGTACAGTCAATAACTTTCTTATTCTTTGATGGATTATGAAATTACTTCGCAGAAATGTTAGCCATAATGAGACGATGTGTTGTACCTCAAAGGGAAAGCCATACTTAGAGGACAAAGGTAAAAAAGGCTTTTTATGTACAGTCAATAGCTTTCTTTTTTCTCTATGAACGTTTTAAAGTTGCTTTGCAGAAATGTTTATCTTCATTAGATGATTTGTTGCTCACAAGACCCAGGTCAATACCTCCAATGTCAAGGTCATCCTGAGAGGTAAAAACGGAGGAGACATCTGTGTTTTTGTAGATAAACAAATTCTAGTTAAATATTGGTAATACCTATTTTGTTTGATCAGTCAAATTTAACACCCAGAACTTCAGTTAAATAAAGCAAATTCTTCTGATACCGAGGCCCCGTTTTTCGATTTACATCTATCTATTGTAGATGGGTTTGTTTCATGCAAAAATTTATGATAAACACGATGATTTTGATTTCGAGATTGTAAATTTTCCATTTTTGGATGGTGATGATCCCCGTACGCAATCCTATGGCGTTTATATTTCGCAATTAATTCGATTTGCCAGAGTTTGTAGTCATGTAACTGACTTCAACACTCGTAATAAATTGTTAACGGCTGAACTTCTTAATCAGGGTTATCGGTACCATAAACTACGCATAGCCTTTTCACAATTTTACAGACGTCATTCTGATTTAAATTCAAAATTCAATATTGGACTTAAATCTCTTCTGCAACAAGGTCTACCTGAACCCGAATTTTATGGTGACTTAGTATATAAATTCAGAAAAATATATAACCGCAATGACTCAGCACCCAATTTTGTAAAATCATTCTTCGATATAAAAAGATTGGGTACAACATAGATGTTATACGACAGACTGCATGCATGGTAGTTAACCCAATCACGGTTGACAACCTCGCTCCCCTCTTTAATTGCACGCCGATGGGTCAGGCCTCAGGTTCTATGACGGTTCCAGCGTAAACGCTTATATTGGTTTGTACCTGATGCTCTGTCTCTGGTCGGGCCCATTGGAGTCTAACTGTTGGTTTTCTTTTGCTCCAGCATTACAGTGGTTTCTTGCTGTCGAGTCCTCAGAGTTGTTTCATCTCTGTGGTTGTTTGATTTTTGTTATCACGTAGATGTTGCACTGATGAGTTAGGAGGCCTTCATGTGTCCTGGACAAATTATTTGTCTTAATCGCGACGGAAGTGACGGCGAGTATTGTGGCCACGTAAAATCGATTTAAGCCCCCCCTGTGGAATTCGTTTCCGCTGACCGTTCCAAGGCGGTTCTTCTGTGGCGATTTATTTATGTTATGGCTTGCCTTTTAGTTTTTGTGTCGCTTATATTATTTTATTTCGGATAGCCTATTGGCCATTTTGTGGGAAAGTAACTGTCCTTTTGGCTTTCCGCTGTTGGTGTTTCCAGTGGGGTCTGTTGTTTCGTGTTTGTGTTTCTTTCCCTTTGGTGTCTCTGATTGGACCTATGGGTTAATTGTATCGATTCCTGATTATTGCCTCAACTTGTATTTTAGACCTTCTTAGCAGTTTACCAGTACTCGTGCGGTCGGTTTCAACTCTACATTTCTCCAAGAAACATTTCCCGATGCAAAAAATATTGTTGTTATATATTGTTGTTAATTACGATAAAACGCTTTAAATGACACGAACTATGGTTCACCAGGGACTGGTAGGGAGTATGATCCACTCCCTCCAGTTTAAATAAGCCTAAATAATTCCGACAAAGTCAGATCCCCACCCCTCAACCTAGATTTAAATTGTTCTTGCTTTTGATCAGACGCATTCATTCACACAATCAATGGGCCCCAGTCCAATTTATAGAAGAAATTATATATCTGAAACCGATCAGATCACAAGCTCGGAACAATATGTTGTTGTTTTTTCTTTTGATAAGATACATTCAGTGACACCAGCAAGGGATTCCCCGCCTGTTTGTCCACACAACCCAGCTGACGTAAGGCTTAATATGTTGGAAAGCATTCAGACTACCATCCCTTAACGCCATATATATCAGTGTTCCTTAATGTAAGACACTTTTACTAACAATGACTGGGAATCCAATGGGGAATGTTAAAATCTTAATATCTAAGAAACCTTTCAGATCCTCATCCCGATATCTATATATTCTTCTGCCTAAGGACAAGATAGATTTATTGACAATGCCTGTGTCGCCCTATTGGAATGGTGGAAACCATAAGGACCATACTGAAATGCTGTAGCAAAAGAAACCAGCTGTTAGACTCCGTCTTTGCATGTTATTTTTTTTTTGCTAACATCTTTTCATTTTCGTTAGTTGTTTGGCCATTTTGTGGTAAAGTAACTGTCTCTTTAGCAAATATATTACTGTAAGCAGTTTACTTGCGTGAATCTTCACTGTTACAGGTGTGAATCTCTCAGCTCAGGTGAGGGATATAGGGATATCAAGGTCTTATCGTCTCAAACTACTATTATCTCAAATCTAGATTTTAAGTCCCTTGTAGTTTGAAATAACGAGAGTTGACTGTACCTGATTAGTGCAGGCATCATACCCACCAGACTATAACCCGCTACATCTTCGGTGCAGGCACTAGGTCAGACAATAATACAATAGTAAATGTAGGCACTCCTCTAGCCCAGAGACCATTTCTTCATACGTGGAGGCACCATACCTTCCCGATTACAGTCTTAGGAGGCCTTCATGCGGACTGAACAAATTATGTGTCTAAATCGCGACAGAAGTAAGGGCAAAGGCAAAGAAACACAAACATGAAACAACTAGGCCCTAATGGAAACATCAATACTGGAAAGCCAAATGGACAATCACTTTCCCACAAAATGGCCAAGTGGCTATCCAAAACAAAAAATATAAGCGATACACACACTCAAAGACAAACCATATCAAAAAATAAACCGCGACATAAGAACCGCCTTTGAACAGTCAATGAAACAAATTCCACTGGGGGAGTGGGGAGCTTAAATCGATTTTACGCGGCCGCAGTCCTCGCCCTTACTTGCGTCGCTATTAAGACGAACAATTTGTTCAGTCCGCACTTATCATTGCAACATCTCTGAGAACACAAAAATCAAAGAGCCACACAGATGAAACAACGGTGAGGACTCGACAGCAAGAAGCCACTGAAATGCTGTAGCAAAAGAAACCAGCTGTTAGACTCCGTCTTTGCATGTTATTTTTTTTTCCTAACATCTTTTCATTTTCGTAAGTTGTTTGGCCATTTTGTGGTAAAGTAACTGTCTTTCTGGCCTTCCGCGTGTGTCGTTTTCATTTTGGTGAAGTTGTTTCATATTGGTAAATCTTTCTGTTTGATGTCTTGGATGGGAGTTGTTCGGTAATTGTATCGATTCCAAATTATTGCCTTCACTTCTATTTTTCAATCCCCTTCAAGCTACCGATCATCAGTTCATTAGAACAGGCCCCGACTAATCCAGGCCATAGACCATTACTTCATTGGCGACTGACTTACTTCAATAGTACAGGCACCATACCCATTAGGCGACAGGCCTTTATTTCATTAGTACATGTACCAAATAATGCTAGCTACTGACCTTTTCTTCCTTTGTGCATGCACCGAACCCTGTGGGTTGTCGACTATTTTTTCAACGAAAGAGGCGACAAACTCCTCCTGGCTACCGACCATAACTTCATTTGTACAGTCGCCATATCCTCCTGGCATTCGACTGTTTCTTCATTAGTTCAGGCACCAAACTGATCCATGCTACTTATAATTACTTTATTTGTGCAGACATAATACCCTCCTGAGTACGACCATAACTTCATTAGTCCAAGCGCTAAACTCCCTCATGTCACCTACAAGCACTTCATGAGTACAAGCACCAAACTGCTCCAGATTACCGAGCATTACCTTATAAGTACAAGCACCAAACTCCTCCAGGCAACTTCATTATACCCCCACAAATGAAATTTTGGGGGGTTTATAGGAGTGAGCTTGTCGGTCGGTCGGTCTGTTGACTTGGTTTCCAGACGATAACTCAAAAAGCGCTTCACCGATTTTTATAATTTTTGGTACACTGATGTAACATCATAAAATACAGGTCAAGTTCGATTACCACTACAATTCGTCAATTTTCGACATAGTTATGGCCCCTTTCAAGTGAAAAAATTGCAAAATACCGCTGTTGTACTATCAAGGCAGTTTTTGTGGGGGTATTCATCACCTTTAGTGATAGCTCTAGTTGTTGTATGTACCAAATGCTCAAAAACCTTCAGGCTACCGACAAATACTTCATTTTAGGCACCAAACCCTCCCTCCGCCTGCCCCCACAGGTTACCGATAATTACTTTATTTTTGCATGCACCAAAGCTCTCCTTCTCAAAGACTGTCATAACTACTGTGCTTGTAGCAGGAATGAAAATATCACGAATTCTGCTGTGAAAAATGTTACATATAAAACAGCATTGAATCGTAAAGGTGTATTCTCCTTATGATTTGTAAATCATTAATAGGGCTATATATTTGATTGCAGATGTTGGGTGAAAATGTCGATTTCAAACAACTTAAAGCATTGGGGCTGGTAGAGAAGTTCTTGAAGCAGTGCAACAAGACAGCAGTACAAACATTCCTGGCGTATGTATATTTTATTATGTTTTTGTACTTGAGCTGACGCACAACAAAATACTAATGAAGATAACTAGAAACTGCCACAATCAAAAGCGCACAGACTGCCAATGGCACCAAGAGTAGGAATAAACAAAACAGAAGGTATAACGAACACAACAGAAAAAGAAACAACGGCTAGCTCTCTTTTCCCGGATGACGTGATTACAAGTGCAAAATGATGGCTATATATTAAACTTGATGTAGCGTGAAAAACACCCGTGTAGGAACAGGCCGAATAAAATGAACAACATAAACACTGCCTAAAAAGGATTGGCTTATACCATACAAGTAGAGAAGATAAATTATTGCAACTTACCTAATACTTGATGAGAATTAAGTAACCTTGACTTATTTTCAATATCAAAAACTCTTGAAACCTGCCAGATGTAGGCTGAAAATAATTGTTCAGTGCTTTATCATCTGAATGATAATATTGGTTGTAATCAAACTTGGTTCAGGACATGATTGCACCCTTCCAATGATTTGATTGATGTCCCCTTCGAAGGGGGTGGGGACATTAATTTTGGTGTAGACTCATGTGACATTGCCGTCGGCATAGCTTGGTTGAAGCATTTTATCTCCTGAACCTTTTGATGGTTTCTGACCAAACTTGCATGGTTACATAACTAGAATGGGAGAAGTCAACCGTAAGGTTTGCTGGCATTGACCACATTTATAAGGGCACAGGCCGCTCAAAACTCAATTTTGAAATTGGATTGTCTCCACTATCTCATGGACTAATTGTTAAAATCTGTTCTATAATATATCAGTCCAACCTACTATAGATTTGATGTGCGTTTGATGACCTTCACCTCATTTTCAAGGGTTCTCCCACCGCCAAAAAAATAAAAAAAGGAAACTTTGGCTTTACTGCACCCTACCTCATTAACGAATTGATAAGATTTGGTACAATATATCATTACAACACACCGAAGATTTGGTGTTATGTTGATGACCTTGACTTTATTTTCGTGGCATATGCCCCATAAACTTTGAGGACATGAACAAATTGATGAAATAATGTTTAACTAGTACAATATGTTATTGCGACCAAATAAACGGTTTTGATTTCATTTTGGTGACCCTGTCCTCATTTTCAAGGGCACGGCCCCCCAAAATTGTTAATTTGGATTGTTTGCACACTTTCTTGTGAACGAATTAATGAAATTTGGTCACTCTCGGTACACTATATATTTGCAGCCTACCGAAGATTTGGTTAGATTTTGGTGACCATGACCCTATTTTCAACAGCACAGGCCCCCCAAAAACTGTCATTGTCGGCTTGTCTGCACCCTATTTCATAAGCGAATTTTATGAAGTTTGGTCAAGCTTGGTACAAACAATCATTGCAACCTACCAAAGATTTGATTAGATTTTGGAATCCCCGACCTTACCTTCAAGGGCACAGGCACAATAAACTGTCAATGTTGGAACAAAAATGGCTTATCTGCACCCTTTACCATGAATAAACTGATGAAATTTGGTCAAACTTGGTTCAGTATGTCCTTGCAACCTACCAAAGATTCTATAGAGTTTGGTGCCTTTTGTCCTCATTTTAAAGAAACTTCCAATTTTGGCGTGTTTGCACCCTGTCTTGTGAAAATTTTGTCAAATTTAGTACAATATATCATTGCAATCTCCCAAAGGTTTGATTAGATTTTGGTGATCTTGGTCTTATTTTTAAGGGCACATGTTCCCAAAACTGTCAATTTCTGCACCCTACCTCATGAACAAACTGAAGGAATCTTGTCGAACTTTGTACAATATATCATTGCAGCCAGAAAAAGATTTGATTAAATTCTGCTGACCTTGATCTTACTTTCAAATTCACAGGCTCCCGAATACTGTCATTTTTGCAGAAAATGGCCTGTCTGCACCCTGCTTCATTTAAGAATTGATGAATTCTGGTCATACAGGGTACAATATAGATTGCAACTTACCAAAGATTATATTAGATTTTGGTTACTTAACCTTTTTCAACCTCAGATGCATGCTTGTATGCATCTGGTGACCTTAACCTTGTTTTCAAGGTCAAATGGATGTTTGGTTGAAGTTATGTTTGGGGACATTGTTTTTCTCTGAGGTAATTTCTACGAGGGTAGGCTGAAAAGTTCTGAGCCTGACCAAGAAGCAGGGATCAAACAGACATGAAATTTTGAATTCATTAAATTCAAACCTTTCTTACTTGATTTGACTCAAATGAGTTCAAGTTTACCTGCAATAACGTAGAAATTCTAGACTTTGAAGATTGATACTAGCACGTTTTTGAGAAAATGGACAAAATCTGGCATCGTGGTGTCATCAAGTACCTCCATAAAAAGGGTTTAGCTCCTAAGGACGTTCATGCCGATATGGTTGCTACATTAGGGGATGATGCTTCTTCGTATGCAACTTTGAAAAGGTGGGCAGCAAATTTTAAGATGGGCAAGGACAGCCTTGAAGATGATGACCAGTGTGGACGACCCACAACGGCAACAACTGAAGAAACCATCAGGCAAGTGCACAGGGCCGTGATGGATGACAGGCGTTTAACTGTGAACCAGTTAGCTAACACTGTTGGCATCTCCCGTGAACGAGTAGAGAACATTCTACACAGTGAATTAGGAATGTCGAAGGTTTCCGCCAGACGGGTGCCACGGCTTTTGACGCCTGACTAAAAGTTGACCCGACTGAATCTGTCGCAAGCCAAGTTGGCTATTTTTGAAGCAGACCAAGATGGTTTTCTTGACTGTTTTATCACTCAGGATGAGTGTTGGGTTCATCACTTTGAGCCAGAGACCAAAAGACAATCCATGCAATGGAAGCACCCTGGCTTACCCCATCCAAATAAGGAATTGGTCTTCCTTCTGCATGGAAGGTGATGGCATCAGTGTTCTGGGATGCCAAGGGTATAATATTCATAGATTACCTTCATTGTATTATGCAGATCTGCTAAAACAATTGCGAAAAGCAATTAAGGCTAAACGACCCGGAAAATTGACAAAAGGGGTCTTGTTCCATCAGGACAAAGCGCCTGCTCATAAATCTGTTGCCGAAATGGCTTTTGTGCATGACTGTGGCTTCACACTTGTCGATCACCCTCCGTATTCACCTGATCTAGCTCCATCAGATTATTTCCTGTTTCCAAACATGAAAAAGCACTTGGCTGGGCAGCATTATCGGTCAGACGAGGAGGTGATAGCTGCTGTGGAGGAGTTTTTCTGGGACCAAGATGAGACCTTCTATACCACTGGGATCCAAGGACTCCAGCATCGCTGGAGGAAGTGTGTTGACAGGAAGGGAGACTATGTTGAAAAATAAGGCACTTTCAGCATGGACAAACCATTGGATCTTGGTCAGGCTCAGAACTTTTCAGCCTACCCTCGTAGTTAATATTTGATTACCTTGACTGAAGTGCTCCCAAAGATAGCTCGTCTAGCTCGTCATAGCATAGCTCGTCTGCAACTATCTTCTGTATAAATCGGGGTCAGTTTTAGCACAATATGTCACTGCACCTTACCAAAAACGGGGTTAGCTTTCGATGACATTGACCAGATTTACATGACCAAAAACTCCCCAACACTGATAAATGTAGGATGGAAATAACTTGTCTCCTAAACGAATTTATGAATTGTTGTCAGACTTGGTATACGATATCTTTGCAACCTACCAGAGGCTTGATCAGATTTGTATGGCATTGACTCAGGTGGAAATACTTTCGAATCAACTTTTGTCCTGATTTGACTCTATCTTCTGAAACAGTTGATGAATTCTGATCAACTTAGGTATAAATACAAGTTCAACATATTAAAAATTTAGTAAGAGTTTGGTCACTTTAGCATATTCATCAAGGTCACATGGAACCATAGGCTGGTCGGTCTTTCCTTGCCTGAACCCTACTTTTTAAACTTACTACAGAATTCTAGCTGTTGGAACATATTATCATGGCAATGTAAAAACTCTTTGTTGGTCATGATTAATGACAATTACCTCGTTTTAAAGGTTATGTATTTTTGTTCTGTGCCTTTTCGAAGAAAAGCGAGGGAACATAGTATTCGGCTTTCCGTGGTGCGTGTTTTCGAGTTTGGAGTAGGTACCTTGTGAGCGCAACTCCACCTACACTTTTAAACTGATCTTTTTGAAATTTTACAAGTGTCTTTATCATGGTCTGAAGATGTGCATGTGCTTTTTTCAGAATCCATAAATTAATGTCCTTCACTTTTTCATTTTTTTAACTTAGACTTTTTGCATGGTTCCGAATTCGAAGTAGGTACCTTGTGAGCTCCTCCAACAGTTTTAAACCAATCGTTTTGAAAGTTTAACATGTGTTTCCATCATGGTCTGAAGATGTGCATGTGCTTTCTTTCAGAATCTGTAAATTAATCTTTTTCACTTTTTTTCACATTTTGAACCTACACTTCTGCATGGTTCCGAATGCGCAATAGGTACCTTGTGAGCGCAACTCTTACACTTTTATCTCGATACTTCAAAAACTTCATAGGTGTTTTATTTATGAACTGAATGTGCTTTGTACAGAATCTTGTTAGTCATATTTTTGCTATTGAAACCACTTTCTAGTTGTCAAGGTTGTGATTGGGAGCTTTTCCTTCAAATGATAGATTTACTAATTTGTGGGCCCAACCAGTCGGGGCTTGGAGCAATAGATTGGGTGGCATGGTGATTCCACGCAAAGCTGAAACTGACCTGGTATGAGCACTGGAAAACCACTTAGGAGAAATAAGCCTACTCAGACAAAGTGATCCGAGTCGGGCCGTCGAATGCATATGAGCCCTTTTGGTTTCATTTGGCGACAGGGCTTGAGATGTTATTTCATCTCCTTGTTAGGTAACAGATCCACAGAAGTGAAAGCAACTTTTCTAAAATGACCTAAATACTTTTCACAGGGACGTTAAACGTCAACTCAGACATATAATACTCGTTTGTATGGGTGCCGTGTCCTTCGCGAGAAGCTTAAATGTTTAAAGTAGAAGTAAAACAAAGATCAGGAATCGATTCAATTAACTTACTCCACCCATCAAAGACACCAAAGGGAAAGAAACACAAACATTAAGCGACCAGACCATAATGAAAACCTAAACAAAGGAAGGCCATAAGGACAGTTACTTTCCCACAAAATGGCCATATGGCCATCCCAAATAAAAAGACACAAGTGATACACACAGTAAGTAACAAACAACACCATAAATAAACCGCCACAGAAGAACCGCCTTGGAACGGTCAGTGGAATGATTTCCACTGGGGGGGGGGGCTTAAATCGATTTTATGTGGCCACAATCCTCGCCCTTACTTCCGTCGCGATTTAGACAAATAATTTGTTCAGTCCGCATGAAGGCCTCGTAATTCATCAGTGCAACATCTCCTTGAACACAAAAATCAAAGAACCACAGAGGTGAGACAACGGTGAGGACTCGACAGCAAGAAACCACTGAAATGCTGGAGCAAAAGAAAACCAACAGTTAGACTCCGATGGGCCCGACCAGAGACAGAGCATCAGGCACCAACCAACATTACCTTGAATTAGATCTCTCTAATTCTCAATAAGCCTTTACGTTGGAGCCGTCATAGAATCTCAGGCCTGACCCACCGGCGTGCAATTAAAGAGGGAAGCAAGTCTGTCGTATAACATCCATATTGTACCCAATCTTTTTATATCGAAGAATGATTTTACGAAATTGGGTGCTGAAGTCATTACGGTTATATATTTTTCTGAATTTATATACTAAGTCACCATAAAATTCGGGTTCCGATAGACCTTGTTGTAGAAGAGATTTAAGTCCAATATTGAATTTTGAAATTAAATCAGAATGGCGTCTATAAAATTTTGAAAAGGCTTTGCGTAGTTTATGGTACCGATAACCCTGATTAAGGAGTTTAGCCGTTAATAATTTATTACGAGTGTTGAAGTCAGTTACATGACTACACACTCTAGCAAATCGAATTAATTGCGAAATATAAACGCCATAGGATGGCGCACGAGGAACATCACCATCCAAAAAAGGAAAATTTACAATATCAAATATCAAAGTCATCGCGTTTATCATAAATTTTGCACGAAACAAATCCATCTACAATAGATAGATGTAAATCCAAAAACGGGGCCTCGGTATCAGAAGAATTTGCTTTATTTAACTGAAGTTCTGGGGGGTAAATCTGACTGATCAAACCATCGAAATAGGTATTATCAATATTTAATAAATCATCTAAATATCTAGAAGTGGAGCTAAAAGCTTCAATAATTTCAGATTGGTTATCAATGGAAAGCGACAATATGAAGTCTCTTTCATAACAATACAAGAACAGATCAGCCACAAGAGGTGCGCAAATCGTACCCATCGGAATACCCACAATTTGTCTAAATAACTTAGTACCGAATCTAATATAAATATTGTCAAGTAGAAAGGTGATGGAGAAATAAGCCTACTTAGACAAAGTGATCCGAGTCGGGCCGTCGAATGCATATGAGCCCTTTTGGTTTCATTTGGCGACAGGGCTTGAGAAGTCATTTCATCTCCTTGTTTGGTAAAAGATCCACAGAAGTGAATGCAACTTTTCCAAAATGACCTAAATACTTTTCACAGGGACGTTAAACGTCAACTCAGACATATAACACTCGTTTGTATGGGTGCAGTATTGCAATACAAGACATTCTCTTTCCTGTGTCGTCTCCTTAGGCATAATGCAGCAAAAAATTCAAGAAGGACAGTTGTCAGTTTCTGGCGAAAGAATGTACACTGTACGGGTAATGGCTTACATGTAAGCTTGTTCAGGAAAAGTTTGGATAGGTAAACTGATAGGCTCAAAAATGATCTAAATAGTGCTGACTCCAAAAACGAGAAAACAACTGAACTACATCTTTGAGCTTCATTTTTCAGATTTAAAAGGATATGCTAAAACGTCAGTAGAATTGCTCATTCTTGAAGCAATAAATGGACTTGCGTCTTTCCCTTTGGTGTCTCTGATGGGAGCTGTGGGCTGATTGTATCGATTCCTGAGCATTGCCTCCACTTCTATTTTGCATGTGAATGTGATCTTTCCCGGACATTCTTTTCTTTATTTTTGTTCAGCTTCCCATTTTACATTATGCACTCTGTAGCCGCTACATTAAAGAAAATACAGTCATTACAGAAAAGTAAACTGGTTGTTCTTGAAGGAGTGTCCTGGAAAAAAAGGGGTTGAGAGAACTGTCAAGTTCATCAATTTCCTTCCAGATATATACTTTTTACCATTGAAACTGGCAGGTTTTGATACAATCATTTCCATACGTGGGGAAGCCAACCCAAGTTTCTGGTAGTTGAAGGAAAGTTGTTTATTTTTTTAAATTCTGGGTATTGTGTTGCCTATTTTAACTGCTGACTTTGTTCAGCGTAATCAGTAT
Source organism: Lucinisca nassula (assembly GCA_963580285.1). Lineage (NCBI taxonomy): Eukaryota > Metazoa > Mollusca > Bivalvia > Lucinida > Lucinidae > Lucinisca > Lucinisca nassula. The sequence continues at coordinate 64,104,809 of OY757013.1, read as the reverse complement.
TAATGAACATACATATAAGGTCAGCTACAATAGTATATTAGAGGTTTTTGCAGTGCAATATGTGCTGACGTTTCTTCAGCCAAAACTCTGTTGAATGGATCTATAATTTTTATACCCCCGGCATACAAGTATGCAATGGGTGTATATAGTTTTTGTCTTTTCCGTCTGTCTGTCCGTAAACAATTATTTTGTGTCAAAGATATCTCAGGAACTGCTTCACATAGAAACTTGAAATTTTGCACACATGATCAGTACGGCTAGTTGTATTGTGGGAAAGAAAATAAGGGCCAAGGGGTCAGGCCTTTTAGAGTTATTTCCCTTTGTAGTTCTTGTTTCAGCTGAGGTGATGGCACTGGCCGGGGGTATACGTGCCCCACTGGGCACTTTTGTCTAGTTTTAACAGTAATAACTAATGTCCTAATTAGTTTTTAACAAACAGGTATTGATTTTGTTTCGAGAACAAAAGAGACATGCTGTCACTGTGAAAAAAAACTATGGATAAAGACACCACGGAAACACGCCTATATAATTTTGACCCCTTCAAAACTCACTTTTCTATCATAATGGTAAAAATGGGGTTTACAGGGTATACATCATTTTATTATGCTCCCCGAAGAATTTCGGGGGAGCATATAGTCGCCACTTCGTCCGTGCGTCCGTGTGTCTGGGCGTCCATCCCGCTCTTGTCCACGCAAAATTCTCAGAAACTACTGGTCGGATTTCAATGACACTTCATGGGAATATTAAGTATCGAAGGTAGATGCGCATATCACCTGCGTGTTTTGGTTCGATGATTTTTCGTAGAGTTATGGCTCTTTGATGAATTCTGCATGAATATATAGGGTACTGTTCGTGTCCACGCGAATTCTAAGCAACTACTTGCAGAAATTCAACGAAACTTCAATGGAATCTTAAGCAGCAATAGGGGATGCGCATATTATCCATGCTATCTGGTTAGATGATTTGTCGCAGAGATATGGTACTTTGTTTAAAGCTACAGTGTAAGGTCACTGTGGCTTTTTTAGAAACACTTTGTCATCACGCCGGTGCGTACATTTATGGATGGATTTTAATATAACTTCAGACAAATGTTTGGTATGATTATATCTTGAGCATGTTCGACTTTCAGGGTCCTGGGCTCAAGGTCAAGGTCACTGTGGCTATTTTTAGAAAAACTTTGTTTTTGCTCTAGTGCCTACAACTATAGATGGAATTTAATATAATTTCACACAAATGTTTAGTTTGATAATATCTCGAGCAAGTTCAACTTTCAGGGTCCTGGGCTCAAGATCAAGGTCACTGCGCTATTTTTAGAAAAAAAAGGTTTGTCATCGCTCTAGCGTCGTCGTTTGCTAATGGATTTTGATATAACTTCACACAAATGTTGGGTATAATAATATCTCGAGCAAGTTCAACTTTCAGGATCCTGGGGTCAAGGTCAAGGTCACTGTGGTTATTTTTAGAAGAAAAAAAAAACTTTGTCATCACTCTAGTGCCTACATTCATTGATGGATTTTAATATAAATTCACACAAATGTTGGGTATGATAATAGCTCGAGCAAGTTTGACTTTCAGGGTCCTGAGCTCAAGGTCAAGGTCACAGCGGCCATTTTTAGAAAATACTTTGTCATCGCTCTAGTGTCGTCATTTGCTGATGGATTTTGATATAACTTCACACAAATGTTGGATATAATAATATCTCCAGCAAGTTTGACTTTCAGGATCCTGGGCTCAAGGAAAAGGTCACTGTGGCTATTTTTAGAAAAAAAAACTCTGTCATCGCTCTAGTGCCTAAATTGATTGATGGATTTTAGGATAAGGAATATAATTTCTAAAGGACCGAAATATCGGGTTCCTTCTAAAATTGATTTCAGTAAATGTAGAGATGAAATCGCTGCTTCCTTGAATGAATTCGGTAATCGATGGTGTAAGCGAGAGTATGTTGAGTGTAAAGCCCTAAAGGACTGGAAACTTAGCATTTTAAGACTAGTGAATAAACGCATTTCTTTCTATTCTCAAAATACTAACTTATTACCTCCAAAGTCCAAGACGTCTTTACGTCATCTTAAACTAGGTATTCAAGAATTTCATAAGAAGTTTGTTTTGGCCCCTGCAGACAAGGCCGCTAACAACGTCGTCGTTGTGTGACGGCTCCACTATGTTAACACGCTTAAGCAGGAGCTTGGTGGTACTAAGGCCTATGAACTTCAGCCTTTGGCTGAAGAGAGAGAGCTATAGAAGATAAACATGTTTGTCTTTCAGCCACCAAGTTTGCTGTGTGTGTTAACGAAGGCCAAGTCAAGCTTCCTACGCTATACTGGTTACCAAAACTTCATAAAAAACCTTACAAAGCACGGTTTATTGCAAATTCTAGTTCTTGCACTACCACTGAACTTTCTAAATTATTAACTTCCTGTCTTACTGCTATTAAAACGCATGTAATTAAATATTGTGATAAAGTCTTTGAAAGATCAGGAAGAAATCTGTTTTGGTCTATAAAAAATTCGAATGAGGTTTTAAATAAATTGAAATCTAGACAGTTTCGTGCTTCTAGTCTGTCTACCTACGATTTTTCCACTCTTTACACTACACTTCCTCATAATCTTATAAAAGAAAAGCTTAATGATTTAATCGAATGGGCTTTTCACAGAGAAGATTCTCTCTATCTTGCATGTAATGTCAAAAATGCATTTTTCACTTCTAAAAAGCATAAGAATTATACACTTTGGTCATGTCAGAAAGTGTGTGATGCCCTCACCTTTCTACTTGACAATATTTATATTAGATTCGGTACTAAGTTATTTAGACAAATTGTGGGTATTCCGATGGGTACTAATTGCGCACCTCTTGTGGCTGATCTGTTCTTGTATTGTTATGAAAGAGACTTCATTTTGTCGCTTTCTATTGATAACCAATCTGAAATTATTGAAGCTTTTAGCTCTACTTATAGATATTTAGATGATTTATTAAATATTGATAATACCTATTTTGATGGTTTGATCAGTCAGATTTACCCCCTAGAACTTCAGTTAAATAAAGCAAATTCTTCTGATACCGAGGCCCCGTTTTTGGATTTACATCTATCTATTGTAGATGGATTTGTTTCGTGCAAAATTTATGATAAACGCGATGACTTTGATTTTGAGATTGTAAATTTTCCTTTTTTGGATGGTGATGTTCCTCGTGCGCCATCCTATGGCGTTTATATTTCGCAATTAATTCGATTTGCTAGAGTGTGTAGTCATGTAACTGACTTCAACACTCGTAATAAATTATTAACGGCTAAACTCCTTAATCATGGTTATCGATACCATAAACTACGCAAAGCCTTTTCAAAATTTTATAGACGCCATTCTGATTTAATTTCAAAATTCAATATTGGACTTAAATCTCTTCTGCAACAAGGTCTATCGGAACCCGAATTTTATGGTGACTTAGTATATAAATTCAGAAAAATATATAACCGCAATGACTTCAGCACCCAATTTCGTAAAATCATTCTTCGATATAAAAAGATTGGGTACAACATGGATATTATACGACAGACTGCATGCATGGTAGTTAACCCAATCACGGTTGGCAACTTTGCTTCCCTCTTTAATTGCACGCCGGTGGGTCAGGCCTCAGATTCTATGACGGCTCCAACGTAAAGGCTTATTGAAAATTAAAGAGATAATGTTGGTTGGTGCCTGATGCTCTGTCTCTGGTCGGGCTCATCGGAGTCTAACTGTTGGTTTTCTTTTGCTCCAGCATTTCAGTGGTTTCTTGCTGTCGAGTCCTCACCGTTGTCTCACCTCTGTGGTTCTTTGATTTCTGTGTTCACGGAGATGTTGCACTGATGAGTTAGGAGGCCTTCATGCGGACTGAACAAATTATTTGTCTAAATCGCGACGGAAGTAAGGGCGAGGATTGTGGCCACGTAAAATCGATTTAAGCCCCCAGTGGAAATCTTCCACTGACCGTTCCAAGGCGGCTCTTCCGTGGCGATTTATTTATGTTGTTGTTTGTTACTTACTGTGTGTATCACTTGTGTCTTTTAATTTTGGATGGCCATATGGCCATTTTGTGGGAAAGTAACTGTCCATATGGCCTTCCTTTGTTTAGGTTTCCATTATGGTCTGGTCGCTTAATGTTTGTATTTCTTTCCCTTTGGTGTCTTTTATGGATGGAGTAAGTTAATTGTATCAATTCCTGATCTTTGTTTTACTTCTACTTTTAATATAATTTGACGCAAATTTTGGGTATGATAATATCTCGAGCAAGTTTGACTTTCAGGGTCCTGGGCTCAAGGGCAATGTCATTGCGGCTATTTTTCAACTTTCTAACTGTAAACGGAGTTCCATTGCACACAGCCGTTCATGATCAACCTCTCATCATTCTAATATGACTGAAATACTGCTAAAAAGGATGTAAAATCACAAGTCATCCATCTACATTAGAGTTGCAGATAAATTGGGTCAAAGTGAAAAAAAGCTAGTCTTGGCAGATGGTCAAAATGACCTTTTTTGACAGTCAAGGGATAGGATCAGATCCATTTTCGAACCCGTCTAATATTTTATATGCATGTAAAGGCACCCAATACGGAACCATACCTGGAGACAGTCCTGTGAGGATTGCCTCTGTGTATGAGACTAAGTTTTCAATAATTTGTATTAAACACTTTTACCCAATTAATATAGCTAAACTACCGCCCAGGATCTTGGGGTATGGTATCACTTCCTTTCATTCATTCCGACTTTTGTGTTGCTGATGTTTGTATGACAGTGCCATCAGGCAAGCTAATCTGTCCACCGACAAGTTTTGTTATACTCCATTTTGAAGTACAGTGAGTATACACAGTATATAGCTCTTTAACTAGGATAATGTTTCCTGTTCCAGCTATTGCACCTTTTGGGGAGCATCCATCGGTCTCGCCGATATTTTTGTTTATTACTGCTTAAACAAATAGATTGTTTGTACTTGTTGGAACCGCCTCAGTGAGTATCCACAATCTTATGTTTATACCCCCGGCATACGGAGTATGCCATGGGGGTATATAGTTTTCGTCTTTTCTGTGTGTGTGTGTGTAAACTTTTTTTGTGTCAAAGATTTCTCAGGAACTACTATACCTAGAAACTTGAAATTTGGTACAAACAACATGCATTACTAGTTGTATTGTGGGAAAGAAAATTGGGGCTGTGGGGCCAGGTTCTTTAGAGTTATTCCCCTTTGTTATATTTGCTACTGAGATGTGCATTTTGTGACTTACCTTAAATTTTGTGTCAAAGATTTCTCAAGATCTACTGTACCTAGAAACTTGAAATTTGGTACAAGCAACATGCATAACTAGTTGTATTGTGGGAAAGAAAATTGGGGCTGTGGGGCCAGGTTCTTTAGAGTTATTCCCCTTTGTTATATTTGCTACTGAGATGTGTATTTTGTGAGTTACCTTAAATTTTGTGTCAAATTTCTCAGGAACTACTGTACCTAGAAACTTGAAATTTGGTACAAACAACATGCATAACTAGTTGTATTGTGGGAAAGAAAATTGGGGCTGTGGGGCCAGGTTCTTTAGAGTTATTCCCCTTTGTTATATTTTTTTTATAAAATTTTGTCAGCAAGATATCTCAAAAACTATTGGAGCTAGAGCCTTGAAAGTTGGTGAATAGATTGGTGGTGATGAGTAGATGAACTGATTAACTTTTGACAAAATTCCGAAAAATACTTTGTGAGTTATGGCCCTTTGTCATTTTGGTAATTTGTGCCATTGTACTGTATGGTAAAAGTGATGCATAGCATAACTTTAGAACCGTGTATGCTAGGGTTTTGAAATTTCATATATGGATTCCTCATGGAAAATTAGCCGACACGTATTTTTTTTCTCGTCCGGATTATGCTCCTTTCAAGAGTTATTGCCCTTTGAAATTTTTTTAATAAAATCTTGTCAGCAAGATATCTCAAAAACTATTGGAGCTAGAGCCTTGAAAGTTGGTGAATAGATTGGTGGTGATGAGTAGATGAACTGATTAACTTTTGACAATATTACGAAAAATACTTTGTGAGTTATGGCCCTTTGTCATTTTGGTAATTTGTGCCATTGATCTGTATGGTAAAAGTGATGCATAGCATAATTTTAGAACCGTGTATGCTAGGGTTTTGAAATTTCATATATGGATTCCTCATGGAAAATTAGCTGACGCGTATTTTTTTTCACCTCCGGATTATGCCCCTTTCAAGAGTTATTGCCCTTTGAAATTTTTTTAATAAAATCTTGTCAGCAAGATATCTCGAAAATTATTGGAGCTAGAGCCTTGAAAGTTGGTGAATAGATTGGTGGTGATGAGTAGATGAACTGATTAACTTTTGACAAAATTCCGAAAAATACTTTGTGAGTTATGGCCCTTTGTCATTTTGGTAATTTGTGCCATTGATCTGTATGGTAAAAGTGATGCATAGCATAATTTTAGAACCGTGATGGCTTTGAATTGCCAGAAAGTTACCGATGGCTTTGGCCGGGGGTATTAGTGAGCATATGCTCACTTGATAGTCTAGTTTTTTAGCAGAAATTAGACAGATATCACAATTTTTCCTTCTAAAAATATTTTTATTTTTTGGCGGAAAAAAAATTACAGTGTATTTGTATAGGCGTATTTTCCTAATGAGGCATTGATTCTTTTTCAGAACAAAAGAGACTTGCTGTCACTGTGAAAAAACTATGGATGAAGAAGTTCCTATCATATTACCTTGTAAGCATACAGTGTGTGAACACTGCCTAATTGATCTGAAGGATAAAGCAGACAGTTCCTGCCCAAAATGCTCCAGAAGAATTCCAGATGATTTTGATAACACACACACTAAGGGGAAGACAAGGTTTGTATTTTGTTTTCTTTTTCAGAGGAAAGTATTCTTGTTTCAGCATGTCTAGCTTAACATACAAACTCATTTGCAAAGTAACAAACATTTTGGCCTTTTGCCCAGTTGTTTTATACCTCTTTGGCATACAGTCTTTGGTAATGAAAATATTAACTTACTTGCAAGTTCAAAAAACATGTATCTGATGCTGACAAAGTGAGAGTAGTTTTTGCATTGAAATTATACACATTTTAATTGGCAAACAAATAATGATATACGAGTACTCTTACAAAAATAATGTCACTTTCATTGTTTTACATTCGGCTTGACATCTTTTTGACTTTGTATGCCCTTCAAGATACTCTCCATATACCTGAAGACACCTTTTTAGCCGGTCAGTCCACTTTTGTTTTCATACCCTTCAATAGGGACAGTTTTCAGATTATTATAAACCACGAATCCAAGGGCAACTCTTGAATTGTATATCTTTCCAGTTAGATGATATATGGAGTTTGGACACAGTCCTCCATGGTCTAGTGGATAAGAGCGCTAACACTTAATCATTTGGTATGTCACCGCTGTGGGTTCGAGCCTTGCTCAGGCCATATGTGAGACGCAGGGTTCTACAACAGATAGTCATGTCGTTTATCTATGGGTACTCCAGTCTAATTAACGATCGGCTCGATATCAGTGAAGTAATCATGAAAGGGCCGTAAAACCAACTTAAAATGAGTTTTTGACACACAAAAGCGTCTGGGAACCAGGTCTGGCAAAAAAGGAGAATTTTGTAGCACGATGACTTTGTGTCTGTATGGATTATCATGCTGTAGTCTGAGGTGCTTAATTCCTGTTTTAAGGCGATGGGTGTGTAGAGAACATATTTAACTTTACAACTACAAGTGTTAAGGCAATGTTTGGCGGCTGTTAAGTCTTCATCAATGGGTGTGTCGTATGTATGTTCTTGTCCTTTCTGATCATTGATTCCTCTGCAGAATTTTGAAAGTGTTAGTGGGTTACTGATGGGGCCTTATTGGCCGACACTGACTGGTCGTGCCCAGAAAAGTCTTGTACACCCCAGTTATTTATACCCCCGGCATACTATGTATGCCGAAGGGGTATATAGTTTTTGTCTTTTCTGTGTGTGTGTAAACTTTTCTGTGTGTGTGTGTGTAAACTTTTTTTTGTGTCAAAGATTTCTCAGGAACTACTATACCTAGAAACTTGAAATTTGGTACAAACAACATGCATAACTAGTTGTATTGTGGGAAAGAAAATTGGGGCTGTGGGGCCAGGTTCTTTAGAGTTATTCCCCTTTGTTATATTTGCTACTGAGATGTGTATTTTGTGAGTTACCTTAAATTTTGTGTCAAAGATTTCTCAGGAACTACTGTACCTAGACACTCGAAATTTGGTACTAACAACATGCATAACTAGTTGTATTGTGGGAAAGAAAATTGGGGCTGTGGGTCCAGGTTCTTTAGAGTTATTCCCGTTTGTTATATTTGCAACTGAGATGTGTATTTTGTGAGTTACCTTAAATTTTGTGTCAAAGATTTCTCAAAAACTACTGTACCTTGAAACTTGAAATTTGGTACAAACAACATGCATAACTTGTTGTATTGTGGGAAAGAAAATTGGGGCTGTGGGGCCAGGTTCTTTAGAGTTATTCCCCTTTGTTTTATTTGCTACTGAGATGTGTATTTTATGAGTTACCTTAAATTTTGTGTCAAAGATTTCTCAGGAACTACTGTACCTAGAAACTTGAAATTTGGTACAAACAACATGCATAACTAGTTGTATTATGGAAAAGAAAATTGGGGCTATGAGGCCAGGTTCTTTAAAGTTATTCCCCTTTGTTATATTTGCTACTGAGATGTGTATTTTGTGAGTTACCTTAAATTTTGTGTCAAAGATTTCTCAGGAACTACTGTACCTAGACACTCGAAATATGGTACTAACAACATGCATAACTAGTTGTATTGTGGGAAAGAAAATTGGGGCTGTGGGTCCAGGTTCTTTAGAGTTATTCCCGTTTGTTATATTTGCTACTGAGATGTGTATTTTGTGAGTTACCTTAAATTTTGTGTCAAAGATTGCTCAGGAACTACTGTACCTAGAGACTTGAAATTTGGTACAAACAGCATGCATAACTAGTTGTATTGTGGGAAAGAAAATTGGGGCTGTGGGGCCAGGTTCTTTAGAGTTATTCCCCTTTGTTATATTTGCTACTGAGATGTGTATTTTATGAGTTACCTTAAATTTTGTGTCAAAGATTTCTCAGGAACTACTGTACCTAGAAACTTAAAATTTGGTACAAACAACATGCGTAACTAGTTGTATTGTGGGAAAGAAAATTGGGGCTATGAGGCCAGGTTCTTTAGAGTTATTCCCCATTGTTATATTTGCTACTGAGATGTGTATTTTGTGAGTTACCTTAAATTTTGTCAAGATTTTTCAGGAACTAAGTTACCGATGGCTTTGGCCGGGGGTATTAGTGAGCATATGCTCACTTCATAGTCTAGTTAGTTCTGTATTGTAGTCCTTGCTTCCAAAGGATTACCTTTCTATAGAACATATTCGTAATACTTCTTCAGTTTTCGTAGTTCAACATTGTTATAGAATTTTGCTGAGACGGTTGTGGCTTTTGGCACCGGAATCTGCATGTATGGACCCTTATTGTTGAACAAGAATTACAAACAAAGCTTTCTTTTCTGTTCATATTCGTTTGACAATAATCCGACTTCACGCGTTTTCGGTGGTAAAAATTCGGTTGAAACACTTCCACCCACTTAGGTTTATTACAGCAAATCCATGTGTTTTCACCACTGACTAAACTGTCAAAACACGTTTTGCTATATTTTGAGATTTTCAATTGTTTTTCCTCAGAGCCGAAGGCTCCGGGAGAGCTTATAGTATATGCTGTGGTCCGTTGTCCGTCGTCATCTGAGTTTGCGTCTGCTTCGTCAATATCTCCTCTGAAACTACTTTGCCAATTGAAACGAAATTACATGTGGGGCCTTAATGGGAATGAAGAACGAAAGTCTGTTCGTAAGGACTTGGTCACGTGACCAGTATGGCCGCCTTGTCAATTTATATGCCCATGTATGGTAAAAAAAAACTATAAAAATCATCTTCTCAGGATCCAAATCGCAGATGATCTTGAAACTTGGTATGCTGCATCGGGGACTTGCTGATGACCTTTGGTTAACCTTGGCCTGTTTAACCTCAAGGTCAAATTTGGTAACTTAGACATTTGCATGGAATGAAGGCAAAGCAGTGGATTTTTATGATTGCAGGGTAGCCTTTGGCATCAGAAATGATATTTGCAATCAGCTGAATGGAAGTAAATTAATTTCAAAGGTCAAGGTTATTTACTGACCTTTGTCCCGGATGGCTCAGATTATTATTTTTCTTTCTTCTTCACCACTAAAACTGCTGGGCTGATTGAAACCAAATTATATGTGGAGCCTTTATGAGGAGAAACGAGAGTTTGTTCGTAAGGACTAGCTCACGTGGCCAATATGGCCGTCAAGCCCATATACATGTATTGCAAACACTTATAGAAATGATCTCCTCCGGAACTCAATGACCAGTGACGTTCAGACATGGTATATAGCATAAGGGACTTGGGTCGTATCAAATTTGTTCAAAAGATGACCTTGGGTTAACCTTGATTTATTTTTTGGCAAGGTCAAATTTGGTCACTTAGACAAGGAAAAACAGTGGATTTTTCTGATTTTGTTGTAGCCTGTGACATCAGAATTGATATTTGCAATCAGCTGAATGGAAGTTTATCAATTCCGGAGGTCAAGGTCATTTACTGACCTTTGTCCTGGACGACTAAGACACAGTATTTTTATCTTCTTCTTTACTAAACCTGCTGTGCTGATTGAAACCAAATTACATGAAGAGCCTCCATGGGATGAGGAAATGGAAATTATCTGTGGGTTTGTATTCACATGACCAAGATGGGCGCCATTCCTGCCTATGATATAAACCACATGACCTCTGATGAGCGTAGTTGCCCATGAGCCTGTTGTTTTCTTTCCCATTAGCTATACAGGTCCTCATTTTGTTAATCTGCTACCGAAATGGGTATCCATCCTTGTTACTTTTAGTTGCTGTTGTTGGAGTGTGACCGGTGTGAGCAGCATCTTTAAGTTGCTGTGCCCACTCCTAGCCTAGCTACCTATCTATCAACCGTCCTGTAAGACAGTTAGTCCTCCCTTTGGATATTACATATCTCAGCATGGGGTTTATACGGAGTTGTGACCTACCTTTATGTAGGCCCTAATTTCAAGCATTTTGTTTGCTCTTTTACTTAACATATCATGTATAGTGTAATATTTAGGCTATAAGGAAGTGTACGATGTACAGGGGGCAGTGAAGCTTTTAACAAGATTTCTACATATGTAATAATAATAATAACAAGAGGACCATAAATAAGCCCATAATGGCACTTGATCGCTCACCTGATCCTTATTGTACAAACAAAATGGTAGGTAATATAAGGTGGAGTGGATGGTTTGAGCAATTTTGGTTGACAGTGACGCAAGGAACATTTCTGTGAAATTATTACATCGATCTCGCTGTTTAGGCGAGGATGAAGTCTTTTAAAAGTTCCCTTTGACAATACAAAGCTGACTTGTATGTCATTATCTGGGCACCTTGTGGACATTGAGGGTCAATCCTAGTGGACCAGACAGAGATGAACTGGCTCAGTCTATCTTAGAATGTTAGGCATCCGCCCATCGGGGCTGGAGGAAATAGATGGGCTGCAGAATGATTCCACGCAGAGCTGAAACCGATCGCAGACGAGTACTGGTAAACTGCTTAGAGGATCTAAGCCTGCCCAGGCAAAGCGGTGCAAGGCTGACCGTCAATGCTTATAAACCCTTTTGGCTTCATTGGGCGACAGGGCTTGAAATGTCATTTCATCTCAATGTCGGGTAAAGGTCCCACAAAATTGGAAGCAACGCCTCCAAAATGACCTATACAGTGTTGATTGGGACGTTAAACCTGAAATCAAACAAAAAACTATCTTAGAATGCATCATGGTGACAAAGTGGCTGGGGAGTTGGCATCAGAAGCTAGACTTAAGAGTCGAGTGTTCCCTTTGACAATGCATAGCTGACTTATCTGTCGCTATCTTGGCACCTTGTGGGCATTGAGGGCCAGGTCCTAGTGCACCAGACGGAGATGAACCGGTTCAGTCTAAACTACAATGCCTCGTGGACACAAAGAGCGGTTCCTAGTACTAATTTTCACACCTTGTGGGCATTGAGGGCCAGGTCCTAGTGCACCAGACGGAGATGAACCGGTTCAGTCTAAACCACAATGCCTCGTGGTCACAAAGAGCGGTTCCTAGTACTGATTTTCACACCACATGTACACAGTACTTAATCGGCCGTGAAGACACATCCATACCATTTGCGGTCTTCTCAAGTAAAAAGCTTGCCATTCTATTCATGAAATACCCCCACCAGACCAAGATATTGTAAAAATGATTATTCTGAATACGTTTGATGATGATTGAACAAAAACTGTGGTGTATTGAGTGTTTATAAGGTTTTTCTATGATTTGAACAACTGCCCTACATTTTGACTCGACATGACCCATATTCGCACTTGAAAAAGATATTGTCAAGACGATCATTCTGAGCAACTTGGGCCCCTAGAGTTTTCACAAGGTTTTTCTGTGTATTTTTCTATGATTTGTTATACTGACCTCACAAAAGACCACCGCGACCTTCGATCATTTGAGATATTAATAATAATGATCGACTTTATTTATAGAGGATAACACATGTAGTACACTAGTAATAGTTTTCCATGTGTCCGTCTATTTTCTTGGGTGGAAATCAGTACTAAGCAATGTGGATAAAGTCACTTGCTCAAGGAAACAACACTTGGTGTAAGCGGGGATCGAACACAGTAAATCTCGATCTCGAGTCCGATGCTTTACAAATGCACCACAGCGTTCCACTAATTTACTCATTAGTGATCACTCAATCAATTCAAGAAGGTTTTTAGCACACATTGCACGGATATTAACAAGGAGCAAGGCCATGTGGTGGATAAAAATCCTTCATGCGGACTGAAAAAATTTCTCTAAACCAGGACATAACCAAGGGCGAGGATTGTGGCCACGTAAAATCAATGTAAGCCCCCACCCCACCCCTTAAGTATAAAAGTTTTTATTGACATTCAAAGGCGGTTCTTCTGTCGTCATTTATAAATGTCAATTTAAATTTTTGATAGCCATTTGACCATTTTGTTGAAAGATAACTGTCCTTTTGGGCTTGCCGCTTGTGAAGACTTCTTTACAGGAAATTTATTTTATGTTCGTTTTTCTTTCCCTCTGATGTCTTGGATTGTATGTGTTAGGTAAATGTATCTTCGCCTGATCTTTGCCTTATCTTTTATCTCGTATGCTAAAAAAAAAGAAGTGAAGGCAATGATCAGGAATCGATACAATTAACCCACAGCTCCCATCAGTGTTACCTAAAGGAAAGAAACACAAAGATGAAACAAACAGACCCGGATGGAAACGTCAAAAGTGGAAAGCCAAAAAGACAGCTATTTCCCCACATAATGGCAAATTGGCTACCCAAAACAAAATAATAAAATCGATACACACACACAAAGACAAACCACACCAAAAAATAATCCGCGACAGAAAACCCACCTTGAAACGGTCAATGAAACGATTTCCACTGGGGGCTTAAATCAATTTTACGTGGCTTCAATCGTCGCCCTTATAATGCTTGCCTCTGTAGCTCAGTCGGATGCGCGTCTGACCGGTGATCACGAGAACGCGGGTGCGATACATGCCGGGGTCGGCAACATTCTTTCGTGAAAATTGAGTACTAGCTGCTCCTCGCTTGGCATTCAGATTTACGGGATAGAGCTAGGACTGGTCGACCCAGTGTCAGGATAATGTGACTGGGTGTGGTATCATGTAATGTGTCTGGGACATGATACTTCAGTGAGGCAGCACAATAAAAGTGAGCATTGAGCTCCCTGTCGCAACCAGACACCGTCGTGATGTGACTGAAAAATTGTTGAAAGCGACGTTTAACCCGAATTCACACACACACACACACGTGAAAATTGATCATGAAATCTTTAGGGCAGTTGTCAGTTCCTGGCGAAAGAATGTGCACTGTACTGGTTAACCGCTTACGTATAAGCCTGACAAGGAAAAGTGTGGCTAGGTTAACTGACCGGCTCAAAAATGACCTAAAATAGTGTTGACTGGGCCGTTAAACTCAAAAAAAAAAAAAAACAATTTATGTATTATTCGTTTCCAAAGGCAACCATTTAGCTTTTTATTTTACCTCCCTGCAGCTGGTGTTAAGTGTCGTGTGGCGGCCGTAAAAGTCTACCCGTGCTTCATCATAGTGCAGATTATATTTTCTTTTCCTTTGGGATCATTGAGCCCATTTGGCATACTTTGAAAATCGAGTATCGCTTAAGCCGGTACTAAGAGGCGTATGCAGCCTTGCAAACTAAATTGATGTGTATGAAGAGACTCAATAAAACCGAGTTTCCGATTTTCATTCTTTTATGTGTTCTTTGTTTCCAAAGGCAACCTTTTAGCTTTTGATTTTACCTAACTGCAGCTGATGTTAAGTGCCGTGTGGCGGCCGTAAAAAAGGCTTACCGTGCTTCATCATAGAGCAGATTATATTTTGGGGAGATCATTGAGCCCATTCTGGTTACTTTGAAAATCAAATCTCGCTTAAGTCAGTGCTAAGAGGCATATGCAGCCTTGCAAATTATATTGCTGTGTATGAATAGACTCAGTAAAACCGAATCTCCGATTTTCATTCTTTTATGTGTTCTTTTTTATCACCCGACCGAATAGGTTCGGGGGATATAGCGATCAGCCTGGCGTCCGTCTGTCCGTCCGTATGTCCGTCTGTCCGTCCGTCCGTCTGTAGACGCAACCTTGTAATGGCCATAACTCCTATACCCTTTGAGATTCATTGATGGTTCTTGGCACAATTGTTCACAAGGCTGAGACGGCGTGTCATGTGCAAGAACCAGAACTCTGGATGCCATACTTTTTTAGTTATCTCCCCTTTTAATAAAATAGAAGGACTACTTTGTGATGGCCATAACTCCAATACCTTTTGAGATATATTGATGGTACCTGGTATAGTTGTTCACAAGGCTGAGACGGCGTGTCATGCACAAGAACCACAACTATGGTTGCTATGGTTTTGGAGTTATCTCCCCTTCCAATAAAATAGAGTGACAACCTTGTGATGGCCATAACTCCTATACCCTTTGAGATTCATTGATGGTTCTTGGCACAATTGTTCACAAGGCTGAGACGGCGTGCCATGCGCAAGAACCAGAACTCTGGATGCGATACTTTGTTAGTTATCTCCCCTTTTAATAAAGTAGAATGACTACTTTGTGATGGCCATAACTCCAGTACCCTTTGAGATATATTGATGATACCTGGCACAGTTGTTCGCAAGGCCGAGACGGTGTGTCATGCACAAGAACCACAACTCTGGGTGCCATGGTTTTTTAGTTATCTCCCCTTCCAGTAATATAGAATCACTACCTTGTGATGGCCCCATCTCCAATACTCTTTGAGATATATTGATGATAGTTGGTACAGTTTCATGAGGTTAAGCAGGTGTGTTATGTGCAAGAACAACAACTCTGGGTGGCCTGGTTGTTTAATTATCCCCCCTGACAATATAACCTTGTGATGGCCATAACTCCAATACCCTTTGAGATATATTGATGGTACTTGGCACAATTGTATACAACGTTGAGACGGCGCTTCATGCCTAAGAACAACAACTCTGGGTGCTATGATATTTGAGTAATCTCCCCTTCCAATATAACAGTATGACAACCTTGTGATCATCGTACCTCAAATACCCTTTGAGACATATTTGTGGTACTTGATGCAGATGTACTTGAGGTTAAGCAGGTGTGTCATGCTCAAGAAATACAACTCTGGGTGCTCTGGTTTTTTAATTATCTCCCCTGGCAATATAACCTTGTGATGGCCATAACTCCAACACCCTTTAAGATATATTGAAGGAACTTGGCACAATTGTATACAAGGTACAGAACGGATGTCATGTGCAAGAACCACAACTGTTGGTGCTGTGGTATTTGAGTTATCTACCCTTCCAATATAACAGTATGACCAGCTTGTGATCACCATATCTCAAATACCTTTTGAGACGTATTGATAGTACTTTGTACAGAAATACACGAGCTTAAGCAGGCCTGTCATGCGCAAGAACCACATTTCTGAGTGCCCTGGTTTTTAGCTCACCTGAGCCGAAGGCTCATTGGTGAGCTTATAGGGTGGTCATGCTGTCTGTATGTCAACATTTTCAAACATCTCCTCTGGAACCGCTGGGCCGATTGAAGCCAAATTTCATGTGGGGCCTCAGTGGGATGGGGGAACGAAAGTTCCTTCGCGGGGTCCAGGTCACATGACCAAGATGGCCGCCATGCCCATATATGGTAAAAACCCTTCAAAAATCTTCTTCTCCGGAACCAGTGGGCCGATTGGCCTGAAACTTGGTATGTAGCATTGGGGACTCGGATCTATCATATTTTGTTCAAATGATGACCCTTGGATGACCTTGACCAATTTTAGGCCAAGGTCAAATTTGGTCGCATAGACTTTTGTATGGGAAAAAGTCAATCCGTGTTTTTTTTTTGAAACTATTGCAGCCTGTGATCTGAAAATTAGTAGATGCAGTAAGCTAAATGGGTGGATGAAACCACATGAGTATTCAAGGTCAAGGTCATTCTTTGGCCTTTGTTCAAGGTCATTCAGATATGAGAATTAAAACTTATTTTTATCAGAAACCACAAAGCCATTTGTAACGAAATTTCATATGAAAGTTTTTTAGAAAAAGGTAATGACAATTTATTAATATGAATTTGGTCACATGACCAATATGGTCACCATGCCCATATAAGGTAAAAACCCTTCAGAAATCTTCTTCTCCGAAACCATCAGGCCGATTGGTCTGAAACTTGGTATGTAGCATTAGGGACTCGGGTCCATCATATTTGTTCAAATGATGACCCTTGGATGACCTTGACCAAACCAATTTTAGTCCAAGGTCAAATTTGGTCGCATAAACTTTTGTATGGGAAAAAGTTAAAACCGTGTATTTTTGGAAACTATTCCAGCTTGTGATCTGAAAATTAATAGATGCAGTAAGCTAAATGGGTGGATGAAATTACATGAGTATTCAAGGTCAAGGTCATTATTTGACCTTTGTTCAAGGTCATTGAGATATGAGAATTAAAACTTATTTTTCTCAGAAACAACAAAGCCATTTGTAACGAAATTTCATATGAAACTTTTTAAGAACATGGAATGACAATTAATCAATATGAATTTGGTCATTTGACCAATATGGCCGCCATGCCTATATAAAGTAAAAAATCTTCTTCTCCGGAACCATCAGGCCGATTGGCCTGAAACTTGGTATGTAGCTTTAGGAACTCAGGCCCATCATATTTTGTTCAAATGATGACCCTTGGATGACCTTGACCAATTTAAGTCCTAGGTCAAATTTGGTGACTTAGACTTTTGTATGGGAAAAAGTCAAAACCTTGTATTTTTTGGAAACTATTGCAGCCTGTGATCTGAAAATTAGTAGATGCAGTAAGCTAAATGGGTGAATGAATCTACATGAGTATTCAAGGTCAAGGTCATTATTTGACCGTTGTTCAAGGTCATTCAGATATCAGAATTAAAACTTATTTTCTCAGAAACCACAAAGCCATTTGTAACAAAATTTCATATGAAAGTTTTTAAGAACAAGAAAATGACAATTAATCAATATGAATTTGGTCACATGACCAATATGGCCGTAATGCCCATATAAGGTAAAGCCCTTCAGTAATCTTCTTCTCCGGAACCAGTGGGTCGATTATCATGCAACTTTGTATGTAGCATTAGGGACTTGGGTCCATCAAATTTTTTCTCAAATTATGACCCTTAGATGACCTTGACCAATTTTAGGCCAAGGTCAAATTTGGTTGCATAGACTTTTGTATGGGAAGAAGTCCAAATCGTGTATTTTTTGGAAACTATTGCAGCCTTTGACCTGAAAATTAGTAGATGCAGTAAGCTAAATGGGTGGATGAATCTACATGAGTAGTAAAGGTCATTCTTTGACCTTTGTTCAAGGTCATTCAGTTATTGAGAATTAAAACTTATTTTTCTCAGAAACCACATAGCCATTTGTAATGAAATTTCATATGAAAGTTTTCAAGAACAAGGAACTGACAATTTATCAATATGAATTTGGTCACATGACCAATATGGCCGTCATGTCCATATAAGGTAAAAACCCTTCAGAAATCTTCTTCTCTGGAACCAGTGGGCCGATAATCATATAACTTGGTATGTGGCATTGGGAACTTGAGCCCATGATGATGACTCCTGAATGACCCTGACCTATTTTAGGCCAAGGTCAAAGTTTTTCGCATAGACTTTTGGATGGGGAAAAAGTCAAAACTGTGTCTTTTTTGAAAATATTGCACCTGGTGATCTGAAAATCGGTAGATACAGTAAGCTAAATTAATGGATGAAATGACATGAGTATTCAAGGTCAAAGTCATTCTTTGATCTTGATTCAAGGTCATCCAGATATGAGAATTAAAACATATTTTTCTCAGAAACCACTGAGCCATTTGTAACAAAAATTTCATATGCAGCATTGGGGGCTCGGGCTCATCACATATTATTCAAATGCTGACTTTCTGATACCTATTTTACGCCAAGGTCAAATTTGGTCACATAGATTTTGGGATGGGAAAAAGGTCAAAACCATGTTTTTTTTTCGGAAACTATTGCAGTCTCTGATCTGAAAATTGATAAATGCAGTTAGCTAAATGAGTGGATGAAACAACATGCGTATTCAAGGTCAAGGTCATTCCTTGACCTTGGCCTAAGGCCTTTCAGATATGAAGATTAAAATTTATTTTTAACCAGAACCTCTGTGCCGTTTGTGACCAAATTTTATACTAAGCTCGTAGAAACAAGTAAATGAAGATTAAAATACATGCGTTTGCTCAAATGACCAAAATGACCTTCATGCCCATATAAGGTAAAACACTTCAGAAATCGTTTACTCCAGAACCAGTGGGCCGATTTTCATTAAACTTGGTATGTAGCATTTGGGATTTGGGCCCACTATAGTTTCTTCAAATGATGACCCCTGGATGGCCATAACCTGTTTTACGCAAAGGTCAAATTTGGTTGCCTATACATTTGTATTGGAGAAAGTAAAAAAAATGTGTATTTTTTGGAAACTATTGCAACCTGTGATCTGAAAATTGGTAGATGCAATAAGCTAAATGAGTGGATAGAACTAAGGTCAATATTATTCTCTGACGTTGTCCCAAGGTCATTCAGATGAAATTAAAATTTATTTTTCATAGAAACCACTACTCCATTTGTAGCCAAATTTCACTTGAAAACTTATAGGAACAAACAAATGAAAATTTATTAATATGAATTTGGTCACATTACTAAAATGGCTGCCATGTCGATATACATGTATACCCTTCGGGTTTTTTTCTTCGAACCAATGGGCCCATTATCAAGTCACAAGACCGAGATAAATACTTGGTAAAAACCCTATAAAATCGTCTTCTCAGAAATGAAATGGCTCCATAAGCTCTCAGCACTCAGGTGAGCGGCTCAGGACCAATGGTCCTCTGGTTTAGTTATCTCCCCTGACAGTATAATCTTGTGATGGCCTTAACTGCAATCCTTTTGTGATATATTGCTGGTTTAATTTTGGTGCACTTTCTATTGGTGAACAATCTTCTGAAGGCCATATTGGCTTTTGGTCGGGGGATTTGCCATCTCTTCCGATGGCTATTTTTTTCCAAAGGCAGCCTTTTAGATTTTTATTATACAAAGTCTTAGAGCAATCTACTGGGTGAAATGTCAATATTAAGTATGTAAATATCTTAGATCAGGTGTGCGATATAGGACCATCATGGTACACTTTTTTGTGTACTCAGGAGCTCATCCCATATACATGACACCTCACAAGTATGTTTGATTTGTTATCTTGGTCAAGCTCTAATTTGTTTGATTGATAATATTTTTAGATCATTTTGCAATTTTTTGTCAGGTGCGACTGAGGTAAGGGATCATGGACCCATTATTGTTTGATTTTGTTTATAAACTATTTCAATCAATACTTTCGTTTATTACACTGCGTTATTTGTTTATATTGGCGTGAAAATCCGCTTTGTACTAAAACAGTATGCATTGCGAAAATGCTGTATGGCTAGCCAATATGCACTGGGTTGTCCTGACATACGGGTTCATTCCAGTATACCCAAGATTATGTAAAGTTTATATGGATGGACTCAAAACAACCATATAATCCTTTATAGCTAGCCACTGTCTGAACATAGTTATTTTTATAGTTATGGTATTACTATTCTAAACCACTTTAGTATGCTACTGAATATTCCAAAGTAAAAACGTCACTTTTCAGTGCTGATATAGCTAAACTTAAGGACTATCAGAAGAGATGTAACAGTTTCTTCATGGACCTTGTCTCCCAGCTCTGCTTTGCTGACAACATTCCACCAAGTGATGAAGTCATCGATAAATTGTTAGGTAAGAAACTAATTTTCAATACATTAATATGCTGCTGCTCACATCAACGGCATGCCCTGGATATATAATATTTGCTTTTGTCTGCACGCTTATATCTGTGTTACTTCTTATATTCTTTTTTCCCTCCCTTCCACAGATTCAAGAAGGGCGGTTGTCAAGTACATAATCACTTCTTTATACGCTTACCCAATATAATTGTGGTTGGGTAAACTGTCCGGCTTGATATAGCTTGGATAGCATAGGCTGGGTCTAAACAATCAAACTCTAAACAATCAAACAATTTTATCTTCCTTCAACACTTAATGTGGGCAAAGTTTCATATGGCTGTGTTCTTAGCTCATCAGAGCCGAAGGCTCCATGGGAGCTTATAGGATAGGCAATGGTCCGTCGTGCTCTGCGTCGTCAACATTTTAAAACATCTTCTCCTCTGAAACCTCTGGGTCGCTTGACATCAAAGCCCCCGCCCATAGGGGCTTGAAGAAATATATGGGCTGCATGATGCTTCCACGCAGAGCTGAATCCGGCCCGCACACTAGTACTGGTAAACAGCTTAGAGGAGCTAAGCCTGTCCAGGAACCGCGGTGCGAGGTGGACCGTCCATGCTAATAAACCCTATTGGTTTCATTGGGCGACAGGGCTTGAGATGTCATTTCATCTCAATGTCGGGTAAAAGTCCCACAAAATTGGAAGCAACGTCTCCAAAATGACCTTTACAGTGTTGACGGGGACGTTAAACCTCAAATCAAACAAATCATATGGAGCATCCATGGGACAGGCGAATGAAATTTGTTTTCAGGGGTCCAGGTCATTTGACCCAGATGGCCGCCATGCCCATATAAGTAAAAACCCTTCAAAATAAAAATCTAAATTGAGTTCCTTTAAGAGCAATGAAAACATTCATAAGAAAGAAGATGGGTCATACTACGTAGTTTCAGCTAATAAAGCCTCATCAGTGACCCTGTAATGATCCGGCAACGAAAGCCAGAGGAGACATACTGCAATTTTGCGAATTTCGAATAGGCAGTCGATTCAAAGACTGATATAAATCAAAATGGGGTCCAAATAATTAAAAACCTGTCTAGAATATGAGTCTAAACCAATAATTCATTTCTGATATCTCAGAATATTTACGCTGATCTCAAAGGACCAAAAGTAAAATATAAACTGCACTATTGTTGATGTTAGGGGAGACGTTTTACGGCCGCCACACGGCACAACACCAGCTGCAGTGAAGGCAAATAAAAATCTAAATTAAAAGTCTTCTTCTCCAGAAACAGAGGACCGATTGTCGCGATACTTGGTATGCAGCATTGGGGACTCGAGTAAATCATGGTTTGTTCAAATGATGATCCATGGATGTATTTTACCTATTTTACGCCAATGTCAAATTAAGTCACATAGGTTAATCACTATATCTAACAAACATGTTTAGCTCTGAAGTACATGAAAATCATACTTTATGTTTTTAATGCCCTATCATACCTTTTGGATAATATTTTTTATCAGATTTGGAAATAAAATCTGTAAACAAATTATGGGTATTTCGATGGGAACTAACTGTGTGTGTCTCTCTCTGATGAAACTCGGGCTGGTGTTATTGATGCGTTTAATTCAAGTGTAGATGTTTAGATGATTATTTAATATTGACAATTTATATTTTACCTTTATATTGTTGGTGGGGACGTTAAACCTGAAATCAAATTAACAAATAAAAGCAATTTATATGTTGAGCAAACGGCTTACAAAAAAGAAATGAAGCCAATGATCAGGAATCGATACAATTACGGCCCCGCCCATCGGGGCTTGCAGAAATAGATGGGCTGCATGATGTTTCCGCGCAGAGCTGAAACCGACCGCACATGAGTACTGGTAAAACGCTTTGCGGATTTAAGCCTGCACAGGAAAAGTTGTGCGAGTTGGACCGTCCTTGCATATAAACCCCATTGGTTTCATTTGGCGGTAGGGCATGAGATGTCATTTCATCACAATGTCGGGTAAAAGTTCCACAAAATTGGAAGCAACGTCTCCAAAATGACCTATACAGTGTTGACGGGGACGTTAAACCTCAAATCAACCAACCATCGATACAATTAAACCACAGCTCCCATCAGAGACACCAAAGGGAAAGAAACACAAGCATGAAACAACTAGACCCTTATGAAAACGCCAACAGTGGAAGGCCAAAAGGACAGTCACTTTCCCACTAAATGGCCAATTGGCTATCCAAAACAAATGATACACACACTCAAAGACAAACCATAACAAAAACAAACCGCGAGACCGCGACAGAAGAACCACCTGAACAAGATTTATCCCCCTGAACTAAAACTGAACAGGGCTAATTCTTCGGATACGAAAGCACCCTTTTTAGATTTGGATTTGTCGGACTCTCACGGTATAATCTAATCTTATATACATGTATACGATGAACGGGATGATTTTGACTTAATTATTGTGAATTGCCTGTTCTTAGATGGAGATGCCCCCCCCCCCCACACAAACACACACACTTCTCCCTCATATGGAATATATACTTAACTTATTCGTTTTGCTAGAGTTTCATCTAATGTTGATGATTTAAATAACCGGAATAATTTTCTTACTGCTAAGCTTCTTAAACAGGGCTATCAGCATCATAAACTTAGGAAAGCATTTTTTGTTCGTCGATTTATCGATTGAGTAAGCTTCAGGTGGACCAACTATTATGTGTGTTGTAAATAATATTAGAATCTAGAGTAAAGGCTGGGCCCATAGATTGGATCTAAACTCCCCAGTGGTTCTCCATACTGACCGTCCTAAGGCGATCTATTTTTTTTATTTTAAATGTAGCTTTGTCGGGTTTTCCGACGTGGCTGTTCATATTGTTAGTGTATATGGTTGTGAATTATTATAATAATTAATTTAATTTTGATTAATTGTGTCTGTTGCACCTTGATCACGAGGAAGGGAGAGCTGGTGGTTGCTGTGCTGTTCGCAATTCGTTTTTCCGTTTTTATTTTACTCATTGTTAGTTACTCTTCCTGTTGGTGTCATTTTTGATTGTTGCTTTCCCTGGGCATCTATTTATATATCGTTTTATATGGGAAAAAGTCAAATCTGAGTATTTTTCAGAAAATATTGCAGCCTATGATCAGAAAATGGGTAGATGCAATTACACTGTAGCTAAATGAGTAAATGAAAGAACTTGAGAATACATCGGCAAGTTCATTCCTTGACCTTGGCCCAAGATCATTCAGATACTCAAACTTAAAACTTGTTTTAGCTCGCCTTACGAAAGTAAGGGGGGGGGGGCTATTGCCATACCCCCGGGGTCCGTCGTCAGCGTCGGCGTCAGCGTCCGCATTTGGAAAAAGTTTACCTGCAAGCTCTTATATGTGATGTTTTACAAGTTTATTTTGAATATATAATTAACAATTGGTAAAAAACAATATTTAACATTATCATTGTACTTCATTTTACAGGTTTTTTGGCTTAAATTGGACTTTTTAAGAAATTAATAGTTTTCTCTGTATTACCTCCCTTGTTTCGCTGTATTAAAGTTTACCTGCAAGCTGCTTGAGTTCAAATCCCAGGGGAGGATTTATTTTCTTTTCTTTTTTCTTTTTTTTTCTTTTTAAAAGCATAGCGGGGCTCAATGTCAAGGTCACTGTGGCTGTTTTTAGAAAAACATTGTCATCGCTCTAGCGCCTTCATTTATTGATGGATTTTACTATAACTTCACACAAATGCTGGGTTTATTGATATCTCGAGTGACTTTGACTTTCAGGGTCCCGGGCTTAAGGTCAACGTCACTACTTTCACGGTCACAGAATCAAGGGCACTGTGGCTATTAAAAAAAATCATTGTCATCGCTCTTGCACCTTAATTTATTGATGGATTTTAATGTAACTTCACACAAATGTTGGGTATGATGATATCTCTAGCACGTGTGACTTTCAGGTCACTGGCTCTGTTTAGAAAAACCTTTGTGATCGCTCTAGTGCCTACATTTATGGATGTATTTTAATATAACTTCACACAAATGTTGGGTATGATGATATCTCGAGCGGGTTCGACTTTCAGGGTCTGGGGCTGAAGGTCAAGGTCACTGGCTATTTTTAGAAAAAAAATTTCATCACTCTTGCGCCTTTATTTATGGATGGGTTTTAATATAACTTCACACAAATGTTGGGTATGATGATGTCTCGAGTGACTTTGACTTTCAGGTTCCGGGGCTGAAAACTTTCAGGAAAAGCTTTTAGGAAAACTTTGTCATCGCTTTTGCGTCTTCATTTATTGATATAACTTCACACAAATGTTGGGTATCATGACATCTCGATTGACTTTGACTTTCAGGGTCAGGGCTGCAGGTCGAGGTCACTGTGGCTATTTTTAGAAAAAACTTGATCATTGCTCTAGTGTCCATATTTATAAATGGATTTAAAGATAACTTCATACAAATGTTGGGTATGTTGATATCACGATTGAGTTCAACTTTCAGGGTCTGGGGTCAAGGTCACTGTGGCTATTTTCAGGAAAAAATTAGTTATTGCTCTAGTGCCTACATTTATGGATGGATTTTAATATAACTTCACATAAATGTTGGCAATGGTGATATCTTAAGCGAGTTCGACATTCTGGGTCTGGGGCTGAAGGTCAAGGTCACTGTGGCTATTTTTAGAAAATTTTATCAACGCTTTGCACCTTCATTTATTGATGGATTTTAAAGAACTTGACACAAATGTTTGGTATGATGATGTCTTGAGTGACTTTGACTTTCCGAGTCAGGGGCTGAAGGTCAAGGTCACTGTGGCTGTTTTTTAGAAAAACTTGATCATTGCTCTAGTGTCCACATTTATTGATGGATTTTAAGATAACTTCATACAAATGTTGGGTATGATAATATCTCGCGTCAGTATAACTTTCAGGGTCTGGGGCTCAAAGTTATGGTCAATGTGGCTATTTTTAGAAAAACTTTGTCCTCACTCTTAAGTTCCTACATTTATTGATGGATATAATGTAATTTTCACAAATGCTAGGCTAGGTTTTTTTTAATTAGCCTTGCGCTAGGGGATTTGTATCGTCTGTGATGCCTTATTATTACTTGGAAGTTTGTTGAATTTTTATCAAATATAGATTTCTTTTTCATTTTTTTACAGTGGAAAAACTTGAAAACAGGATGATTAGGGGTACTTTTTGGTTCTTTTTCATTTGCTGCAGTCTGTAGGGCTGTTTTACATAAGAACACATTTTGATAACTTGCCCTCATCTATCTTAGGCCCCCAAAGGCGAGCTATGTTGTATTTTGTATGTAAGCAAGTTTCATAAAGGTAGCTTTAAGAAACAAATAAATGAAAATTGATTAATATGAGTTTGGTCACATGGCAAATATGACCGCCATGCCCATATAAGATAAAAATCTTTCAAAAATAATCTGCTCCAAAACCAGTGGGCCGGTTGTTATGAAATTAGTTAAGTAGCATTGGTGACACAAGCCAATAGTTTGTTCAAATGTTGACCCCTGGATGACCTTGACGTGTTTTATGCCAATGTCAAATTTGGTCAGATAGTCCTTTGTATGGGGAAAGGTCTAAACTATGTATTTTTCAAAAATTATTGCAGTCTGTGATCTAAAAATGGGTAATGCAGTAAGCTAAATGAGTAACTGAAACTGTATGAGTATACAAGTTCGAGGTCATTTCATAGACCTTTGTGAAAGGTCATTCAGATAGTTAAACTTAATTTTCGCAGACACAACTGGTCCGTATGTAATAAAATTTCAAAAGGAAGCTTTTAGGAACAAATAAATAAAGCTCATTAATATCAGGTTGGTAACATGACAAATATTGCTGCTTTGCGCATATAAGGTAAAACCCTTCTTTGGAAGCAATGAACCCATTGTCATAAAACTTGTTAGGCAGCATTTGAGAAGCTCTAGGCAATCATTTGTTCAAATGATGACCCCTGGATGACCTTCACTTATTTTACACCAAGTTCAAATTTTAGTCACATAGATGTTTGTATGGGAAGAAGTCAAAGCTGGATATGTTTTTGGTCACCGTCGTCGTCTGAGTGTGTCGTCTGCGTCATCAACATTTTAAAATGACATCTTAGTAATTACCAGGCAAATTGAAACCAAATTACATGTGAAGCCTTCATGGTTTGGTGGAAAGAAAGTTTGTTCGTGGGATCTTGGTCACATGACCATGATGGCCGCAATGTCCATTTCTGGTAAAAAAACTTTAAAAACTTTTTTCTCAGGAACCTATTGGCTGATTACCTTCACACTTGATGTACAGCATTTGGGACTCTGATCCTACCAAGTTTGTACTAATTGTGACCTTTAATGGACCTTGACCTATTTTACATCAAGGTCAAATCTGGTCACTTTGACATTTGTATCAAAAAGGCGCAAAACAGTTGACTTTTCTGATTCTTTTGTAGCCTGTGGAATCAGAATTGATATTTGCAATCAAATACATGAAAGTTAATCAGTTCCAAAGGTCAAGGTCATTCACTTACCTTTGTTCTGAATGACTCAGATGTAGTATTTTCCTTCTCTACTAAAACTGCACGGCTAATTGCTACCAAATTTAATGGGTACCTTTGTGGATGAGGCACTGAAAATCTCTTCATTGGATTTGTCACATATCCAAGATCGCTCTCATGCCCATATATGGTCAAACTTCTTTGAAAATCTTCCCAGGAACCAAATGGCCAATAATCTTGAAACCAAGTTTGTTCAAATGGTGACCTTTGGTTGACATTGACATATTTTTACATCCTGTTCAACTTTAGGCACTTAGACCTTTGTATGGGAAAAAGGCAAAACAGTGGATTTTTTTCTGATTCTATTGAAGCCTGCGGTATTAGATATGATATTTGATAGTTGAAGTCCGCTGAATGGAAGTTCATCAATTTCAATGGTCAATATAATTTACTGACTCAGTATTTTTATGATCTTGTCCACTAAACCAGATTATATAAGAAGCCCCAATATAATGAGGCAATGAAAATTTGTGGGATTTGAAACCAAGATGACCGCCATGTCAATTTATGGTAAAACCCCTTTGGAAAGCTTTCTCAGGAACCAATGGTTGATCACCTTGAAACTTGATGTGTAGCTTTGGCGGCTCAGTCCCCACCAAGTTTTATTCAACTGGTGACCTTGGTTGACCTTGATATATAATACATCAAGGCCAACTTTGATCACTTAGACCTTTGTATGGGAAAAAGGCAAATCAATGGGCTTTTCCTATTTTGTCTTAGCCGGTGGCATTTGAATTGATATTCCTAACAAGTTTGTTAACATGGTGTGCTTTCATTAATTGTGACCTATTTAATGTTAATGTCATATTAGTCATTTTGGCATGTCTAATGGGGAAAAAGGCGAAACTATGTTTTAATGTTTCTGTTGTAGCCTGAGGCATCATAATTGATATAAACAGGAAGCTAAATAGAAGTTGATAATTAATGCCAAGAAGGCTACCCTGCCCATATATGTTAAAATGCACTGGAAACTCATCATTTCATCAACTGAAAGTCTAGATTTCTCAAACGACCACGATCTTTCTAAAACCATGACTGCAAGGGACCAGGACAAGTTTTTCACACTTGATCTCTGCTGAGCGTTGTGTCCCAGGGGCCTCTTGTTTTTTTTTTCTATTTTCCTCCTACTGTCTTATTGCATGAAGTTGAAGCTTTGCATAAGCCTTTATATTTAACATTACAGTAGCACAAGTACGAGAACCAGTACACCATCACTTATTAAATGTCAAGTGTTCGTCTCAGTACACTGATAAAAGACCATATAGAGCATATTTAGCAAATTTTGCTGTTAAATTTCCATCAGATGCAGACTGATTATAACCAGGCGTTATCTACATTTTCATCTGACAGGTACCAAAAAGAACGTTGCTTATTCTCAGAGATCCCAGAAAATGTAAAAGATGCTATATATACTGTAAACACAGTTTTGTTTTTGTTTGATTTCAGGTTCAACGTCCCCGTTAACACTGTATAGGTCATTTCGAGACGTTGCTTCCAATTTTGTGGGACTTTTACCCGGCATTGAGATGAAATGACATCCCAAGCACTGTCGCCCAATGAAACCAATAGGGTTTATAAGCATGGACTGTCCGACTTGCCCTGCTTTGCCTGGGCAAGCTTAGATCCTCTAAGCGATTTACCAATACTCGTGTGCCGTCGGTTTCAGCTCTGCGTGGAAGCATCATGCAGCCCAAATATTTCTTCAAGCCCAGATGGGCGGGGACACACTGCGTCAATGCGTAAACGCCATATTTTATACTAAAAACTCAGTTGTAGCATGCAAACCATGTCTGAGTGTAAAATCAATTTACAGGTTAGTCAGTCTCAATTTCCATCTGGGAAAGATCAAAATCTGACCATGTTATGGAGGCCCTACGTGAATGCTTACCCCGGGAAAAGTGAGGTTTTATTAGCCTGGAATTACTAAAGTCTTACCTTGAATGAACCATGAAACTCAAAAACCATGAAATTCAAAATCCAAACAAACATTATCTCAACGTGATGCACTAATAAAAGTAATGTGAAATAATGTTTGCAGGTTACATTGTGTGCACCATACAGCCAAGAAAGACAGCTGCCGGACAGAAGATACAGCTAACGAAGGAACTGACAATATTTGATAGTGGCATAGATCCCAACCCTGTCTTCAGGTCCTTCCTGCTTCAGTTGCTCATGAGAACAAGGTATGCAACATATTTTTCTTGACGATATGCGAGACTTTCACATCAGGATGAAGTTGACGCCTGACTATGAGAAAGTTTGCTTTTCCTTCTCACAAAATGTTGACATAAACCAATAGCCCTTAAATGTGACTACAGTTGTAATGTTTGTTTAGAATGATGTCATACTCCCAAACATTCACAAATATACTGAATGACAGTTGTAGATGGTAATTTGGTAACTAAAAGTAACTGACCATGCATCGGGGAAGAAATAAACCATTATTCTTATGGTTACTGAGAAGTCTAAACTCTCAGGCCAATGGATAAAAATAGAAGTGAAGGCAATGACCAAGAACGACACAATAACCCCACAGCTCCCATCCTAGACATTAAATGGAAAGAAACAGGAACATAATTAATGTCACTATAATAATGTCACAGGCGGAAATCCTAAAGGACAGTAACTTTCCCACAAAACAGCCAAATGGCTATCCGAATTACGAGAACCAACAATCTATACTTTGGAGCAGAAATATGAAATATTGTGTTAACCATTTCACACATCTGTAGTGAAAAGTTTGTCTAGTCTGTGCAAATTTGATTTCACTAGGCAAACTGTTCCACGCTAAACAGCCAGAATATCTCATACTGTGCTTGTAGCATTCCTTTCTAGGTTGGGGAGGTACGAAACATCCAGCTGCAGAAGATCTTAAATATATGGAAACATTTTCATCATTTCTTAAAGTAAAGTTTTCGGAGATGTATGTGGGTGCCATATCATTGTAAACTTTAAACATGAACTTTGCCTTTCTTAGGAATAATTGATCATTGAAGGACATAATTTTTAATGATTTCATAGCTTCTCTGGAATCATCAACATTGTAATCTAGAATGACTTTACATGCACGTTTCTGAAGTCTATAGATTTTAAAAGTGTATTAGACTCTGATGTATTACCCCAGACAATATTACAGAAATCAATATGCGGTTGAGTTTATGACTTTGAATGCGATAAGATTGCTGTTAGTGTAATTAACTTTGCAGATGTTTCACATAAAATGCCAGGCCTTTTATTCCCTGCAAATTAGTCAACAATAGACAATAATCTGCTCCAATATTTTACGGAGCTTAGAGGAAAATAATCTTTTTAGCTCATCTGAGTAATCGTTTTAGCTTACGTGTACAAGGTGAGCTATTGTGATCGTTGTGTGTCCTTTTTCCGTCGTCAATATTTTCTGTAAATGACATCTACTTAACTAATAGGCCAATTCCAAAATAAAATTTTCACAAATATTTCTTTAATAACACTGTAACAAATTGCTAAAATGGTTCCGCTCCCTTAAACATGATGGCCACCAGAGTTAAATATTTAGAAAAAAAAAAGTAATCAACATCTCACAAACCAGTGGCTTGATTTCAAAATACTTTTACAGAAATGTTCCACTCATAACCCTATAACAAAACATCTAAAATATACTGACTGACTAAAGAAATGCTACAACCTTTTTCGTTTTTTTTTTTTTTTTTAACAAAGTTAAGAAAACTTTAAGTATCAAAGTTTTATTGATGTCCCAAATGTGCCTCTCGGTAGCAATACCGTATGTGGTGATTCAGTACATGTACATTTAAACCAGAGTGTTGCGCTCGTGACTTCCGAAATCAAGTTTTTCGTGTTTTCTGTCGCACGATGTATCATAATTCGTTTTTTTTTTCAACGTGAGTCTGTTCTACATTTTGTCAGGATCAAGAAAATCATCGTACGTTAAAACATTTGTATGAATGGTACTCGTATGCCACTACAAAGTAGAAGTAAAACAAAGATCAGGAATTGATACAATTAACTTACTCCACCCATAAAAGACACCAAAGGGAAAGAAATACAAACATTAAGCGACCAGACCATAATGGAAACCTAAACAAAGGAAGGCCATAAGGACAGTTACTGTCTCACAAAATGGCCATATGGCCATCCAAAATTAAAAGACACAAGTGATACACACAGTAAGTAACAAACAACAACATAAATAAATCGCCACAGAAGAGCCGCCTTGGAACAGTCAGTGGAAGATTTCCACTGGGGGGCTTAAATCGATTTTACGTGGCCACAATCCTCGCCCTTACTTCTGTCGCGATTTAGACAAATAATTTGTTCAGTCCGCATGAAAGCCTCCTAACTCATCAGTGCAACATCTCCGTGAACACAAAAATCAAAGAACCACAGAGGTGAGACAACGGTGAGGACTCGACAGCAAGAAACCACTGAAATGCTGGAGCAAAAGAAAACCAACAGTTAGACTCCGATGAGCCCGACCAGAGACAGAGCATCAGGCACCAACCGACATTATCTCTCTAATTTTCAATAAGCCTTTACGTTGGAGCCGTCATAGAATCTGAGGCCTGACCAACCGGCGTGCAATTAAAGAGGGAAGCAAAGTTGCCAACCGTGATTGGGTTAACTACCATGCATGCAGTCTGTCGTATAATATCCATGTTGTACCCAATCTTTTTATATCGAAGAATGATTTTACGAAGTTGGGTGCTGAAGTCATTGCGGTTATATATTTTTCTGAATTTATATACTAAGTCACCATAAAATTCGGGTTCCGATAGACCTTGTTGCAGAAGAGATTTAAGTCCAATATTGAATTTTGAAATTAAATCAGAATGGCGTCTATAAAATTTTGAAAAGGCTTTGCGTAGTTTATGGTACCGATAACCCTGATTAAGGAGTATAGCCGTTAATAATAAAGTCGGCAAAGAGCAGGCCATATGTGTGTTTCAAGCCGACATGTCGCAAAAGGAACTGGTCCAACACTTACGATGATAAATCGACTTGTAGGACGTCTACAAACCACACGTACCACTGACCACCGACTGAGATCTGGGAGACCACGGGTGACGTTGCATAAACAAGATCGCTACATATGCTTACTTCACTTGCGCAATCGTTTTTCCACCGAATCCATAGCTGCTCGACTACCCTTCCCCCTTAGAATAAATTTGAGTCCATTGCCTCCACTTCTGTTTTACGTCAACTGGCTGCTGATTGGATGCGTTTTCAAAGGTCATATCGCGGTCCTAGTCTAATGCCTGGGCACTTACGTCAACGACTACGGGCATGTTCAAAGGACAATTCGTCAATGGTGTCAGTTATCTTCATTGATGAATCCAGATTTCTGTAACGATGCTCTGATGGACATGTTAGTATTCCGTAGACTCAAGGAGCGTTTTAATGATAATTGCGTGTTACGTCATGACCGTTACGTTGGCGGAAAACCTATGATGTGGGCATGGGTCACAGTGCATGAACAAACTGATCTTGTGTTCGTTTACGATCCTTTACACGCGCAAATATACCGTCAGGACATTCTTAGACGTCACGTTGTACCATTCATGCAGAATATTTTGGACAGTTCTATCAAGATGACAACCGCCCATATGTTGCTCATGACAATATGGTTTACCTGAGGCGATACAAAGTTGATTCTCATGGTTCTGCACCAAGATGGCTAAAATGGTTCCATTCTACAGAACAGCTATTTTAGCTGTCAGAGCAAAACAACAAAATATCCCAAACCGATGGTTCGATTTCAAAATAATTGAACAGAAATGTTTCTTTTACTAACCGTGTTTTTCTGTTAGACAAATTGCCCCCCAACCTTCCCGACTAATACTATATAAAAGTCGGGTAAGTGGGGTATCACATTACCACATGTTTCTTATGACTGTGGCCATAAAATACCGCGGAGAGTTCGATATAATGATGCTACGTTATGCAATCGCTAGGTAATGCTGATAAAACAGTTGTTTAGAGGTAATTAGAAAACTCAACTAAAATTTCTAAATTTAAAAGATCAATTAATTAGTAAAATGCCGAGTTGAGAATGAAAATGTACATCAAATTTTAATCAGATTACAGGTTTCAAACGTTTTTCTAGCTGAAGTGGAAAAATAAGTTTATTAAGATAAATCGTTTCGAACAGAACTGACAGATGTATTGTATAAAAGTAGTTCTCCAGGTAAAGCTAGTAATGCCACCTGATGTGAGCAGAGTCATTAGTGGCGTTAGATGATGCAAGTAGCCCCCCCCCCCCCCCCCCCCCCCGAAAAAAAAAAATAGATAAACCATCGTGTTAAATTATCAGAATTTTTGGTCATTTTTCTCTAAGAGAAAAAGAAAAGACGTCATGATAACGCTCTACCAAAATTTCTAAACTGACAATCAGTTAGCTTTATATACAATTGGTGTTTTCTTCTATTATAGCCATGTACCAAAATTGCTCAAATCGTCTGATCCATCAACTAAGATGGCCCCATGAGCTTTATATAGAAAACTCTATTGACTTAATTTCTCAAGCAAGTGACTCAATTTCAGATTCACTTATCAGAAATGATTTTGTTATAGTACTGTACCAAAATTGCTTATTTGAAAAAAATCATGTTGCACATGGTCTTTGAAGTCAATGAAAACAATTTTACAAGGACAGGACATTGTTAGGGAATTTTGTATCTTTGGAATTTAAACAAATTTCAGTGGAAAAGTCAGGGACTTTTGAAATTACAAACTGCTTAAAGATAGCAACACAAAAATAAAGGCTAGTGCATTTTAACAATTATAATAATTTCTGATATTGCGTATCAGTATCGAATTATTTAATTAGAACAACATTGCGATAACACACCCGTGTGTTATAGTACATTTTTCCACATCTCCAAAATGGCTACTTTTCCTCTGAAAATCCGTGTTATTTTTTTTATTTTTACTGCAAACATAGGTTGTGGTGCTCGGAAGAATCGCGGTTCTAGCGAGTACCCACAACCTTTGTCTTGGAGCAGAAATAAGAAAAATAATATATACCTCGTAAACCCCAGTTTTCTCTATATAAAGTTGGGTTTAGGGGATGTTGTTTCACAGACTTGTTCACGTGATGAGCTGAAACGGACAGTCGCTCCTTCTACCTGAGGTGATTCTCCTTCGATATTGATGCTACATGTCTAGAGTGAGGTCAACATTATGCGAATAAAGAAGACCTTTTCTGCTATTTTTCACTTTCGGGATTTCACAGTGTCGTCCATTTAATGAAAAGGGGCACTTTCTTCATGTCTCGCTTTAACTGTAACAAAATAATAATAATAGTAATAATAATTGATATCTAATCCTCTTACAGGGCTTTTCTTATGTAACATAGCATCTTCTGTTGTGTATACTCATTCTTACACTTTGGCTCGTGTTTGTTTGTTTGTTTGATTTTAAGTTTAACGTCCCCATTAACACTGTAAAGGTCATTTTGGAGACCTTGCTTCCAATTTTATGGGACTTTTACCGGACATTGAGATGAAATGACATCTCAAGCCCTGCCGCCCAATGAAACCAAATAGGGTTTATAAGCATGGACAGGCCAACTCGCACCGAATTGCCTTGGCAGGCTTAGATCCTGTAAGCAGTTTACCAGTACTCATGTGCGATCAGTTTCAGCTCTGCGTGGATGCATCATGCAGTCCATCTATTTCTTCAGGCCCCGATGGGCGGGAGCTATAAACTTTGGCTCTGAGGCAGTTGTCAGTTTCTGGTGAAAGAATGTGCACTGTACTGGTTAACTGCTTATGTATAAGCTTGCCCATGAAAGGCGGGGATAGGTAAACTGACCAGCTCACAAATGACCTAAATCGTTTTGACTGGGCTGTTTAACTCCCATACAAACAGACAAAACAAACACTTAAGCTCTGCACACTACACCCTACAAATCATTAGTATTTACATTTCTAACTGATATTATTGGTTAAAACTTTATTTGGATGCTTCAAATACAACATAATGTAACCAAAAATACAATGTTTTCCAGGATCTGACAGTAAGGGGAACGGGATCACCTGGTAGATTTTCCACCATTTTTCAAAGGGAGACAACTTTCGGGACTTCCTGGTCGCTTTTCTATAAGCCCTGTTCAACTGAAAAAGCGGTCTACTCTTAAAGGAAATAATTTGCTACCCAGGAGCAAAATAATTTGCTACTCAGGAGCAAATTCTTTACTTTAAGAGTTGACCCCTATTTACATGGGAGACAATATACTTTTGCAGGAGTTGCCGCCTCTGAAGGTGTTCCCATTCCCCTTAACTTGTCTGAAAGTCTCCTGGCAATAAAGACATATGCCATTCAAGAATGTTGTGAGTGGCTAAACCTTTTGATATGTTTGATATAATTTACTATTAATGGAAAAAATAAAATGGAAAAAATCAAATAATAAGAGTTACACAACTACAGTTGGTTGTGAAAATGTAGTAAGGTTTGACTGTAGGGTAGACGGAGGCCATCAGATGTTAATGAATTATGGTTTGCTTCAAAATCCAAGCACTATATCCAACAGTATAAATCCTTCACAATCCAAGCACTATATCCAACAGTATAAATCCTTCAAAATCCAAGCAGTGCATCCAACAGTATAAATTACATTTTGTAAATACTGATAGAACGAGAGAAAATAGAAAAGAAAATTGAAGACAACTAAACAACGAAATGAAAAGCATGTAGAGTAAGTTAACTAGAGCTGGTATTGAAAAAGGTGGTAAGGGTTGGTTGTAGGGGAGGCCAGTTGGTGCGATTTATAAATATAGTTTGTTTAAATGTTTCTAGCATAAACCTCTACCAAATTCCTCGAATGGTTCTGCACCAGTGAACAAGATGGCTGCAAAATCTACGAATAGAAAAAATCTTTAAATGATATCTCTGAAGGCAGTGGTGACTCAACCCAAAATGATACCGCAAATAAAAATCTAAAATGAGTTCCTTTAAGAGCAATGAAAACATTCATAAGAAAGAAGATGGGTCATACTACGTAGTTTCGGCTAATAAAGCCTCATCAGTGACCCTGTAATGATCCGGCAACGAAAGCCAGAGTAAACGTACTGCAATTTTGCGAATTTCGAATAGGCAGTCGATTCAAAGACTGATATAAATCAAAATGGGGTCCAAATAATTAAAAACCTGTCTAGAATATGAGTCTAAACCAATAATTAATTTCTGATTTCTCAGAATATTTACGCTGATCTCAAAGGACCAAAAGTAAAATATAAACTGCACTATGGTTGATGTATGGGGAGACGTTTTACGGCCGCCACAAGGCACAACACCAGCTGCAGTGAAGGCAAATAAAAATCTAAAATGAGTTCCTTTAAGAGCAATGAAAACATTCATAAGAAAGAAGATGGGTCATACTACGTAGTTTCGGCTAATAAAGCCTCATCAGTGACCCTGTAATGATCCGGCAACGAAAGCCAGAGTAAACGTTCTGCAATTTTGCGAATTTCGAATAGGCAGTCGATTCAAAGACTGATATAAATCAAAATGGGGTCCAAATGATTAAAAACCTGTCTAGAATATGAGTCTAAACCAATAATTAATTTCTGATTTCTCAGAATATTTACGCTGATCTCAAAGGACCAAAAGTAAAATATAAACTGCATTATGGTTGATGTACGGGGAGACGTTTTCCGGCCGCCACACGGCACAACACCAGCTGCAGTGAAGGCAAATAAAAATCTAAAATGAGTTCCTTTAAGAGCAATGAAAACATTCATAAGAAAGAAGATGGGTCATACTACGTAGTTTCGGCTAATAAAGCCTCATCAGTGACCCTGTAATGATCCGGCAACGAAAGCCAGAGTAAACGTACTGCAATTTTGCGAATTTCGAATAGGCAGTCGATTCAAAGACTGATATAAATCAAAATGAGGTCCAAATAATTAAAAACCTGTCTAGAATATGACATATAGCAACATATAGCTCCCATAGACTTACAATGGGAAAAATTTAAAATATCTTCTTCTCTGAAACCACAGGGCCCAGAGCTTAGATATTTAGCATGTAGCAACGGCCAGTGGTCACCTACATAATTCCTGCCAATCATGCAACTGGGGTCCACATTGGCCACGCCCCGGGGCCCCTTCTCTCCCATAGACTCATGATGGAACAAAAAGCTACAAAAATCTTCTTCTCGGAAACCACAGGGCCCAGAGCTTAGATATTTAGCATATAGCAACGGCAAGTGATCACCTACATAATTCCTGCCAATCATGCCCCTGGGTTCAAAACGGGCCACGCCCCGGGGCCCTTTAGCTCCTATAGACTCATAATGGAAAAAAGTTTCAAAAATCTTCTTCTCTGAAACCACCAGAGCTGAGATATTTGGCTTGTAGCAACGGCAAGTGGTCACCTACATAATTCCTGCCAATCATGCCGCTGGGGTCCAAATTGGCCACACCCCGTTGCCCCTTAGCTCCCACAGACTCGTAATGGAAAAAAAGCTTCAAAAATCTTCTTCTCTGAAACCACAGGGCCCAGAGCTTAGATATTTAGCATGTAGCAATGGCCAGTGGTCACCTTCATAATTCCTGCCAATCATGCCCCTGGGTTCCAAACGGGCCACGCCCCAGGGCCCTTTAGCTCCTATAAACTCATAATGGAAAAAAGCTTAAAAATATTCTTCTCTGAAACCACAGGGCCCAGAGCTGATATATTTGGCATGTAGCAACGGCAAGTGGTCACCTACATAATTCCTGCCAATCATGCCCCAGGGGTCCTAATTGGCCACACCCCGGGGCCCCTTAGCTCCCATAGACTCATAATGGAAAAAACAGCTTCAAAAATCTTCTTCTTTGAAACCACAGGGCCCAGAGTTTAGATATTTAGCATGTAGCAACAGCCAGTGGTCACCTACATAATTCCTGCCAACCATGCCCCTGGGTTCCAAATGGGCGACGCCCCGGGGCCCCTTCGCTCATAAAAAAAAAGCTTCAAAAATCTTCTTCTCTGAAACCACAGGGCCCAGAGTTTTGATATTAAGTATGTAGCAACACCAATTGGTTACCTACATAATTCCTGCCAATCATGTCCCTGGGTTCCAAATGGGCCACGCCCCGGGGCCCCTTCACTCCCATAGACTCATAATGGAAAAAAGCTTAAAAAATCTTCTTCTCTGAAACCACAGTGCCCAGAGCTTAGATATTTAGCACGTAGCAACGGCAAGTGGTCACCTACATAATTTTGCCAATCATGCGCCTGGGGTCCAAAAGAGCCACGCCCCGGGGCCAGTTAGCTTCTTTAGACTTATTATCGAAAAAAAAGCTTCAAAAATCTTCTTCTCTGAAACCACAGGGCCCAGAGCTGATATATTTGGCATGTAGCAACGGCAAGTGGTCACCTACATAATTCCTGCCAATCATGCCCCGGGATCCTAACTGGCCACACCCCGGGGCCCCTTAGCTCCCATAGACTCATAATGGAAAAACAGCTTCAAAAATCTTCTTCTTTGAAACCACAGGGCCCAGAGCTTAGATATTTAGCATGTAGCAACAGCCAGTGGTCACCTACATAATTCCTGCCAACCATGCCCCTGGGTTCCAAATGGGTGACGCCCCGGGGCCCCTTCGCTCCCATAGACTCATAATGGAACAAAAAGCTTCAAAAATCTTCTTCTCAGAAACCACAGGGGCCCAGAGCTTAGATATTTAGCATGTAGCAACGGCAAGTGGTCACCTACATAATTCCTGCCAATCATGCCAAACAGGCCACGCCCCGGGGCCCTTTAGCTCCTATAGACTCATAATGGAAAAAAAGCTTCAAAAATCTTCTTCTCTGAAACCACAGGGCCCAGAGCTGAGATATTTTGCATGTAGCAGGGCCCAGAGATTTGATATTAAGTATGTAGCAACGCCAATTGGTCACCTACATAATTCCTGCCAATCATGTCCCTGGGTTCCAAATGGGCCACGCCCCGGGGCCCCTTCACTGCCATTGACTCATAATAGAAAAAACCTTAAAAAATCTTCTTCTCTGAAACCACAGTGCCCAGAGCTTAGATATTTAGCACGTAGCAATGGCAAGTGGTCACCTACATAATTTCTGCCAATCATGCGCCTGGGGTCCAAAAGGGCAACGCCCAGGGGCCAGTTAGCTTCTTTAGACTTATTATGGAAAATAAGCTTCAAAAATCTTCTTCTCTGAAACCACAGGGCCCAGAGCTTTGATATTTAGCATGTAGCAATGGCAAGTGGTCACCTACATAAATCCTGCCAATCATGCCCGTGGGGTCCAAATGGGCCATGCCCCGGGGCCCCTTAGCTCCCATTGACACATAATGGAAAAAAGTTTCAAAAATCTTCTTCTCTGAAACCACAGGACCCAGAGCTTAGATATTTAACATGTAGCAATGACAAGTGGTCACCTACATAAATCCTGCCTATCATGCCCCTGGGGTCCAGATGCGCCACACCCTGGGACCCCCTTAGCTCCCATAGACTCATAATGGAAGAAAAACTTCAAAAATCTTCTTCTCTGAAACCACAGGGCCCAGAGCTTAGATATTTAGCATGTAGCAACGGCAAGTGGTCTCCTACATACTTCCTGCTAATCATGCCCCTGGGGTCCAAATGGGCCACTCCCCGGGGTTCCTTAGCTCCCATAGACACATAATGGAAAAAAGCTTCAAAAATCTTCTTCTCAGAAACTGTGAAGCACAGAACTTAGATATTTAGTGTCTAGCAACATAAAATAGCCGGCTACATAAATCCTGCTAACCCTGCCCCTGGGGTCAAAATTAGCCACGCCCGGGCTCATCACCTCCAATACACTTATAATGGAAAAAAAACTTAAAAAATCTTCTTCCATGAAACCTAAGGCCCAGAGCTTAGATTTTTAGTATGTAGCAATGTCAAGTGGCCACCTACATAAATCCTGCCAGTTATGCCCCTGGGATCCAAATTGGCCACACCCCAGGGCTCTTTAGCTTCCATAGACTTACAATTGGAGAAACTTCAAAAATCTTATTCTCTGAAACCACAGGGCCCTTATAATGAAAAAAAAAATAACAATTTAAAATGGGGAAAAGAAATCTTCAAAAATCTTCTTCTCTGAAACCATAAGTCCCAGAGCTTAGGTATTTAGCATGTAGCAATGTCGAGTGGTCGCCTACATGAATCCTGCCAATCATGCCCCTGGGGTCCAAATCCTGTGGCCCCTTAACTCCAACAACTTATAATGGAAAAAGCTTCAAACATCTTCTTTGAAACCATGAAGTACAGACCTTAGATATTTAGTATATAGCCACACAAAATGGTCGCCTACATAAATCCTGCCAACCATGCCCTTTGGGCCAAAATTGGCCAAACCCCAGGGCTCATTAGCTCCTATAGACTTATACTGGAAAAAACTTTAAAAAATCTTTTTCTCCAAAACCATAAGGCACAGATTTTGTTTGATTTGAGGTTTTATATCCCCTTCAACACTGTATAGGTCATTTTGGAGATGTCTCTTCCAATTTTGTGGGACTTTTACCCGACATTGAGATAAAATTACACCTCAAGCCCTTTCGCCCAATGAAACCAGTAGGGTTGATAAGCATGGACACCGCTTTGCCTGAGCTTAGATATTTAGTATGTAGCAATGTCAAGTGGTCTCCTACACTAATGATTTTCTGGTACACAGGTGAGCGATATAGGGCCATTGGGCCCTCTTGTATAGTAAAACAGGGGTAAACCTATTTTTCTTATTTCTGCTCTGAAATATCAGTTGTGGGTACTTGTTATAACCGCCTCGATGAGACGTTTCTAACGAGTAACCACAACCTTTATTTTGAGCAGAAATAAGAAAAATATCACATTTTTTCACCGTAAAATTTTCATGTTTTTTTTTTGGCGGTCAAGTTTACAAAGCATTTGTATAGTCGTGTTATCGTAATGATTCCAAAGGCATAATCAAACTGATTCTCAGCTTGACTCAGCTGAGTGATTTAGGCGCGTCATTGACTTCTTGTCCCGAAGATACATTGGGATATGCAAACCACTATCCCCAAGGTCAAATGCAGGCTTTGCCTCATTGCCTCCACTTCTATTTATGCCTTTTCAAAATTTTATAGACGTCATTAGGGCCCCGCAAATTTATTTGCGGGTGCCCTATAGTAATCACCTAGTCCGGTCTGTCTGTCCACATTTTTATGTTTTTTCTTGAGACGCATCAACTTCAAACTTTCAATATAAGGTCACAATATCATTTCACAATTTCATGGCAAGTTACGTTACTCTAGCTACAATACTCTCTGAGTTATGGCCCTTTGAAAAACTTTAAAATGTCCACATTTTTCATGTTTTGTCTTAATAACTTACAACCCGTCAAACCTAGCAATTTCAAACTGCAAATATATGGTATCATTATCATCACATAATTGTATTGCAAGTTACGTAACTGTAGCTTAATACTCTCAGAGTTATGGCCTTTAACAAACTTAAAAATTCAACTTTTTTCGTCTTGTATTCATCTTTATTTTAAAACCGCTATAGATATTCAAATGAAATTTCCTATAGTTATTGACAGTTGCCCAATAGTTATGTCTGTCTGTCTGTCTGTCTGTCTGTCCATCCTTCCATCCATCTGTCTGTCCATCTGTCCATCTGCCCATCTGTCCATCAACATTTTCATGTTTTTCTTTATTACTTACAACCCTTCAAACGCATCATTTTGAACCTTTAAATGTAAGATCACAGCAACATTAAACAATTTCATGGTAAGTTACTAAACTCTAGCTATAATACTCTGAGAGTTATTGCCTTTTGAAAAAAAAATCAGCTTTTTTCGTCTTTTGTTTTCAGCTTAATTTCAACACCAGTATAGATATTCAAATGAAAATGAAGCTGAAGTTATTGACAGTTGCCATTTAGAAATACCCTTTCGTTTTTTATTCATAACTTACAAACCGTCAAATACATCAACTTCAAACTTTAGAAATAAGGTCACAATATCATTACACATTTACATGGCAAGTGACGTAACTCTGGCTACAATACTCTAAGAGTTATGGCCCTTTGAACAAAAAATATAACTCCTCTGATGGCACTGCCGGGGCCCTAGCCAGTTTCACTGACAGCTCTAGTTCTGATTTAATTTCGAAATTCAATATTGGACTTAAATATCTGCTGCAACAAGGTCTATCGGAACCCGAATTTTATGGTGACTTAAATTCAGAAAAAATATATAATCGCAATGATTTCAGTACCCAATTTCGTAAAATCAATCTTTGATATAAAAAGATTGGGTACAACATAAATGTCATACGACAGACTGCATGTATGGTAGTTAACCCAATCACGGTTGACAACTTTTCTTCCCTTTTTAATTGCACGCCAATGGGTCAGGCCTCAGATTCCATGACGGTTACAGCGTTAATGCTTACTGAGAATTCGAGAGATCTAATTCAGTGTACTGTTGGTTGTTGCCTGGTGCTCTATCTCTGGTGGGGCCCTTCTGAGTCTAACTGTTAGTTTTCTTTTGTACTGATGAGTTAGGAGGCCTTCATGCTGACTGAACACTGAACAGATTATTTGTCTAAAACGCGACGGAAGTAAAGTTGAGGATTGTGGCCACGTAAAATCGATTTATGCCCCCCCCCCCCATTGGATCGTTTCGCTGACCGTTCCAAGGTGGTTCTTCTGTCGTGGTTTATTTTTGTTATGATTTGTCTTTGGCTGTTTGTGTCGCTTATATTATTTTATTTTCGATAGCCAGTTGGCCATTTTGTGGGAAAGTAACAGTCCTTTTGGCTTCCCGCCATTGATGTTTCCATTAGGATATGTTGGTTCATGTTTGTGTTTCTTTCCTTTGGTGTCTGTGATGGGAGCTGTGGGTTAAATATATCGATTCGTGATCATTAGTCATTAAGTGAATAAAAATCTTCTGTCTTTTGGTCACAAAAATTATGCAAGCTTCAGGTCAAAAATTCCCCCCGAATGAAAATTTCCTATGCAGTTATCTCCATTTTCATTCTATCATTCTATGTTAGCTCACCTGCGCACTTCCTTATGTGATCAGTCAATGTCCGTCGTGCGTCGTCAACAATTTGCTTTAAATGCGAACTCCTACTATACCCTTGGGCCATTTTGATTCAAACTTCATAGGAATATTAGAAGCCTCCGTGGTGTAGTGGTTACGCTACTCGCCTTGTAACCCAGGGTCGCGGGATCGATCCCGGGCTTCTCCAGACTTTCGGATGAGTCTTTAAACCGAGGCCCCGTCTCCGTATGACCTTAGTTGTTGGTGGGACGTAAAACTCAAACACTCGCTCGCTAATAGGAATGTTGCCTGGCTGTCTCCCTACCAAAATGGCTAAAATCGTTCTGCTCCGATGAACAAGATAGCCGCCAGAACTGAAAATAGAAAAAGATATGAACGACTTCTCATTTACCCCTGGGCCAATTTCATTCAAACTTCATAAGAATGTAGTTTAGTTGGCCCTCTGCCAAAATAGCTAATACGGTTCTGCTTCAATGAACAGAATGGCCACGAGAGATAAAAATAGAAAAACATCGTAAATTTGTTTCAAATGTGAACTCAGCTTAAACCCTGTGGACAATTTAATTCAAATTTCGCAGGAATGTTGCCTAGTTGATTCCATACCAAAATAGGTAAAACCTTCCGCTCTGATGAACAAGACCAGATGTTCAAAAGAGCTAAAAATTGAAAAATCTAAAACAACAACTCCTCCTGTACCCTTTGACAATTTTTGTTTAAACTACATAGGAATTTTGCTTAGGTGACCCTCTATCAAATAAGCTA
Organism: Lucinisca nassula; assembly: GCA_963580285.1. Taxonomy (NCBI): domain Eukaryota; kingdom Metazoa; phylum Mollusca; class Bivalvia; order Lucinida; family Lucinidae; genus Lucinisca; species Lucinisca nassula. Next base: position 64,061,035 of record OY757013.1, on the reverse strand, counting down.
AACGGTTCTTCTTCGATTTGCAAAATGGCCTCCAGAGCTAAAAATAGAAAAACATTGTAAATTTGCTTCAAACGGGAACTCTTCCTAAACCCTTGGGCGAGTGTGATTCAAACTTCACATGAATTTTGCATGGTGGTTTCCTACCAAAATAGCTAGACTCCTTCTGCTCCGATGAACAAAATGGCCGCCAGATCTCAAAATAGAAACGTTTTAAACGACAAATCCTGTACCCTTTGGCCAATTTCATTCACATTTCATAGGAATGTTGCTTTAGTGACCCTCTACCAAACTGGCTTAAACGGTTCTGCTCCAATGAGCAGAATGGCTACCAGAGCTACAAATACAAAAACGTAAATTTGCTTCAAACGTGAATTCCTCTTAAACCCGCTTCCCTGTTTGATTCAAACTTCACGAGAATGTTGCCTAGGTGGCTCCCTTCCAAAATAGCTAAATTCGTTCCGATCTGATGAACAAGATGGCCGCCAGAGCTTAAAGTATAATGGTCTAGAGACGGTGACTTTCAGGTGAGCGAATGAGGACCCTCTTGTTCACATTCTATTTCGCATGGTGTTGCCAAAACACTTTCCTTTGAAAGCTGTATAAAAATAAAATGCCAACTAATGAAAATCCTTTTACACTATGGCGTAAGGTTTATGTTGAAGATTTAGACGGTGTCCAATCAGACATATGATTCAGTCTGCAGGTCAGAACGAGTCAAACGTTTTTGTTTGTTTTCAGTGGGGCCACTGTTGAAAATACTCTTGGGAAATATCTGAGACAGAGTGAAGGATTGCTTAGATCTGGGAACGTTGATTCTGAAGAACACTATATTGAACTGTGTCTAATGGTGACTCAGTGTTTAGAGGTAATGCAGAAGAACATCATTGACTTGAAAACCAGAGCCTTATTAACCGTGGTTCGCAAGCTTCTTGGCGAATCATTTTGTCCCCCTATTAACCCTTTTTGTACCAAATGAAATACTCCTCCTTATATATACCAGCAGTCCATTTCAAAATTAAGGGGTGTCAGGTTGTGTTTCCTTTCAAATTCATTTGGAAAATGGCTGCTTAACGTTTCGAAAACAATGTAGGCCCTGATCAGACGCCCCGATCTGTGGCGTCTGATCTGGACCTGCACTGTTTGCCAATTTTCCGTTTTGAAGTTATAACTTTTTACTCGCAATTAACTCCAACCATTTGAAACTAAATCTCATATGATAGCCTTCAGAAGCAAAGAATTGACCGTCGTTGAGGTCTCAGGCCAATTAGAAATTGTTCAAATGATGAACCTAAGATGACTTTGGCCTATTTAGGTCAAGGTCAAATTTGGTCACTTAGGCTTTTGCATGGAAGAACGTCGAAGCCATGTATTTTTCTGAAACATTGGTAGATCATATTAGCTAAAAGAGTGAACGAAACTATATGAGTAATCAAGGTCAAGTCATTCCTTGACCTGGGCTTAAGGTCACACATATTAAAAGAAACATTTACGTTTCTCAGAAGCCTTCAGAAGCAAATAAATGACTCACATTGAGGTCTCAGGACAATTAGAAATTGTTCAAATGATGACCCTAAGATGACTTTGGCCTATTAAGGTCAAGGTCAAATTCGGTCACTAAGGCTTTCGCAAAGAAGAACATAAAATAAATAAGTATGAACAACATTGGATCACAAGCAAAGTAGGTGATTCGCAAAGGGAGTTCACTTACTTGGCCCGTGACCCGATCATTACGAAAACACGCCTTTACAAATAAATTGTAAACTTTACCACCGAAAAAAAACGAAAATCTTAAGATGAAATATTGTGATATTTTTTCTTATTTCTGCTTAAAATATTGATTGTGAGTACCCCCAATCTATATTTTAGAGTCGAATTATTTAAAAGAGGGGTTCAAGGGGGTCAAAATTATATAGTTATGTTTTCGTGTTGGTTGTTCATATATTGATGAACAGCAACATCGCTATACTTAGCTCGTGATCCGATGTTGTTCAAACTTCGATGAACGTCGAATAAATAACCTTCATTACTTATATTTACATTATTTTGCATTCATTATGTGTCAAAAATGTCTGGTTTGAGGGCTAAATCTGCACATGAATACAAGCGAAGAGGGACATTGATGTCATAAAGCCGTAATCGTCCAATCATAATAATGAGAACCATGGCTTACTTTTGACGTCATTTAATGAGTATATGATGTCACGTTAGTCAATGTATTCATTAGGGTATGGACAACATTGCGTCCCAGTAGTTTACTACAGGGTTTTTCTGAAAATACACTGAGAATGAAAATTTACTGAAGTGGGTCACTGATCTACATTGAAATACAAATATAAACCACAATTCAGATAATATACGTATTTTAAGTCACTGGCCGAAACTAGCCAGTCTGGCCCTAGATAACATGCACACTGCATACTTTACAATTCTGTAGCGAATTTCTTGCCCTTTTATACTAGAACATATTGATTATATTCGGGGAGCATGATCATTCTATTTTGTGAACTTTCCTTAATATGAAGGCTAGTACTCATACCAAGAAAAGTATATTTTTAAGGGGAATCGATACAGGTTCAGGGGTGGCACAAATTTTGTCTCAACGATATGGTACTACTCTTGAAGGACAGAATTTGATCCCGCTTGAAAATTCTGTCCTGTAAGTGTAGACCCCTTGCAACATAGGCTTAGTTTATCAGACAGCAAATAGAAAGTAATAAAAGTTGTCTCCTTTAATGGCGAAATTAGTGCGGATGTATCCATTCCCCTTAAAAATAATTTCAAAGGGACAAAAAATTTTCAGGACATTTTCTACCAAGAAACGGAGAAAGACAGTGAAATTGTGGCTGCTACTAATAGGCTGCGCATGGCAAAGACATCTATCGATGAAAAAGAGTTGGACATCAATAAGCTTTATGCGATAGCATTTGCCCGTTATGGACTTGCTATAGCAGCTAACTGTATTCACAAGGGTGTGAATAAAGGTGTCAATAGCTTAAATCAGCAGGAAAGAAGGCTCATTGAGGCGGCTGAAAATCTATGCTCAGATACAGACACAAAATGGCCCAAGTAAGTCAAGTATACAACTATTTTCTGTGAGTATGTATATAAAGGCATTGGAGAGTGTATACCAGTAGAGCCGATGCATGACAAAAGCAACAAGAAGACCTGTGTTTCTAGAGATTACTCAGATAGCCTGCTTGCTGTTTATATGAGCTTTCAGAAACCTCCGGGTTGTCCAAAGATCATCGAGCGAAGACTTTCACAGGGCTGGATTCATAGACAGGCTGATCAGAGTCCGTGATTAGTGGCAGAGATCTTGGTTGTTTTGTCATGCAGCGACCATTTTGTAATGTGACACAACTTTTGTGATTATCCACGACACTCTGAAAGAAGTTCAGATGCATGTTGGTATGGTCCGATTTGTATGTCCGTCTGGCGTCTTCCCGTCACACAGTCTATCATAGTGGATATACCGAATGCCTTTAGCTAGAATCCTGCAATTGCAAAGCACGGAAAAGAAAAGACACATGTAAGTTTGTACTTTGAAAACACCAAAGGTCAGGGTTATTTACTGATCCATAAGGTGTGACATATCTTTGACCAAAACACATAATACAATGTTAGCGTCAGCAATAGTCTGGATGAAGCATTATTATTTAGGTCTATTTCATTAGGACAGATAACACCATCTTTCTGAGAATTGAACGACCCGCAGAAAAAGCAACCGACTGAAATCGGTTGATTTCTAAGAGTGCCCTAAAATCACCGTGTCATTTTGTCATTCGGTCAGTCTGTCCGTCCGTAACCCGTTTGTGAAAATTGGTGATAGTGACTTAACCGCTTGGAATATTTAAACAATTTTTGGCATACTGATAGATATCAATGAGATCTAACCAATGAACTTGCGAAATATTACATTGCATTTAGTATAGCCTCGCCGGGGCGAAAAATGTGAAAATTTTCGAACTGCTTCGCCTCGGAAACCGTTGGGCCGATTGAAGTCAAATTTCATATGGAGCCTCTATGGGATAGGGGGAAAACCAAAATTTGCTCATGGGGTCCAGGTCACATGACCAAAATGGCCGCCAAGCCATATATGGTCTGTCTGTCTGTCCGTCTGTAACCCGTTTGTGAAAATTGGTGATAGTGACTTAACCGCTTGGAATATTTAAACAATTTTTGGCATACAGATAGATATCAATGGGATCTAACCAATGAACTTGCGAAATATTACATTCAATTTAGTATAGCCTCGCCGATGCGAAAAATGTGAAAATTTTCGAACTGCTTCTACTCGGAAACCGTTTGGCCGATTGAAGTCAAATTTCATATGGAGCCTCTATGGGATAGGGAAACCAAAATTTGCTCATGGGGTCACGGTCACATGACCAAAATGGCCGCCAAGCCATATATGGTAAAAACCCTTCAAAAATAGTCTTCTCCAGAACCACTGGGCAGATTTCCACGACACTTGAAAAATAGCATCTGGGACGTAGGCCCATCATAAATTGCTAAAATGGTGACCCTGGGTTGACCTTGACCTTCTTTGGGTCCGTCCCTAACCCGTTTGTGAAAATTGGTGATAGTGACTTAACCGCTTGGAATATTTAAACAATTTTTGGCATACTGATAGATATCAATGAGATCTAACCAATGAACTTGCGAAATATTACATTCCATTTAGTATAGCCTCGCCGAGGCAAAAAATGTGAAAATTTTCGAACTGCTTCTCCTCGGAAACCGTTGGGCCGATTGAAATCAAATTTCATATGAAGCCTCTATGGGATGGGGGAAACCAAAATTTGCTCATGGGGCCCAGGTCACATGACCAAAATGGCCGCCAAGCCATATATGGTCTGTCTGTCCGTCCGTAACCCGTTTGTGAAAATTGGTGATAGTGACTTAACCGCTTGGTATATTTAAACAATTTTTGGCATACTGATAGATATCAATGTGATCTTACCAATGCACTTGCGAAATATTACATTCCATTTAGTATAGCCTCGCCGATGCGAAAAATGTGAAAATTTTCGAACTGCTTCTCCTCGGAAACCGTTGGGCCGATTGAAGTCAAATTGCATATGGAGCCTGTACGGGATGGAGGGGGGACCAAAATTCGCTCATGGGGTCCAGGTCACATGACCAAAATGGCCGCCAAGCAATATATGGTAAAAACCCTTCAAAAATAGTCTTCTCAAGAACCACTGGGCAGATTTCCACGAAACTTGATAAATAGCATCTGGGACGTAGGCCCATCATAAATTGCTAAAATGGTGACCCTGGGTTGACCTTGAACTTCTTTGTGCCTAGGTCAAACTTTGACACATATGCTTTTGTATTGGAAAAGTGAGAATGCATTTTATCCTGCAAACGATTCAGAATACAGTACTAAAGTATAAGATATATTTTTGCTCCTTACGATAAGGCGCATTTATTGGGGGAACCGTTTTAGGTCCAGGTCACATGACCAAAATGGCCGCCATACCCATATATGGTAACACTCATAAAGCTAAAAGCATCCGGCGGGTCGTGCACTTCAGCTGAACCACTGGTTTATGATTGATTTTGGTGCGGATCCTGTTTGTGTTGGCGTCACCGTTGACGAAGCCTGTTTGAAGCAATATATCTCCTGAACCTACAGATGGATTCTGACCAAACGTGCATGGATACATCACTAGGATTTGAACAACAATCATAAGGTTATTATGGCCTTCACCGCATTTACAAGGACAGAGCCTTCCTGCCCAAATTGACCAATAATAGCTTGTCTGCACTCTATCTCATTAACAAATCATTGAATTTTGGTCCAACTTGGTACAATATATCATTACAACATACCACTGATTTGATTAGATTTTGGTGACCTTGATCTTATTTTCAAGGGCACAATCCCAGACGACTGTCACTTTTGGCTTGTCTGAACCATTTGTAATGAACAAATTGAAGAAATATTGTCAATCTTGTAAGAAACAAACCATGCAGGATATGCCACAATCAAAGAACGGAACCATCTCAAGTCAGCTAAAGAAAGTAAACGAACATAGAGGCGCACACAAAAACACCAGACGAAACTGCACAAAGCCAATAAACAAATAAGACAGTGCAAAAGGACACTGGCCTTGGGACGGTCGGTAGTAAAACTACTGGGGGCTTCAACTATGGTGATTATGAAATTTCAACCCTCGCCCTCAGTTCCAGTGCAGTATAAAACATAATAAAAATAACAAATTGATCAGCATGAAAGCTTCCTTGCTCAGCAGTGATTCATAGTAAAAGACACAGTAGAACTATAATATATAGATTACTAGAATCATGAATCGGGGTTTAGGACTCAATAACAATCCGAAATCAGAGCAGAAGAAAACCACCAGTTAGATCATGGAGGGTCGATCCCATGAAACATCAGGTTCCACCCCTCTTGAATTAAAACTATTTAGGGTGGGGCCATCATAGTCCAATGCCCGGCCCACTGTCGTACAACAGAAGAGCGAAGCAACACTGTCTACTGTAAAAATGTCAACAACCAAACACACAGTCTGTCGCATAACATCCATGCTATCACCAGTTAAATTGTATATCGCAACAATTTTCCTGATACCTTGGTACAATATATCATTGCAACCTGCAAAAGACTTGATTTGATTTTACTGACCATGATCTTATTTTCAAAGGTACAGGCCCAAAAAAGTATTAATTGGTGCTTGTCTGCACCATTTCTCATGAACTAAATGATGAAATTGGGCAATATTTTATTTCAATCTACTAAAGATTGGATTAGATTTGGGTGACATCGACCGTAGTTTCAAGTTCACAGGCACCGAAACATGTCCATTTGGGGTAAAAATTGGCTTTTCAGCACCCTATCCCCTTTAATAATTGTTGAATGTCGGTCAAACTTTGTTCAGTGTATCATGAAAACCTTCCAGAGTGTTTTTATTAGATTTTGATGATCTTGACTTCTTTTAATACTTTCCTCTGAAAACATTTCTGGTGTTCTTCAATGTATTTTCTTTTACTTCTAGAATATACCTAGTCAAGTACCTGTGTCGACGTTTTGACGTGGACACTTACCAGGCTGTGTGTAGAAGTCAAGCTATGTGTTTGAGATGGCTGAATATGGCGGCTTTAAACAGAGAACAGGTTGGTATTTCATGAAAATATAAAAAAATACTATTTCATATGTATTCCGCCTGGCTGATCGATCACAGTCTATCATATACAGGAATGTGTTCACTGCCATTTGGAATTGTCTGAATACTGTGAAACTTATAAGTATGTAAGAATGAGTCAAAATTTCTGAGGCAGGCGCTGTCCAGTATGAATTTAATATGCTTAAATAGAATTATTACTGTTATGCGTTTTGTCGCATCTGCTACAAGCAAGGCGCCTGCTACAAGCAAGTGGGGATCTAGGTTTTCCATCCACAAGGCAAACCGTCAACACTTGCAACAACCCTTTCAACCTCATTAAACTAGTCATTTCTCAACATAAATGTTACTTGGTACAAACGTGCGTTTTAAGATGGAACACCCATATTTGACATTGACTACTTAACATGGTTCACTCAGTTTGAGAACAATTACCACAACCGTTTTATTCTTTTAACAACATTGCCATGCCAGTGGGTCATGCCTCAGATTCTGTGACGGTACCAGCGTAAAGGCTTATGTTGGTTGTAACCTGATGATCTGTCTCTGGTCGGGCGCATCGGAGTCTAACTGTTGGTCCTTTGCTCCAGCATTTCATAGGTTTCTTGCTGTCGAGTCCTCTCCATGGTTTTGTCTCTGTGGTTGTTTGATTTTTGTGTTCACGGAGATGTTGCACTGATGAGTTAGGAGGCCTTCATGCGGACTGAACAAATTGTTTGTCTAAATCGCGACGGAAGTAAGGGCGAGGATTGTGCCACGTAAAATCAGTTTAAGCCCCCCCCCCCAGTGGAATTTGATTCCGCTGACCATTCCAAGGCGGTTCTTCTGTCGCGGTTTATTTTTGTTATGGTTTGTCTTTGGGTGTTTGTGTTGCTTATTTTTTATTTTTGATAGCCTATTGGCCATTTTGTGAGAAAGTAACTGTCCTTTTGGCTTTCCGCTGTTGTTGTTTCCATGGGGACTGTTGTTTCATGTTTGTGTTTCTTTCCCTTTGGTGTCTCTGATGGGAGCTGTGGGTTATATCATTGCCTCCACTTCTAATTTGGTGGAATGTTTGTGATCGGTCACTGCCCGTCGTTGTCCATCCAACCATCCACCTGTCCATCCACAATATCTTTAATAGACATCTCCTATACCGCTGAATATATTCGGACCAAATTTGGCAAACATGATCTTTTTGTGATTCCCCATCAAAGTTATCAAAAAATCTATTCCAAATGGAAATCTGGTTGCAATGACAACAAATAGGGAAAACTTAGTAAAAGTATTTAATAAATCTTCCAGTCTGAAACCAGAAAGCCAACGTCTATGATATTTGGGATGTAGCCTAAACACAGCTTCTTCTCGTAAACACCTGCTAAGAATGTTCAACATAGCCCTTGGGCAATAGATAGACCGCCCAGGGGCCCACATGTTTCTAATAGACTTACATAGGGAAAATCTTCAAAAATCGTCTTAAACCAGAAGACCCATGTATTTGCTATTTTGTAGTTTCATCTAGTGGACCTCTACCAAGTTTATTCAAATAATAAACCCTGTGTGGAGTCAAAAATGGCCCACCCTAGGGGCCAAATTGTTTTACATAGGACAAACTTTTAAATCTTTTTTTGACTGAACCAAAAGGCTCAGGCCTTTGATATTTTGTACACAGCTTGGTATAGTGGACTTCTGCTAAGATTGTTCGAATTATATCTCTGGGGCCAAGAACTGGCCCCACCCATGTACCCACGTGTTTTACACAGACTTATATAGCGAAAACATTATTTAATCTTTTTTGTCTAAAACTAGAAGGCTTAGGCATTTGATATTAGGAGGAGTAGAGCTTCTTCCAGTGAATATCAGCTCAGATTTTTCAAATTAAATCCATGGGGCAATTAATGGCTCCACCAAGAGACCTTCATGTTTAACATAGACTAATTTAAGGAAAATGTTAAAAAAAATATTCTTGTCTCAGTCTAGAAGGTCCAGGCATTTGATATTTGGCACACAGCTTCGTCTAGTTGACCATTATTAAAGTTGTTCAAAGTATAGCCTTTCTGAAAACCATAACCTTGTCCAGGGGCCCACATATTTATACTGGGAAACCCTTCAAAAATCTTCTTTCCAGATACCAGAAGTTCAGGATTTTGCACAGCTTTGCATATCGTTCAAAATAATAGCCTTTGTGCCAAAAATGTCCCCGCCTAGTGGTCCACATTTTTTGCGATAGATGGTTTAGGGAAAACTTTTAAAAGGTTCTAGTCTGAAACTAGGTAGCCTAGGCATTTGAAAAAAGCATGTTACTTTATAAAGATTGTTGCTCTTATAAGCATTGGATAATTTGGCCAAGAATGACTCAGTTGCGTAGTCCATTTGTTTTACATGTAATTTTATAGGTAAAAACTTTAAAAATCTTTATCATAATGTAGTTTATATTTTCTTGTCCTTTGGGATAATTGATTCCATTTTGGAACCCTGAAAATAGTTTAAGATCTTTGATTAGGCCTAATCAACCGAAACTAGCTAGTCTGGCCCAGAAAACTATACACTTCATACTTAGTTATATGGTGTATTCTTTGTTTGTTTCCAAAGGATACCTCTTTTATAGGACATATTTCTTGTCTGCACCATTCAAATTTGGTAACATAGCGTCATCTAACGGAAACCTACTGAAGTGATTCAAATATTAGGTCTGTGTCACAAAGCTAGTTAACTGTGACCTCAGAGTGTACAATATCATTTTTTCCACGTATAGGTGAGTTTAGTGAACTGTAGCCTTACAGTGACCAGGCCACTGCTGAAATTCTGGAATTCTATTTAGATTTTTATTTAGAATTTGATCTGTTTCGTTTGTAGCATAGGTCCCTTATGTTTTATTCTAAATGGCTTCAACCCAGAGGGTCGTTCCAAGGGCGAAATCTGGCTGACAAGCCCTAAGGCCTTGGTGTCTGGTAGTTGGTGCTAAATTTGTAAAAAGAGAATTTATATACAGACGAATGGGGTTTTGCAATATGGACCCAGAGAGGATGGTTGCATGATACAAACATTAAATCAAAATGTAGAAATACTGAATCTATATAGTTTGGAAATGGTTGTTTATGGATGATGGCCTGAAAGTCTTGAATATTTTATTCGTGATGACTCTGACAGAACTTTCTGTTCTTTTTATCCAGAGTTTTACTGTGTATATAATGGTGATATCTAAACGTCAATCCTACATTGATGACATTGCGGCAGTGTGATTGACACAACGTTATCGCTGATTGGATTTGAAGCGTTAACACTTAGTATGAATAAATGCTACAATTTAACGAAAGTATGCTATGTGACTGATGTAACGTTACGTTAATATGACATTTCAGCATGATTCAACAGCATACCTTATTGGGCTATTAATATACCATCACATTACTTCTTGGAGTATGAAGTAACGCTTTGAATAGTACAATGATATTCATAGTAGGGTTGTTGACTGAACGTCACACAATATTACTCTATTTTCAACGCATTGATGTGGTACAATGAGATATCATATGGTGTGATTAACATAGCATCGCATTAGCTCATTACATTATCTCTCCACTTGGACCTTTAGATTAATGCTATGGTCTGGCATTGTATGGTATGGTGTTGTGTTAGCTCTTTAAAAGAATTAATCTTATGGTGGCATAACAGTTAGCAAGAAATATCACATTAATTTTATGGACTTAAACTTAACGTGAGGCTCATATAACGTTAACGTTACTTTATAAACTTGTGTGTCCATGCTACTACTCTGTGAATAATAAATGCATTCGAATGGACTCCATGGACTACCTTTGGATACCAAACGGGCATAATTTAGTGTAGATAATAATTATAGATAAAACTTTATGAGAAGTGACTAGAATAACCATAGACTGATAAATACTTAGGCTATTGTGGCTCATCACATTGAATATACATTTAGTGTTATTCTATATATGATAAATGCTACATAAATACTCAGAAACTATTGGATGGCTTTTAATTTATAACCGTATGGAGCTAGATGCCTTCTCATAAAGTGAAGTGCAAGAACTTGGTTGTGACAGCCTGGGATCATAAATGCCCCGGAAATGGGACTCACCTGTTTTACACGGACAACGGTGTATTGGGACAGCCTTAAAAACTATATGTTGCACAACGGGACGGCCCTGGCATTTGATATTAGCTAATAACTTCGCCTAGTGGACCTATTCCAAGATTTTTCAAGTAATATTTCTGGAGCCAAACATTTATACATACCAGAAGTCAGACAATGATCAGAAATCGACACAATTGCCTCACATCTCCCATTAGGCCTTAAAGCAAGCTACCTTGTGAAGCTTCAATATCAAGTATGTAAATCTCTTATCTCAGGTGATCTTGTTGGAAAAGAAATGTCTTTTAGCTTTCTGCTTGTGGTTTTTAGCTCACCTGTCACATAGTGACAATGTGAGCTTTTGTGATCACATTTTGTCCGTCGTCCGTGTGTGCGTCCGTGCGTGCGTCCGTAAACAGTTTCAAATAAGTATATCTCTAATACCCCAAGGCCAATCTTGATTAAATTTCATGAGAAGCATCATCAGGTAGGGGGAAAGGCTCCATACGGTTTTTGAGCTGATCAGATTGGAATTCTTGTTGCCATTGAAACAAAAAGGTTCCATGGACTTGTAATGGGGAAAACAACGTCTCCGCTTTTTCTCGGCCGTTTCTGATCCGATCTTCATCAAACTTGCAAAAAAACCAGGAGAGGCTTACAGTCTACGCCGAGATCGAATTTGGGCTGCACGGGACAAACAGCTGTGGAGTTACCTGCCCTTGAGCATAAATATAAGTGAAAAATGGTGTCTCCAGCTTTTCTCAGTCGTTTTTAATTGGATCATTTTGTAACTTTTGGTAAAGAGGACAAGCATAAAATCTCGAGCGAATTCTAAGTTGACTTGAATCTGACCAGTGGTTTTCCAATTAAATCTTGAGTGTGAAAGATTATCCCATAGACTTACAGTGGGAAAACGACATCTCCAGTTTTTCTCGACCATTTCAAATCAGATCTTCATCAAACTTGCAGATAACCAGGAGGGGCATACAGTCTATGTTGAGTTTGAATTTGGGCCACGCAGGTCAACTGACTAATGAGTTACCTGCCCTTTAGCATAAATATTAGCGAAAAATGGTGTACCCAGCTTTCCGCAACCGTTGTTGATCTGATCTTTTTGTTACTTTTGGTAAACGAGGATAAGCATAAAATCTCTAATGAATTCGATTTTGGTTTGAATCTGACCACCGGATTTCCAGTTACATCTGACATCTTAAGCCCTGCTGCTGCCCAATGAAACCAATATGGTTTATATGCATGAACGGTCCAACTGGCACCACTTTTTCCGGGCAGGCTTAGAACCCCTAAGCTGTTTACCAGTACTAATGTGCGGTTGGTTCCAGTTCTGCATGGAAGCACCATTTAACCCAGTCTATTTCTTCAAGCCCCGATGGGCATTCTAACATCACAAATCGTCACCTTAGTGCAAAAACGGGTTAACTGACATTTTTTCACAAAATCACTTTTTTTGATAAAATGGTGTACTTTATCATGATACATGTATATAAGAATTATTTCAGTTGACCTTAAATTAGAAATTGTATTTTTTGCAAAAAAAGTAAAAAAGGTTAACTATAAGCTAATATTTTTTTGGTGCAAAAACGGGATAAGTACACTTAGCCTCTTTTTGCACCAAGTTATTTCTATATAGCAATACAAAAAACTTTGTGGAAAAACAGTACAGGCCTTAAAATAATAAGCCCTTCTTTTAAAGCTATTTTTTTTAAATATCTTAAAATACAACTTTCTTTTAAATATAAACAAATATTTGTAACTGATGTGTTTTTATTTGAAACCCTGTCACTATGATGATGAAATATTTTGGTGCGAAGAGCGTGAACCAGGAAGGTTGCTGGGGACAAAATAACAAAACACGTCTGAATGGGAGTCTAGGGCTCCTCCCCGATGGGGGTTAAGGGAACGGTGCCCCTGATGGGGGACCAGGGGATAAAAAGCCAACCCCCACCCCTGGGCGAACACGAAAAATAATAGAACAATTAACTAGTTCTCAGAGGGTTTTTTACTCTTTTTCCCCTTTAACTAGCTCATACTTGCGGATCCAATGTGTACGCACATACGCACATTGAAGCTACGCCCCTGGGAGCTATAGTACTTTACAGTGTGACATCACTTTAAATTTAATGTCATCATAAAATGCAAAGAGCTGTTGTCATCAACAGAATCAATTCAACAAATATTATTCAAAGGTACTTGAAATTATATTCAGTAAGAATGGTTATTGAAATTTCTGACAGAATGGATATGAAAATTCTTGAATCCCTAAAAAAGATAAACCCTCCAGGCACTAAGCATATTTAGCAGACAGCGTTTCAAAGTGTTTTTGTTTTTTTCAGGGGTGTTAGGTTGAGAAAGTTTCAGAAATTCATTCAGAAAATAGTTGAAGTTTCTGCAAACAGTGAAGGCCCAATTTAAATCTGATGCCATTCTGTGGCATCTGATCTGGGCCTGCAGCGTTTGCCAATTAACAATAATAATAATAATAATCAACCTTATTTATAGAAGGTAACACATTTAGTACTAGTACTTATCTTCCATGTGGCCCTCTTTTCCTGGGTAGGAACCAGTACTAAGCAATGTGGATAAAGTTTCTTGCTCAAGGAAACAACACTTGGCTCTTGCGAGGATCGAACCGGGTACCTCTCGATCTCGAAACCGACTGCATCACAGCGCTCCACAAACAACCGTTTGGGGTTTCCCATATAAAATGGGATAACCCATTAATGGCATGTAGAATCTTCCACCTATGACATGGGCAACTTCTTTTTATATTTAGCCCTTTTCAAGTTAGCCATGCCCATTTCTGACTTTGAACCAATGAGATTACTTGATGTTATTTATTGCTGCAAATTCAAAAACTGAATGTCAAACAGTGTGGATCCTGATCAGATGGCAGAAGCAATCTGATCAGGATCTACACTGCTTGCAAAGGTAGGGGCTGTGGTGAACAGCAGGATAAGGGTTAAGGGGTATCTGTCTAATTATCCCCTTGAAAAAAGTTGTGATGGGAATATAGCACCGCTGCCATGTGTCCCGTGTGTGTGTGTCTGGAACCTTGTGAACAGGATAGAAGACAAAGCTTTCATAAAAGAAGCATTCGATGCAACATGTAGGTCAGAGCTATCTATAGATTCTGGTCAGAAATTGTGTGCTCGGTTTGGCAAACACCGAATACCAAGATCAGATTGTGACGCAGAATGTGGCGTCTACTCAGCTGGCTGCTCAGGGAATACACTGTTTGCTCAAATACTGACAAGGGTTAAACCAATGCCAGATTGCCGCCATCATGAAAGGAAAACAAAAACAGTATCTGTCACTCGCTGTCACTTGATGACTTTCGGAACATTCCATTCATAAAACTGTTAGAAATGGACTTGTACACATACGTTTGCCAAGTTATTTCTTTCTGCGATACAATGTTACTCTTCACACTTCTGCTTAGAGCTTAAATTTTAGAACCTAGAGCAACACTTTTAAAGGTCATATCGTTATTAGAAATACAGCATAGACGCAGATTGGATAGACAGTACATTTCGTCTGATCAGGGTCGGCACTGTTCGCCCTACATACAGCAACATTTTAGAACATGATTCAGGCCTGTATGCATACTCTGAAAAAGGGAGGAGTGGTGCGAATTTCGAGTGTTTTGCAGAGGGTGAAATACTGCATGAATCTTAGATAATTTAAATAAAAAAAGCGGGGAGGGTGCGTTTACACCCCTTCCCACTCTGTGTACGGACCTGCATCACCGGGTAGAATGATTTGTTTGTTTGATTGTATTGGAGTTAAACAGCCCAGGCAACAATATTTAGGTCATTTTTGAGCCGGTCAGGTTACTGATCCACACTGTTTCTGGGCAGGCTTATACGTAAGGGGATAACCAGTACAGTGCACATTCTTTCGCAAGAAACAGGCAACTGCCCTTCTCGAATCAGCAGGAGGGACTGGTAGAATGAACTAGCCATTACGATAACACATCCGTGCGAAATAGTGCATTCTTTCATATCTCCAAAATGGTGAAATTTCTCATGAAAAATTGTAATATTTTTCTTATTTTTACTCAAAACATAGGTTGTTGATGCTCATTAGAACCGCCTCATTGAGGTGGTTCTAACGAGTACCCACAACCTATGTCTTGGAGCAGAAATAAGAAAAATAATGTATACCCCCGTAAACCCCAGTTTTCTCTATATAAAGTGGGGTTTAGGGGGTCTTCATTTCACGGACTTGTTCCCGTGATGGCTATTTTGTTTTAACCTTGCCGCTGAAGGGGGTCTGTTATTCAGTAGCTGGGATGCAGTAGTGGGACTGAGCGAGGAGGAACAATAACAGTGTAGATTCTGATCTGCAGAAGACATTGACTGATCTACACTGTTTGGAAAGGGGCAGTAAAATGTTATACATGTAATAACTTTTCCAGCACATATTTTCCTGCATATGAGGTTTAGTATTATCAATGAAATGTTGTTAATTCAGAAAGGTGAATCTGTTGTGCTGGTTGAATATATGTGTATACAAAAGGGTAAATAAACACATTAACTAATGATAAGTAAATAATTTTGAAAACCTTGAAGGAAAATGCTACAAGTGTAACAACAAGAAGGTCATTTTTTTTTGCCGACAAAAATTGTACTGAATACTTTTCTTATAACGAAGCTTTTTTATGAGTTCCCACAATCTACATCATAATGCAGTTTTCCTGTCTCTTGCTATTGTCCGTGTGACTATCACTGACCATGTACAAAACCCAGGTACCAGTTATTTACAGCAGTGTTTAGTCTTCACCCTGTGAACATCAGAGCTCTGTAAAAAGTAAAATCTGGACTGGGCTTGTGAACGAGGTATTGACTTATCAATCGACTCAAAGAAAATCTGTACTGGTCTCGTGTACAAGGTATTCGCTTATCAATCGACCCAAAGATACTAAGCACAGAAGCTTCCTGCCTGCTATTTACACGAGTACCGGTAAACCGCTAAGAGGATCTCAGCCTGCCCAGGCAAAGCGCTGCGAGTCGGACTGTTCATGCTTATAAATATACCCTATTGGTTTCACTAGGCGGCAGGACTTCAGATGTCATTTCATCTCAATGTCGGGTGAGTCCCACAAAATTGGAAGCAACGTCTCTAATAAAATGATCTATACAGTGTTGATGGGGATGTTAAACCTCAAATCAAACAAACAAACAAACAAGTGACATTGCTTCCAATTTTGTGGAACTTTTACCCAGCATTGTGATGACAAACCCTGCCGCCCAATAAAACCAACAGAGTTGACATGCATGGACAGTCTGACTCGCACTACTTTGTCTGGGTATACTTAGATCCTCTAAGCAGTTTACCAGTACTCATGTGCAGTCAATTCCAGCTCTGTATGGAAACTTCATGCAGCCCAATCTATTTCTCCATGCGCCAAGGACGGGGGCCTATCTAAGCTTGTTGCTTATGCAATTAATATAAATGGCCATAGTAGGAAACTAGACTGCTCTTTTTCTGCTGCTTTGAATGATTTGAAGTTAAATGAAAACTTTACATGATGCATTATGATTTGCTCAAGTGCATCACATTTCCAAAAACAACATTGAAAACCTTACTTGACAAAGTAAAAATTTGAGTTTACATGGATATTCATCAATTTATTTATAAAGGTACTGGAAAAGGTAGGACACTATGGACTTTACTTTTTGTTGACCATAAGCCTCTTTCTAAAATAACTATAAAAGGGTTATCCTTTGGAAGCAAGGAATACACCACAGAAGCGAAAATTATGGAGTGTACATGTTTTCTGGGCCAGACTAGCTAGTTTCGGCCAATTAGGCCTCATCAGTGACCCTCAGATATTTTCAAAATTCCACAATGGAATCAATGATCCCAAAGGACAAGAAAATACAAGAGGCTCAATGAGCCTAAACCGCTCACCTGAGGAACTTAAGTTTTAACAATTCACAGACTTGACTACTAAATCTGCTAATAGAATCCAGCCCATTGACCCTTACAGGATATAAGTCATCATTATTGCATTGCATTCCAAGTTTGAGACTTCTAGCTTCTATAGTTCCTGAGAAATCTTTGACGAAAATTTAACATTGGTCAAAATGGAGAGAAAGAAGAATGAAAGAACAGATGAACAAATAAGCTGAGAAAGCCCAATGTCTCTTACACAAAATAAGTCATCATTATTCTATTGAATACCAAATTTGATGCTTCTAGCTTTTATAGTTCCTGAGAAATCTTTGATTAAAAATTTAACATTGGTCTATTATCTCTATATGGAGAGAAAGAAGAATGAAGGAACAAATGAACCAGACTAGCTCCAAAACCTAATGCAGCCTTTCCCCTACACATAAAATTTAAACAAGATTGGTCGACTGCCTTCTGAGATATGCTTCATTGAAAGTGTGGACGACGGATGGACGGACGACAGACGACGGACTCCGGAGCCTTGGTATACTATCAGCTCACTGGAGCCTTTGGCTCAGGTGAGCTAAAAATTCAAGTCGCTTTTTCTGTCACAACATTTTCCCTACGTTAAGTCTATGGGCAAATTTCTTTGTCTCTCAAGGTCACGTAACTCCGAGGTCAATATTCCGATTCGGCCCAAAATCGAACTTACCCGAGATTTTATGCCTGTCCTCGTTACCTGCAAGTTTGAAGCTGATATGAATAAAAATAAAGTTGCTATCGTGGTCACAACGTATTTTTTTATGCTCAAGGGCAGGTAACTCCAAGGCAAATATTCCGATTCGGCCCAAAATCGAACTTAACCGAGATTTTATGTCTATCCTCGTTACCTGCAAGTTTGAAGCTGATCTGAAAAAAATTCAAGTCGCTATCGTAGTCGCAACATTTTCCCTAATCAAGTCTATGGGCAAATTTTTTGTCGCTCAAGGTCACGTAACTCCGAGGTCAATATTCCGATTCGGTCCAAAATTGAACTTAATTGAGATTTTATGCCTGTCCTCATTACCTGCAAGTTTGAAGCTGATATGAATAAAAATAAAGTTGCTATCGTGGTCACAACGTATTTTTTATGCTCAAGGGCAGGTAACTCCAAGGCAAATAATCCGATTCGGCCCAAAATCGAACTTAACCGAGATTTTATGTCTGTCCTCGTTACCTACAAGTTTGAAGCTGATCTGAAAAAAATTCAAGTCGCTATCGTAGTCACAACATTTTCCCTATGTAAAGTCTATGGGCAAATATTTGGTCGCTCAAGGTCATGTAACTCCGAAGTCAATATTCCGATTCGAACTTAACTGAGATTTAATGCCTGTCCTTATTATCTGCAAGAATGAAGTCGATCAGAAAAAAATTGACGGAGCTAGAGTGATGACAAGCTTTTTCCTATGTTAAGTCTATGGGAGCTATATGTTGCCATGGTAACCAGAGTTATGGGTGGAGTAAGTTAATTGTATCAATTCCTGATCTTTGTTTTACTTCTACTTTGCATATCAGGGCTGTTTTGTTTGTGCCGTGTGGCGGCTGTAAAAGGTCTCCCCGTACATGCATTTAATGCTCTTATTTTTCCAATCCTCAGGGATTGCTTATACAATTGCTTTTCACTGTTCCATCAATTGACATCCTTTAGATACCTGTTGAAGGTCATTATAAAAGAAAAGCTTAATGATTTAATTGAATGGGCTTTTCACAGAGAAGATTCTCTCTATCTTGCATGTAATGTCAGAAATGCATTTTTCACTTCTAAAGAGCATAAGAATTATACACTTTGGTCATGTCAGAAAGTGTGTGATGCCCTCACCTTTCTACTTGACAATATTTATATTAGATTCGGTACTAAGTTATTTAGACAAATTGTGGGTATTCCGATGGGTACTAATTGCGCACCTCTTGTGGCTGATCTGTTCTTGTATTGTTATGAAAGAGACTTCATTTTGTCGCTTTCCATTGATAACCAATCTGAAATTATTGAAGCTTTTAGCTCTACTTCTAGATATTTAGATGATTTATTAAATATTGACAATACCTATTTTGATGGTTTGATCAGTCAGATTTACCCCCTAGAACTTCAGTTAAATAAAGCAAATTCTTCTGATACCGAGGCCCCGTTTTTGGATTTACATCTATCTATTGTAGATGGATTTGTTTCGTGCAAAATTTATGATAAACGCGATGACTTTGATTTTGAGATTGTAAATTTTCCTTTTTTGGATGGTGATGTTCCTCGTGCGCCATCCTATGGCGTTTATATTTCGCAATTAATTCGATTTGCTAGAGTGTGTAGTCATGTAACTGACTTCAACACTCGTAATAAATTATTAACGGCTAAACTCCTTAATCAGGGTTATCGGTACCATAAACTACGCAAAGCCTTTTCAAAATTTTATAGACGCCATTCTGATTTAATTTCAAAATTCAATATTGGACTTAAATCTCTTCTGCAACAAGGTCTATCGGAACCCGAATTTTATGGTGACTTAGCATATAAATTCAGAAAAATATATAACCGCAATGACTTCAGCACCCAATTTCGTAAAATCATTCTTCGATATAAAAAGATTGGGTACAACTTGGATATTATACGACAGACTGCATGCATGGTAGTTAACCCAATCACGGTTGGCAACTTTGCTTCCCTCTTTAATTGCACGCCGGTGGGTCAGGCCTCAGATTCTATGACGGCTCCAACGTAAAGGCTTATTGAAAATTAGAGAGATAATGTCGGTTGGCGCCTGATGCTCTGTCTCTGGTTGGGCTCATCGGAGTCTAACTGTTGGTTTTCTTTTGCTCCAGCATTTCAGTGGTTTCTTGCTGTCGAGTCCTCACCGTTGTCTCACCTCTGTGGTTCTTTGATTTTTGTGTTCACGGAGATGTTGCACTGATGAGTTAGGAGGCCTTCATGCGGACTGAACAAATTATTTGTCTAAATCGCGACGGAAGTAAGGGCGAGGATTGTGGCCACGTAAAATCGATTTAAGCCCCCCAGTGGAAATCTTCCACTGACCGTTCCAAGGCGGCTCTTCTGTGGCGATTTATTTATGTTGTTGTTTGTTACTTACTGTGTGTATCACTTGTGTCTTTTGGTTTTGGATGGCCATATGGCCATTTTGTGGGAAAGTAACTGTCCTTATGGCCTTCCTTTGTTTAGGTTTCCATTATGGTCTGGTCGCTTAATGTTTGTATTTCTTTCCCTTTGGTGTCTTTTATGGGTGGAGTAAGTTAATTGTATCAATTCCTGATCTTTGTTATACTTTTACTTTCCACTCAGATCTGCATGAAAACCTTATGCAGTCTTTCCACTTGCCCAATAATGTTACACATGAAATTTGATCAAAGTCGGCCAAGTAGTCTTCAAGATATACATTTTTATCGAATAGGTTCGGGGGATATAGCGATCAGCCTGGCGTCCGTCCGTCTGTCCGTCCGTCTGTCCGTCCGTCCGTCCGTCCGTCCGTAGACGCAACCTTGTGATGGCCATAACTCCTATACCCTTTGAGATACATTGATAGTTCTTGGCACAATTGTTCACAAGGCTGAGACGGTGTGTCATGCGCAAGAACCAGAACTCTGGATGCCATACTTTTTTAGTTATCTCCCCTTTTAATAAAATAGAATGACTACTTTGTGATGGCCATAACTCCAATACCCTTTGAGATATATTGATATTGATGGTACCTGGCACAGTTGTTCACAAGGCTGAGACGGTGTGTCATGCACAAGAACCACAACTCTGGCTGCCATGGTTTTTGAGTTATCTCCCCTTCCAATAAAATAGAGTGACTACCTTGTGATGGTCATAACTCCAATCCCCTTTAAGATATATTGATGATACCTGGCACAGTTGTTCACAAGGCCGAGACAGTGTGTCATGTAGAAGAACCACAACTCTGGGTGCCATGGTTTTTTAGTTATCTCCCCTTCCAATAAAATAGAGTGACTACCTTGTGATGGCCATAACTCCAATACCCTTTAAGATATATTGATGATACCTGGCACAGTTGTTCACAAGGCCGAGACGGTGTGTCATGCACAAGAACCACAACTCTGGCTGCCATGGTTTTTGAGTTATCTCCCCTTCCAATAAAATAGAGTGACTACTTTGTGATGGTCATAACTCCAATACCCTTTAAGATATATTGATGATACCTGGCACAGTTGTTCACAAGGCCGAGACGATGTGTCATGTAGAAGAACCACAACTCTGGGTGCCATGGTTTTTGATTTATCTCCCCTTCCAATAATATAGAATCACTACCTTGTGATGGCCACATCTCCAATACTCTTTGAGATATATTGATGGTACTCGGTACAGTTGTACATGAGGTTAAGCAGGTGTGTCACATGCAAGAACCACAACTCTGGGTGCCCTGGTTTTTAGCTGACCTGGGCCGAAGGCTCCAGGGGAGCTTATAGTATAGTGGGTCCTCCGTCGTCCGTCGTCCGTCCGTCCGTCCGTCCGTCGTCCGTCCACACTTTTGAGCAGCTATATCTCTGTATCCTGCAGGCTGATCTCAATCATTTCTCACCTGTAGTATGCCTCTGGTGGGGCATTGATGACATAAACTTTTTTTTGAAATCGCTCTAAAACTTTGGTTCCTATGGCAACCACAAGGTCCCATAGACTTACTATGGGAAAATGCTTGTCATCACCGTAGCGCCTTCAGTTTTGATCGAATCTTTCTGAAACTTATATGTAAGGTGACTGGGGATAAAAACTCGGATGAGTTCGAAAACCGGCCAAGTCGGCCCATTTATCATAGAGTTACGTCCCTTTGATTGCTGAAAATGCCCATTTTCGACCTTGTCATCACCGTAGCCCCTTCAGTTTTGATCGGATCTTTCTGAAACTTATATGTTATGTGGCTGGGGATAAAACCTCGGATGAGTTCGAAAACTGGCCTAGTCCGCTGGTTTATCATAGAGTTACGTCCCTTTGATTGCTGAAAATGCCGATTTTTGACCTTGTCATCACCGTAGCCCCTTCAGTTTTGATCGGATCTTTCTGAAACTTATATGTAAGGTGGCTGTGGATAAAATCTCGGATGAGTTCGAAAACCGACCAAGTCGGCCCTTTTATCGTAGAGTAACGTCCCTTTGATTGCTGAAAATGCTGATTTTTGACCTTGTCATCACTGTAGCCCTTTCAGTTTTGATCGAATCTTTCTGAAACTTATATGTAAGGTGACTGGGGATAAAATCTCGGATGAGTTTGAAAACCAGCCAAGTTGGTCCATTTATCACAGAGTAACGTCCCTTTGATTGCTGAAAATGCCGATTTTTGATCTTGTCATCACCTAAGCCCTTTGAGTTTTGATCGGATCTTTCTGAAACTTATATGCAAGGTGGCTGGGGATAAAGCCTCGGATGAGTTCGCATACCGGCAAAGGTGGCCTATTTATCATAGAGTTAGGTCCCTTTGATTGCTGAAAATGTTGATTTTTGACCTTGTCAACACTGTAGCCCCTTCATATTTGATCGGATCTTTCTGAAACTTATATGTAAGGTGGCTGGGGATAAAACCTCGGATGCGTTCGAAAACCGGCCAAGTTGCCCCATTAACTACATAGTTATGTCCCTTTGATGGCTGAAAATGTCAATTTTTTACCTTGTCATCACCGTAGCCCCTTCAGTTTTGATCAAATCTTTCTGAAACCTATATGTAAGGTGACTGGAGATAAAACCTAGGATGAGTTTGAATACCGGCCAAGTTGGCCCATTTATCATTGATTTACGTCCCTTTGATTGCTGAAAATGCCGATTTTTGACCTTGTCATCACCATAGCCCCTTCAGTTTTGATCGGATCTTTCTGAAACTTATATGTAAGGTGGCTGGGGATAAAATCTTGGATGAGTTCGAAAACAGGCCAAGTCAGCCTATTTATCGTAGAGTTATGTCCCTTTGATGGCTGAAAATGTTGATTTTTGACCTTGTCATTACCGTAGCCCCTTCAGTTTTGATCGGATTTTTCTGAAACTTATATGTAAGGTGGCTGGGGATGAAACCTCGGATGAGTTCGAAAACAGGCCAAGTCGGCTCATTTATTTTAGAGTAACATCCCTTTGATTGCTAAACATGCCAAATTTTGACCTTGTCATCACCGTAGCCCCTTCAGTTTTGATCGGATCTTTCTGAAACTTATACGTGAGGTGGCTGGGAATAAAATCTTGGATGAGTTTAAATACTGGCCAAGTCTGATCGGATCTTTCTGAAACTTACATGTAAGGTGGCTGGGAATAAAACCTCAGGTGAGTTTGAAAACTGGCCAAGTCGGCACATTTATCATAGAGTGACGTGCCTTTGATTGCTGAAAATGCCTATTTTCGACATTGTTATCACTGCTGCCCCTTTAGTTTTGAACGGATCTTCATGAAACTCACAAACAAGGAAGTCAGGCAGAAAGCTTGGAGGAGTTTGAAAACTCTTGTTTTTGAACTTGTCATCACCATAGCCACTTCAGTTTAGATTGGATCTTCTTAGCAAGTCAGGAATAAAAGCTTGAATGAGTTTGAAAACCGGTGAGGTCAGCCTGTTTATCATAGAGTTAAATTCTACTTGATTTTCAGAAAATGCTTACCCTGTCATCACCATGTCCTCCCATAAAGCCTTCAGTAAAGGTTGGCACTTCCTTAAACTGAATCTGTTAGCTCAGGTGAGCGATACAGGACCAAGCTAGTCCTCTTGTTTAATTATCTCCCCTGACAATATAACCTTTTGATGGCCATAACTCCAATACCCTTTGAGATATATTGATGGTTCTTGGCACAATTGTATACAAGGTTGTGACGGCGCTTCATGCCTAAGAACCACAATTCTGGGTGCTATGATAAATATTTGAGTTATCTACCCTTCCAATATAACAGTATGACCTGCTTGTGATCTCGAACACCCTTTGAGACATATTGATGGTACTTTGTACAGAAATGCATGAGCTTAAGCAGGCATGTCATGCGCAAGAACCACAGTTCTGAGTACCCTGGTTTTTTAGTTATCTCTCCTGAAGTATAATCTTGTGATGGCCATAACTGCAATACTTTTGTGATATATTGCTGGTTTGATTCTGGTGCACTTTCTATTGGTGAACAGTCTTCTGAAGGCCATATTGGCTTTTGGTCGGGGGATTTGCCATCTCTTCCGATGGCTATTTTTGAAATTCACATTAACCCTTATGCAAAAATGCACAAGGGCAGGTAACTCCTAAGTGTATAATCCGATTCTGCCAATTATCGAACTTGACCGAGATTTCATGGCTGTGCTGGTTATCTGTAAGAATGAAGCCAATCCGAACAAAATTGAAGCAGCTACAGTGATGACAACATTTTCCCCATGTTAAGTCGATAGGCAATTTTTCGGGCGCTCAAGGGGACGCAACTCTTGAGTGAATTATCTGATTCGGCCCAAAATCGAACTTGACCGAGATTTTATGCCTGTACTGGTTATCTGCAAGAATGAAGTCGATCAGAAAAAAATCGACGGAGCTAGAGTGATGACAAGCTTTTACCTATGTGAAGTCTATGGGAGCTAGATGTTGCCATGGCAACCAGAGTTCCACTCAGATCTGCCTGAAAACCTAATGAAGCCTTTTCACTTGCCCAATAATGAGACACATGAAATTTGATCAAAGTTGGCCAAGTAGTCTTTAAGATATACATTTTTGAAATTCCCATTAACCCTAATGCAAAAACACACAAGGGCAGGTAACTCCTAAGTGAATGATCCGATTCTGCCAGTTATCGAACTTGACCGAGATTTCATGGCTGTGCTGGTTATCTGCAAGAATAAAGCCAATCTGAAAATAATTGAAGCAGCTACGGTGATGACAACATTCTCCCCATGTTAAGTCAATAGGCAATTTTTTCAACGCTCAAGGGCACGTAACTCCTGAGTGAATAATCCGATTCAGCCCAAAATCGAACTTGATCGAGATTTCATGCCTGTCCTCGTTATCTGCAAGAATGAAGTCGATCAGAAAAAAATTGACGGAGCTAGAGTGATGACAAGCTTTTTCCTATGTTAAGCCTATGGGAGCTCTTTGTTGCTGTGGCAACCAGAGTTCTCATCCGATCTGCACGAAAACCTAATACAGCCTTTCCCCCTACCTGATGATGGTTCATATGAAATTTGATCAAGGCCGGCCCACTGGTTCCAGAGATATACTTCGTTGAAAGTGTGGACGACGGACGCCGGCTCGTGGTATACTAATACCTCACATGAGCCTTCGGCTGAGGTGAGCTAATAATCTACACTATGATGTAGGGCAGGGAGACGTTTTACCGCCGCCACACATTCCCACACACCAGCTGTAGTGAAGTTAAATATGTTCTATAAAAGGGTTATCCTTTTGAAGCAAGGAATACACCACAGAAGCGAAAATTATGGAGTGTACATGTTTTCTGGGCCGGACTAGCTAGTTTCGGCCAGTTAGGCCTCATCAGTGACCCTCAGATATTTTCAAAATATTTTCATAGTCATTAAATTTATATTATTAGTGCATTAATTTTTTTATACAACAAAAATTGGTGCAAAAACAGACTAAGTGCTTTTATCCTCTTTTTGCACCAAACATATAGTGTGTTAGAATATGATAAGGGCACTTGTCCTGTTTTTGCACCAAAAACTTCAGAAGCCATTTCAGTTAAATGCTTTTTTTTCAATTTGTTCTTTTATTTTCAAAGTTGAAACTTTGTTACTTATACAGTTGAGTAATAACATATTGTCAATGCTTTTATTCCTAAAATGGTTTGCTTTTCGCAAAAGGTACAAATAATGGAACGTTTTTTCTCCGTCCTGTAAATTTTGAAAAATGCAGATAACCCGTGTTTGCACCAAGGTGACGAAATGATTTTCTGGTACACAGGTGAACGATATAGGGCCATTTGACCCTCTTGTTCAATTTAAGAGCCGTTGTTCATCCTTCTTTCCCGTTAGTGTCCTTGTCTCCTTACAATCTTTTTAATTACACTGACCTATTCACTTGACGTGCTGCAGGTAATAGAGGGACCAGACAGGTATGTTGTATGTGGACCGACATACACAGAAATACGAGAAGTTTTGACAAGGGTTATACTCGGTGAAGACTTGGAGAAACTACAAGGAAAATTACAGGTAATACATGCTTATCATTTCAGGGACCATTGCGGTTTATATTTATACAACAGTTCTTCCTCATACTGTTTCACTTAATGACCCGTATGAATATCGCTTTAGTTTGGACGGTATCGCCCCTTTAATAAACATTGTCTCTGATGGGAGCTGTGGGTAAATTGTATCGATTCCTGATCATTGCCTCCACTTCTATATTACTAACATCCTGAGTATATTTACTTTGATTACTGATTCCCAAAATACCTTCAATGTAGTTTTCATAGTAGCGTTTTATCTGAAGTTTGACTGCGCGTTTAACTTTTAATGTTTAGCTTACCGTCACGTAGTGACGAGGTGAGATTTCGGGATTACTTTTTGTCCGTCGTGCGTGCGTGCGTCCGTCCGTAAACAACTTCTTCAAACGACATCTCCTCCTAAACCACTGATCAGATTTTGACCAAACCGCACAGGAATGAGCCTTAGGTGGTCCCCTTTCAAAGTTGTTCAAATGGTTCCGGTCCGTTGCCCATCTAGGTCACAGGAGCCAAAAATAGATTATTATTCACTGAAAACTTAAACAATCTTCTTCTCTGAAACCACAAGGCCCAGGTCTTTGATATTTGGTATGAAGCTTCATCTAGTGGACCCCTACCAGGATTGTTCAAATTATAGTCATGGGGCCAAAAATGCCCCCGCCCCGGGGCCCTTTGGTTTTACATAGGCTTAGTGTGTAGTCGTGTAGCTGACTTCAACTCTTGTAATAAATTGTTAACGGCTAAACTTCTTAATCAGGGTTATCGGTACCATAAACTACGAAAAGCCTTCTAATTTCAAAATTCAATATTGGACTTAAATCTCTTCTGCAACAAGGTCTATTGGAAACCGAATGTTATGGTTACTTAGTATATAAATTCAGAAAATTATATAACCCCAATGACTTTCAGCACCCGATTTCGTAAAATCATTCCTCGATATAAAAAGATTGGGTACAACATAAATGTTATACGACAGACTGCATGCATGGTAGTTAACCCAATCACGGATTACAACTTTGCTTCCCTCTTTAATTGCACGCCGGTGGGTCAGGCCTCAGATTCTATGATGGTTCCATTGAAAAGGCTTATGTTGGTTGGTACCTGATGCTCTGTCTCTGGTCGGGCCCATCGGAGTCTAACTGTTGGTTTTCTTTTGCTCCAACATTTCAGTGGTTTCATCCTGTCGAGTCCTCATCATTGTTTCATCTCTGGGGTTGTTTGATTTTTGTGTTCACTGAGATGTTGCACTGATGAGTTAGGAGGCCTTCACGTGGACTGAACAAATTATTTGTCTTAATCGCGACGGAAGTAAGGGCGAGGATTGTGGCCACGTAAAATCGATTTAAGCCCCCCAGTGGAATTTGTTTCCGCTGACCGTTCCAAGGCGGTTCTTCTGTCGCGGTTTATTTTTGTTATGGTTTGTCTTTGGGTGTTTGTGTTGCTTATATTAATTTATTTTGGATAGCCTTTTGGCCATTTTGTGGGAAAGTAACTGTCCTTTTGGCTTTCCGCTATTGATGTTTCCATTAGGGTCTGTTGTTTCATGTTTGTGTTTCTTTCCCTTTGGCGTCTCTGATGGGATCTGTGGGTTAATTGTATCGATTCCTGATCAATGCCTCCACTTCTACTTTGCATAGGGAAAATCTTTAAAAAATTTCTCCTCTACAATCGCAATGCCCAGGTCTTTGATATTTGGTATGAAGCTTCATCTAGTGGACCTCTACCAAGATTGTTCAAATTATAGCCCTAGTGCCAAAAAAGCCCTCGCTCTGGGGTCCTTTGTTTTTATACAGACTTATATAGGGAAAATCTTTAAATATCTTCTTCTCTGAAACCACAAGGCCTAGGTATTTGATATCTGGTGTGAAATTTCATGTAGTGGACCTCTTTCAAGATTGTGCAAATTATAGCCCTGGGGCCAAAAATGCCTCCGCCCCGAGACCCTTTGGTTTTACATAGACTTATATAGGGAAATCTTTGAAAATCTTCTCTGAAACAGCAAGCCCAGGTCTTTGATATTTGGTTTGAAACTTCATCTAGTGGACCTCTATCAAGTTTGTTTAAATTATAGCCCTGAGGCCAAAAATGTCCCGCCCCGGGGCCATTTGGTTTTACATAGGCTTAAATCTCTTCTGCAACAAGGTATATCGGAACCCGAATTTTTAGCTCACCTGAGCCGTAGGCTCATTGGTGAGCTTATAGGGTGGTCATGCTGTCTGTATGTATGTATGTATGTATGTATGTATGTATGTATGTATGTATGTATGTATGTATGTATGTATGTATGTCAACATTTTCAAACATCTTCTCCTCTGGAACCGCTGGGCGGACTGAAGCCAAATTTCATGTGGGGCCTCAGTGGGATGGGGGAACGAAAGTTTGTTCGCGGGGTCCAGGTCACATGACCAAGATGGCCGCCATGCCCATATATGGTTAAAACCCTTCAAAAATCTTCTTCTCCGGAACCGCTGGTCCGATTTTCACCAAACTTGGTATGTGGCCTTGGGTACTCGGGCCTATCATAGTTTGTTCAAATAATGGCCCTTGGATGACCTTGACCTATTTCATGCCAAGGTCAAATTTGGTAATATAGGCTTTTGAATGGCAAAACGTGAAAACGGTGGATTTTTCGAAAACTGTTGCAGCCTTTGGCCTGAAAGTTGGTAGATGACATCAGCTAAATGAGTTAATAAGTATATATGAGATTTATAGGTCAAGGTCATTCCGTGACCTTGGGTCAAGTTTTTTAATATGTAAAACTTTAAACTTATTTTTCAGGGAAACTACTTGGTCAATTTTGACCAAATTTCATATGCAAGCTTTATGAAACTTGGTATGTAGCATCTGGGACGCGGGCCCATCATAAATTCTTAAAATGGTGACCCTCGGATGACCTTAACCTATTTTATGCCAGGGTAAAATTTAGTCACATATGCATTTGTATGGGAAAAAGTGAAAATGCATTATATCTAACAAATCGTTCAATATTCCACCACTAAATCATATATATTCTTGTTCCTTAAGATAGGGCGCATTTATTGACATGGGGTCCACCAGGTCCCTTAAAAAAAACCTTCAAAAATCTTCTCCGGAACCGCTGGGCCGATTTTCACCAAACTTGGTATGTAGCCTCGGGCCTCGGGCCCAGAATAGTTTGTTCAAAGAATTGCCCTGGGATGACCTTGACCTATTTTATGCCAAGGTCAAATTTGGTCGCATTGGCATTTGTATGGGAAAAAGTCTAAATGGCTGATATCTTGCAAATGGTTGAGAATACCACCCCTAAACCATATGTATATTCTTGTTCCTTGTGATTAAGCATGTTTAATGACATGGACCTTGGGAGTCTAGGGCCCCCCCCGGGGACATGCCCCACCCCCTTCATTTCAAAAAGTGCCCAATATCTTGGAAACTGTTCAGATCCCCACCCATAAACAATATATATTCTATTAGGCTTTAAGTGACATGCATCTTGAGACCCTGGGGGCGTGCCCCACCCCTGCATTACATAAAATGCATCAAATCTCCCATAAATCATATATTTCTTGTGATAAGGGGCATTTAGTTACATGGATCTTTGAACACCATAGGTTAAATTGGGGACCGACACCCCCTTTAGAAATGGTTAAGCTCTCCACCCATTAACAATATATTTTCTTGTTCCTGACCTTTTAGCTCATCTAAGGCTTTATCTTAGCTAAATATAACTGAAAATTCAAACTCAAAAGTTTTCCAACTGATCTTCAAGAGTCAGGAATGTGATTAAGGACCACTTGGTCATACAGCCAGATGCATTTAGTGACATGGACCTTAATTTGGGCCCCTGGGGGCATGCCCTACCCACATCGTTTAATAAAATGCGTAATATTTCCCCACCCATTAACCATATATATTCTTTCTCTATATACTAATGTGGACATTTTCTCTTTTGATAATGGGTTTTCAGAAAAAACTCAATAAAAATTACATCAGGATAAAGAACAATGTTTAAAACAACTAGCGTTGCAATAATTTAGAAAATCTGTTGACAAATAAGGATTTTATAACCAAAAACACATTTGAATAGGGAAATTTCCATTGTTAAATTGCTAGCAAGGGAGGTAAATATTTCCCCGCAAACTTTCAATTTCTTCATACACTGTTACTAAATAACTGAAATAATCATAAATGATGCAAAACACATCATGAAGTTCAAAACATTTAAATCGAGGCCAAAAAGATTCCAGAATCAAAACTTTATGATCATGGATTATCTCCCCTTTCAATGTAAAATCTCTATTCAAATCTTATTTTGGTCATAATTTTTTTAATAGTGAACCGATTTTCAAAATTTTTGTGGCACATGTTTCAAGAAATTTATAAGCAACTTTTTCTAAAGAAATCATCAATCCTTGTCTTTGTTTACTATAACGAATCTCCGAAATATCATTATCAGAGGACAAAAACAGAATATTAAAACACGTTTGGTGACATGGATCTTAGATCCATAAGAGGTCTAGAGGGACCTTGGGTGCATGTCCCTTAGCCCTTTAGACCTAAGGCTGTCAGGTGAGCGTCTTCAGGACCAATGGTCCTCTGGTATGGTGACTTAGTATATAAATTCACAACAATATATAACCGCAATGACTTCAGCACCCAATTTCGTAAAATCATTCTTCGATATAAAAAGATCGGGTACAACATGGATATTATACGACAGACTGCATGCATGGTAGTTAACCCAATCACGGTTGGCAACTTTGCTTCCCTCTTTAATTGCACGCCGGTGGGTCAGGCCTCAGATTCTATGACGGCTCCAACGTAAAGGCTTATTGAAAATTAGAGAGATAATGTTGGTTGGTGCCTGATGCTCTGTCTCTGGTCGGGCTCATCGGAGTCTAACTGTTGGTTTTCTTTTGCTCCAGCATTTCAGTGGTTTCTTGCTGTCGAGTCCTCACCGTTGTCTCACCTCTGTGGTTCTTTGATTTTTGTGTTCACGGAGATGTTGCACTGATGAGTTAGGAGGCCTTCATGCGGACTAAACAAATTATTTGTCTAAATCGCGACGGAAGTAAGGGCGAGGATTGTGGCCACGTTAAATCGATTTAAGCCCCCCAGTGGAAATCTTCCACTGACTGTTCCAAGGCGGCTCTTCTGTGGCGATTTATTTATGTTGTTGTTTGTTACTTACTGTGTGTATCACTTGTGTCTTTTGGTTTTGGATGGCCATTTTGTGGGAAAGTAACTGTCCTTATGGCCTTCCTTTGTTTAGGTTTCCATTATGGTCTGGTCGCTTAATGTTTGTATTTCTTTCCCTTTGGTGTCTTTTGTGGGTGGAGTAAGTTAATTGTATCAATTCCTGATCTTTGTTTTACTTCTACTTATGAAGGGAATATCTTTAAAAAATTCTTCTTCTCTGAAACCGCAAGGCCCAGGTCTTTGATATTTGATGTGTAGCTTCATCTAGTGGACCTTTGCCAAGATTGTGCAAATTATAGCCTTTGTTGATATTTGGTATGAAGCTTCACCTTTTTAGACCTCCCTCAACAGTATGCACATTATAGCCCTTGGGCCAATAATGGCCCTCCCCGGGGCCTACTTATTACTCTATGGATCCGGTGAGCGATCTAGGGTCATCATGGTCCTCTTGTTTTTCTACTTACCAGGGATTTACAACATTTAAACTTTTGATACAATTTATCTCTTCCTTTTACCCCTTTTAATACGGCTTGTTATCCAATGAAGATGCTTTTTTGACCCATTAAGTCTTGAAGGGATGAATTTCCTTAAGCCCTCATGTATGGCATCTTTGAATTCGGGCCATGCCTGATCGATTGATTTACCGGGTAAATTACCTACCCATTAATGTGTAATTAAAATGTGGAATTAAAAAACCTCATGAAGTCTCTAAAGGACTCCCAATCAGCCTTCCTATAGAGAAATGATCTACTTGGCTGTTGCTTATTTTGTACTGGTTAAACATTGACAGCAGACTTTACAATGTTGTGATCCGAAAGGCCAGGAATGATAGAGATTGTGTTCACCAGAGTGCTATTTGTTGTAAGGAAAATATCGAGAATATTATCATACCTGATGGCTTCTCTGACAGCCTGGAAGAGGTTGAAGTCATTCATAACATCTATGAATTCTTCGTAAACAGTGGGGCAGCATACACCCAGGCTGGATAACTGGAACATCATCTTCATCCCAGGACAGTCTAATAGAGTTATCCCCCTTTGGATTTTTAGCTCCCCTTAGCCAAAAACTCCAGGGGGAGCTAAAAGGATGGTAGGCCTCCGTCGTCCGTCCGTCCGTCGTACGTCAACCATTTTCAAAGGTCTTCTTCTCTGAAACCAAAGTGTCAATTTCAATTTAATTTCACATGCAGCCCCCTGGCAATAGAGGAACGAAAGTTTGCAAGTATGGTTCAGGTCACATGACCAAGATGGTCGCCATGCCCAAATATAGTAAAAACCTTAAAAATCTTCTCCAGAACCACTCTGCAGATTGGCTTGAAACTTGGTGTGTAGCATTTGGTGACTGAGTATTACCAAATTTGCAAAACTGATGACCCTAGGTTGAGCTTGACCCATTTTCCGCCAAGGTCAAATTTGGCACCTTAGATTTTTCAATGGGAAAAAGGTAAATCAATGCATTTTTCAAAAAATATTGTTGTCTATGAAATGAGAATAAGTTAAAAATGAATGTCTATGAATGCTTAAGTTCAAGGTCATTTGGTGACCTTGACCCAAGGTCACTCGCATATTTCAATAAATATTCATTCATTGACCTTGGCCCAAGGTCACTTGTATTGCAGGTCTTTTGGCGTATTAGAATACATTTTCCCTAATACCACAAGGCCAATTGTATTTAAATTTTATATTCAGACTTAGGGCACTTAGTGAACAAAAATTTATTTGGATGGTCCAGGTCGCATGATCAAGATGGCCGCCATGCCCAAATATGGTAAAAACCATAAAGATTTTCTTCTCTAGAATCACTAGGCTGATTATCTTGAAACTAGGTATGTAGCATCGGGTGACTGAGTACTGTCACTTGGTCAAATTTGGCACTAAGGCTTTTCAATTGGAAAAAGGTAAATCAATGCATTTTTTTTTTTAAAATATTGTGTTCTGTGATATGAGAATGGATAAAAAATGAATGCCTGTGAATGCTAAGGGTCAAGGTCATTCACTGACCTTGACCAAAGGTCACTTGTATTGCGGGTCTATTAACATATTAGAATACATTTTCTCTAACACCACTGGTTCAATTTCATTTAAAATTTTATATGCAGCCTTAAGACACTTAGGGAACAAAAATTTATTCGGATGGTCCAGGTCACATGACCAAGTATGGTAGAAACCTTAAAACTCTTCTTCTCCATAACAACTGGTCTGATTGTCTTGAAACTTGGTATGTATCATCGGGTGACTGAGTACTACCAAGTTTGCAAAAATGATGACCCTAGGTTGGCGTTGATCTATTTTACGCCAAGGCCAAATTTGGCTCCTAAGGCTTTTCAATGGGAAAAGGGAAATCACTGCATTTTAAGAAAAAAATATTGTGTTCTGTGATATGAGAATGGATAAAAAAGGAATGCTCGTGAATGCTAAGGTCATTCATTGACCTTGGCCGAAAGTCACTTGTATTGCAGGTCTATTTACATATTAGAATAAATTTTCTCTAACACTACTGGGGCAATTTCATTTAAATTTTATATGCAGCCTTAGGACACATAGTGAACAAACATTTATTGGGCTGGTCCAAGTCCCATGACCAGGATGGCTGCCATTCCCAAATATGGTAAAAACCTTAAAAAATTCTTCTCCAGAACCACTGAGCCGATTGTCTTGGAACTTGGTATGTAGCATCGGGTGACTGAGTACTACTAAGTTTGCAAAAATGATGACCCTAGATCGACCTTGACCTATTTTACGCCAAGGTCAAATCTGGCTCCTAAGACTTTTCAATGGGAAATAGGTAAATCAATGCATTTTTCGAAAAATAGTGTAGTCTCTGATATGAGAATGGGTAAAAAATGAATGCATGTGAATGCTTAGGGTCAAGGTCATTCATTGACCTTGGCCCAAGGTCAATTGTATTGCAGATCTATTTACATATTAGAGTACTTTATCTCTAACACCACTGGGCCAATTTCATTTAAATTTTATATGCAGCCTGAGGACACATAGTAAACAAAAAATTATTGGGATTGTCCAGGTCACATGACTAAGATGGCAACCATGCCCAAATATGGTAAAAACCTTAAAAAAACCTTCTGCTCCAGAACCTCTGGGCCGATTGTCTTGAAACTTGGTATGTAGCATCTGGTACTGAGTACTATCCAGTTTATAAACATGATGACGCTAGGTTGACCTTGACTATTAAGGCCAAGGTAAAATTTGGCTTCTAAGGATTTTCACTTGGAAATAGGTAAATCAATTCATTTTTCTAAAAATATTGTGGTCTGTGATATGAGAATAGGTTAAAAATGAATGTCTATGAATGCTTATGGTCAAGGTCATTTGGTGACCTTGTCCCAAGGTCACTTGTATTGCAGGATCATTTACATAGTAGAAAACATTTTCTCTCTAACACCACTTGGCCAATTTCATTTGAATTTTATATGCATCCTTAGGACACTTAGAGAACAAAAATTTGTTTGGATGGTCCAGGTCAGATGATCAAGATGTTTGCCATGCCCAAATATGGCAAAAACTTTAAAAAACCTTCTTTGCCAGAACTACTGGGCCAAATGTCTTGAAACTTGGTATGTAGCATCGGGTGATTGAGTACTACCAAGTTTGCAAAAATAATGACCCTCTGTTGACCTTGACCTATTTTGCACCAAGGTGTGTGTGTTAACATTTTTGTGTCCGCTCCATAACTTTTAAACTGCATGACATATTTTCATGAAACTTCACAAAAATGTTAAACACAATGAGACGACGTGCAAACACATGAACCGTAACTCTTGCTTTCCTACTTTCAGAGTTATTGCCCTTTGAATATGATAACTTGCAAGTTTTACCATATACTCGTGTCCGCTCTGTAACTTTAAACCGTTTGATATAATTTCATGAAACTTCAAACAAATGTCAAGCAAGATAAAAGGATGGGCAGAACACAAGAACCATAACTCTTGTTTGCATGCATTATAAATTATTTCCCTTTAAAGATAGTAAATTATTTACGTGTCCGCTCCATAGCTTTTACACTGCTTGACATATTTTCATGAAACTTCACATAAATGTTAAACACCATGAGACGACGTGCAGAACACATGAACCGTATCTCTTGCTTTCCTACTTTCAGAAGAATTGCCCTTTGAATATTATAACTTACAATTTTACCATACACTTGTGTCCACTCTGTAACTTTAAAACCGTTTGAGATAATTTCATGAAACTGCAAACAAATGTAAAGCAAGATAATAGGATGGGCAGAACATAAGAACCATAACTCTTGTTTGCATACATTATAAATTTTTTCCCTTTGAAGATAGTAAATTATTTCTGTGTCCGCTCCATAACTTTTAAACTGCTTGACATATTTTCATGAAACTTCACATAAATGTTAAACACCATGAGACGACTTGCAGAACACATGAACCGCAGCTCTTGCTTTCCTACTTTCAAGTTATTGCCCTTTGAATATTAAAAGTTGTAATTTTTACCATACACTTGTGTCCGCTCTGTAACTTTAAAACCGTTTGAGATAATTTCATGAAACTTCAAACGAATGTAAAGCAAAATAATAGGATGGGCAGAACACAAGAACCATAACTCTTGTTTGCATACATTATAAATTTTTTCCCTTTGAGTGAGTTTTAGTTTTACGTCCCACCAACAGCTAAGGTCATACGGAGACGGGACCTCGGTTTAAAGACTCATCCGAAAGTCTGGAGAAGCCCGGGATCGATCCTGCGATCCCCGGTTTACAAGGCGAGTAGCGTAACCACTGCACCACGGAGGCTTCTTTTTCCCTTTGAAGATAATAAATTATATGTCTGTTAACATCTTCGTGTCTTCTCCATTACTTTTAAACGGCTTGACATATTTTCATGAAACTCCACACGAATGTTGAACACCATGAGACGACATGCAGAACACATGAACCATAACTCTGGTTTTCCTACTTTCGGAGTTATTGCCCTTTGAATATTGAAAATGGCATTTTTATGGAATATGGCCTGTATATGCAAAGAAACTTTTGACATTGATATTTTCAGCTGAGGCGATGGCACTGTCCGGGGGTATACGTGCCCCACTGGGCACTTTGTCTAGTCTCTAAAACGACTGGGCCATTTTCATTTAATTTACATGCAGCCTAAGGACTGTAAGGGAACAATTTATTCAAATGTTCCAGGTCACATGACCAAAATTGCCACCATGCCTGAATATGGTAAAAACCTTAAAAAGCTTCTGCTCCATAACTAATGGGCCGATTGTCCTGAAACTTGGTATGTAGCATTTGGTGACTGAGTACTAACAAGTTTGCAACAATGATGACAATAGGTTGACCTTGACCTATTTTACATCAAAGTCAATTTTTTGGTATGGCTTTTAAATGGTGAAAAGATCGAACAATGCATTTTTCGAAAAATATTGGGGTCTGTGAGAATAGATACAAAATGAATGCTAAATGGTCAAGGTCATTTGATGACCTTGGCACAACGTCACTTGGATTGCAGGTCCATTGACATTTCAAAATACATTTTTTCTGAAACCACTGAGCCAATTTCATTTGATTTTTATATAATGGACATGGGGTTATGCCAGTTTAATTGAATGGTTCAGGTCATGTGATCAAGATGGCCTCCATGTCCTATTATGGTAAAAACCTCAAAAAAATCTTCATCTCCAGAATCACTTGGCTGATTGTCTTGAAACTTGGTATGTAGCATCAGATGATTGAGTACTTGCAAATTTGCACAGGGCTCAGGGGAGCGACCAGGACCGCAGGATCCCCTTGTTTGTAAACGTTTCGTTTCCGGATGACTCCTCCTACATTTTTCATCCGATTAAGCTGAAACTTCATATCTAGTTAGACCATGATGTGGGGCAGCGCATATTGTTTCGAGGTTACCGCCCACCAAATAATAATAGAGTTATGCCCTTTTGAAAAATTATGTTAACATTTTGTTCCGGATAACTCCTACAATTTACATTTGATGATGCTGAAACTTTACATACAGTAAGACCATGATATGGAACAAAGTATAATATCTTGAGGTTACGGTCCGCCAAATATTACCAGAGTTATACCCTTTATACAGATTTTTCTAAACATTCCATTTCCTGATAACTCCTCCCACATTTTACATCTGATGAAGCTGAAACTTTACATATAGTAAGAAAAAGATATGGAACAGCCCATATTATTTTGAGGATGCAGTCCGCCAAATATTACCAGAGTTATTCCCCTTTCACAGAATTTTCTGAACATATTTCGGTCCTCGCCCATCGGGTTTGAAGAAATAGATGGGCTGCATGATGCTACCATGCAGAGCTGAAACCGACCCGCACAAGTGTACTGGTAAACTACTGTGTACTGGTTCCCATTATAGCTCGGGAGCCAAAAAATGGTCACATTCTGAGGCCCACTTGTTTTAAGTAGAGTAATGTAGGGAAGGCCTTTTAGAATCTTTTTGCCTGAAACGCCTTTGATATTTGGTACACAGCTTTGTCTTGTTTCTCAAAACTAAGGGGCTCACAAAATTCATTTCTGTGTCCTATGGTATATAGTTGGGGAGCCAGGTTGCGTAGCACATTTGGAAGCATGTCTGACTGAGAAGCTAGAGGTTGCGCGTTTGAGACCTAATCTGGCCATTTACTTCCATGGAAATTAATCATGAAACATTTTCTAACATCATTCTAATCCCTTCTGTTGATTCAACAGGGGCATTTGTTAGTTACTGGCGAACATAGTCGTATGAAGAGAAACCATATTCCTTTACAATGAGGGAATTAGGGCCTTCCATTAAAATGTGAGACCCATAGTTTACTATTTAGCATACTACAGTGTTAAGGTGTCTCCCACATTAGAACTACAAGCCAAGCCCCTTTGGTCCCGATTGGCCCAGCTCAGAGTGACACATTGCGACTGGTCAGTGTCCGTTCTGCATCACCCGTCGTGCAGCTTCAACAATAGCTTGAAAAGGCTACTCATCATAAAACCCTTTTGGTTTATTTCGCCCAAACATAACAGGACTGTTGTTTATTTTGATCTCTACCAAAATCGTTAAAACGGCTCCACTCCAATGAAAATGATGGCCATCAGAGCTTAAGACAAAAACAAATAAAAGCCTTCTCCTCGTAAACGTTGAGGCAAATTTCATTCAAACTTCACAGGATTGTTGCTTAGGTTACCCTCGACCGAAATAGCTACTCGTAGTTTCTGTTTCACTATAATACATAATAAATTGAAAATGCTTAATAAAACTACTTTTTCTAAAGCATTACAGGATTGTGCCCGGGTGGTCCTATACAAAAACCGCTATCGTCCTGAGAACAAGATGGCGACCAGAGCTAAGAATAGTAAAATCTTTAAAATGACAACTCTTCCACTTCCATTCAAGCTTTACATGAATGTTATTTAGGAGACCCTCTACCAAAATGGCTTAAACGGTTCTGCTCCAGTGAACTAAAAACTAGGACTAAAAATTAAACATAAAAAACACTTTCAAAGACTACTCCTACTATAACCTAAGGCAAATTTCATTCAAACCCCCATGATTGTAGATGATCAAAATGGCCACAAGAGACAAAAACAGAACAATCCTTAAACTAACAACTCTTCCTATACTGTATAGCTAATTTTAAATTTTGAATATGAAAGTCCAAGGAGATAAAAATTCTAATTATTAATACAAAATTTAATAAGGATAGCAGATATCATACTCATTTCAGAATCAGAATCAGAATCAGAATTGTAACTGGTGACACGTCAAATGACATTCATACACCAGGACCTGTGATGTGGGAAGTTAGTCCCTAGCTCTAACCAAAGAGGTAAATTTAGCTACACAATCATCAGCACCTTCAGCCGTCGAAACAATCGAATCGGGAAGGGCATTCCAATCTCTAATGGTTCTGGGGAAGAACGACTCTTTATAAATGTCAGTTCTTGCACTAAGGGTCTGAAACGCCAACGAATGATGATTTCTACAGTGTCTAGCTGGGGGAACAAGGTCATCTGTTGGAATGCTGGCAGCACCCTTTAGACCTTAAAAGGATTAGCCTACTGTCTTTTCTCCTTTTCTTGAGAGACTCCCATTTTAATTTTCCAAGTATTCCAGTCATGCTCCCAGTTTCAAAGCAGTAATTGCCTGTTACAAATCTAGCAGCTCTATTCTGAACTTTCTCAATTTCATCGTTAAGGACCACTCCACTGGGGTCCCAGATACAACTACCATATTCCAAGATTGGGCGAACAAGACCTTTATATGCTGCCTCTTTTACATCCTGAGGGCACTGATGAAGATTTCGCCTCAGGAAACCAAGCGTTCTATTTGCCTTAGTACACATGTTGCTAATATGAGTATTCCATCTCAAGTTGTGTGAGATTGTCACTACAAGGTATTTAATGGAGTCCACATTCTCGACAGTTGATCGACTGAGAATTTTTGGGTATATGCTGTTTGCGAGCACTTGTATCTTTTTGGCTATTTGAAAGGTAGTTAGATCGTAGTACCAAAGCGTTAATCCCAAATCATTAATCCGTAGACAAATGGCAAATATCAATGTTCAGACCAACAGACATGGACTCCAGAAGAGTGTAATCAGGCGTCCTAGGATAGTAAGCTTTACTTGGTAAGCAAGCTTCGCGAACCATGCCTATCGACCTGAACGAAGAAAAGGAGTAAAGGCCGAGAAGGGTATGACCGAGATTTTGCAAGTCTTCCGATGGCTTTCGATTGGCAAACACATCAGGAATAATTCTGGAAATGGCCACATTGTACGGATCAACAAGATCATGGTGCCTCCCATAGAACTTCTTTCATGTTGATACCTTTATGGTTTTTTGATACCCCTGGCATAACAACATGTGAGCACCTTCCTACGTTCCAAAAAATTGTGTACTCTGTATGTGCTTATTACAGTATCGCCTATGTTTGAAGTCATATAAAATACTGTGCTTTAATATGACCATGTTATTTCCATAAGAGCCTATATAGTATAGCTGAACATTTGGCAGGCATCGCATAATGCTTTTATGTTCAAAAACAATTTTATAGTAAGTTAGTGTTAGGATGATATTCATTGTATTCTGTTTAAGTGAGTAAAAAGAATATTAGCTGGAAGATAATCGCTGTCATTACGAAAACACGCCTAAACAAATACATTGTAAACTATACCGCTAAAAAAGGGCAAATTTTTAGATGAAAACTTGTGGTATTTTTCTCATTTCTGCTCTAAAATATTAGGTTTGTCCCTGTAAACCCCAGTTTTAAAATATAAAAGTTGGTTTATGGGGGTAAGAATTATATAGGCGTGTTTTTGTGATGATACTCATGTTGAACCTTCTTTCAAGAGCATTATTTAAGTAATCTGTCTTTTTGTTTCTAATACATGTATATTGAATTACGCCATGAGTAACGAGAGCTACGCCTATTATAATAATTGAGCCCCGCCAAGCGAATTTGTGTCTTCGAGCATTCCTTCATGACAAATTTTAACTGCGCATGCCCAGCCATTCGGAGGGGCCAGGGATATGGCTTTCTGTCTGAAGGTTCCTCTTGATTCACTGCTTGTATGAGCGAGCAGCGAAGGTTCTGGCGATACTGCGCGGATACGCAGACTCGCCTGAACCTTCGCTGCTCGCATAGGCGATAAGTACCAAACTGGCTTGACGGGGGCCCATATTTCCTTAAGATTACTTGTATTACAGGAGCTGCAAAAGGCTAGAGGCAATACTGAGGTCATGCTAACATTGGCGATACACAGAGAAATTACGTGTGCCAGCTTGTATCCCGAAAACAAGAGGAGAGTCACTGAAAATGTTAGTGGTGTTTGTTATTGAACTTAGAAATCTGTTTTAAGTCTGTGGTTGTTAGTTAGCTTTAGCAGTGAAATCCTTTACAACGTAGGCGAAAATATAGGCTACAAATCCCTGCTAAACAAAACCGTCATTTGAATTTATTGCTTTGGCCGTGTATTTTGTCATGTATTATTTTGTCATGTATTATATCTTCTTCTCAGGAACGTAATGACCAGTGAGCTTCAGACTGGGTATACAACATAAGGGGCTTTGGTGTTATCAAGTTTGTAAAAATGATGACGTTAAGTTGAGCTTGACCTATTTTATGTTAAGGTCAACTTAGGTCAATCAGACATTTGTATAGAAAAAAAAGAGAAAACAGGATTTTTTCCGATTCTATTGTAGCCTGTGGCATCAGAATTGATATTTGCAATCAGCTGAATGAAAAAATTATCAATTACAAAGGTCAAGGTCATCTATTGACCTTTTTGTCCTCGATGACTCAGATTCAGTATTTTTATCTTCTTCACCGAAACCGCTGGCTAATTGAAACCAAATTACATGTGGAGCCCCTATCAGATGAGGCAATAAAAAATTATTCGTGGGATTTGAGTCACATCACTAAGATGGCCGCCATCCCCATATATGGAAACAAAAACTTTGGAATCTTCTTATCGGGTACCAAATGGTAGATGACCTTGAAACTTTGTTATCTTGGAAAGTAGAAGTAAAACAAAGATCAGGAATCGATACAATTAACTTACTCCACCCATCAAAGACACCAAAGTGAAAGAAACACAAACATGAAGCGACCAGACCATAATGGAAACCTAAACTTAGGAAGGCCATAAGGACAGTTACTTTCCCACAAAATGGCCCAATGGCCATCCAAAATAAAAAGACACAAGTGATATACACAGTAAGTTTTTGTTTGTTTGATTTGAGGTTTAACGTCCCCGTCAACACTGTAAAGGTCATTTTGGAGACGTTGCTTCTAATTTTGTGGGACTTTTACCCGACATTGAGATGAAATGACATCTCAAGCCCGGTCGCCCAATGAAACCAAAAGGGTTTATTAGCATGGACGGTCTGCCTCGCACCCCGGTTCCTTGACAGGCTTAGATCCTCTAAGCGGTTTACCAGTACTAGTGTACGGGCCGAATTCAGCTCTGCCTGGAAGCATCATGCCGCCCATATTTTTCTTCAAGCCCCTATGGGCGGGGGCCGACACACAGTAAGTAACAAACAACAACATAAATAAGCCGC
The DNA here is from genome assembly GCA_963580285.1 of Lucinisca nassula. NCBI lineage: Eukaryota > Metazoa > Mollusca > Bivalvia > Lucinida > Lucinidae > Lucinisca > Lucinisca nassula. Next base: position 64,018,489 of record OY757013.1, on the reverse strand, counting down.
CACAGAAGAACCGCCTTTGAACGGTCAGTGAAAAGAATTCCACTGGGTGGGGGGGGGGGGCTTAAATCGATTTTACATGGCCATAATCCTCGCCCTTACTTCTGTCGCGGTATTACACTAATTTTGTTTAGTCCGCATGAAGGAGTATTTGGGACCAGGGCTCTATCAAATTTGTTGAAATGGTGACCTTCATTTGGCCTTGACCTATTTAACGCCAGGTTCAACTGGTCACTTGGACCTTTATATGGGGAAAAGGGCAAAACAGTGGTTTTTTCCGATGCCTGAGGCATCCGAACTGATATTTGTAGCCATCTAAATGGAAGTTTATCATTTTTAAAGGTCAAGATCATTTACTGACCCTTTTCCTGGATGGCTCAGATGCAGTATTTTAAACTCAAACCGGCGACCCCTTGCTTACAAGGCAAGTGCTCTACCGACTAAGCTATCCGGGCGCTGATAACATTTCTCTAATTGCGAAATTTTGTAAACTTAGTAAATAAACAGCACTATTGATGAGGTGCGGGGAACCCTTTTACAGGGTCGACAACTGCACTTCGCCCCGGCTGTTGCAAATAAATACATAAATCTTTAAGAAATTAAATTGGAAAAATGCGACCAGAACCGGAGCCTTTATGTCATGTGGCAATATAAATTTATGTGTGGGATTGAACTCCCATAAATAAGAAATGGCTGCCATGCGCATATACATGTATTTTAAAAACCCTTTGCAAATCGTTTTCTCTGGAACCAAATGGCTGATGACCTTGAAACTTGGTATGTAGCATTTGGAACTCGGCAGCTCTGAGTTTTTTTCAGATGGAAACTTTGGTTGACCATGACTTACTTTAAGTCATGGTCAACATTTACTCCAACAGTCATTTAGTCCTCACATTTGTTTATCTCTGTGGCTGTTTGATTTTTGTGTTCTCGGAGATGTTGCAGTGATGAGTTAAGAAATTAGTTAAGAAGCCTTCATGTGGACTAAAAGAAAATAATTATTTGTCTTAATCGCGATAGACGTAAGGGCGTGGATTGCTGCCATCGATTAGATATGTTCTATAAAAGGGTTAAGCCTCCTAGTGTCAAAACTTTTCACTGACTGTTCCAAGGCGGTTATTCTGTCACAGTTTATTTTTATTAGCTCGCCTTACGAAAGTAAAGGGGGGGGCTATTGCCATACCCCGGGCATCCGTCGTCGGCGTCCGCATTTGGTTAAAGTTCACCTGCAGGCTCTTATATGTGATGTTTTACAAGTTTATTTTGAGTATATAATTGACAATTGAAAAAAAACAAAACAATATTTTACATTATCATTGTACTGTATTTTACAGGTCTTTTGGCTTAAAATTGGCCTTTTTTAGATGTGAATTTTTTGGTCTCTGTTACCTCCCTTATTTCCCTTTGTTAAAGTTTACCTGCAAGCTCTGTGTAGTGTAGTGGATAGAGCTCAGGACACTGAATCAACGGTTGTGGGTTCAAATCCCGGTGGAGGAAATTTATTTTTCATTTCTTTTTTTCGCTCACCTGAGCCGAAGGCTCCGGGGGAGCTATTGTGATCGGTCACCGTCCGTCGTCGTCGTCCGTCCGAATGTCCGTCCACAATTCCTTTAAACGACATCTCCTCCTAAACCACTGTACAGATTTTGACCAAACTTGGCAGAAATGATCTTTGGGTGGTCCTCTGTCAAAGTTGTTCAAAGAATTCCATTCCATGCAGAATTCTGGTGGCCATGGCAACAAAAGGGGAAAATAAGAAAAAAAGCTTTAAAAACTTTCTTGACTGAAATCAGAAGGCCCAGGTCTTTGATATTTGGTATAAAGCTTCATCTACTTGACCTCTACCAAGAATGTTCAAATTGTTGCCTTGACGTCAAAAATGGCCCCGCCTCGGGGCCCACTGGTTTTACATAGGCTTATATTGGGAAAACCTCTAAAAATCTTCTTGTCTGAAACCAGAAGGCCCAGGTCCTCGATATTTGGTATGAAGCTTCATCTAGTGGACCTCTACCAAGATTGTTCAAATTATAGCCCTGGGGCCAAAATGCCCCTGCGCCGGGGCCCTTTCGTTTTACATAGGGTTATATACGGAAAACCTTTAAAAAATTTCTTATCTGAAACCAGAAGGCCCAGGTCTTTGATATTAGGTATGAAGCTTTATCTAGAGGACCTCTACCTAGTTTGTTCAAATTATAGCCCCGGGGCCAAAAATGCCCCGCGCCAGTGCGCACTGGTTTTATGCAGGCTTATGATAGGGAAAACCTTTAAAAATCTTGTCTGAAACCAGAAGGCCCCAGGTCTTTGATATTTAGTATGAAGCTTCATCTAGCTGATGTCTACCAAGATTGTTCAAATTATAGCCCTGGGGTCAAAAATGCACACGCGCCAGGACCCACTGGTTTTACATAGGCTTATATAGGGAAATCCTTTGAAAATCGTCTTGTCTGAAACCAGAAGGCCGAGGTCTTTGATATTTGGTATGAAGCATCATCTAGTGGACCGCTATAAAGATTGTTCAAAGTATAGCCGTGGGGCTAAAAATGGCCTCACACGGGGGCCCACTGGTTGTTCATAAGCTTTTATAGGGATCCAAAACCTTTAAAAATCTTCTTGTCTGAAGCCAGAAGGCCCAGGTCTTTGATATTTGATATGAAGCTTCATCTAGTTGACCTCTACAAAGATTGTTCAAATTATAGCCCTGGGGTCAAAAATGCCCCCGTGCCGGGGCCCACTGGTTTTATGCAGGCTTATGATAGGGACATCTTTAAAAATCTTCTTGTCTGAAACCAGAAGGCACAGGTCTTTGATATTTAGTATGAAGCTTCATCTAGTTGACCTCTACCAAGATTGTTCAAATTATAGCCCTGGGACGAAAAATAGCCCCGCGTCGGGGCCCACTCGCTTTACATAGACATATTAGGGAAAAACCTTAAAAGTCTTGTCTCAAACACGACACTGGGGCGCGTGCAAAACTCTTAGCTCTTAGCTCAGGTGAGCGATATAGGACCATCATGGGCCGCTTGTTTTTTAAACACAGCGAGTTCGACTTTCAGGGTCCGGGCTCAAGGTCAAGGTCAGTGGAGCTAATTTTAGAAAACTTTGTCATCGCTCTAGTGTCTTCATCTATTGATGGATTTTAATATAACTTCACACAAATGTTGGGTATGATGATGTCTCGAGCGACTTTGACTTTCAGGGTCCGGGGCTCAAGTTAAGGTCCGAGGCTCAAGGTCACTGTAGCTATTTATAGAAAATCTTGTCATCGCTCTAGCGCTTACATGTATTGCTGGATTTTAATATAACTTCACTCAAAGGTTGGATATAATAATATCTCAAGCGCGTTCAACTTTAAGGGTCCGAGACTCAAGGTCAAGGTCACTGTGGCATTTTTTTTAGAAAAAAAACTTTCGTCATGGCTCTAGTGCCTACATTTATTGATGGATTTTAATTTTAACTTCAGACAAATGTTGGGCATGATGATATCTCGAGCAAGTTCGACTTTCAGGGTCCGGGGCGGAAGGTCAAGGTCACTGTGGCTATTTTTAGAAAACCTTTGTCATTGCTCTAGCCCCTGCATTTATTGATGGATTTTAATATAGCTTCACATAGGTGTTGGGAATAGTGATATCTCTAGCGAATTGGAAATTTGTTCATGGCTCTAGTGCCTACATTTATTGATGGATTTTATTATAGCTTCACACAAATGTTGGGTATGATGATATCTCCAGCAGGTTTGACTTTCAGGGTCCGGGGCTGAAGGCCAAGGTCACTGTGGCTACTTTTAGAAAAACTTTGTCATTGCTTTAGCCCCTGCATTTATTGATGGATTTTATTATAACTTCACGTGTGTTGGGTATGATGATATCTCTAGCGAGTTTGACTTTCAGGGTTCAGGGCTCAAGGTCACTGACGCTGTGGCTATTTTTAGAAAAACTTTGTCATCGCTCTAGCGCCTACATTTATTGATGGATTTTAATATAACTACACACAAATATTGCATCTGATAATATCTCGACCGAGTTCGACTTTTAGGATCCTGGCCTCATTCGACTGTTAGGAGCCTGGCCTCAAGGTCAAGGTCACTGGCTAATATTAGAAAACTTTGTCATCGCATTTATAAGTACAACAAATGTTGAGTTTGACAATATCTCAATCAAGTTGACCTTCAGCGTCCTAAGCTCAGGGTCACTGTTGCTTTTGCATTACTGGCTGTACTTTCTGATTCTCTTTAAAATGCTGCAGTCTGTTTAGCTCTTTTACATAAGAAAATGGCTTTTTTTTGCCAAACCTGCAAAACTGAATTGTTCCATTTTTTTCTTTTTGCAAATAAAAACACTTTAAACAAAATTTCTTCTTCAGTGTTTCTTAGGGGAACCATCTGGTTCTAATTCGATTGCTGCAGTCTGTTGCTCTGTTTTACAGAAGAACAATTTCATTTTTGATAACTTGCCCCCATCCAACTTAGGACCTCAAAGGCGAGCTATGTTGTCGTCTGACAACTCTTGTTAGCTCGGCTGTTTTCGAAGAAAACGACGAGGTATTGTCATAGCTCTGGCGTCGTCTGTGTCGTCGTCGTCGTCTGCGTCGTCGTTCAAAAACTTGGACAATTTGTAATATCTCTGTCATTACTGAACGTATTTACTTGAAACTCAGACTAGTTGTTCATTACGAAAAGGGGAACTCATACCAATAGGTGAGGTAACCTCAAAATATTTTTGGCACAGTTATGCCCCTTTTTCGAATTTTTGCAGCCGAACGTTGGCACCCACATGCGGTGTTCTTGTTATAGTTTGTCGTTGAATGTGTGTGTAGAAGCCTCCGTGGTCTAGTAGTTATGCTACTCGTCTTGTAAACCAGGGGTCGCAGGATCGATCCCGGGCTTCTCCAGACTTTCGGATGAGTCTTTAAACCGAGGTCCCGTCTCCGTATGACCTTAACTGTTGGTGTGACATAAAACTCAAACACTCACTCACTCTTTGAATGTGTCTATCGCTTATATCTTTTTGTTTTGGATAGCCAATTGGCAATTTTATGGGAAAGTAACTGTACTTTTTGCTTTCCGCTTTTGATGTTTCCGTAAGGGTCTTGTTATTTCATGTTTGTGTTTCTTTCCCGTTGATGGGAGATGTGGGTCAATAGTATTGGTTCATGACCATTGCCTTTACTTCTATTTTGATCACTTAACCTTTGTATGTGAAGGAGGTAAAACTATGGATTTTTATGTCCCCAGTAGCGATAGCGGGTACATATTGTTTTTGCCCTGTCTGTTTGTTTGTTGGTATGTTTTTTGTTTGTTCGTCGGCAACTTTAACGTTGGTCATAACTTTCGAACATAACTTTTGAGATAGAGCATTCATATTTGGCATGTAGGTTCCTTGTGACAAGAGCTTCACATTCATGCAAAAACGTTTGACCTGTTACCTTGACCTTGATGTGTGACGAACTTTGAAACAAAAAAAGGCCTTGCCGGGACCATGTTCGTGTTAGACAAACACATTTTTCTTGTTCTTATTCTGTTGTAGTCGGTGGTATCAGAATTAATATCCCAAGCAATTTTGCTCAGAGGGTGACCTTTGGTTGACCTTGACTATTTTAAGTCAATGTCATATTTGGTCACTTGGGCATTTTTAATGGGAAAAAGACAAAACAGTTGATTGTTTTTAGCTCACCTGCACGTAGTGACGAGGTGTGCTTTTGGGGTCACTATTTGTCCGCCGTGCGTGCGTGTGTGCGTAATTTTTTTCTTCAAACGACATTTCCTCCTAAACCACTGATCGGATTTTGACCAAACTTCACAGGAATGATCCGTAGGTGGTCGCTTTCAATTTTTTCAAATGGTTCCGGTCCATTGCACATCAAGTTCACAGGAGCTAAAAAACAGATTTTTTAAATGAAAACTTTAAAAATCTTCTTCTTTGAAACCACAAGGCCCAGGTCTTCGATATTTGGTATGAAGCTTCATCTAGTGGACCTCTACCAAGATTGTTCAAATTATTGCTCTGGGGCCAAAAATGCCCCCGTGCCGGGGCCCACCCGTTTTACCTAGTCTTAAATAGGGAAAACATTTAAAAATATTCTTGTCTGAAACCAGAAGGCCCAGATGTTTGATATTTGGTGTGAAGCTTCATCTAGTGGACCTCTATCAAGATTTTTAAAGCTGGCGGGCCACAAATGCCCCGCCTCGGGGCCCTTTGGTTTATATTGACTTATATAGGGAAAATCTTTAAAAATCTTCTCTGAACCGCAAGGCCTAGGTCTTTGATATTTGATGTGTAGCTTCATCCAGTGGTGCCCTACCAAGATTGTGCAAATTATAGCCCTTGGGCCAAAAATGCCCCCGCTCCATCTGCAAGGCCCAGGTCTTTGATATTTGTTGTGAAGCTTCATCTAGTGGACCTCTGTCAAGATTGTTCATATTATAGCCCAGGGGCCAAAAATGCCCCCGCCCAAGGGTCCTTGGTTTTACATTGGCTTATATAGGGAACAACTTTAAACATCTTTTTCTCTGAAACCACAAGGCCCAGGTCTTTGATATCATCTAGTGGACCTCTACCAAGATTGTTCATATTATAGCCCTTGCGCGAAAAATGCCCGCCCATGGGCCGTTTGGTTTTACATTGAATTATATGGGAAAATGTTTTAAAAATCTGATTCTTTGAAAGCACAAGGCCCAGGTCTTTGATATTTTGTGTGAAGCTTCATCTAGTGGTCTTCTATCAGGATTGTTCCGGCCCCGCCCATCGGGGCTTGAAGAAATATATGGGCGGCATGATGCTTCTACGCAGAGCTGATTCAGACCCGAACACGAGTACTGGTAAACCGCTTAGAGGAAGCCTGCCCAGGCAAAGCGGTGCACACGAGTCGAACCGTCCATGCTTATAAACCCTATTGGTTTCATTGGGCGACAGGGCTTGAGATGTCATTTCATCACAATGTCGGGTAAAAGTCCCACAAAATTGGAAGCAACGTCTCTACAGTGACCTTTACAGTGTTGACGGGGACGTTAAACCTCAAATCAAACAAACAAATCAGGATTGTTCAAATTATAGCCCTCGGGCAAAATATGCCCATACCCTGGGGCCCTTTGGTTTTGCAAAGATATTTATGGAGAAAATCTTAAAAAATCTTCTTCTCTGAAACCACAAGGCCCAGGTCTTTGATACTTGGATGTGAAGCTTCATTTAGTGGACCTCTATCAAGATTGTTCAAATTAAAGCCCTAGGGTCAAAAATGCGCCCACCATTGGACCCTTTGGTTTTACATAGACTTATGTAGGTAAAATCTTTAAAAATCTTCTTGTCTGAAACCAGAATGTTCAGGTCTTTGATATTTGGTATGAAGCTTCGTCTAGTGGACCTCTATCAAGATTATTCAAATTATAGCCCTTGGGCCAAAAATGCCCCCTTCCCCAGGGCCCACTGAGTTAACATTGACTTATATAGGGTAAATCTTTATAAATATTCTTGTCTGAAGCCAGAAGGCTCAGTTCTTTGATATTTGGTATGAAGCTTTGTCTAGTGGACCTCGACCAAGATTGATCAAATTATAGCCCTGGGTCCAAAAATGGCTCTGCCCCGGGGCCCACTGGTTTTACATAGACTTATTTAGGGAAAACCTTTGAAAATCTTCTTGTCTGAAACCAGAAGGCCAAAGTCTTCTTTAAAGGGTTGATTGTATCGATTCCTGATCATTGCCTCCACTTCTATTTTGATATTTGGTATGAAGCTTCATGTAGTTGCCCTCTAGGTTATGATCCTGGAAAAGGAGGTTGTGGACCCAGCTTTTAGCCATGTATGAGACAATAGTCACATTTGATTGGATATAATTATGAAACTGATGAGAAATACTTAGCTGTTATTTTTTTTCTTGCAGGGTATTATATGTGCATTAAACACATAAAGGAAACAAAGTGAACTGTCTCCTGAATTTTCTGTTGTGATAATAATTGTACATGTGGTATCTCTGAATTTCCAAGACTGGATTTTCACTTTGAGGCAGGGTTACCTCCCTTAGACAGTTAGAATGCTTGAAATTGCCACATGACACCCTTGTTTTTTGGTATAATTTTGTAGTTGGCAGTTTGTTTACCATGTTTTGGGGTAAGAAAATCCATTTGAAATGCAGATTTATCAGGTACAGGGTCAAATATTAATATGTAAGCTTATGGAAATGTAAATAGAAGACCATAACCTAAACCGAAAGTAGAAAAAATCATCACCTCTGTCCTGTTTTTGGTCATTACATAATATTTTAACAAATGTGTAGGTTCTATCTAATTCTGTGTCATAAATTGGATCTTCCTGACATGTATTTTGCTTCAAAAACTGTAAAATTTGTAACTTTAGTGCTAATTTAGGTCTAACTGGGCCATTTGATCTATTTTGTGATTCTGATCCATGTAAATGTGGGGGGTGGGGGGGGGGGGGGTTGTTAGGGGTTGGGGATGCTTTGCTCTTAAGCCATGTAAATCAGTGTTGTCATTGATCTGTTTGAAAAAGTCTTGCAGTAGGTGTATGAACATAAACATAAGAAAAAGAATCTACTCCATCTGGAATATATGGCATCAGGCTTGGTCCAAAGCAAAATTTCAAAATTATCTCTCCGAACAGCCCGCTGCAATATCGCGACAAGTTTTCTCATCCGTTATAAGTTCTAATTGGTTAGATTCATGTCACTGGATCTGAACAGATATTTTCAGCTGTTTCTCATGGCATGAAGGCATTTATGATCATTTTCATCAATGTTTTGTCTTCAAAATATCCTCAAAATGCCTTTTTTTACTTAAAATAGGGGGTATAGGTGTAGGAACAGCCATAACTTCTACTTAGGAAAGCTATTTAGGCATAATTTAGTGCATTTTAGGACTGAAGTATTCCAAAGACACATGAGAAGAACCACTGATGCAAGCCGGTTTCTGGGTTCCAGTCCAGAAAGAGGTAAACTTTGCGCTTTTTCACAAAATATGGTTTGTTCGGCTTTCATCATAAAATCTGAAGGCGATAACTTTTTTGCAAACTTGAGTGATTCTTTGTCACTGAACAGTTAGTATGCATGACTACAATATTAGATATGATCTAAATTTCTATTTGGCAATTCTTTTGATGGATTATGAAGAAAATAAGGTTTGGTTTAAGGTTATGATCCTGGAAAAGGAGGTTGTGGACCCAGCTTTTAGCCATGTATGAGACAATAGTCACATTTGATTGGATATAATTATGAAACTGATGAGAAATACTTAGCTGTTATTTTTTTTCTTGCAGGGTATTATATGTGCATTAAACACATAAAGGAAACAAAGTGAACTGTCTCCTGAATTTTCTGTTGTGATAATAATTGTACATGTGGTATCTCTGAATTTCCAAGACTGGATTTTCACTTTGAGGCAGGGTTACCTCCCTTAGACAGTTAGAATGCTTGAAATTGCCACATGACACCCTTGTTTTTTGGTATAATTTTGTAGTTGGCAGTTTGTTTACCATGTTTTGGGGTAAGAAAGTCCATTTGAAATACAGATTTATCAGGTACAGGGTCAAATATTAATATGTAAGCTTATGGAAATGTAAATAGAAGACCATAACCTCTACCAAAATTGTTCAAGTTAGTGCCCTGGGGCCAAAAAAAGGGCCCATCCCGGAGCCCACTTGTTTAACATACACTTATATTGGGAAAACCTTTGAAAATCTTCTTGTCTGAAACCAGAAGGCCAAGGTCTTTGATATTTGGTATGAAGCTTTGTTTTTGTGGATTTCTACCGAGATTGTTCAAATTATTACCCTGGGTCCAGAAATGGCCGCGCCCCAGGGCCCCGAAGGTTTTATATAGACTTGTATGAGAAAAACCTATAAAATCTTCTTGTCTGAAAGTAGAAGGCTCCGGTCTTGGATATTTGGTATGAAGCTTCACTTTTAAGACCACTACCAAGATTATGCAAATTAAAGCCCTGGGGCCAATAATGGCTCGCCCCAGGGCCCACTTGTTACCCTTTGGATCATGGCCCTCTTGTTTATTCCTTTGTAGCCAATGGCTTCAGAATAAATATTTGCAGTGAGTTAAATGAAAGTTGATAATAGGCCAAGGTGGCTACCGTGAGAACTGGAAACTCTTCATAGCTGCAAGGGGCTGGGGCAAGTTTTTCACACTTGACCTCTGGTGAGCCTAGTGGCTGATCTGATTTATTTTTAAAAAGAAATCTGATATTTTCCTCTTGAGTTATTGCCGTTTGAACAATTCGTCATTTTAACCTTGTAAGCAAGATATCTCTAAAACAGTATAAGATATTGCTTTGAAACTTGTTAGACTGATAGGGACTGATACGTAAATGACCTGGTTAACTTTTGAAAACAAGCCGAAATTTCTTTTTGAGTTATGGCCCTTTGAACATTTCGGCATTCTAATCTTGTGAGCAACATATCTGCAGTGAAGGCATTAATCATGAATTGTTAAATTAACATTACTGTAAGGAAAACGTAACAGGTAGAAAGCCAAAATGACAGTTATTTTACCACACAATGGCCAAAAAGCTATCCAAAATAGTGAAAAAATCAGCAGTACACACTTCTGACCACCGCCGATCGGGGCTTGGAGAAATAGATTGGGCTGCATGTTGCTTCCACGCAGAGCTTAAACTGACCAAACATGAGTACTTGTAAGCCGCTTAGAGCATCTAAGCCTGCCCAAGCAAAGTGGTGTTAGTCAAACTGTCCAATGCATAATAGCCTTTTGGTTTCATTGGGCGGCAGGGCTTGGGGTGTCATTTCATCACAATGTCTGGCAAACGTCCAACAAATTGGAAGCAACGTCTCAAAAATGATTTTTATAATGTTGAAGGGGACGTTAAACCTCAGTTGACAAAAACAGCAGTACACACAGAAAAGACGAACTGCCATAAGAAACAATAAGAGCTATGCCCATATGTGGAATTTCGAAAATATATAAGTCACTTATATCGATTTAATCCTCATCCTTGTTTTTGTGGTGGCTCACACAAATAATTTGTTCAGTCCGCATGTAGGCTTTCTAACTCATCAGTGCTATATCTCTGAGAACATAAAAATCAAACGACTACAAAGATGAAACAGCGACCAGGGATTGACAGAATGAAATAACTGAAATGTTGCAACAGACTCCAGTGGGCCTGGCCATGAAACATTTGCAACAAAGCCAATTCCTATTTCTAAGGAACTTTGAACGCTTCATGAATGAAACTTAGCACAAATTTGCATCTAGGAATGGCATCTTTAATGCAAAAATCCATATTTGACCTTGACCTACATTTTATGGTTGGTTGGTGCCTGATGCTCTGTCTCTGGTCGGGCTCATCGGAGTCTAACTGTTGGTTTTCTTTTGCTCCAGCATTTCAGTGGTTTCTTGCTGTCGAGTCCTCACCGTTGTCTCACCTCTGTGGTTCTTTGATTTCTGTGTTCTCGGAGATGTTGCACTGATGAGTTAGGAGGCCTTCATGCGGACTGAACAAAATTTTTTGTCTAAATCGCGACGGAAGTAAGGGCGAGGATTGTGGCCACGTAAAATCGATTTAAGCCCCCCAGTGGAAATCTTCCACTGACCGTTCCAAGGCGGCTCTTCTGTGGCGATTTATTTTTGTTGTTGTTTGTTACTTACTGTGTGTATCACTTGTGTCTTTTAATTTTGGATGGCCATATGGCCATTTTGTGGGAAAGTAACTGTCCATATGGCCTTCCTTTGTTTAGGTTTCCATTATGGTCCTGTCGCTTAATGTTTGTATTTCTTTCCCTTTGGTGTCTTTTATGGATGGAGTAAGTTAATTGTATCAATTCCTGATCTTTGTTTTACTTCTACTTTACTATTGCGTAAACCTCAGCGTTCATTTTAATGCTCGGTCCGTTCCTCAAGAACTGTAAGAGCTTCATTAATGATGCCGAGTACAAAATTGCATCTAGGAATGGCAACTTTAATGCAAGCAACCATATGTTACCTTGACTTACATTCCATAGTTTACCGACTTCGTGATCAATGGCATCAAAATAGAAGTGGAGGCAATGATCAGGATTCGATACAATCGACCCACAGCTCCCATCAGAGACACCAAAGGGAAAGAAACACAAACATGAAACAACAGACCTTAATGGAAACATCAATAGCGGAAAGCCAAAAGGACAGTTACTTTCCCACAAAATGGCCAATAGGCTATCCAAAATAAAATAATATAAGCGGCACAAAACACTCAAAGACAAACCATAACAAAAATAAACCGCGACAGAAGAACCGCCTTGGAATGGTCAGCGGAAGTGAACTCCACTGCGGGACTTAAATCAATTTTACGTGGCCACAATACTCGCCCTTACTTCCGTCGTGATTTAGACAAATCATTTGTTCAATCCGCATTAATGCCTCCTAACTCATCAGTGCAACAGCTCCGTGAACTAAACAAAAACAAAAAAACACAGAGATGAAACAACGGTGAGGACTCTCCGTTTCTCAAGTACTATTTGAGCTTCATTAAGAAGTGGCGGTACAAGCTTGCATCTAGGGATGTCAACTTTAATGCATGCGTCCATATTTGACCTTGACCTACATTTCATGGTACACTGACTTTGTTATCTACTGCATCAAACCTAGCATTCATCGTAATTATGCCCCCAACTTCGAAGAAGTTGTGGGGGCATATTGGTTTTGCCCTGTTCGTCCGTCCGTCCTTACGTCCGTCCCACTTTTTACTGCATAGCATAACTTTAGAACCATGGGTGCTAGGTTTTTGAAATTTCATATATGGATTCCTCATGAAAAAATAATTGACCCGTGTTTTTTTTCTCGTCAGGATTATGCCCCTTTTTTGAGTTATGCCCCTTTGCAAAAAATACTATGAAATCTTGTAAGCAAGATATCTCAAAAACTGTTTGAGCTATTGCCCTGAAACTTTACATGCTGGTTGGGGATGATGAGTAGATGAACTGATTAACTTTTGAAAAAAATCCGAAATTTTTTTCTTGAGTTATGGCCCTTTGAAATTTTTCGCGTTTTAAGTTTGTAAGCAAGATATCTAAAAAAACTATTTGAGGTTTTTCCCCGAAACTTCACAGACTTGTCGGGGATGATGAGTAGATGAACTGATCAACTTTTGAAAAAAATCCGATTTTTTTTTCTTGAGTTATGGCCCTTAGATTTTTTTCGTGTTTTCAGCTTGTAAGCAAGATATCTCAATAATTGTTTGAGCGATTGCCCTGCAACTTTACAAGCTGGTATGGGATGATGTGTAGATGAACTGATTAACTGTTGAAAAAAAATCCTATATTTTTTTCTTGAGTTATGGCCCTTTGAAATTTTTCGCGTTTTAAGTTTGTAAGCAAGATATCTCAAAAACTATATGAGGTTTTTCCCCAAAACTTCTAAGACTGGTTGGGTATGATGAGTAGATGAACTGATTAACTTTTGAAAAAAATCCAATTTTTTTTTCTTGAGTTATGGCCCTTTGATTTTTTCGTGTTTTCAGCTTGTAAGCAAGATATCTCAAAAATTGTTTGAGCTATTGCCCTGAAACTTTACAGGCTGGTTGGGGATGATGAGTAGATGAACTGATTAACTTTTGAAAAAAATCCGAATTTTTTTTCTTGAGTTATGGCCCTTTGAAATTTTTCGCGTTTTGGCGTCCTTCCGTCCTTCCGTCCTTACGTCCGTCCCACTTTTTACTGCATAGCATAACTTTAGAACCATGGGTGCTAGGTTTTTGAAATTTCATATATGGATTCCTCATGAAAAAATAATTGACCCGTGTTTTTTTCTCGTCAGGATTATGCCCCTTTTTTGAGTTATGCCCCTTTGCAAAAAATACTATGAAATCTTGTAAGCAAGATATCTCAAAAACTGTTTGAGCTATTGCCCTGAAACTTTACATGCTGGTTGGGGATGATGAGTAGATGAACTGATTAACTTTTGAAAAAAATCCGAAATTTTTTTCTTGAGTTATGGCCCTTTGAAATTTTTCGCGTTTTAAGTTTGTAAGCAAGATATCTAAAAAAACTATTTGAGGTTTTTCCCCGAAACTTCACAGACTTGTCGGGGATGATGAGTAGATGAACTGATCAACTTTTGAAAGAAATCCGATTTTTTTTTCTTGAGTTATGGCCCTTAGATTTTTTTCGTGTTTTCAGCTTGTAAGCAAGATATCTCAATAATTGTTTGAGCGATTGCCCTGCAACTTTACAAGCTGGTTTGGGATGATGTGTAGATGAACTGATTAACTGTTGAAAAAAAATCCTATATTTTTTTCTTGAGTTATGGCCCTTTGAAATTTTTCGCGTTTTAAGTTTGTAAGCAAGATATCTCAAAAACTATATGAGGTTTTTCCCCAAAACTTCACAGACTGGTTGGGTATGATGAGTAGATGAACTGATTAACTTTTGAAAAAAATCCAATTTTTTTTTCTTGAGTTATGGCCCTTTGATTTTTTTCGTGTTTTCAGCTTGTAAGCAAGATATCTCAAAAATTGTTTGAGCTATTGCCCTGAAACTTTACAGGCTGGTTGGGGATGATGAGTAGATGAACTGATTAACTTTTGAAAAAAATCCGAAATTTTTTTCTTGAGTTATGGCCCTTTGAAATTTTTCGCGTTTTGGCATATTGGTTTTGCCCTGTTCGTCCGTCCGTCCTTCCGTCCTTCCGTCCTTACGTCCGTCCCACTTTTTACTGCATAGCATAGCTTTAGAACCATGGGTGCTAGGTTTTTGAAATTTCATATATGGATTCCTCATGAAAAAATAATTGACCCGTGTTTTTTTTCTCGTCAGGATTATGCCCCTTTTTTGAGTTATGCCCCTTTGCAAAAAATACTATGAAATCTTGTAAGCAAGATATCTCAAAAACTGTTTGAGCTATTGCCCTGAAACTTTACATGCTGGTTGGGGATGATGAGTAGATGAACTGATTAACTTTTGAAAAAAATCCGAAATTTTTTTCTTGCGTTATGGCCCTTTGAAATTTTTCGCGTTTTAAGTTTGTAAGCAAGATATCTAAAAAACTATTTGAGGTTTTTCCCCGAAACTTCACAGACTTGTCGGGGATGATGAGTAGATGAACTGATCAACTTTTGAAAAAAATCCGATTTTTTTTCTTGAGTTATGGCCCTTAGATTTTTTTTGTGTTTTCAGCTTGTAAGCAAGATATCTCAATAATTGTTTGAGCGATTGCCCTGCAACTTTACAAGCTGGTTTGGGATGATGTGTAGATGAACTGATTAACTGTTGAAAAAAAATCCTATATTTTTTTCTTGAGTTATGGCCCTTTGAAATTTTTCGCGTTTTAAGTTTGTAAGCAAGATATCTCAAAAACTATATGAGGTTTTCCCCAAAACTTCACAGACTGGTTGGGTATGATGAGTAGATGAACTGATTAACTTTTGAAAAAAATCCAATTTTTTTTTCTTGAGTTATGGCCCTTTGATTTTTTTCGTGTTTTCAGCTTGTAAGCAAGATATCTCAAAAATTGTTTGAGCTATTGCCCTGAAACTTTACAGGCTGGTTGGGGATGATGAGTAGATGAACTCATTAACTTTTGAAAAAAATCCGAAATTTTTTTCTTGAGTTATGGCCCTTTGAAATTTTTCGCGTTTTAAGTTTGTAAGCAAGATATCTAAAAAACTATTTTAGGTTTTTCCCCGAAACTTCACAGACTGGTCAGGGATGATGAGTAGATGATTAACTACAGCTTTTCTTGTGTAATTTTAGCATTACAGCCACATAAAAACAAGATATCTCAATTACTGTTAGGGACAAGCAGTGTTAGGGTCAAGCAGTTGGGGGCATTGTGTTTCATAAACACTGGCTCTAGTTTCCAGTCGTTTCCACGGGACCAATTATAGCTTCGTTAATGACAGGTGGTACAAACTTGCATCTAGGGATTGCAAACCTTATGCAAACATCCATGTTTGACCTTGGCCTTCATTTCATGGTTCGGTGACTGCGCACCTTCAGGCGCGACATAGCCTTCGGCGGAATTTTTGTTTCTTTTTGTTGTCTCGTTTTTCTATCAGTTTTTTTTTTCAAAGCTATTGCAGATGTATTTATACGAGGGTTGTCCCAATATATCGTACACAACGTCTATAACTTTTCTTATAATCGGCAGAATTTTATAAAATTTTAAGACAATTGTGGCATATATATCCTCTATTAATACGCTAAATTTCAAGCTTATATGTTCAGCAGCATAGAAATTATCGCCTATTTACTAACTAGGGTCAGGGCCGAGCGGCCCAGGTCTTCGTCGTTAAACGACATCGCGCACTTAAACGTTAGCGTCACTCCTTTTCGAAATACTCCCCATTATGATTAATGCACTTTTCATAGCGATATAACCACTTATCATAGATAAATCTTTGTTCAGTACACGATGAACAGAAGTTTTACTCAGTCCCAGTTTTTCACCAACTTCGCGCACGGTCTGTCTCCTATCGATCGCCCCTGATCACGTCGTTAACGTTATCCACGGCCGATGCATTAATTTCCCGTGGTCTTCCTGATTTTCCG
Organism: Lucinisca nassula; assembly: GCA_963580285.1. Lineage (NCBI taxonomy): Eukaryota > Metazoa > Mollusca > Bivalvia > Lucinida > Lucinidae > Lucinisca > Lucinisca nassula. Next base: position 64,001,996 of record OY757013.1, on the reverse strand, counting down.
TTCAAACGGTCTGTCCACCCATCTCCAAACCGTTTGTGCCATTTGTAAACAAGTGACCGAGACACATGCCGATGATCCTCTGTTAATTGCAGCTTCTTTTGAATCTTTACTGGTGCCATACCAAGATCAAAACAGAATTTAATCACATTTCGGTGGGCCGCGTCCTTGTCTGACGTTGCCATGTTTACGCGATTTTCTTCCGGGGGCGCCTTCACCAAACACGCTGTAGATTTTGAAATAACGTCACGCTTGTTTTGAAATTTCAAATAATGACGTCAAGCATATTCACGCGACATTGTCTGAAACCGTTTGGCGCCAGCTTAATAAATGCAACATCTGTGTTAGAATTAGTCTCGAACGGAGTTGTTAAAATTAACGTTGACTTTGACCTGGGCCGCGACACCCTACCTCTGATATAATAATGTAGTATAAATCTGAAAAAAAACTAGAGTCAGCGTCAACTAACTCGCATTACTAAAGTCGAAAATGATTGTTTCATGAATGTAGAAAATTTCATTTGCTTGTTACGCCGCATTCGGGAGAAAATGCATTTGGCCACGATATTTTGGGACAACCCTCGTAGAACAAAATTTAGATTAGATACGTCAAATGTCTGCAACTGATCAGCATGTCGGTTTGCATTTATATTTTTTCTTCCGTTATATTTTCAGTTAAAATATTTCAGTATTTCTGAAACATTGTTGATATGTATAATTTAACAGAAATGTCATCACCGGCAGTGTATTTTTACCGCGGTATTGGAGATGAAAATGTGTGACACTGGTTAAAATCGTTGTTGATATGTATAATTTAACAGAAATGTCATCACCGGCAGAGTATTTTTACCGCGGTATTGCAGATGAAAATGTGTGACACTAGTTTAAATCGTTGTTGATATGTATAATTTAACAGAAATGTCATCACCGGCAGAGTATTTTTACCGCGGTATTGCAGATGAAAATGTCAGACACTGGTTTAAATCGTTGTTGATATGTATAATTTAACAGAAATGTCATCACCGGCAGAGTATTTTTACCGTGGGATTGCAGATGAAAATGTGTGACACTGTTTTAAATCGTTTTCAAACGTACATTTATGGGTGTAGGCGGTTCTAACATACCTACAATCCTTATTTTACTCAGGTAGAAGACAGAACATGTATACCCGTTGTAAATAAAGCTTTATTTACATATTCACATGAAGGGTAACATGTTTGCAGGAGCATCCATCAATGACCCAGATCTGCCTGTATGTTTTTAGCTCACCTGAGCACGAAGTGCTCAAGGTGAGCTTTTGGGATCAGTCTTTGTCCGTCGTCCGTGCGTGCGTCCGTCCGTCGTCAACTTTTGCTTTAAACAACTTCTCCTCCAAAACTGCTGGACAGATTTTGTTCTAATTTCACAGGAATGCTCCTTGGGTGATCCTCTACCAAAATTGCTCAAAGTGTTCCGCTCGGGTGAACAAGATGGCCGCCAGAGCTAAAAATAGAAAACGACTTCTCCTGCTTAACCAGTGGATGGATTTTGAAATTGTTTCACAGGAATGTTCCTTGGATGACCCTGTACCAAAATTGCTCAAACCGTTCAGCTCGGGTGAACAAAATGGCCGCCAGAGCTAAAAATAGAAAAACCTTTTAACAACTTCTTCTCCTTAACCAGTGGATGGATTTCGAAATTACTTGACAGGAAAGTTCCTTGGGTGACCCTCTACCAGAATTGCTCAAACCGTTCCGCTCGGGTGAACAAAATGGCCGACAGAGCTAAAAATAGAAAAAGCTTTAAACGACTTTTTCTCCTTAACTAGTGGATGGATTTTGAAATTACTTCACAGGAATGTTCCTTCGGTGACCCTCTACCAACATTGCCCAAACCATTCCGCTCGGGTGAACAAAATGGCCGCCAGAGCTAAAAATAGAAAAAGCTTTAAACGACTTTTTCTCCTTAACCAGTGGATGGATTTTGAAATTATTTCACTGGAATGTTCCTTGGGGGATCCTCTACCAAAATTGCTCAAACAGTTCCGCTCGGGTGAACAAAATGGCCACCAGAGCTAAAAGTAGAAAAACCTTTAAACATCTTCTACTCCTTAAACAGTGGATGGATTTTGAAATTTCACAGGAATGTTCCTTTGGCAAACCTCTACAAAAATTGCTCATGCTGTTCCCCTCGGGTGAACAAAATGGCCACCAGAGCTAAAAATAGAAAAACCTTTAAACGACTTCTTCTCCATAACCAGTGGATGGATTTTGAAATTATTTCACAGGAATGTTTGTTTGGTTACCCTCTACCAAAATTGCTCATACTGTTCCGCTCGGGTAAACAAAATGGCCGCCAGAGCTTAAAATAGAAAAACCTTTAAACGACTTCTTCTCCTTTACCAGAGGATGGATTTTGAAATCACTTAACAGGAATGTTCCTTGGGTGGCCCTCCACCAAAATTGCTCAAACTGTTCAGCTCGGGTTAACAAAATGGCCGCCAGAGCTAAAAATAGAATAAACTTTAAACGCACTTTTCTCCTTAACCAGTGGATGCATTTTGAAATTATTTCACCAGAATGTTCCTTGGGTGACCCTCTACCAAATTTGCTCAAACCGTTCCAACAAACATGTCAACAAAATGGCCGCCAGAGCTAAAAATAGAAAAACCTTTAAATGACTTCTCCTTAACAAGTGGATGGATTTTGAAATTATTTCACAGGAAAGTTCGTTCGGTGACCCTCTACCACAATTGCTCAAACCGTTCTGCTCGGTTGAATAAAATGGCCACCAGAGCTAAAAATAGAAAATAACTTGAAACAACCTCTTCTCCTTTACCCGTGGATGGATTTGAAATAACTTCACAGGAATGTTCCTTGGGTGACCCTCTACAAAAAGTGCTCAAACCATTCTGCTCTGGTGAACAAGATGGCTGCCAGAGCTAAAAATAGAAAAACCTTTAAACGACTTCTTCTCCTTAACCAGTGGATGGATTTTGAAATTACTTGACAGGAATGTTCCTTGGGTGACCCTCCACCAAAATTGCTCAAACTATGCCGCTCTGGTGAACAAAACCTTTAAACAACTTCTTCTCCTTAACCAGTGGATTGATTATGAAATTATTTGACAGGAATGAGGTTTGAGGTTTTTAGCTGTGGTGGCCATCATGTTCAGTTAAGCAAAATATTTTTAGCAATATTGTTAGAGGGTCACTCATAGAACATTCCTATAAAATTGCTTCCTTTTAGAGACAGATGTCTTTTGAAAGTTTTGGCCCCCACCCACCTTGGCTGCAAGGTGCTTCTACAGGAATATTGGTAAACCACTTCGAAGGTTTTAGCCTGTCTAGGCAAAGTGGTGCAAGCGGAACCATCAATATATTTAAACCCCATTGGTTTCATTGGGCAGCAGGGCTTGAGATGTCATTTCATCAAAAATGGCTTCTACTTCGCAAAATGACTTCTACTCCTAAACAGGCAGACTGATTTTGAATTAATTTCACAGAAATGGTCTTTGGGTCCAACCAAAATTGCTCAAACCCTCCACTCCACCATATATTACCCACAATTCCGTTTGTACAATAGTATCAGGTGAGCGATCCAGGGCCATCATGGCCCTCTTGTTTATTATTTTCTGATTGCTTTTGTCATCGGTTGATCCAGGCTGATCCAGTTAATATGAGAAATAAAGACGTTGACTTGGATACATTGGTGTGCACGTAAGTTCCAATCTTCCCTGCCCACACATATCAAATAGAACGGTTATTCAGGAAAACCATAACAACTGAAATCAGCCACCAGAAGTGAAAGAGTTAGTGACATGTAGGTACATAAAAAATTCTTGCACCAACACACAAATCTAAATTGCACTATTTTGTATGCACATGCCCATAGAAAGTTGAGTTTACAAGAGTGATTATCATATGGACTTAATCTGAATGTTTTCTATGTATGAAATTGAAAACTTCTTACCAGTTTCTCATTGTATTTTGCTGCATATTTAGGTGAAGAACCACATCCAGGAATTCTGTGCAAGCAGGAAGGGCAAACTGAAGGTAAAGTGAGTGAGTGAGTTTTAGTTTTACGTCCCACCAACAGCTAAGGTCATACGGAGACGGGACCTCGGTTTTAAGACTCATCCGAAAGTCTGGAGAAGCCCGGGATCGATCCTGCGATCCCTTGTTTACAAGGCGAGTAGCGTAACCACTGCACCACGGAGGCTTCTAAACTGAAGGTAAAATTCTGACCAAACTCTTACCCTGTCAGCTTAGTTTTCTAGACCTTGTGCTAATAATAATAATAATAATAATAATAATAATCGACCTTATTTATAGAGGGTAACACATTTAGTAAACTAGTACTAATCTTCCATGTGGCCCTCTTTTCCTGGGTAGAAACCAGTACTAAGCAATGTGGATAAAGTTTCTTGCTCAAGGAAACTACACTTTCCGCTCGTGAGGTTCGAACCCGGTACCTCTCGATCCCGAGGCCGATACTTTACCACTGCACCACAGCGCTCAATAAGATAGATAAGGCAGATACTGTAAATATACTAATAGTTGGTTTCTGGTATAAAAAATATTGCAGAACGCACAGATATACATGACGTGAACAAGTCCGTGAAATGAACAACCCTTTACCCCACTTTATTAGCTCACCTGAGCCGAAGGCTCATGTGAGGTATTAGTATGCCAATGATCCGGCGTCCGTCGTCCGTTCACATTTTCAACTGAGTATATCTTTTAAGCCAGTTGGCCAATCATTATTAAATTTCATGAGAAGCATTATCAGGTTGGGCGAAAAGATGCATTATGTTTTGGGGCAGATCACATGGAAACTCTTGTTGCCATGGCAATATATAGCTCCCATAGACTTACAATGGGAAAATCTTAAAAAATCTTCTTCTCTGAAACCAATAGGCCCAGAGCTTACATATGAAGCATGTAGCAATGTCAAGTGGTCCCCTACATAAATTGTGCCAATCATGCCCCTGGGGTCAAAACTGGTCACGCCCCGGGGTCCCTTAACCCCCCATAGAAATAAAAGCTTAAAAAATCTTTTTCTCTGAAACCGCTAGGCACAGAGCTTACATATTAAGTATGTAGCAATGTCAAGTGGTCCCCTACATAAATTGTGCCAATCATGCCCCTGGGGTCTAAACTGGCCACGCCCAGGGGTCCCTTAACCGCCATAGACTTATAATGGAAATAAAGGTTTAAAAAATCTTCTTCTCTGAAACCGCTGGGCACAGAGCTTACATATTAAGCATGTAGCAATGTCAAGTGGTCCTCTACATAAATTGTGCCAATCATGCCCCTGGGGTCTAAACTGGCCACGCCCCGGGGCCCCTTAGCCCCCATAGACTTATAATGGAAAAAAAGCTTAAAAAATCTTCTTCTCTGAAACCACTAGGCCCAGAGCTTACATATTAAGCATGTAGCAATGTCAAGTGGTCCCCTATATAAATTGTGCCAATCATGCCCCTGGGATCTAAACTGGCCACACCCTTGGGCCCCTTAGACCCGATAGACTTATAATGGAAAAAAAGCTTAAAAAATCTTCTTTTCTGAAACAGCTAGTATTATTAGCTCACTTGAGCCGAAGGCTCATGTGAGGTATTGGTATGCCAATGGTCCGGCGTCCGTTCACATTTTCAAATAAGTATATCTTTAAAGCCACTTGGCCAATCATGATTAAATTTCATGAGAAGCATTATCCGATTGAGGGAGAAGATGCATTATGTTTTGGGGTAGTTCAGATTGAAACTGGTGTTGCCATGGCAATACATAGCTCCCATAGACTTACAATGGGACAAACTTTAAAAAATTTTCTTCTCAGAAACCACTAGGCCCAGAGCTTACATATTAAGCATGTAGCAATGTCAAGTGGTCCTCTACATAAATTGTGCCAATCATGCCCCTGGAGTCTAAACTGGCCACGCCCCGGGGCCCCTTAGCCCCCTTAGACTTATAATGGAAAAAACAAACTTCAAAAATCATCTTCTTTGAAACCACTAGGCCCAGAGCTTACATATTAAGCATGTAGCAATGTCAATTGGTCCCCTACATTAATCCTGCCAAACCTGCCCCTAGGGTCCAAATTGACAATGCCGTGTTCAATTAGGAAGAACTTCAAAAAAATTATGCTCAAAGACCATGAGTCAAACAGCTAACTAAAATGTTCCTCAGGTGAGCGGTTAGGCTCATTGAGCCTCTTGTATAGAAAATACTGGGGTTTACAGGGGTATACATTTTATATATTTCTGCCTCAGTGAGGTGGTCCTAACGAGCACCCGAAACCTATGCAGTATAAATAAGAGAAACAAAATTCATCAGAAAAGTAGCCATTTTGGAGATGTGAAAAATTGCACTACGTCACACGGGTGTGTTATGGTAATGTAATTGGGGAAGTCGCTGTCCTTAGCTAACCTAAGCACTAGATGAGTTATTGTGATTGGTCAATGTCCGTCAGTGTCACCAACAATTGCTCATCAGAGCAAAAGTAGAAAAAAAGTCTTCATATGACTTTTCCTTTTTTCTTTGTACAGTTTCGTTCTTACTTCACAGAGCTTGCCTTCTACAAACTTTGCTGAAAAAAGATTTTAAAATGACAACTCGTTCTATCCCCTTGGCCAAATTTCTTTTAAAACTTCACAGAAAGGTTGCTTACATGGCCCTTAGCGCTACAATCTAAATGGTTCTGTTATAATAAACAAAATGGGTTATAACTCTTAAAATAAAAGGACAACATTTAAATGACAATTCCTATAGCTTTGGCACCATTTCATTCAATTTCACAGAAACGTGACGCTAAGAGATGATCGTATATAAAATCAAATACAAACGGTTCTGCTCCTTAAGCTAAGTTGGCCACAGGAGCTAAACCTTAAAAATACTTTTAAATGGCAATAACATCTACATCTTTCGACGTTTCACAGGAATGTTGCTTAATAAATCTTCTACCAAAATAGCTAACATGATTCTGTCCCAATGAACAAGATGGCTGCCAGAGCAAAAATAGACGCTTGAAATGTCAATATAATAACTTAAGTCCGATTGCATTGAAACTTCATAGGATGGTTGCTTGTGATTAACCTTTACATGCAGCGCACAAAATGTTCTGTTCAAATGAACTAGACGGCTGAACAGAGCAGAAACAAACTTTGAAATGACTACTAGAATTGTAGCCCAGTGTAATTCAAGCTTCAGGGGAAATTTAAAAGAGAAACGATCAGGAACTGATACAATCAGATCCCAGATTCTTTCCACAGTATCACTAGGGAAAGAAGTCGAAACATGGAGCGACGGCAGTAAACAAATCTTACAACAGGCAAACCGAATCAGCAGCTCTGTCCCCAAATATGTGATGGCTTAGAATATCCAAACCTAATAAAAAGGTGCAATATACATAATTGGGGAAAGAATCAGAATCACCAACATAACAAACATTAAACTGGAAGGACAAACGTAACAAAAACGAACAACCAAAAAGGGGGAAGAATCAAAATTATCAAAGTAACAACTTGTATGATTAGGGCAAGAATCAGATCCACCAACACAAAACATGAAGGAACCACAGCAAAAGCACCGACTTGGAACGGTCAGTAAAAAAGTTAACTTTACTGGATCTCAACCCTAACCCTCAAGGTTGCTTAGGTGTATAATTTCCAAACTAACTTAAATGGTTTCTCTCCAGTGAACTGAAAATAAAAAATCTTTCAATTACAAAATAATTAAAATGGTTCTGGTCCACTGAACGAGATGCCTACCTGAGTGAAACGGAGAAAACTTTAAACGATAGTTTCTCAGTTTGTGTGAATTGAGGTTTTAAAGTCCCTGCCAACACTGTTTAGGTCTTTTTGGAGACGCTGCTTCCAATTTTGTGGGACTTTAACCCGACGTTGAGATGAAATTACATCTCAAGCCCTGTCACCTAATGAAACCGATAGGGTTTATATGCATGGACGGTCTAACTCGCAGCACTTTGCCTGTGCAGGCTTAGTCCTTCTAAGCGGTTTACCAGTATTCACGTGCGGCCAGTTTCAGATCTGCCTGGAAGCAATGTGCAGCCCAATTTATTTCTCCTGGCCCTGATGGGCCGGGCCGATAGTTTCTCAGTAAAGATGCTTCAGATCTGTTTCCAACATTGCTGAATTAGTTCCACTACAATGAACAAGACGGCTTCCGGAGCTAATATAGAAATGTCTTTAAATGACAATTCATCTTGTGACTTTGGTCAAGTAATTTAACAAGACGGTTTCTTACACTGCCTTCTACTAAAATGTTTGCCTGCTTCGGTAGTTCAGGCTGGAGAACAGGAAGACGTGGGTTCGGTACCTGCAGGGGTCGGTAACATTCTTTCTTGGAAATTGATCATGAAATCTTTTATATGGTCATTCTCTCCCTTCTGCTGATTCAAGAAGGGCAGTTGTCAGCTTCTGGCGAAAGAAAATGCACTGTACTGGTTAACCACTTATGTATAAGTCTACTCAGGAAGAGTGTGGATAGGTAAATAGGACAAATAATTTGTTCAGTCCGCATGAAGGCCTCCTAACTCATCACTGCAACATCTCCGTGAACACAAAAATCAAAGAACCACAGAGGTGAGACAACGGTGAGGACTCGACAGCAAGAAACCACTGAAATGCTGGAGCAAAAGAAAACCAACAGTTAGACTCCGATGAGCCCGACCAGAGACAGAGCATCAGGCACCAACCGACATTATCTCTCTAATTTTCAATAAGCCTTTACGTTGGAGCCGTCATAGAATCTGAGGCCTGACCCACCGGCGTGCAATTAAAGAGGGAAGCAAAGTTGCCAACCGTGATTGGGTTAACTACCATGCATGCAGTCTGTCGTATAATATCCATGTTGTACCCAATCTTTTTATATCGAAGAATGATTTTACGAAATTGGGTGCTGAAGTCATTGCGGTTATATATTTTTCTGAATTTTTATGCCAAGTCACCATAAAATTCGGGTTCCGATAGACCTTGTTGCAGAAGAGATTTAAGTCCAATATTGAATTTTGAAATTAAATCAGAATGGCGTCTATAAAATTTTGAAAAGGCTTTGCGTAGTTTATGGTACCGATAACCCTGATTAAGGAGTTTAGCCGTTAATAATTTATTACGAGTGTTGAAGTCAGTTACATGACTACACACTCTAGCAAATCGAATTAATTGTGAAATATAAACGCCATAGGATGGCGCACGAGGAACATCACCATCCAAAAAAGGAAAATTTACAATCTGTTTAGAAGACTGTTTAGAATAAATAAACAGTACACTATTTTCAAAGCACCAGCACGGGCTTGATGTTCAGAAAAGAAATTAAAACACTACATTCATGCTGTGACGGACAATTTCTAAGGACAAGTGAAAACATCACAACAGGCCTATATAATTTTGATCCCCTGAACCATTAGAGATTGGAATGCCCTTCCTGATTCGATTATTTCGACGGCTGAAGGTGCTGAGGATTGTGTAGCTAAATTTACCTATTTGGTTAGAGCTAGGGACTATCTTCCCATATCACAGGTCCTGGTGTATGAATGTCATTTGACGTGTCACTAGTAACAATTCTGATTCTGATTCTGAACCCCACTTTTATATCGTAAAACTTTGATTTTGAGATTGTAAATTTTCCTTTTTTGGATGGTGATGTTCCTCGTGCGCCATCCTATGGCGTTTATATTTCGCAATTTATTCGATTTGCTAGAGTGTGTAGTCATGTAACTGACTTCAACACTCGTAATATATTATTAACGGCTAAACTCCTTAATCAGGGTTATCGGTACCATAAACTACGCAAAGCCTTTTCAAAATTTTATAGACGCCATTCTGATTTAATTTCAAAATTCAATATCGGACTTAAATCTCTTCTACAACAAGGTCTATCGGAACCCGAATTTTATGGTGACTTAGTATATAAATTCAGAAAAATATATAACCGCAATGACTTCAGCACCCAATGTCGTAAAATAATTCTTCGATATAAAAAGATTGGGTACAACATGGATATTATACGACAGACTGCATGCATGGTAGTTAACCCAATCACGGTTGGCAACTTTTCTTCCCTCTTTAATTGCACGCCGGTGGGTCAGGCCTCAGATTCTATGACGGCTCCAACGTAAAGGCTTATTGAGAATTAGAAAGATAATGTTGGTTGGTGCCTGATGCTCTGTCTCTGGTCGGGCTCATCGGAGTCTAACTGTTGGTTTTCTTTTGCTCCAGCATTTCAGTGGTTTCTTGCTGTCGAGTCCTTACCGTTGTCTCACCTCTGTGGTTCTTTGATTTTTGTGTTCACGGAGATGTTGCACTGATGAGTTAGGAGGCCTTCATGCGGACTGAACAAATTATTTGTCTAAATCGCTACGGAAGTAAGGGCGAGGATTGTGGCCACGTAAAATCGATTTAAGCCCCCCAGTGGAAATCTTCCACTGACCGTTCCAAGGCGGCTCTTCTGTGGCGATTTATTTATGTTGTTGTTTGTTACTTACTGTGTGTATCACTTGTGTCTTTTAATTTTGGATGGCCATATGGTCATTTTGTGGGAAAGTAACTGTCCTTATGGCCTTCCTTTGTTAAGGTTTCCATTATGGTCTTGTCGCTTAATGTTTGTATTTCTTTCCCTTTGGTGTCTTTTATGGGTGGAGTAAGTTAACTGTATCAATTCCTGATCTTTGTTTTACTTCTACTTTACAGGGGTAAACCTTATTTTTCATATTTCTGCCCTAAAATATAGATTGTGGGTACTCGTTAGAACCGCCTCGATGAGGCGGTTCTAACGAATACCCACAATCTATATTTTGAGCAGAAATAAGAAACATATCACAACTTTTCATCATTAAAGTTTCATTTTTTCGGCGATAAAGATTACAATGTATTTGTATAGGCGTGTTTTCGTAATGATTCACGATGTAAAGGAGACATTCTAAGGACAAGTGAAAATGTGCTGCTTTCTGACATGTTTGTACAGTGTTTAGCAGAAGAGAAATAATCAGTGTTCAAGAATCAATATAAAACTATGTCACAACGCCCCCAGAACGCAGTATTCTCTGTGCATCCGAAGAAGCTTCGTATCTTCAGTTGTAAAGGGTGCCCATGGCAATGATCAGGAATCGATACAGTTAACCAACAGCTCCCGTCATAGACAGCAAGGGAAAGAAACATAAACATGTAACAACATGAAACATATAGACCCTAGGCCGAAAGCCATTATAAATCTGACCTCCTTGAGCCTTACTTTAACTGTTCTACCAGTCAGGGACATCCGTGTCATTAGGACACAATACTAGGTATGAAAGAGGCCCATGTGTTTTTTAGCTCACCTGAGCCGAAGGCTCACAAGGTGAGCTTATAGTATAGGTAGGCATCCGGCGTCCGTCCGTCGTCCACACCTTTGAACTTGAATATCTAAGTGACTAGCTGACCAATCTCAATCAAATTTTATGCGCAGCATCACTTGGTTCGGGCATTGACTGCATTAGGTTTTGGACCAGTTTGATCAGAACTGTGGTTGCCATGGAAACAAAAAGGTTCCATAGACTTATAATGAGGAAAACGACGTCTCCACTTTTTATCGGCCATTTCTGATCCGATCTTCATCAAACTTGCAGATAACCAAGAGGGGCTTACAGTTTACGTCGAGTTAGAATTTGCGCTGCACGGGACAAACAGCTGTGGAGTTACCTGCCCTTGAGCATAAATATTACTGAAAAATGGTGTCTTCAGCTTTTCTCAGGCGTTTATGATCTGATTTTTGTTACTTTTCATAAATGAGGACAAGCATAAAATCTCGGACGAGTTCGAATTTGGTTTGAATCTGACCAGCGGTTTTCCAGTAACATCCCGTTGAGCGTGAAAAAATTTCCCATAGACTTATACTGGGGAAAACGACGTCTCCACTTTTTCTCAGCCATTCCTGGTCCGATCTTCATCAAACTTGCAAATAACCAGGGGTTGCTTACAGTCTACGTCGAGTTCGAATTTTAGCTGCACGGGACAAACAGCTTTGGAGTTACCTGTCCTTGAGCATAAATATAAGTGAAAAATGGTGTCTCCAGCTTTTCTCAGCCGTTTATGATCTGATCTGTTTGTTACTTTTCATAAACGAGGACAAGCATAAAATCTCGGACAAGTTCGAATTTGGTTTGAATCTGACCAGCGGTTTTCCAGTTACATCCCCTTGAGCGTGAAAAATTTTCCCATAGACTTATAATTGGGAAAACGACGTCTCCACTGTTTCTCAGAGATTTCTGATCCGATCTTCATCAAACTTGAAGATAACCAGGAGTGGCTTACAGTCTATGTCGAGTTCGAATTTGGACTGCACGGGACAAACAGTTTAGGAGTTACCTGCCCTTGAGCATAGATATAAGTGAAAAATGGTGTCTCCAGCTTTTCTCAGCCGTTTATGATCTGACCTTTTTTTAACTTTTCATAAACGAGGACAAGCATAAAATCTCGGACGAGTTCGAATTGGGTTATATACCCTTGATCGTGAAAAACGTCTCCACTGTTTCTCATCCATTTCTGATCTGATCTTCATCAAACTTGCAGATAACCAGGAGGGGCTTACAGTCTATTTTGAGTTTAAATTTGTACTGCACGGGACAAACAGCTGTGGAGTTACCTGCCCTTGAGCATAAATATAAGTGAAAAATTGTGTCTCCAGCTTTTCTCAGCCGTTTTTGATTGGATCGTTTTGTAACTTTTGGTAAAGAGGACAAGCATAAAATCTCGAGCGAGTTCAAAGTTGACTTCAATCTGACCAGTGGTTTTCCAGTTACATCTCCTTGAGTGTGAAAGATTTTCCCATAGACTTACAATGGGAAAACGACGTCTCCAGCTTTTCTCGACCATTTCAAATCAGATCTTCATCAAACTTGTAGATAACCAGGAGGGGCATACAGTCTATGTTGAAATTGAATTTGGGCCACGCAGGTCAAATGAATTCTGAGTTACCTGCCCTTGAGCACAAATATTAGCGAAAAATGGTGTATCCAGCTTTCCGGTACCGTTTTTGATCTGATCTTTTTGTTACCTTTGGTAAACGAGGATAAGCATAAAATCTCTTGTGAGTTCGATTTTGGCTTGAATCTGACCACCGGATTTCTAGTTACATCCCGTTGAGGGTGAAAAAAATTTCCCATAGACTTGCTATGGGAAAATGTTGTCCCCAACTTTGCTTGGCTATTTCTAACCTGACCTTCATCAAACTATTAGATAACCAGCAGGAGCTTACAGTCTATGTTTAGTTCGAATTTGGGCCGCATGAGACAAAAGGCTTTCGAATTACCTGCCCTTGAGCATAAATATTAGTGAAAAATAGTGTCTCCACCTTTTCTCAGCCGTTTCTAATCTGATCTTTTTGAAACTTTCAGTAAACGAGAACAAGCATAAAACCTCAGAGGAGTTTGAATTTGGCTTGAAACTGACATTCGGTTTTGCGGTTACAGCCCCTAGAGCGTGAACAATTTTGCCATAGACTTAAAATGGAAAAACGACGTTACCAGCTTTTCTGCGCCATTTCTGATCTGATCTTCATCAAACTTGCAGATAACCAGGAAGGACATACAGTCTACATAGAGTTCGAATTTTGGCTACATGAGACGAACAGCTTTGGAGTTACCTGCCCTTGAGCATAAATATTAGTGAAAAATGATGTCTTCACCTTTTCTCAACCGTTTTGATCTGATCTTTTTGAAACTTATAGCAAACGAGGACAAGCATAAAACCTCAGGCGAGTTCGAATAAGGCTTGAATCAGACATTTAGTTTTGCAGGTACAATCCCTAGAGCCTGAAAAATTTTCCATAGACTTACAATGGAAAAACAACATCTCCAACTTTCTCAACAATTTCTGAACTGATCTTAATTAGACTTGCAGAGAACCAGGAGGGACATACCATCAATGCTGAGTTCGAATTTGTGCGACATAGGACAAAGGGCTTTGGAGTTACCTGCCCTTGAGCCCTTGAGCATAAATAGTATAAATGAAAATTTTTGTCTCCACTTTTTCGCAGCCATTTTTGCTCTGATCTTTTTTATGCCCCCGCGTATTCGGAGAATACCGGAAGGGCATTAAGTTTTACCCCTGTCCGTCCGTTCGTTCGTTCGTCCGGTGACATCGTGTCCGGGCCATAACTCCTGAACAGTATGGAATATATTCATGAAACTTCACAGGTGCATTCATCACACTGAGACGATGTGTCATGAACAAGGAAGACAACTCTTGCATTTTCAGTTTTTGAATTATCTGCCCTTGACTTAGTACCATATAGTAAACCGTGTCCGGGCCATAACTCCTAAACCGTATGGAATATATTCATGAAACTTCACAGGTGCATTCATCACACTGAGACGATGTGTCATGAACAAGGAAGACAACTCTTGCATTTTTGGTTTTTGAATTATCTGCCCTTGACTTAGTTCCATATAGTAAACTGTGTCCGGGCCATAACTCCTAAACCGTATGGAATATATTCATGAAACTTCACAGGTGCATTCACCACACTGAGACGATGTGTCATGAACAAGGAAGACAACTCTTGCATTTTTTGGTTTTTGAATTATTTGCCCTTGATTTAATTCCATATAGTAATCCGTTTCATGAATGGCATTTGGCGGGGGCATCCGTGTCCTATGGACACTTTTTAGCTCACCGTCACGTAGTGATGAGGTGAGCTTTTGGGATCACTTTTTGTCCGTCGTCTGTCTTTGCTGTTTGGTATGAAGCTTCATCCAGTGGACCCCTACCAAGATTGTTTAAATTATAGTGCTGGGGCCAAAAATGCCCCCGCCCCTGGGCCCTTTGGTTTAACATGGGCTTATATAGGGAAAATCTTTAAAAAATCTTCTTCTCTGAAACCGCAAGGCCCAGGTCTTTGATATGTGGTATGAAGCTTCATCTAGTGGACCCCTACCAAGATTGTTCAAATTATAGTGCTGGGGCCAAAAAATGCCCCCGCCCCGGGGCCCTTTGGTTTTACATCGGCTATTATAAGGAAAATCTTTAAAAATCTTCTTCTCTGAAACCACAAGGCCTAGGTCTTTGATATTTGGTATGAAGCTTCATTTTATGGACCTCTACGAAGATTGTTCAAATTATAGCCCTCGGGCAAAAAATGCCCCCGCTCCGGGGCCCTTTGGTTTACATAGACTTATATAGGGAAAATCTTGAAAAATCTTCTTCTCTGAAACCACAAGGCCTAGGTCTTTGATATTTGGTATGAAGCTTCATCTAGTGGGCCTCTACCAAGATTGTTCAAATTATAGCCCTGAGATCAAAAATGCCCCCGCCTCAGGGGCCCTTTGATTTTACATAGACTTACATAGGGAAAGTTTTAAAAATCTTCCTTGTGAAACCACAAGGCCTAGGTCTTTTAAATTTGGTATGGAGCTTCATCTAGTGGACCTCTATCAAGTTTGTTCAAATTATAGCCCTGGGGCCAAAAATGCCCACAATCCGAGACCCTTTGGTTTTACATAGATTATATAGGGAAATCTTTAAAAAATTTCTTCTCTAAGACTGCAAGGCCCATGTCTTTTAAATTTGGTATGGAGCTTCATCTAGTGGACCTCTACCAAGATTGTTCAAAGTATAAACCTGGGGCCACTAATGCCCCCGCCCCGGGGCCCTTTGGTTTTACATAGACTTATGTAGAGATCATCTTTGAAAATCTTCTTCTCTGAAACAGCAAGACCCAGGTCTTTGATATTTGGTGTGAAGCTTAATCTAGCGGACCTCTATCAAGATTGTTTAAATTATAGCCCTGAGGCCAAAAATGCCCCCACGCCGGGGCCATTTGGTTTTACATAGGCTTATATAGGGAATATCTTTAAAAAATCTTCTTCTCTGAAACCACAATGCCCAGGTCTTTGATATTTGGTGTGTAGCTTCATCTAGTGGACCTTTGCCAAGATTGTTCAAATTATAGCTTTTGTTGATATTTGGTATGAAGCTTCACCTTTTAAGACCTCCTTCAACATTATGCAGATTATAGCCCTGGGGTCAATAATGGTCCTCCCCGGGGCCCACTTGTTACTCTATAGATCAGGTGAGCGATCCAGGGCCATCATGGCCCTCTTGTTCTAGATAAACTTTCAGTAAACAAAGATAAGCATAAACCCCAGATGAGTTCACATTTGGCTTGAATCTGACATTCCGTTTTGCAGTTACAGTTCCTAGAGCCTGGAAAATTCTCCCATAGACTTACAAGGAAAAACAATGTCTCCAACTTTTTCCACCATTTCTGATCTGATCTTCATCAAACTTGCAGATAACCAGGTGGGGCATACAATCTTAAATGTAGTTGAGTTAGAATTTTGGCAGCTTTGGAGTTAACTGCTCTTGAGCATAAATAACATTGAAAAATGGTGTTTCCATTTTTAGCTCACCTGAGCCGAAGGCTCACAAGGTGAGCTTATAGTATAGTCCATCCGTCGTTCATCTGATATCCACACCTTTGAACTTTAATATCTAAGTGACCAGTTGGCCAATCTCAATCAAATTTTATGTGCAGCATCACTGGGTTGGGGGATTAACTGCATTAGGTTTTTGACCAGTTTTGATCAGAACTGTGGTTCCATAGATTTATAATGGTGAAAACGACGTCTCCACTTTTTCTCAGCCATTTCTCATTCAATCTTCATGAAACATGCAGGAGGGACTTACAGTCTTCGCTGAGTTTGAATTTGGGTTGCAAAGGACAAACAACTTTGGAGTTACCTGCCCTTGAGCATATTTATTAGTGAAAGATGGTGTCTCCACCTTTTCTCAGCTGTTTTTGATTTGATCTTTTTCAAACTTTCTGTAAATGAGGACAAGCATAAAATCTCAGACGAGTTCGAATTTGGCTTGAATATGATAACTGGTTTACCAGTTACAGCTCCTTGAGCTTGAAAAATTTTCCCATAGACTTACAATTGGAAAACGACGTCTCCCGTTTCTGGCATGCCTGTTTAAACATAGTGCAATATAGGGATAAAACGTTCCAGCCGTTCTTTCGTCCATTTGTGAGGCCATACAAACATTAAACAAGCTTGATCCTTAAGTCTTTGGTCTAGTTCTCAGGTGAGCGATCGTTGCCCATCGGGCTACTTGTTTTGTTTTTGTTTTCTTTTTTGTTACCCGGCCCTTTCAAGATTAGAGATCCATGTGATCAAACTTTGACAATTGTTTAACAATTCTGATATTTGTACTTTAGGAGTTGGCACTTGCTCTGATGCAAAACAGACTAGGGGCTTACTGTCGACAACTGACTGTGAAAGAAGGAGAAGATCTGCGACATCAGGGTATACAAGGCATGCTGGTCCATTTCCTGTCTGTGATGCAACAGTTAGAGGGCGAAAGAACACTCATGCAGCCATTGTTAGGCTTGATGAAGCAACCGCAACACTATGCAGTAGGTGTTTCTGTGCAGTTAAAGCAGTCACATAATTATATCACGTTCAAACGATTTTGATTTTAACAGTTTGACACAGCGATGTTTTACTTAACCTGTTTTGTAAGGAGTGGAATCTTCCTCCTTATATATCACAGGAGTCCATTTCAAAATTTGGTGGTGTCGGGTTGTGTTTTCTTCAAAATATATTTGGAACATAGCTGAACTTTTTGCAAACAGTGAAGGCCCTGATCAGATGCCACGGTCTGTGGCGTCTGATCTGGGCCTGTACTGTTTGCTAATTACCTGTTTAGGGGTTTCCGGTATGAAATGGGTTAAACTACTTCTGGTGCTCATCTGTTTCTTTCATCCCATATCAATCAGACACCATATGGCGCGATTTAGGGATTCGTTCCCCTCCTCTGACCTTTCGAACATGTCAGTTAATGATATGTGGGTCAATTTTAAGACCGAATTAACTGGGGCTATGGAAAGGTATATTCCGATGAAAATGACCAAAACAAATCATAGTGCGCCTTGGATCGACAACACGATCAAGCATCTAATGTTTCGAATGTACCTTCGTGCTCGGTCTAGCAGAGTAGAAGTAAAACAAAGATCAGGAATCGATACAATTAACTTACTCCACCCATCAAAGACACCAAAGGGAAAGAAACACAAACATGAAGCGAACAGACCCTAAAGGAAACCTGAACAAAGGAAGGCCATAAGGACAGTTACTTTCCCACAAAATGGCCATTTGGCCATCCAAAATAAAAAGACACAAGTGATACACACAGTAAGTAACAAACAACAACATAGATAAACCGCCACAGAAGAACCACCTTGGAACGGTCAGTGGAAAGATTTCCACTGGGGGGCTTAAATCGATTTTACGTGACCACAATCCTGGCCCTTACTTCCGTCGCGATTTAGACAAATTTGTTCAGTCCGCAGGAAGGCCCCCTAACTCATCAGTGCAACATCTCCGTGAACACAAATAATCAAAGAACCACAAAGGTGAGACAACGGTGAGGACTCGACAGAAAGAAACCACTGAAATGCTGGAGCAAAAGAAAACCAACAGTTAGACTCCCATGGACCCGACCAGAGACAGAGCAGCCCTGACGTTAAGAGACATTACAAACGGTTAAGAGCACACGTACAAAAAGTAATAAGAGATGCCTATTGGAAGCATGTTTCCAGCATATTTACCTTTGAGGATGATAATACAGATCCCGATAGTCCGCAGAAAAATGGCAAAATTAAAAGTTTTGGTAATTCGTAAAGTCCCTGAAAAAGGAAGCGTTTGGATCACTTCGTTAAGGGAAAACGGAATTCATTAAAACAGATTCGCGTGATAAGGCCAGCATATGTAACAAACAGTTTCAATCTCCATTTACGCGTGAAACCGATGGTGAGCTACCAGCCAAAGAAAATAATCAGTTCCCCTCAATGGGGGACATATCAGTTGACCCAAATGGGGTCGCTAAACTGTTAGGTAAGCTCAAGATACATAAGGCATCTGGGCCGGATGACCTAAATGCCAGGGTGCTTAAGGCATGTGGTGCTGAAATTGCACCCGTGCTGGCCTTTGTATTCAATGAATCACTAGCCCAGGGCACTGTACCAGATGATTGGCGACAAGCAGTTGACCCAAATGTGGTCGCTTAACTGTTAGGTCAGCTCGAGATACATAAAGCAACAGGGCCGGATGACTTGAATGTCAGGGTGCTTAAGGAATGTGGTGCTGAAATTTCACCCGTGCTGGCCTTTATTATTACCCCGGCATACGAAGTATGCTTTGGGGGTATATAGTTTTCGTAATGCCGTTTGTCCGTCCGTCTGTCCGTCCGTCTGTCCGTCCGTTAACATTTTGGTTAAAGTTTTACGTCAAAGTTTCTAAGAGATTGTATCTTCTGAACCCTTTGATAGATTTAGTTGATACTTACACTGAAGTTACATACTGGTCTAAAGATTCCATTGATGCATGTCCCACCCCCACAGTGACCTTCTTGGTCCATATAGAGATTGTATCTTTGGTTTAGCTTTCACAAGCACATTTATAGATTCTTATAGCTTCCATATTACATACAATTAAGCTCTAAAGATATATTAGAGGGTGGCGCTGGCCGGGGGTATACGTGACCCACTGGTCGATTTCTCTAGTCTTCAATGAATCACTAGCCCAGGGCATTGTACCAGATGACTGGCGACAAGCAAATGTTACCCCGGTCTATAAAAAAGGAGAAAAATATGACGCTGCAAATTATAGACCAGTGTCGCTTACATGCATCTGTTGCAAAACCCTGGAGCATATAATATAATAGTCAGCAACATCAACAAGCATCTAGCCTTTGAGAGCATACTTGCTGACTGTCAACACGGTTTCCGAAGTCTAAGGTCTTGCGAAACTCAACTAGTTCAATTCTTCCATGACATTGTGAGCAATCTGGATGGGGCCATAAACCGTGGCCACAAACAGACTGACTTGATTATCATGGATTTCGCTAAGGCCTTTGACAAGGTACCTCACAGAAGGCTATTGTATAAACTGGATTCCTACGGGATAAGAGGATGCACACATAGGTGGATTAGATCATTGCTCTCAGGGCGCTGACAACAAGTTGTACTTGATGGCCAAGCGTCTGATCCAATCCCTGTTTCATCTGGTGTCCCCCAAGGTTTGGTCCTTGGAGCGGTCCTTTTCTTGGTATTCATTAATGATTTCCCCGATAATATCAGGTCATCTGTCCGTTTGTTTGCTGACGATTGTGTACTTTATTGGAATATATCTTATTTTACAAGATGACTAAATTGACTAGCACAGTGGGAGGCTGATTGGCAGATGAAGTTCATTGTGGCCAAATGTCATTCAATGAGGGTATCATGACACCCTCCGGACAAACAAATTAAGTTTGACTATATACTACACCTGCAAATTTTGGAGCAGGTTCAATCCGCCAAATACCTTGGTTTCACAATCACTGATGATCTTGATTGGGGTCAACACATTGCAGAAATAACATCAAAAGCAACTAGGACATTAGGATTTCTTAGACGTAACTTGGCTTTTGCACCTAAGCAGACGAAGGATGTTGCATATAAAACATTGGTTCGCCCTCAACTTGAATATGCATCACCCATTTGGCATCCCTATGTTAAAACTCAGATTCAGCAGGTGGAGAAGATGCAGAGGACAGCTGCTCGATGGACCTGCCGACGATGGCGCAATAGAAGTACCATCGGTGACATGCTTAACGAGCTAGAATGGCCGTCCCTATGGGCCCGTCGTGAGCAGTCCTCTTTAACCTTCCTCTATAAGATATATTCAGGTACAGTGGCCATTAATAAAGACAAATACTTGGCCCCTGCATCAGTTTCAACCCGAACAAGGGAATCAAAAGTAAACAAGTCACAAAACCATAGCTACCAGTCCTATAGTGATTTCCTGAAAAATTCCTTTTTCCCCTAGAACTATTCCCAAGTGGAATAGTCTCCCTCTTCTGTGGTGAATGCTAAGACTGCAGAGGAGTTCAAAGGCCGTACAGTGTAAGATTGAGATTCAGAGTATGCGTTTTAGTATATCATTTTCTATATAAGAATTCAAAATGATCTGCTCTTAATATGGTTTTAAATAATAAATCGGTTTATCAGTAAGTTGATTTGAAGGGGTGTGTGTAATCGTTGAACATTTTCTTGTTTGTCTCTCTATCTATGTCTGCGCTTTGCTAAATGTAGAATTTAGCTTAAGGTTACTTGTAGGATGAGCCATTAAAACTTTTATTGATCCTTGTGAATGTGACAATGAGCGTATAAAGCTTTCGATGGAAATAAATGTGTGAAAATTTCACACTCCAGCTAACCTGTTGAAATGTTTGATAAATTATCAAATATTCTGTGAAACAAATGCAACTGTCAAAAATAAATTCCTTTTTTCTGGAAGTATAATTCTGTCAAGTTAAAAAAGCAGCTCTCGTGATTAAAAATGAGAAAGCTTAAGAAAATGAAAAAGAACACCAAGGGATTTCAACAAAACATCCTACCTTGTGCTTGCATTAGAATATTTTATTGTAATTTATTGTTAAACCATTTTTATTACCATATTACATCACTGTCCTAATATAGGGGCCTTTCATATCTTTAGAACTAGCATTTGTTCAATGAGAATTTTGGATATTTTTCTCATTTCTAGTTCAGACATAGATTGTAGGGCCTCCTTAGATTGTAGGTGCTCATGGACGCGGCTTTAACAACTGCGCAAAATCTATGTTTTGGCCAAAAATAAGGTAAATAGTGTATACCCAATGTGAACCAGTTATAAATGCGGTTTAGAGGTTCCTTCATAACATGGACTTATTAACTTGATGTTTAATATTCTTTTGACAAATTCAGTATAAACAGTGAAAATAAGTATTTTTAGCTCACCTGAGGTGACCGCTCGATGTCCGTTGTGCGTCTGTCAATAATTTACTTAAATTACACTTTCTAAGCCTGTGAATGGATTTGTAATAATTTTACAGGAATGTTCCTTGTGTGTCCCTCTACCAAACAAGTGTCTAAATAGTTCCGCTCTGCTGAACAATATGGCCTCCAGAGCTAAAAATAGAAAAAACCTTAAAACGACATCTATCAGTGGCCCAATTTCAAGATAATTTAACGGGAATATTCCTTGGGTGACCCATTACTACAATTGATCAAACTGTTCTGCTCGGATGAACAACTTGACAGCCGGGGCTAAAAATAGAGAAAAAAACCTTTAAACGTCTTCTCGTTTGTCAACAAGCTAGTTAAAAGACATCTAAACCGGTGAAATAATTTTACAAGTGCCATTGCGCAGCTTTAACAATAGACAACTCTTACACTGTAGAGTCTACGTCATTCAAACATTCACAGCGTTGTTGCTTAGGTTGCGCTCAAACAGTATCAGTAAACAGGTTCCTTACCAATGATAAAGATGGCTGCCACAGCTAAACATAATAAAAAAAAGCTTTATGTAGCAACAACTCTTATACCGATGGGCCAGTATCAATCATTCTTGACAGGAATGTTGCTAAGGTGGCACTCTAACAGAATATATACATGTATGTATGTTTTCTTTTACATGTTTACTTTTCTGCTGAATAAATCAGCACCAAATTGCGTTGATTGTTTATCATCAAGCAGCAATGTTGTGACTTTGGGAAAACATTGCTGGTAGTTTCTGTCGTACCGAACAGCTGGAGTACCTTCAGCACTTTGATTTCTGCTTAGTTGTGTTTGTTTTGTTCGATGTGAAGTTTAACGTCCCAATCAACACTGTAAAGGTAATTTTTGAGACATTGTTTCCAATTTTGTAGGACTTTTACCCGACGTTATGATGAAATGACATCTCAAACTCTGCCGATGAAACCAAATGGGTTTATAAGCATGGACGGTGCGACTCGCACTGCTTTGCCTCGGCAATCTTAGATCCTGTAAGCGGTTTACCAGTACTCATGTGTGGATCGGTTTCAGTTCTGCATGGAAGCATCATGCAGCCCATCTATTTCTTCAAGCCCCGATGGGCGGGGACCGTTGATTTCTGCTTAGTTACGTTTGAGTAGTACACTATATATCTGATGTCTCCATATCCCATAAAATACTCATTAATTTCTGCAGAGATCATATCTTCCAACAATGCCTCAGGATGACTTGGCAGATATAAAAGAGGCCTTGCTTGCTGGTCGGAGAGGGGATGTGAATGAAAACCCAGTTCTTTATCGTAAGTACATATACACATGATCTTCTTTTTAACACTATACATTTCAGATGGCTTTTGGAAATAATACAGTTTACAGACTTACCATACCCAAAGAAACATTATACAGATTCTGCAGACAAAATGTCAAAACAAAGTGACTAAAGTGTGGGCTGCGGGCTGTGGGCTGTGGGGCTGCGATACATTTAAATAAAAATAAATGCAACATGATAAAATATCTTAAAGCTCATGTGCAAAAATAAAGTGAGCTGACCCATTCAAATAGTTTTATTAGGGCACTTGAAGCCAGATTGTAAAAGTAGTTTAGGTCGTAGTACCAAAGCGTTAATCCAAAATCATTAGTCCATAGACAAAATGGCAAATATCAATGTTCAGATCAACAGACATGGACTCCAGAAGAGTGTAATCAGGCGTCCGCGGATAGTAAGCATTACTTGGTAAGCAAGCTTCTCCCACCATGCCCATCGGCCCAAACGAAGAAAAGGTGTAAATGCCGAGAAGGGTATGTCCGAGATTTTGGAAGTCTTCCTATGGCTTTCCATTGGCAAACATATCAGAAATAATTCTGGAAATTGCCACATTGTAAGGATCAACAAGATCATGGTGCCTCCCATAGAACTTCTTTAGTGTTGATACCAGTTTGGTTTTTTGATACCCCTGACATAACAATCTGGTAGTGAGCACCTTCCCACGTTCCATAAAGTCCTGATACTTGGAACAGGCTCTAGCATAACGGATTAACTTTGAAACGTAAACTCCATATGCTGGTGCAGACGGGATATTACTTCTCAGGAAGGGAAAGTTAACAATGGGAGAATTGAAGTCATCTCGTTTATCGTACAGCCTAGAAGTAAGCTTCCCGTTGTCAATATAGAGATAACAATCCAAGTATGAGGAGGAGGTTACAGTCTCTGTTGTTTCCTTAATTTCAAGTTCACGTGGATAGATGAATTTAAAGTACTCTGCGAATTTAGCATTTTTCAGAGACAATAAATCATCTATATATCTGTAGGTGAAATTGAATTGTTGTGCAAGGCGTTTCTTGCCTGCTTTGAGGAGACCTTGTACAAACTCCGCCTCATACGAGTACAAGAACAAGTCGGCAAGCAACGGTGCACAATTAGTACCCATTGGTATGCCAATTGTTTGCTGAAATAACAGGCCACTGAACTCCACGAAAATATTGTCAATTATATATTCCAGCATCCTTATGACATCTGCATCAGTGTGCTTTGGTGGTGCATCAGAGTGATCTCGGACGAAGTGTGTGTTTTTGTAGCCAAGGACAACATACTGGTAGCGAGGGTTATCATTCTTGTGGAAAAAAAATGATTTATGATTTCCTTGAGTTTAGATTTCAATTTATCATGAGGAATAGTTGTGTAGAGTGTTGAGAAATCGAAAGATTTTATGCTGTTTACTGAGAGAAAAGACTGTGACTGAAGATGCTCTAGAAGCTCTTTGGAGTTTTTCAAGATCCACATCTGATTCACATCACTCCTGGCATATGCAGTGTCACAATATTTCTGAAGGCCATTTTTAACTGCAGTAAGGATTCGTGTTAGGATCTGTGAAAGAGGCTTGGTTGAGCACTTAGTTGAACCCGCGATATATCTCTGCTTGTACGGATTCTTGTGAAGCTTAGGAATCGAGTACAACTTTGGAAGTTCCATATCTTCCTCTGAGAGGGAAATTCCAAACGAAAGCATCACCGATTGGTGGTATTGCAGAATTTCATCTTTGGACAAAGAAGAAAGATTATATGTTGGGTTGCCTGTCATAGTGCTAAAACCAAGCTCTTCTTTTAAGCAGTTTATATAGTTTGTTTTGCAAACAAACACAATATTGTGAGATGCCTTGTCAGCTGGAACAACGCAAAACTTTTGATGGAGTTCAGCTAACTCAGCAGCAATATCTGGATTATCAAACACCGAATAATGTTGGCAAGAATGGTTCTGCTGAGTACTGTTATAGGTCTGTTTACCATGGCCATTACCGATTTGACTCATTCGGAGAGGGTGTCAAACTCTGCATCCTCTTTCCTAGCCCAGCGCCGTGCAACTGACAAGATTCATCCATTTCTTTTATTTTATTTATTTTTTGTGCACATCAAACCTTACTTTTTGATCTGACAACATGCTTGCAATTGAATATAATTAACAGTTTTATGAATGGAATGTTCCAAAAATCGTTCCGTGATAGCGTGGCCTAGATTAAGATATTGTTTTTGTTTTGCTTTCATTACAAGAGAAACCTGGTATTCTTATACTATTTCATTTAACCCTCAAATGCCATTATTTAAGCAAACAGTGTAGTTCCTGTGCAATCGGCTGAGTAGACTCCACATTCTGCGGCGTCTGACCTTGGTATTGCCAAACCCAGCAAACCTGACCGGACTCTATAAGTAGCTCTGACCTGCATGAAACTTCAATAGAAATAGCAAGACTTTTTCTATTAATAACCGTAATATTGGTTTTCCCAAATCAGTGGTGGTCACGTGGACAACAGCATGATTTCGGATTTTGCAATTTAGTAATTAAGGGTCGATTGTGGGTCAACCAAAAAACCACATGACCTGTGGTGAGAGTAGTGGCCCATACATTGTATTTGATATATTGTGCAAGAATCAGTATTAACCTTTTTTAGTATCAAATTGAATCTTCCTCCTTACCTATAGCAGGAGTCCATTTCAAAATTTAGGGTTGTCCTGTTGTACTTTCATTAAAATTTATTTGGAAAATGGCTGAACTTTTGGAAAACAGTGGAGGCCCTGATCAGACGCCGCCTTCTGTGGCATCTGATCTGGGCCTGCACTGTTAACAAAGTACCCGTTTAGAGGTTTCCAGTACAAAAAAGGTTAACAATGTTATGTTTTAAATCTCGCCTGAATTGCGCCCCACAATCATTTGTATTCCACAATATGTTTTGAACCACCCGGCCCTGCCACCCCACCCCCACCAGTATTTAAACTAAGACAACATCTGTATCAGATCAAACGCTGCAGAACATGGCCTTCACCATGCGCCAAAAGCTTTACAATTTTCAAATTGAATTTCTTATCTAACTCAACCTGACACCCCTGAATTTTGAAAAGGACTTCTGCCATATATAGTTAGGAAGATTTCATTCAGTTGAAAATGGGTTAATAACCTCCAATCGTTTGTTTGTTTGAGGTTTAACTTTAGCAGATAATAAAGCAGTCTTTGTAGCTGTACTCATCACCTTATCTGCTTCTAGCAATAAATTAATGTGTGAGGCAGATTCTGAACTGCCTTATCAGGGACCAGATTCCCAATTATTGATATTAAATATACATGTTCTGTAAAGTAAAGACTAAAACCTACCTCTTAAAGTGACATAGAAATTACATAGCAGACAACAATTTCAATTATTACATTATTCTCAGAGAGAATGAGGCTTGACATCATCATCATAATCATAATCATCATCATCATCATTCTGTAAGGCCCCTACTCAGTGCATTACTCCATACTTATATGCATTTACTATGGCAAGCAAATTTGCTGTTAATTATGCAAAATAAGTATCATATATATATCTTATATAATATATAAGAAATCTAATATAGGATACAATATATCTGAATAAGTCTCGTATATCATATAAGATATTCTATATAAGATATATATCAGATATCTGATATGATAAATAAGATATCTTATTTAATTCCACATATCAGATATCTTATTTTTAAATTTGTTTTATAAAATATCTTATATATATTAATTTCAATATCTAATATGCTAAATACAGTTTTTGTTTGTTTTGTTTTGTTTGATTTGAGGTTTAACGTCCCCGTCAACACTGTAAATGTCATTTTGGAGATGTTGCTTCCAATTTTGTGGGACTTTTTCCAGACATTGAGATAAAATGACATCTCAAGCCCTGTCACCCAATGAAACCAATAGGATTTATTAGCATGGACGGTCCGCCTCGCACCGCTGTGCCTGGACAGGCTTAGATCCTCTAAGCAGTTTAGCAGTACTTGTGTGCAGGCCTGATTCAGCTCTGTGTGGAAGCATCATGCAGCCCATATATTTCTTCAAGCCCCTATGGGCGGGGGCCGATGCTTAATACAGATATCTTATTTAATTGAAAGAATAAAATATTTTCTTCATTAATAAGGTATCTTATATCCTGAATCAGATATCTAATATAGCATAATTTTTAAATTATCTTATATCCTATATTAATATCTAATATGGGATATAAGATATCTCATTTACTCATAAGATATCTAATGTATAATATCAAGTATCTTAAATGTGTAAGCAATTCAGATACCTTACATAATTTTGAGAGAAAACGAGACTCCATGTAAGTCAGTTTGTTGAACATATAAGCTATATTATATAATTAAATAGATATCTTATATAGAAAACTAAAGAAGATATCTTTATATGATATTAGATATCCCATATAATATAAAGGATGTTTTATATGTTCAATTTTTTTTTTTTTGGTTTTGGTTTTATGGCCCTCTCAAGATAATTTCATTCATATCGAGCGATCGTTAATCAGAGGTGGGCGAAAACCGGAGAACACAGAGAAAAACCAGCTGTCCTTCCGCTGCAGAACTTGGCATCTCACATGTAACCCGAGCGAGGCTCGAACCCACAGTGGTGAGAGACCTAATGATTAAGAGTCAGCGCTCTTACCCACTGGGCCACGGAGGCCCATCTTTATAATATGTCCAATAAGATATCTGATTTAGGGAATGAGAATCTTTTATGCATATGGAAATAAGATATCCTGTATGTTACATCATAAATAAGATATCTGACATACTATACAATAAATATCTTGTTTTGTTGTTGTTGTTGATGCTTTGAACAACTGGCCCAAGATATATAACATGGAAAATAAGATATCTTATTTCCTATATTAGATATCTGGTGTGTTAAATAAGATATCTTACTTAGTATATAAGATATATGATATATTTTATTAGATATCTAATATATCTGAATAAATCAGCTATCTTATGTATTAAGATATCCAATATATCAGTTAAGATATCTAATTTAATATCTAATATATCAATTAAGATATCATATAAAGCACTTAAGGTAACTTATATGCTATTTTGTTTGTTTGTTTTGGAGTTTAACAGCCTAGTTAACAATATTTAGGTCTTATCGAGCCCATCAGTTTACCAATCCATTTTTAGAAGCGTCCATGGTGTAGTGGTTATGCTCCTCGACTTGCAAACCAGGGATCGCAGGATCAAACTTTGGGATGAGTCTTTAAATATGTTCTAGAAAGGGTTATCCTTTGGAAGCAAAGAATACACAAAAGAACTGGAAAATATGGAGTGTACATGTACTTGTTTTCTGGGCCAGACTAGCTAGTTTCGGCCAATTAGGCCTCATCAGTGACCTTCAAATATTTTCAAAATTCCACAATGGAATCAATGATCCCAAAGGACAAGAAAATATTAACTACATTATGATGTAGGGCAGGGAGACTTTTTACAGATGCCACACATTAAGACCGAGGTCCCGTCTCCGTATGACCTTAGCTGTTGGTGAGACGTAAAACGCAAACATTCACTCTATCTCCTATCCACTTTTCCTGGGCAGGTTTATATGTAAGTGGTTAACCAGTACAGTGTATATTCTTCGCCAGAAACTGACAACTGTCCTTCTTGAATAAGCGGAAGGGAGAGAAGGATCGTAGAAAAGATTACATGAGCAATCTCCACGAAAATATGTTGCCGACCACGGCAAGTATTGATCCCGCTTCCTCCTGATCACCAGTTGGGCGCGCATCCGACAGAGCTGCCGAGCCGGGCTCTTATATCTTAATTGCTATATATCTTCAATATATCAGATATTCAATATAATATATCAGATATCTTATATTAGATATCTGATACATTAAATAAGATATCTGATTTACAGAATAAATAGTAAAATGGCTTGCCATAGTTTACTTTAAAAAGAATGCCAAATAATGTATGGCAGGAATAATAAATAACAATTCTTTTCTTTTACTATATTCAGCTGCAAGTAATTTGCTGTTTATTCATCAAATAAAATGACAGAATTGTGGCCCGCAGCCCGCATGCCCCCAAAATAGCAAGTCTGATGGCAAAATGATTAATCAGACTTAATGATCATTTATGTTTTGTACAGCCCTTTTGGACAAGCAGGCATATTATTTTAGGTAGTAGACATGCATCTTGATGAATAGTGTTATTTGTGGCTAACTTCAACAGTTTTCATCTGAAAAGCTTTACTGTGCCGCGTGTATCATTTAAACATTCACTGTGATGATTTTATTCTCGAAAAATCTAGGCCAACACACTAGCAGTTGTTTGTAAGTGGGACCTCTGACTTTGAGAATAGTAAAATCAGAGCAACGTGTGGCATTTAAAAATTACATTCTACCAAACTATCATATGGTAATCCTCCAAAATTAAAAAAAAAAAACAAAGTTTACATGTCCACCAGATTTTAACATAATCCTTCTTTGCCAGAATCTAGTTCACAGATTTTTCAATAACTAATAATTGTTTTGACTGATATCTAAAAACAGAATAGGATTGCGAAAAGCATGTAGTTTGAGAGTTGCTCAGTCTGATCAAGAGCTACATTGTTTGCATTTGAGTTCAGCAGAATTCCCTTAATTGACTGCATTTTATTCAAAATGATATCAGTACTGAATAAAGTAAGTTTTGTGGTTGTAGGACATCTCTTGTCTCGGAAAACAAATTAGTTCTACACTTGTCTTTTCCTTCTCTAGGTTGTCCGAACGGCCACCCTTATGTGATCGGAAATGTAAGTATGAATCATTAGTTGTATTAATTATTGTTATAACGTAACGGCCCGTCATTGCAGTATATCAATGAAATACACGTATTAAGATACCTGTATCGGACGTTTGTCCTTTGTCTGATTGAAGTTAGCTTTCAGCATCAGCCTATAAATACAAGTGAAGGCACTGATCATGAATCAATACAGTTACCTCACAGCTCCCATTCAAAATAGATGTGAAGGCAATGATCAGGAATCGATACAATTAACCTACACCTCCCATCAGAGACACCAAAGGGAAAGAAACACAAACATTAAATAATTAGACCCTAATGGAACATCAATAGCGGAAGATGAATGTTTGAGCATTACGTCTGACCAACAGCTAAGGTCATACGGAGACGGGACCTCGGTTTAAAGACTCATCCGAAAGTCTGGAGAAGCCCGAGATCGATCCTGCGACCCCTGGTTTACAAGGTGAGTAGCATGACCACTGCACCAAGGAGGCTTCTAACAATAGCGGAGAGCCAAAACAACGGTTACTTTCCCACTAAATGGCAAATTAGCTATCAAAAATAAAAAATAAGCGATAAACACACTCAAAGACAAACCATAACAAAAAATAAACCGTGACAGACGAACTGCTTTTGAGGGTCAGTGAAAAGCATTTCACTCGGGGGCTTCTACTCGGCCGCAATCCTCGCCCTTTATTCCGTCGCAATTTAGACAAATAATTTGTTCAGTCCTACATGAAGGCTTCCTAACTCATCAGCGCAACATCTCCGTGAACACAAAAAAAAACACGCACAGAGATGGAGCAACGATGAGGACTCCACAACAGCAAACCATTGGAATGCTTGAGCAAAAGAAAACTAACAGTAAGACTCCGATGGTTGGCCCCAACCAGAGACAGATAGACCTTGTTGCTGTTTCTTTATGTCCAACGTTGAATTTGAAATTAAATCGGAATGACGTCTATAAAATTTTAAAGACTTCATGGCAAAAGAATGTGCACTGCACTGGTTAACCGTAAAATGTATTTAAGCCCCCCAGTGGAATTCGTTTCCGCTGACCGTTCCAAGGTGGTTCTTCTGTCGCAGTTTATTTTTGTTATGGTTTGTCTTTGGGTGTTTGTGTCACTTATATTATTTTATTTTGGATAGCCTATTGGCCATTTTGTGGGAAAGTTACTGTCATTTTGGCTTTCTGCTATTGATGTTTCCATTAGGGTCGGTTGTTTCATGTTTGTGTTTCTTTCCCTTTGGTGTCTCTGATGGGAGCTGTGGGTTAATTGTATCGATTCCTGATCATTGCCTCCACTTCTATTTCGCGTAGTTTGTGATACCGATAACCCTGATTAAGAAGTTTAGCAGTTAACAATTTATTACGAAAGTTGAAGTAAGTTACATGACTAGACACTCTGCCAAATCTAATTAGTAATTAATTGAAATATATAATTATGGCCTAATTGGCTAGTTGACATTTTTTGTTTAGCCAAGCCGTGTTTTGCTCTTGGGTTTGTTTCCTGCAAAATTTATGATAAATGTAATGATTTTGAGATTGTAATTTGTCCTTTCTCTTAGAGAAATTGCCCCCCCCCCCCCCCACACACACACACCTTCCCGACTAATACTATATAAAATAGAAGTGAAAACAATGATGAGGAATCGATACAATTAACCCACAGCTCCCATCAGAGACACCCAGGGAAAGAAACACAAACATGAAACAACTAGATCCTAATGGCAACATTACTAGTGGAAAGCCAAAAGGACAGCTACTTTCCCACAAAATGTCCGATTGGCTATCCAAAAAAATATAATATAAGCGATATGCACACACAAAGACAAGCCATAACAAAAATAAACCAAATAAAGTCGGGTAAGTGTGGTGTCCCATCTACGCCTGTTTCTTGACTGTGGCCATAAAATACCCCAAAGAGACCAATAATATGATGATAAGTTACGCAATCGCTAAATAATGCTGATAAGACTGTTAATTAGAGCTAATTAGGACCATATACTACAATTTCTGAATTTAAAAAGTCAATTAGTAAACAACCGACGTGGAAATGAAAATCTGCATCAAATTTTAATCAAATTATAAGTTTCAAACGTTTTTCTTCCTGGAAAAATAAGTATTTTAAGATTAAATTTTCGAACGGAACTAACATATTTGTTGAATAAAATTAGCCCCCAAGTTAAAGCTAGTTATGCCACCTTTTGTGAGCGGAGACTAATGCAGATAGATGATGCCAGTAGCCATAAACATCTGGTTTAATTATCCGTTAAGCAAACAAATCTGATCATTTTTTCTCTAAGAAAAATAACACGTCATGCACAGTAAATTTTTGCAGTCTGTTACACTGCTATAATGTTTGTCTTTGTAGTTAATAGTCCCTTGAATGTCAACTACTTTGAAGACACAAATTACTAATGAACCCTTAAAATACCGGTCACAACCGCCGCAATGATTTTGTTTCTTTTCCTGCTTTGAATGTAAGCCATCGAATAAGAATTCTTTTTTTTTTTCAAATAATTTGATGAAAGTAGTAAAAATATATTGACTAACTTAAGACATAATGGCAATTTTTTAACATTCCTTGAAGTATGAATAACATCATGTGACAAGCAAAGTTTAAGCCATCACGAAATAAGCCTATATAATTTTGACCCCCTGTAACCCCACTTTTATATAGTAAAACGGGGGTTTGCAGGGGTAAACATTATTTTTCTTATTTCTGTTCAAAAACATAGATTGTGGGTAATCGTTAGAACCAAAATTTATGTTTTGAGCAGAAATAAGAAAAATATCACAATTTTTTATCTTAAAGATACCGTTTTTATGGCGGTAAGATTTACAATGTATTTGTATAGGCATGTTTTCGTAATGGAAGTAGTAAGAAAAGTTCACTCAGGAATGGTCACAATCAAAGAACGCAGCCATCTCAGGTCACCTTAAGAAAGTAAACGACATGGAGGCACACCATTTCGAAAACACGCCCTATACAAATACATTGTAAACTTTACTGCTGAAAAATCGACAATTTTCAGTTGACAAATTGTGATTTTTTTCTTAGTTGCTAAGCAGAGTCCCAGAAGATAAAATATGGAGGAATGTTATCTAAACACTGTGTCTTGGCAACAACACATACTTATGTTTTACCATTGTTACACAGAAACACGCTTTTAAAGATATTTAGTTCATATTTAATTTTGCCCATAGTGCGGAAGACCATACACTCTTGCAAGGTGTGATTGTGGCAGTGAAATTGGTGGTCAGAGTCACCAATCAGCTAAAGGCAATGTGTTAGATACTGGGTAAGGTTATAGCTGTCTTAATCAACACATGTTTTAATCCTTAAAGCACCAATGAAAATTTCGTTGCAGACAACATTTGGTTTTAGAGGAAAAAAAGAAAGCTTTGTATATCATATGATTCACCTGAAACACCAAGCCTGAGTTACCCTGCACAAGTAGGGAACAAATAAAAAAACAAATATAGCAATCAGTATTGGAGGTTTAAGGACTAAAAACATGATGTGCATAAGAAATGATGATATGTCCAACATTGTAGATCCTGGTGTGAGAAAACACCTTAAATTTAAAAGGACGTGGATGAATCTGAAATCCAGGTTACTTTATACAAACACAAAAGTAGAAAGTAATATGAATATATAGGTTGTTGCCTTTGGAAAAATGGTGACCGTTTCATTCAAATTATCCGTTGACCTTGATCTACATTGTTGTATAGTTCGAACAAATTGACCTGACACTGGTGAACTCTGTTAACTTAATTTCACACCCGACTGAATGCATATATTTATCTTCGCCGTATCCCGAAAATGGCGAAATTGTTATTCAATATATGGAGGTCGGTAAATTGGTCGCAACTCACGAGAAGTTTACGAAAGCCTACGTATTAGGTGATAACATTGACTAATTTATTCCTTGCATAAAGGTCAGTCTCATGTCAAATTGTTCGAACTGTAAAAATGTATGAACTTCAATATCACCAGGACCCTGTTGTTCAAACTTTACGATGACTTAGCTGATTTAATATTATAACT
The DNA here is from genome assembly GCA_963580285.1 of Lucinisca nassula. Taxonomy (NCBI): domain Eukaryota; kingdom Metazoa; phylum Mollusca; class Bivalvia; order Lucinida; family Lucinidae; genus Lucinisca; species Lucinisca nassula. The sequence continues at coordinate 63,968,044 of OY757013.1, read as the reverse complement.
TTGACTAATACAGCAGATATACTATTAGTTTTGCTGAAAGACTTTTGTTTTGCAAATGCAAAAACTGTCCGCAATTTTTCAGCAAAAATACAATAGTATTGAATACTCTATTTGCTGCAAAGGTAAATCTTTTGCCCATTTACGAGCCTTTGAATCTAGCAATGTTTTGAACAACTGGAACCAGGTTTCAAAAGCTAACCTGAATATTGGGATGAAAGAATGCGGTAGTCTGATCAGGAGCAACACTGTTTGCATTCAAAGCATGTCACCAAAAAAGGAAATTTTGGCCAAATCACTGTAGTTTAGATGGCCCTTTTAAAATTTGTCTCGCTATATGGTGTGGGCCGAGAAAGCGAACTTGTATCTTGGAGCATATGCATCCTTTCACATTAGCTTTTGTATCCTATAAGTCAAGACACAGTTTTCTTTCTGCATCTCAAGGATTAAAATGCTGGTCCAGCAAGGACTTTGATCAGGATGTTTGGTTAATCATGTTGCTCTGAGTCTTTGCTGGTCACCCATGCTTGTAGACCCTTTTCCCCACACAAGAGATACCAATCAAGCATATCAGTTGACTGGAAGCTCTGCATGCTTACTGTGTTTTGACTGAAAAGGTAAGCAGGCTGATTTTTGTTGCACATGCTGAAAAAAACACTACCGTTTGTTGCTGCTATTTCCCAATATTTAGACTACACTGCTTGGCCTATTTACCGCAAATACTGCTATGCCAGGCTATTTCAATACATAAGTGCACACTCCTTTTTCAATATATTCTCTTTGGACTTTAATCTTTCTTATTCTTCTTTATCCCTGCATGTTCGCGTCTGCTTGATCTGCTTTAAATTAATCTCTGACTTCTGTTTTTTACTCCATCCCATCGCATTATTTTGGGAATTAGTTTGGATGCACCCCGTTTGGAGGAAACAAAACACTGATTGACAAAACACCTGTATCGGAATTCATTTGCTGAGTAAATTTTGCACCATGCTCTTTGTTACATTTTCATACAATAATATCATGATGCGGTAAATGGGCTAATTTGCTTGATTACAATACATACAACTATACTCATATTGATTTTACTCTGTCACAGTGTGGTAGACCGGCTACACTTGGTAAATGTAAGTGTGGGGCTGATATAGGAGGTACTGGCTATAAACTACAGCCCGGAAATATTCTTCATGCAGGGTGAGTTAGCATTGGTTGTGTATTGGTAGTAGAACGTTGTACTTCATGGTTCAGGCAGTTCTATTTATGATGAAGGGATATTTATGATGAAGGGATCTACAGTTACGTCCCCAACCAGAGATGCGGGAATATATATGATATTGTTTTTTATGGGAACCCCTGAAGCATCGGTGTCTGTATTGGCATACTTTTGATACGTTCTTTTGTGTTCAGTATCTTGGAACGCCAGGCAGATTTCCATCAATTTGAACTATGTATTATTATATCATCGGTACATGCCTTCAGGTTGAATCTATTTTGAGCTCGTTCGGAAGGTGCAAACAGGTGAAACATCATTTTTATACGCCTATTGGAAAAACGGGACGTATTATGTTATACCCCCCTGGCGTCCGTCTGTCAGTCCGTCTGTAAACTTTTCGTTTCCGGATAACTCCTCCTACATTTCACATCCGAACAAGCTGAAACTTCATACATAGTGAGACCATGATGTGGGGCAGTGCATATTGTTTTGAGGTTAGGATCCACCAAATTATAATAGAGTTATGCCCCTTTGAATTTTTTAAAACTTTTTGTTTCCAGATAACTCCTACATTTTACATCCGATAAAGCTGAAACTTCGTATGTAGTTAGTCCATGATGTGGGGCAGCGCATGTTGTTTCGAGGTTATGGCCCCACCAAATAATGATAGAGTTTTGTCCATTTGATTTTTTTGTAAACTTTTCATTTCCGTATAACTCCTACAGTTTACATCCGATCAAGCTGAAACTTCATACATAGTAAGACCATGATGTGGGGCAGCGCATGTTGTTTCAAGGTTACGGATCTCTAAACAATAATAGAGTTATGCCCCTTTGAATGTTTTTGTAAACTTTTCGTTTCCGCATAACTTCTGCTACATTTTAGATCCGATCAAGCTGAAACTCCATATATAGTTAGACCATGATGTGGGGCAGCGCATATTATTTCGAGGTTACAGTCCACCAAATAATAATAGAGTTATGCCCCTTTGGAAAAATATGTAAACATTTTGTTTTTGGATTACTCCTCCTACATTTTATGTCCCTTTCACAGATTTTTCTAAACAGTTCGTGATGATGAAGCTTTAACTTTATGTATAGTTAGACTATGATGTGGAGCAGCGCATATTATTTCAAGGTTACAGCAAACCAATTATTGCCAGAGGTATGCCCATATCATTTTGAGGTTATGGTCTACCAACTATTACCAGAGTTATGCCCCCTTTCATAAATTTTTCTAAACATTTCGTTTCCGGACAACTCCGCCTACATTTTACATCTGATGAAACAGAGAATTACATCCCACCTGCAGCAAAGGTCTGACTGAGACAAGACCTCAGTTTAAGAATCGTCGGAAAATCTTTAGTATACGGGGATCAAACCCATGACCCCAGGTTTATTGGGGAAAGTGATATGTAGGTTAACCATGATGTGGAGCAGTCCATAGTTTGGTTCTTATGATGCAGCCCTATCTATTTCTTCAAGTCCCGATGGGCTTCCTTAGCAGGTAGACAGCAGTTCTATAATTCAGAAAAAAACTTTTAAAATTTAGAAGCAATTAACTCCCCTGGAAGTGTGTTTATTTGACTTATTGCGAAACTTGGAAAAAAGTAGTGAAATAGAAGCTCCAATGGTGCAGTCACGACTGCCTGTGACTTACAGGTAGGTGGAAAGCGGGGCCTGGAAGGCCCAAGATGACCTGGAAGCAGCTGACAGAAAGAGATTGCAGAGAATGGAAGCTCTCTGCTATCGATCCTCATGATAGACAGGCCTGGAGATCTGGTGTAAGATCTGCCATGCTTGCAGCAAGCCAGCTACCTGGAAGGGGGCCCACTTATGTGGACGTTGCCCCTGTACCTGCACGTTAATCCAAAATCCGTTGATGATGACGATGGGGATGAAACTTCAATCGACCATGAAAATGTGTTGCAGACAGGTAGTTTTAGCCATTAATAATCGACCTTATTCATAGAGGGTAACACATTTAGTGCTAGTATTAATCATCCATGTGGCCCTCTTTTCCTGGGTAGAAACCAGTACGAAGCAATGTGGATAAAGTCTCAAGGAAACAACACTTGGCACTTGTGGGGATCGAACAGGCTACCTCTCGATTTCAAATCAGATGCATTACCACTGCATTACAGTGCTCCACTGAGCCATTGAGGGTTATTGATAGTACCAGGTAAGAATATGTGGAACACATATTTGTTCCTTGGTCACATTCCACAAGCCCATACTTGTACAACAATCAGTAAAAATATATGCTCCATTCATCTCATTGCCACGGGCGTATAATGCCCCGCTTGCGGACCTCTTGTTGCAAAATAGGTTTGTCATTGTTTCCTGATCATTGCCTGCACTTCTATTTTGTGTTTGCAATATCTCTCATATAAGTTTGTGTCTATATTTCGATCTACAACCTGGCTCGGGTCACATGTGAGACGCCAACTTCTGCAACGCAATGTCAGGTGGTGTTTCTCCGGGTAATCTTGCTTTCGCCGACCTCTGATTAGCGGCCCGATATGAACAGAATAAACTTGAAAGGGCCGTAAAACCAAAACACACAAAAATATCGATCTACATGCCTTTAAGGTGAAAAGATTTTGTTTAATTTGACCTCGATGTCGAGGTTTGCATAGCAATATTGTTTTCTAATTTTGGAAGCATTAATCTTATGTACCCCTATTAAAAGGTATAGAGAGAATTTCCATAACTTGTCACAGAGACATAATTTGGAGTTGATATCTCCTTTCGTTTACAGGTGAACAATTTCAGCGCATGGCAAAATTGGTTGAATGTTTGCCAAATTTGCTACGGCATTTCAGTGGTTTCTTGCTGTCGAGTCCTCACCGTTGTTTAATCTCTGTGGTTGTTTTATTGTTTGTGTTCACGGAGATGTTGCACTGATGCCCCCCCCCCATGCAAGTGGAATTCGTTTCCGCTGACCGTTCCAAAGCAGTTCTTCTGTCGCGGTTTATTTTTGTTATGATTTGTCTTTGGGTGTTTGTGTCGCTTATATTATTTTATTTTGGATAGCTTATTGGCCATATTGTGGGAAAGTAACTGTCCTTTTGGCTTTCCGCTGTTGATGTTTCCATTGGGGTCTGTTGTTTTATGTCGTTCCCTTTGGTGTCTCTGATGGGAGCTGTAGGTTAATTGTATCGATTCCTGATCATTGCTTTCACTTCTATGTATCATATTTGCCAAATGTCTTTTGGATGGGCTCGTGGAATTGAATCAAAATCAGGTGGGAGTAATTAGCTCACCTTAGCCAAAGGCTCATAGGCGAACTTATAGTATGGCAAGGGTCCATTGTCTGGCGTCTATTGTCTGTCGTCTGTCAAAATTTTCAAACATCTTCTCCTATGAAACTACTTCGGGGAATTGAAGTCAAATTTCATATGGAGCATCCATGGGATGGTGGAAAGAAAGTTTGTTCACGGGGTCAAGGTCAAGTGACCAAGATGGCCGTCATGCCCATATGTGGTAAAACAAACTTCGGTCAGGCCTCAGATTCTATGACGGCTCCAACGTAAAGGCTTATTGAAAATTAAAGAGATAATGTTGGTTGGTGCCTGATGCTCTGTCTCTGGTCGGGCTCATCGGAGTCTAACTGTTGGTTTTCTTTTGCTCCAGCATTTCAGTGGTTTCTTGCTGTCGAGTCCTCACCGTTGTCTCACCTCTGTGGTTCTTTGATTTCTGTGTTCATTGAGATGTTGCACTGATGAGTTAGGAGGCCTTCATGCGGACTGAACAAATTATTTGTCTAAATCGCGACGGAAGTAAGGGCGAGGATTGTGGCCACGTAAAATCGATTTAAGCCCCCCAGTGGAAATCTTCCACTGACCGTTCCAAGGCGGCTCTTCTGTGGCGATTTATTTATGTTGTTGTTTGTTACTTACTGTGTGTATCACTTGTGTCTTTTAATTTTGGATGGCCATATGGTCATTTTGTGGGAAAGTAACTGTCCTTATGGCCTTCCTTTGTTTAGGTTTCCATTATGGTCTGGTCGCTTAATGTTTGTATTTCTTTCCCTTTGGTGTCTTTTATGGGTGGAGTAAGTTAATTGTATCAATTCCTGATCTTTGTTTTACTTCTACTTTTCAAAATCTTCTCCTCCTTAACCAGTAGGCTGATTGCCATGAAACATGGTATGTAGCATTGGGGACTCGGGGCCCATCATAGTTTGTTCAACTGTTGACCCTCAGATGACCTTGACCTATTTCACGTCAAGGTCAAATTTTATCACATAGAAAAAGTCAAAATTGTATATTTTTTAGCTCACTGGAAACTCCAGGTCAGCTTAAGCCGTAGCCCGTTGTCCGTTGTTAACTTTTCACATTTTCGACATCTCCTCCCGAACCGCAAGTCAGATTAAGCTGATACCTGGTGGGAAGCATCCTGGTGACATGGAGATTCAGATTTGCTAAAACGGTTCCGTTCGGATGTCGAAGATGGGCGCCATGGCGGCCATCTTGAAATTCTTCATACGACATTTCCTCCCAAACCGAAGGTCGAATTGAGCTGTAACTTGATTGGAGGCATCGGGTTGACATGGAAATTCAGGTTTGCTAAAATCGTTCCATTCAGATATATAAATTCTTCAGATGACATCTCCTTCCAAATCAAAGGTCAAATTGAGTGTAAACTTGATGGGAGGCATCGGGATGACAGAGATTCAGATTTTCTAGAAACGTTCCATTCCGATATCCAAGATGGCCGCCATGGCGGTCAAAGATCGAATTGAGCTGAAACTTGATGGGAGGCAGTGGGGTGACATGGAGATTCATTTTTGCTCAAATCGTTCTGTTCCAATATTCAAGATTTCCGCCATGGTAGCCATCTTGAAATTCTTCAAACGACATCTCCACCTGAACCTGAATCAAATTGATCTGAAACTTGATGGGAGGCATCAGGCTGACATAGAGATTCAGATTTGCTGAAATCGTTCCATTCAGATATCCAATATGGCCGCCATGACGGCCACATTGAAATTCTTCAAACGACATCTCCTTCCAAACCAAAGGTCGAATTGAGCTAAAACTTGATCGGAGGCATCTGGATGACATGGAGATTCAGATTTGCTAAAATAGAAGTGGAGACAATGATCACGAATCGATACAATTAACCCACAGCGCCTTCCATTCCGATATCCAAGATGGCGATCGTTTTGAAGTTCTTCAAACGACATCTCCTCCCTAACAAAAAGTCGAATTGAGCTGAAACTTGATGGGAGGCATCAGAGTGACATGGAGATTCCGATTTGCTAAAATAGTTCCATTCTGAAATCTTAGACGGCTGCCATGGCAGCAATCTTGAAATTCTTCAAATGACATCTCCTCCCAAACCAAAAAGTCTAATTGAGCTGAAACTTGAAAGGAGGCATCGGGGTTACATAGAGATTCATACAGTAGAACTTCGATGGCTCGAACACCGATGGCTCGTTTACCATGGATGTGTCGAACCCATTCTTGAGCCCCTAGCGAAATTGTCTACATAAGAAATAGTTGAGCATAATTAAGAAGATTTTAGTCTTTTATCTTGCAAATGTATGCCGTGTGTACTTATTAGAATCGCCTCGATGAGGCGATTCTAATGAGTACACACAGCACACATTTTCACTATTAAACACCGAAAAGATGCCTAAAAGTATCTCGTTATGACTCTTGACAGTAACCTCAGTGGCTCGAACAACCCCTCTCTCGAACAGATTTTCGAGGTCCCAAAGGTGTTCGAGCCATTGAAGTTCGACTGTATTTGCATAAATCGTTGCATCAGAATATCCAAGATCGGCCATCTTGAAATTCTTCAAACAACATCTCCCGAACCAAAGGTCGAATTGAGCTGAAACTCGGGATGACATGGAGATTCAGATTTGCTCAAATCATTTCGTTCCAATATCCAAGATGGCCGTCGTGGCGGCCATCTTGAAATTCTTCAAACGACATCTCCTCCTGAACCAAAGGTCAAATTGATATGAAACTTGATAGGAGGCATCGGGGTGACATGGAGATTCAGATTTGCTAAAATCTTTATGTTCTGGTATCCAAGATGGCCACCATGGCAGCCATCTTGAAATTTTTCAAACGTCATCTCCTCCCAGATTCAGAGTTGCTTAAGGCAATGTGATCTGATGGACAAAATGGCCACCAAAGCGCAATGTTATATATGATCAGCCTCATCCGGGTGAGCGATTCTGGCCCACTTAGGCCTCTAGTTTGGAAACTATGGCAGCCCGCAATCTGAAAGTTGGTAGATGCAGTTAGATATCGGAGTAAATTAGACTACATGAGTGTTCAAGGGCAAGGTCATTCTTTTACCTTTGCTAAAGGTTACCTAAATATGAAAATTAAAACTTAATTTGCACAGGAACAGCTGGGTCATTTGTTACGAAATTTCATTTGAAAGCCTTCAGGAACAAGTAAATGAAAATTAATTAAAATGGGTTTGGTCACATGGCAAAGATGGCAGCCATGCCTATTTAAGGTAAAAATCCTTCAAAACTCTTCTCCCAAACCAGAGGGCCGATTGTCACGAAACTTGGTAGCGTTGTAGCATTGGGGACTTGGCCTCATCATAGATGGCCATCGGATGACCTTGACCCTTTTTTAAGCCAATATCGAATTTTATCACAAAGACTTTAAGATGTTGCACTGATGAGGCCTTCATGCGGACTGAACAAATTATTTGTCTAAGTCGCGACGGATAAAAGGGAGAGGATTGTGGCCGAGTTAACCCCCCCCCCCCCAGTGGAATTCGTTCCACTGACCGTTCCAATGTTGTTCTTCTGTCGCGGTTTGTTTTTGTATTGGTTTGTCTTTGAGTGTGTGTATCGCTTATATTATTTCGTTTTGGATAGCCAATTGGCCATTTTGTGGGAAAGTAACTGTCCTTTTGGCTTTCTGCTGTTGATGTTTCCATTAGGGTCTAGTTGTTTCATGTTTGTGCTTCTTTACCTTTGGTGTCTCTGATGGGAGCTGTGGGTTAATTTTATCGATTCCTGTTCATTGCCTTATCTTCTGTTCTGTATGGGAAAAAGTCAAAACCGTGTATTTTTTGGGGAAACTATTACAGTCTCTGATCTGAAAATTTGTAGATGCAGTTAGCTAATTGAGTGGATGAAGCTACCTGATCTCATTCAAATCTGAACTTATTAGGGCCCCGCACTGAAAGTGTGGGTGCCCTATAGTAATCACTCTGTCCGCCCGTCTGTCTGTCTGTCCGTCTGTCCGTCCACAAATTTTTACTCCTTTGATAGCGCTGCCGGGGCCCTAGTCAGTTTCACTGACAGCTCTAGTTTTCATCAGAAACCACTGGGTCATTTGTAATTAAATTTCGTATAAAAGCTTTTTGGAACAGGAAAACGAATATCAATTAATATGAGTTTCGTCACATTACCATTATAGCCGCCATTCCACTATAAGGTAAAAATCCTTCAAACATTTTCTTCTCCGGAACCAATAGGCCGATTATCATGAATATTGGTATGTAGGATTGGGGACACGAGCCATTCATAGTTCGTTCAAATGATCAGCCTTGGATAGCTTTCACCTTTTTTATACCAATATCAAATTCGGTCACATGAGCTTTTGTATAGGAAAAACGTCAACACTATATATTTTTCAGAAACTATTGTAGCCCGTGATCTCGAAATTGGTAGATACAGTAAGCTAAAGGAATAAATTAAACTACATGCGTATTCAAGGTCAAGGTCATTATTTGACCTTGGCCAAAGGTCATCTATGAAAATTAAAACATATTTTCCATAGGAAAAACTTGTAACTAAATTCATCTGAAAGTCTTTAGGAACAAAGAAATAAAATTCAATTAATAAGAGTTGATCACATGACCTGTATGGCTGACATGTGCATATAAGGTAAAACTCTTCAGAAATCTTTTTCTCAAGAACCTGTCGATTGATTTTCCTGAAACTTGGTGTGTAGCATTTGGGACTCGGGACAATCATAGTTTGTCAGTTTTGTGGTTTTTATATTGTGTTGTCGAATAAGTGCTTTCAAAACATTAAAACTGTATTTTGAGATTGAAACGTCGATACCGGACGTCTCGGCTAAATTTTCATTAAAATTTGATTCGTTAGCACAATGAGACATTAGATATGGAAAATTACGGCGTTTGAACATTATCATATCACACATGTCGATGAAGATTTGTAATGTTGGAATGAAATATGAACACCATATCAGTACTTCAGTTTGTTTCGATAAATGTTGAACTCCTCTCGTTCAGAAGAGGATAGCACAATATTAGAGATAATGCTTTCTTTTTTGTCTCTAAAAATGGACAGTTTTGTGATAGTGTTCTTTCTCTTTAGTGTGTGTACTCCTTAGAAATATATCATTGAAGTGTTTTTAGCGTGTACTCACACATGGCCATTTTCTTGTTTTAAGCTTAAACTAAGGAAAATAATCTTCACCTTTGTGTATTCCAGTGTTTGCTATGCAAACTGGGATTTACATGTCTGTTCATTACATAAGTTTATTATAGTGATGCATAGCTAATTCGTCAAACTAAGAACAATTTACAAAGAGCAGAACAACTTCATGTTATGTATTTGTCATATAAGAATGCTCTTAACCCTTATACTACCCAACGCAATCGAGTAGCAAACAATGTTAATTGTCTAATTTTTCAGGGAAATACCGGATTCACATTTAATGTGAATTATCTGCCAAACAGATGATTCACATTAAGTGTCAAATATGATATGAAATGAAATATGGTTATCCTTTGAAGGCGGAGAATTCACTACAGAATTGGAAATTATGAGTATTTTATAACTTCCACAATGGAATCAATGATCCCAAATTACTAGAAAAATTAACATCACTAGTCTGATTAGGAAACAATATTTGACACTGCCGTCTGTTAGAGATGGCAAAATAGATGTGAAGGCAATCATCAGGAATAGATACAATTAACTCACAACGCCCATCAGAGACACCAAAGGTAAAGGAACACAAACATGAAATGACGGAACGGAAAGCCAAAAGGACAGTTACTTTCGGTAAGTTTGTCCATTACATATATTGGTTATATATTGTTTCTTCGCATTTGCCTTTTACGATGTATCCTTTTCAGGGAGGACAGAACGGAGACAGGGCATATCTTGGGTCGAGCTGATGTAAGAGGTCAGCAGCACGTACAAGAGAGGTTATTATCAACTGTTCACTGTACCTGCCTGCGTCTGCTGACACACATGGCCATGTTCTTGGGAGCAGCAAATGACCCACAGGTAAAAAATGTTTTCAGCTCCACTGACAAGCTTAATGTAGTGCTTCGGTAGCTAATAGGATTGTTGACGTCAGTGATGGTACTATCTGGAAAGGCGTGTTCGCAACATTTATCAATTAGCCTTCAGGGGTCAAACAGCACTGACAAAGCATTTTCAATCGTTGTTGATAGCTACAGCTCCTTTAAGATTCGACTATAATAGACACTATAATGGCAGATTTCATACCCTGGGTGTACAAATATAGGAGGTTTACAGTTTTCACATTGCATGTCCGTCCGTCAGACTGCTGGTTAACAGGGACACCTGGTAATTTTAAACGAAAGTGTTCCATCCACTGACCATTCCTAGGCGGTTCTTCTGTGGCGGTCTATTTATGTTGTTGTTGGTTACTTACTGTGTGTATCACTTTTTCGTCTATATCGCCTTTTTATTTTAGATGGCCACTTGGCAATTTTGTGGGAAAGTAACTATCCTTATGGCCTTCCTTTGTTTAGGTTTCCATTATGGTCTGGTCGCTTCATGTTTGTGTTTCTTTCCCTTTGGTGTCTTTGATGGGTGGAGTAAGTTAATTGTATCGATTCCTGATCTTTGTTTTACTTCTATTTTGGATTTGGATCAAGTTCAAAATATATAGTCATGAGTAATAAGTCATGTCACATCACGTGAACAAGTCCGTGTAATAGACATCCCTCTATTCCCCACTTTATATAGAGAAAACTGGAGTATATCGATTCCTGATCATTGCCTTCACCTCTGTTTTACAGGGGTATATATTATTTTTTTTTTCATATTCCTGACCCAAGACATAGATTGTGGGCACTCGTTAGAACTGCCTCATTGCAGCGGTTCTAACGAGCACCCAAAACCTATATTTGAAGTATTAATAAGAAACTATGTCAAAAATTTTCATCAGAAAAGTAACTATTTTGCAGACAGGATAGAATGCACTATGTCACGTTTGTGTTATCGTAATGAGATTGCTATTCTGCAGTTTGCAATGTCTTTCAGCTGAGTTACTGTCCTTGATTGTCGTCAAAAATGGTTTTCCTCTTAAGTCAGGTCTAAAAGAAAAGAATATTGGATAATTTTCTTCAAAATATATGTACATCGAGCTAAATCACAAGACCTGAGGAAATATTTGCTAAAGGTTTGTGGAAAACCGTAGCACTTCATTCTGTTGCAATTTGTATGCCGCCAAATCAGACAAGAAACAGCCCATCACAAACGTTGTTTATCTTGTTAAAATATGCCGCAGGTAAGTCAAGTGTTAACCGGTCTAAAACCCTTTTGCATTTACCTACAGGCTGTTGTGACCCTAATGAAACCCGACTTGATTGCCCAAGATATCCCACAGTTCCTCTGGGATCATATGGAAGCAGATCTGGACAATTTCAGGAGAGTTTTAGGATGTAGCGTTGATGATGTTTTTATTTTGATGCATTGCATCATTAACAATATCATGATCACCCACAACAAAGGTAAGAGTATACTTTGAATTGTTTTATAAACAGATAATGTACTTGATATTCTGGTTGTTATGTCTTGGCAATGATCATGTTGACAAGGCTGATTTGAGGTTGCCTAGTCCAAAATATGAAAAGGCTACCCAACCTGCTTACCCAACCTAGACGACAAAATAATGTATTTGATCTATCTTGACATCTAACCCACCCATGTAACAGATGTTACAACCCCTCAGGCATAGGCAACCACGATATTGTCCAGGCAGAGGTCGCAGGTAAACCTACACAGGTAAATCAAACACGTAGGAAATTCCCATGTACGGTAAGACAGACTGGACCACTTTTGGGTTCAAACTTACGACTCACCAAGCCAAGTTTCTTTCAAATCACTCAGATAAATCTGTTGCCCAACTATGCCAGGTCCGAAAGGTAAACTCGAGGTACTTCCAGATGAACTAACCATAGGAGATGATTAAAGGGAAAGCTTTAATACCATAAATCTCTCACGCGATCAAACACCTTATGGAGGTAATTGGGTGAAGGCGACGTGTAGCTTGCGTCACTGGGGCCTCCAACTGATATTGGCTTACAGCTGGGCAAGGCTTGCTATCCTTGTAGCAGGTAAGAATGATATTATTAGGGCCCCGCACTGAAAGTGTGGGTGCCCTATAGTAATCACTCTGTCCGCCCGTCTGTCTGTCTGTCTGTCCGTCAACAAATTTTTACTCGTTTCACTGACAGCTCTAGTTTTTTCTGTTTCTTAACTTCCATTCATTTTCCTCTGTCTCCTCTAACCATTGATTTCATCTGCTCTACTATATCTTCTATTTCTCCAATTCTCTGGGAGACGACTTGAAATGATCCACAAGGGTTGACGTGTCTTTAAACCCCAAAATCATCAGTCAATTAAACACCTTATATGCAGCCCCGCTAGCGAAACCTATTAAACCTATATTAACCTATACTTTAGTGTCAAAATATAGTTCAATGCAATGATACGGACTCGACTCAGTATACCCACACTTCCCATCAGAGCCACCAAATGGAAAGAAACACAAACGCAAAATAACTAGACCCTAATGGAAACTTCCATAGGGGAAAGGCGAAAAGAGAATTACTATTCCACGAAATGGCCAATTGACTATCCAAAACAAAAAGATATAAGCTAAACACACATTCAAAGATGAACTATAACGAAAACAAATCTCAACAGAAGAACCGCCTTGGTATTCACTGCGGGGACCAAATCGATTTTACGCGGCCACAATCCTGGCACTTATTTCCATCGCGATTTAGACAAATAATTTGTTCAGTCCAAATGAAGGCTTCCTCGATTTAAGCCTCCCAGTGGAATTCGTTTTACTGACAGTTCCTAGGCGGTTCTTCTGACGTGGTTTATTTTTGTTATGGTTTGTCTTTGAGTGTGTGTATCGCTTATATTATTTCGATTTGGATAGCCAGTATTGGCCATTTTGTGGGAAAGTAACTGTCATTTTGGTTTCCGCTATTAATGTTTCCATTAGGGTCTAGTTGTTTCTGTGCTTCTTTCCCTTTGGTGTCTCTGATGGGAGCTGTGGGTTAATTGTATCGATACCTGATCATTGCCTTCACTTCTATTTTCCTAACTCATCCATGCAACATCTCCGAGAATCCAAAAATAATAAAAAAAACAGAAATAACTGAAATGCTGGAGCAAAAGAAAGCCAACAGTTAGACTCCGATCGACACGAAGAGACAGAGACCAGGCACCAACCAACATTACATAAAATTAAACTTTAATTCTTAGTACACCTTTACGCTGTAACCGCCACAGAATCCGAGGCCCAACCCACCAGCACCAGAGCTAAAAATAGGAAAAAAAATTGGAATGATATCTATAAAATTTAGAAAAAGCTATAAAACCTTTATTTTGTTCATTAAACCTACAAGACGCCTGGATTTCCATGAAAAAAAAAACTTTATTTTTCTCTTTTGAACTTTCTCGCGACTCAGCCCTAACTTTCTTCAAATGTCCTATTTTTTCAGTCTCAAACATGTGATAAACAATGCCAAGAAATTGCAATTTTTTCCTCGCTGGCTGCGCTTGCTCAGAGTTTGTAAAATTCAGATAACTTTATCTGAGTAATCATGGCGCAATTAATTAATCATATCTTTTTCGTCATTTTAATGAGGTGGGAAGAACCATATATCTACCTATTTTTTTATTGAAAACCCTGTAAATAACATACATTTTGCGTTTGAAGAACCTATATAAAAAAACCTATATTTTCAGAGTGGGCAAGAAGCAGGCCTTAAAATCGATTTAAGCCCCCCCCCCCCCCCACACACACACACACACCCAGTGGAATTCGTTTCCGCTGACCGTTTCAAGGCGGTTCTTCTGCCGCGGTTTATTTTCGTTATTGGTTGTCCTTGGGTGTTTGTGTTGCTTACATAATTTTATTTTTGATAGCCTATTGGCCATTTTGTTGGAAAGTAACTGTCCTTTTGGCTTTCCGCAATTGATGTTTCCATTAGGGTCTGTTGTTTCTTGCTTGTGTTTCTTTCTCTTTGGTGTCTCTGATGGGAGCTGTGGGTTAATTGTATCGATATCTGATCATTGCCTCCACTTCTATTCTGTGTATGTAGAATAAATATGTACAGGTCCTATAGAAAAACTGGATGTCCCAAACTTAGGGAAAGGTATCCCTGTTAACACAAACACATTAAAAGGAAAATCAAAGACAGTCATGAAGTATGATTGACTTTGACGGGAAGGAAAAGCATCAACATTCCCAGGCCACGTAGGCATAAAGAAACTCTTTCAGTCCCTTATAACTTGAAGAGAGACGATAGTGGCCCATCTCAGTCTTTTCTATATCATTGTTAAATGGCCGTGGCCCTTTCTGATTACATCGAGTCCCGCACAGACAGAATATCCAAATATTCCCGCTTCATGACATCTCCACACGTCCATACTGACAGGGATAACTGTATGTTTTCCTTCTCAACTTTGACCATTGCTTTCCCGGGTTTTTTTTTTGTTTTGTTTTGTTTAACGGCCTAGTCAACATTATGGAATTCGCATCAAGCCTAAGGTATCACGGGAAGTTTCCTGGGAAAATTTATTTGTAAGGGGTCAACCTGTATAATGCACTGCCAGAAACTGACAGCTGCCGTTCCTGAATCAGCTGAAGGAAGGAATGACGATAGAAAAGATTGCATGATCAATTTTTAAAAAGAATGTTGGCGGTCTAGGCAGCTATCGACATCCGATTGAGCCACTGAGGACGGCTCGAAGCATTGTTCATTGCAATTCCCTTCTAGAGCTAGTTGTTACTTTCCAAGACTTGCTTCACTCAGTGTAGAAATTATAAAGCTGCAGTTCCCCTTGACCTAAATACAGAACGTTCTTTTATTTGATTTCGTCATTTAAGCACCATTCCAAAAGTTTTTTGTAGGTTGATCCGTCCAAATTTCCCGAATTTCAATGTCTCAATCTCATATCCATCTAAATTTTAACTTTCATCTCGACATAGACCCACTGTTACGTTTTTAGCTCATGGTGATGTATTGTGATCAGTCAATGTCCCTCGTCCGTCGTGTGTCGTCAACAATTTGCTTTAAATGCAAACTCCTCCTAAACCCTTGGGCCAATTTGATTCAAACACACGGGAATGTTGCCTAGGTGGCTGACTACAAAAAAGGCTAAAATCGTTCCGCTCTGATAAACAAGATGGCCGCCAAAGCTAAAAATCATAAAACGACAATTCCTCCTACACATTTTGGCCAATTTCTTTCAAACTTCATCGGAATGTTGCTTAGGTGACCCTCTAACAAAATAGCTAAAACGGTGTCGCTCCAATGAGCAAGATGGCCACCAGAGCTAAAAAAAGAAAAGGTCAAAATTTGCTTTGAAAAGCGAACTTTTGCTAAGCCCTTGAGCTAATTTGATTCAAACTTCACAGCTATGTTGTCTAGGTGGCTCCCTACCGAAATAGCTAAAATTGTTCCTCCCCGATGAACATGACGGACGCCAGAGCTACAAAATAGGAAAATCTTTAAAGCGACAACTCCTCCTATACCCTTGGGCCAAATTCATTCAAACTTCATAAGAATGTTGCTAAGGTGACCCTCTACCAAAATGGCTAAAACGGTCCCGCCCCAATGAACAAGCTGGCCGCCAGAGCTAAAAACAGAAAAAAACGTCATTTGTTTATTTAAATGCGACCTCCTCCTAAAGCCTTGGGCCAATTTGATTCAAACTTCACTGATGGTTTTCTTTTGCTCCAGCATTTCAGTGGTTTCTTGCTGTCGAGTCCTCACCGTTGTCTCACCTCTGTGGTTCTTTGATTTTTGTGTTCACGGAGATGTTGCACTGATGAGTTGGGAGGCCTTCATGCGGACTGAACAAATTATTTGTCTAAATCGCGACGGAAGTTAGGGCGAGGATTGTGGCCACGTAAAATCGATTTAAGCCCCCCCAGTGGAAATCTTCCACTGACCGTTCCAAGGCGGCTCTTCTGTGGCGATTTATTTATGTTGTTGTTTGTTACTTACTGTGTGTATCACTTGTGTCTTTTGGTTTTGGATGGCCATATGGCCATTTTGTGGGAAAGTAACTGTCCTTATGGCCTTCCTTTGTTTAGGTTTCCATTATGGTCTGGTCGCTTAATGTTTGTATTTCTTTCCCTTTGGTGTCTTTTATGGGTGTAGTAAGTTAATTGTATCAATTCCTGATCTTTGTTTTACTTCTACTTCACAGCTATGTTGTCTAGGTGGCTCCAAACCGAAATAGCTAAAACTGTTCCTCTCGGATGCAGAACATTGCCGCCAGACCGAAAAATAGAAAAATTTTCAAGCGACAACTCCTCTTATACACTTGGGTCAATTTCATTCAAACTTCATAGGAATGTTGCCTAGGTGATGCTCTACCAAACTAGCTTAATCGGTTCTGGTCTGATGAGCAAAATGTGCCAGAGCTAAGAATAGAAAAATGTATCAATTATTTGCTTTAAATGCAAACTCCTCTTACACCCTTTGGCCTATTGCATTCAAATTTCACTGGAATGTTGCTAAGGTTACCTTCTACAAAAATAAATAAAACGGTTTTACTCCGACGAGCAAGATGGCTGCCACAGCTAAAAAGAAAAAAAAAACGTCAACACTTAGCTTCAGATACAAACTCCTCCTAAACCATTGGGCAAATATGACTTAAACTTCGCAGGAATGTTGCCTAGTTGCTTCCTACCAAAAAAAGCTAAAAATGTTCCACACAGATGAACATGATGGCCACCAGAGCGAAAAATAAATAATCTTTAAAAGGCAACTCCTCCTTAACCCTTGGGCCAATTTCATTGAAACTTTATAGGAATGATTCTTAGGTCAACATCTACCAAAACGGTTGCAGCAGTTTCGCTCCAATGAGCACAATGGCTGCCAGAGCAAAAATTGAAAAACATAAATTGCTATAAATGCGAACTCCTCCTAAACACTTAGGCCAGATTAATTGAAACTTCACAGAGATATTGCCTCGGTGGTTCCCTACCAGTATAGCTAAAATTGCATTGAAAATTTACAGGAATGTTGCTTAGGTCAACATTTACCAAAATGGTTACAACAGTTTCGCTCAAATGAGCACAATGGCTACCAGAGCAAAAAATAGAAAAACATAAATTGCTATCATCACGAGAACCAGTCCGTGAAATGAAGACCCCCCTAAACCCCACTTTATATAGAGAAAACTGGGGTTTACGGGGTTAAACATAATTTTTCTTATTTCTGTTCCAAGACATAGGTTGTGGGTACCCGCTAGAACCGCCTCATCTAACGAGCACCCACATCCTATGTTTTGAGCTTTTTTAAGGAAAGTATCACGGATTTTCATCAGATTAGTAGTCATTTTGGAGCTGTGAAAAAATGCGCTATGTCCCACGGGTGTGTTATCGTAATGAAATGTGAACTCCTCCTAAACCCTTGGGCCAGTTAAATTCAAACTTTATAGAAATATTGCCTCGGTGGTTCCCTACCAGTATAGCTAAAAGCCTTCTGCTCAGATGAACAAAACGGCCACCAGAGCTAAAAAAATAGAAAAATCTTAAACCATCTGTTCCCATAACCTTGGATCAATGTTCAAACTTCATTGGAATGTGGCTTAAGTGACTCTCTACCAAAAAAGCTAATCTGTTAAGCTTTAAATGCGAACTCCTCCTAAGCTATTTGGCAAATTTGTTACAGGAATGTTGCTTAGGTGACCCTCTACCAAAATGGTGTAAACGGTTCCGATCCAATGAGCAAGCTGGCCGCCAGAGCTAAAAATAGAAAAAAAAACGTCAAAAATTTTATTTAAATGCGAACTCTTCCTAAACTCTTGGGGCAATTTGATTCCAACTTCACAGCTGTGTTGTCTAGGTGACTCCCTGCCGAAATAGCTAAAATTGTTCCGCTCCGATGAGCAAAATGGCCACCATATATAAAAATAGGAAAAAAGTAAACAGTTTGCTTAAAAGGTGAACTCCGCCTAAACCCTTGGGTTAATTTGATTTAAACTCCACAGGAATATTGCCTAGGTGTCCACCTACTAAAATAGCCAAAACAGATCTGCTGCGATGAACAAGATGGCTGTCAGACCTAAAATTAGAAAAATCTTTATCCAAAAACACCTACTATGCCCCTTGGCCTATTTCAATCATCGGAATATTGCTTCGATTACCCTGTACCATATTAGATAAATCGGTTTGGCCCTGGTGATCAAAGTGGCTGCCAGATCCACCTTTAAGCAGCAACTCTTCCTATACCCATGGGCCAATTCCATACACGTTTGTTTTAGAAGCCCCCGTGGTCGAGTGGTTACGCTACTCGCCTAGTAAACCAGGGGTCGCAGGTTCGATCCCGGGCTTCTCCAGACTTTCGGATGAGTCTTTAAACCGAGGTCCCGTCTCCGTATGACCTTAGCTGTTGGTGGGACGTAAAACTGAAACACTCACTCACTCCATACACGTTTGAAAGGGATGTTACTTCAGTGATCCTCTACTACAATAGCTGAAACGGTTCTGTTCCAATGAACAAAATGACTGAAAGAGCTAAAACAAAACGAATTCTTAAGCCAGTTTTATTCCAACTTTGCAAGAATGTTGCCCAGGTGACATCTATCAAAGTGCAACAGTTGTACTTCATGGAATGCTGTCACTTACCCACATGACAATCAGAAGGTGTGTGACAGCTTAAAATCAGGGGAGCGATTCAGGGCCATCTTGGCCCTCTTGTTTATTTTTTCTTCTTTCATTATACCATACGCAAACCTGATAGATAGATAGATAGATAGATAGATAGATAGATAGATAGATAGATAGATAGATAGATAGATAGATAGATAGATAGATAGATAGATTTCACATTGTTATGAACTTGCAGACAAGGCAGAGTTCATGATTCATGTGTTTCATTATTTCAACCCCATACTTAGTATCATATCTCTGCTTGAGCTTTTGAAGTTATGGCAAGACCTCATGCCGGATGCGTTTTAAAAAGCAAACTTTCTGTCGGGAATGCACGTATGTAAAATTCTAGCTCAAGTTCAAAGCCTTTTTGTGGCGATTGTTATCAAATATTGCCTAAGTGAACATTATTTTTTTTTTTTTTTTTTTGGTTTGGTTTTTACGGCCCTTTCAAGATTCTTTCACTCATATCGAGCCGATCGTTAATCATAGGTGGGCGAAAACCGGAGTACCCGGAGAAAAACCACCTGACCTTCCGTTGCAGAACTTGGCGTCTCACACGTGACCCGAGCGAGGCTCGAACCCACGGCGGTGAGAGACCTAATGACTAAGAGTCAGCGCTCTTATCCATTAGGCCACGGAGGCCCAAGTGAACATTATATGATTGCCCCTAAGTGAACAGTATATTGAAATCTGACTTTTTTGCAACCAGCCTGATCATCGCCAAGCAAATCCGTGAGGAAATATTGCTGCATATTCAAAACAGCTTCGAAAGATCCACAAAAAAACTGTCGATGAAACTTAATATTATAACTTCTACGTTCTATCAATTTATTCCATGAACACATACACCGATGCATTTCCTATAAAAGGTGTATCCTTTAGAGGCAAGAAATAAACCAAACAAATGTAAACTGTTATTGTATCATACCTACTTTCGAACTTAACCATGAGTGACCCTCATAGTTTCAAAGTTCCACAGTGGAATCGATGATGATTTCAAAGGACTTAAGATAAAATGTACACTATGATTAAAGGTATGGAACTGTTTTAAAGATGACCAAACCGTCCCTAACAACATCTGTTGTTTATGTTTGCTGGCTAGATTTATCCTTTGGATGCAAGAATTCATAGTAGAACAGAATACTCAAGAGCGTACAAACTAACCTGTTTTAGCAAATTAGACCTAATCATTGACCCTCAAATATATTCAAGTCCGATTTAATCTTTATTTCTTAAGCCTGACTTTAATTGTGAGCCGATTGCAAAATCTCCTTGGCGCTATCCCAGAGTTCACAAACAATCGCCCCATCAGCAATCTTAGTGCTCTGATTAATATAAGGAGCTCTTAGTGGTCGCAATGTTTACAGCTCTAGCAAGTTCAATATCTAATAATCCGGTATTATTTGCTGGGAAAATGCGAGAAACTTTCATTATATAACTCTCAACAATTGTTTTTTTATGAAATTAACTTTTTCCATTTATTTAATTTGGAAACCTCTATTCTTATATAGAATTTAGTTAAACCATTAATAGGAGGAGATTATGATTATACTGACGAGAAGGCGCGTTATGGGCCATCGTATCTGTATCTTTCCTATTTATGTGGGTAGTTGTATCGATCTACAGAGTGAAAGGAATTACAATTGTAACTAGCTGGTGACATTTCGAAATTTTTTCGGAGTCAATAAAGTTTTACTTAAGAATAGTTTCTTCTCCCCAGGAGACGGTTCACATGTGATGCAAAGCCATATTTGCCTGACAAATGATTGAATGAATAGATTGTCTTCTGATCTAGTATTTCACGTGATACCTTGGGAGTTAAAGTACATGCTTTCTGTTTAGGGGATCATATAGGTGATGAGATGAGTAACCTGCAAACAAAGAAAGGGCGAGAAAACTGGGAGGAAAGATTTTCCAAGACACACCTTGTGCCCATTCTAAAGGTAATCTTTGTCTTTCCTGAACACAGGCTCAGTGAGCCAAAATACATGTAGGTTTCAGTATTGTCTCAATGTATTGAAAAATTGTGCATATAAAATGTGAAAGTTCAGTTCACAATGTGCTGGATTTGTTTTCGTTCAAAACTCTTGTATAATATTCACCAATTGAATTTTGAGATGGGTCAGGATTTTGCACAAACGTAGCGCAAAATATGGACAGTTTCAACAAGTCAGTTTCAATTACATAAAACGAATGGCCATACTTATTTATCCTTTCAGTTGAATTATCATGACATCATAAAAAATTAAAAGAAAGACTTAGGGAACGCCACAATCACAAGACGCAACTAAACACGAAGAGGAAGCGGAAACATACACAAAACAAGAAAAAATACGAGTGTTAATGGAATGGAACAATCAGCCCTCTCTTCCCCACACGGGGTGACCAGACCATTAGAAAACAGTAAACAACAACTCACAACAAATTCGCAGACACACAACAAAAATAACAGCAAAAGACCAACACCAAAACTACCGCCTTAGAACGGTCAGCAGCATATGAGGGCGGGGGTGGGTTCAAGATCTTTTACCGGCCGAATCTGGGTGTTGTTTCCAACAATAAACATTAAATATTCGATTTTCATAATGATTTCCTAACTCAATCAATGCATCATCGCAGAGACATAAATCAAATTCAAACACTGAGATTAAGCAAAGGAGAGGGCTGCTAGCCGATCCCCCTTACACAGTTGGCCAGAGCTCAAGAAAATCATTAGTTTAACAATAAAGTGTGATCCTTTAAAATGCCATGACGGCATATTTTTAGCTCACCAGAGCCGAAGGCTCCGGGGGAGCTTATAGGATAGGCAGTTGTCCGTCGTCGTCTGCGTCGGTCAACACATTCAAACGACATCTCTGAAGGCACTGGGCCAATTGGGCCCAAATTTTATCTGTAGTATCCTTGGGCTGGGGGGGGGGGATTGAAAATGTGTGTTTTATATGAAAATCGGCTCATCAGTTTGGTTGCTATGGTAAGTTACAGTTGCCATAGACTTATAATGGGGAAAATTGAAAAATGCCATTTACTGCCAAGCCTCGGCAGATATTTTGACAAAACTTTCATAGAAATGTTCCTTCAAGGCAATCTACTATCTGCCATATGCATTTACGCCTATGATCAATTTAATTGGTTGCCATGAAAACCAAAATGCAAAAAAATAGAAAATAAATACTTAAAAAACCATCTCCACAGAAACCATATGCTCTAGGAGGCTGAGACTTTATGAAAATATTCACAATATTTGCCTTTACAGGTTGTGTGTTTTTTATGAAATTTGGCCTTTTTATACCCCGCCACACGATAGTGGCGGGGTATTATGTTGTACCCTCCGGTGTCCGTCCGTCCGTATGTCTGTCCGTCCGTCCGCACTTCGTTTCCGATCGATAACTTGAGTATTTTTTCACGGATTTTGTTCAAATTTTGCATACATATTGGTATCGGGGATGAGTGGTTTGGGATTGTTAATGGGCAAAATCCGTTAATTTTTAGCAGAGTTATTGCCCTTTTCAGTATCATATTGTGGCCAAGGACTGCTACTCTGGCTGTTCCAGTTCTTGAGTTATCTGCCCTTGATGTATTTAAAAAATGCATTTTAGACTGTAGTTCGTTTATCATTTACAATATCTTGCTGAAACTTCATAGATATGTAGTAGATGAATTGTTATATACTGTGGCAAAGGAACATGACTCTGGCTTTCCCAGCGATTGAGTTATCTGCCTTTGAAATATCTGAAAAATGGTTTTTGGCCTCTAGTTCCCTTACTATATGGAATATCTCGATGAAACTTCACAGATATATAGAGGACTTAATGGTTCATATCGTGGCCAAGGACCGCTACTCTGGCTAAACCAGTTCTTGAGTTATCTGCCCTTGAAGTATTTAAAATGCATTTTAGACTGTAGTTCCTTTATTATTTACAATATATTGATGAAACTTCATAGATATGTAGTAGATTAAATGTTACATACTGTGGCAAAGGAACATGACTCTGGCTTTCCCAGCAATTGAGTTATCTGCCCTTGAAATATATAAAAATGGGATTTTGGCCTATAGTTCATTTATTATTTGAAATATATGGATAAAACTTCTACACCCTCTGCTGTCTGTCTGTCTGTCCATCCATTTGTATGTCTGTCCATCTGTCTGTCTGTCCCTTTTCAGTATCTGAAAAATAGTTTTTGGCCTCTAGTTCCCTTACTATATGAAATATTTGGATTAAACTTTACAGATATATAGAGGACTAAAGGGTACATATTGTGACCAAGGACCATATAGAGGAGTAAAGGGTACATATTGTGGCCAAGGACCACTTCTCTGGCTGTTCCAGTTCTTTAGTTATTTGCCCTTGATGTATTAAAAATCCATTTTAGGCTCTAGTTCCTTTATTATTTGCAATATCTGGCTGAAATTTCATAGATGTACAGCAGACTAAATATTACATATTGTGGCAAAGGTACATGACTCTGGCTGTCCCTGCGCTTGATAAGTCTGAAAAATGGAATTTGTGTCTGTTGGTCAGTGCATACAAAACGGAATTTGTGTCTGTTGGTCAGTGCATACTTAATGGAAATCCATCCAGCCATCTGTGTTTTATTTCCAGTCAATAATTTGAACATTCTTTGCTGAAGCTGCTGCTATCTAATAGTGAAAAAGGTGAGATAGTACATATACCCATGCTAGAATTAATTTGTGGATTTTGTCCCTGTGAGAATGCCAAAAGATCACCCACAAACATCTTAATTTATGATTGGTTGCCATTTATGCTTAATCCTTTTGATTGAAGCCTAATCAACCTCACCCTTGGAATGTGCAGTAAAAGCCTAACCAAATAGATGCCTAAAATAAAGGCCCTTCTAAGTGGTTAACCAGTACTTAGTGCACATACTTCATGCCTGCCCATCTTGAATCAGCGGAAGGAGCACAATGACCGTAGAAATTACTTCATGATCAGTCTTCACGAAAGAATATAGTCAGACAGGCAGTACATCGAAAAACATGAACTTCTTACATGTACCACATAAAGATACATGTTCCACAGCAATTTAAGGTAAATACGTGCCTCCATAATTTTCTAATAATGTCAACTTATTGAGTTGCCTTCCCATCAAATGTCTGAAAAATGGATTTTTACATATGCTTCCTACATCTTCTAACAACTTCATCCACTCACATTAAGACATTACACTTGCGGATCATATCTCTGCTATCCCCTTTCTAGTTATTTAGCCTTGATTTATTTTCAAATAAGTTACATTTCTTAGCAGTGGCGGGGTATTTTGCAGGGTCTGCGGTGCTTTTATTGTTTGGTTGCTATGGCAACTTAGAGTTTCCATTGACTTATATTGGGGAAAACTGAAAAATGGCATTAACTGCCAAGTCGTTGCAGATATTTTGACAAAACTTACATAGAAATGTTCCTTGAGTAAACTTCTCTGAGCCATTTGCTTTTATGTCCACCTGGGGATCCCCTAGGTTGTGCCGGGGCCATGCCCAGCCCCCTCCACTTCATAATATGCCTTATCTCTCAGAAACCTTACAGATCCCCACCCCTAAACCATATATATTCTTGTTTCTTATGATAAGATGCATTAAGTGACACCAACATGGGGTCCCCCGGGATGTGCCGGGGACATGCCCCGTCCACTCTACTTCATAAAAGGCCATTTATCTCAGAAACCATTCAGATCCCCACCCCTAAACCATATATATTCTTGTTCCTTATGATAAGTAAAGTAGAAGTAAAACAAAGATCAGGAATCGATACAATTAACTTACTCCACCCATCAAAGACACCAAAGGGAAAGAAACACAAACATTAAGCGACCAGACCATAATGGAAACCTAAACAAAGGAAGCCCATAAGGACAGTTACTTTCCCACAAAATGGCCATATGGCCATCCAAAATAAAAAGATACAAGTGATACACACAGTAAGTAACAAACAACAACATAAATAAGTAAGTAAAGTAGAAGTAAAACAAAGATCAGGAATCGATACAATTAACTTACTCCACCCATCAAAGACACCAAAGGGAAAGAAACACAAACATTAAGCGATCAGACCATAATGGAGACCTAAACAGAGGAAGGCCATAAGGACAGTTACTTTCCCACAAAATGGCAATATGGCCATCCAAAATAAAAAGACACAAGTGATACACACAGTAAGTAACAAACAACAACATAAATAAATAGCCACAGAAGAACCGCCTTGGAACGGTCAGTGGAAAGATTTCCACTGGGGGGCTTAAATGGATTTTACGTGGCCACAATCCTCGCCCTTACTTCCGTCGCGATTAAGACAAATAATTTGTTCAGTCCGCATGAAGGCCTCCTAACTCATCAGTGCAACATCTCCGTGAACGCAAATAATCAAAGAACCACAAAGGTGAGACAACGGTTAGGACTCGACAGCAAGAAACCACTGAAATGCTGGAGCAAAAGAAAACCAACAGTTAGACTCCGATGGGCCCGACCAGAGACAGAGCATCAGACTCATTAAGTGACACCAACCTGTAGGTCCCCAGGGATGTGCCGGGACATGCCCCACCCCCTCCACTTCATAAAATGTCTTTTATCTCAGAAACCATTGAGATCCCCACCCTTAACCATATATATTCTTGTTCCTTATGATAAGACGCATTAAGTGACACCAACCTGTGGGTCCCCCGGGATGTGCCTGGGACATGCCCCATCCCCCTCCACTTCATAAAATGCCACTTATCTCAGAAACCATTGAGATCCCCACCCTTAAACCATATATATTCTCATTCCTTATGATAAGTTGCATTCAGTGACACCAACTTGGGGGCCCCCGGGATGTGCCGGGGACAAGCCCAACCCCCTCCACTTCATAAAAAGCCAAATATTCCAGAAACCTTACAGATTCCCACCCCTAAACCATATATATTCTTGTTCTTTATGATAAGTCACATTCAATGACACCAACCTAGGGGTCACCCAGGGTGCGCCCGGGCCATGCTCCACCGCTCGACAAAAGACCATATAGCTGAGAACTGTTCTGAGCCCCACCCCTAAACCAAATATATTCTTGTTCCTTATGATAAGATGCAATCAGTGACACCAGCATGCGGGTCCCCCGGGGTGCCATGGGCCATACCCCACCCCTTTACTTCATTAAAATCCATATATCTCAGAAACCATTCAGATCCCCACCGCTTAACCATATATATTCTTGTTCCTTATGAAAAGGCTCTACTTCATAATAGGCCATATATCTCAGAAACCATTCAAATCTCCACCCCATAATCACATATATTCTTGTTCATTGTTAGTAGACGCATTCAGTCACCCGGCTTGGGGGTCCGCAGGGGCCATTTCTTTCTCTGCCACTTCATAAAAGGGTCTCATATCTCAGGAATCTTTCAGATCCCCACCTTTTAACCATATATACTCTTGGTCCTTATGATAAGACATATTCAGTGACACTAATTTTGGGCTTTTCTGGGATCTGGCATGCCTGAATCCCTCCATTGCTTAAAAGGCCTTACGTCTCAGAACCATAAATATCCCCACTGCTAAACCATACGTATATATGTCTCTGTTCCTTTTGATAAGACGCATTTAGTGACACCAACCAGGGCTCCATTGGGTCCATGCACCACCCTCTCTACTTTATAAAACACCTAATATATCAGATACAGTCCTCATGGGTGCTCATTTGGGTATGGGGTTTGTTTGGGAGACTTTATAATTGGTAGATTAAAATCATATCATGTTATAATACATGGCTACCATTGGGCAGTATTCACCTGAGCCCTGGTTTATGACATTTGGCACTTTTGTTTTGTTTAGAAGCCTCCGTGGTGTAATTGGTAACCCTACTCGCCTTGTAAACCAGGAATCACATGATAGATCCAGGGCTTCTCAAGACTTTCGGATGAGTCTTTAAACCGAGATCCGTATGACCTTAGCTGTTGGTGGGACCTAAAACCCAAACACTCACTCTTTGATTTGTTTGCTCTGGCAAGTTAAGAGTTTCCATTGACTTATAATAGGGAAAATAAAAAATAACATTAATGCTTTTCAATATATTTTGTCACACTTTCGTAGAAATGTTCCTTTAATAATGTTCTTTTTGGCTTATTTGTTGCCACAGGTGGGATATTGTTAATTGTCATCTGTTGTCCTGCAACAACACACTCAAGCGACATCAGAATCTGATTGGGTCCAAATTTTATCTGTAGCATGGGCACAGGGCTTCCATGGTTAATTAAAATACATTGCTGCCAGTGGGCCCCTGAGGTCTGGTGAGCATTGTGCCCCATGGGCCTCTTATTTGTCATTATGTCTCCCCGGAAAAAAATTTTTTCGGAGAGACATTGTTTTATCCCCGGGCTTCTGTCTGTCCGTCTGTCACACATTCGTGTCTGCTCTATAACTTGAAAACGTTCGAGCTATCTTCACAAAACTAAGTATAAATATAAATCAGCATTAGACGACGTGCAATGCGCAAGAATTATAACTCTCGCATGTATACTTTTTGAATTATCTCCCTTGGAAGTTTGTCGGTATGTATATATGTATGGGCAAATCGTGTCCGGTCAATAACTTTCTTATTTTCAGATGGATTTTAAAATTACTTGGCAGAAATATTAACAACCATAAGACGCTGTGTGGTGCGCATGAGGCAGGTAGGTAGGTCAAAGGTAAAAAAGGGGCCTTTTTTCGTGTTTGGTCAATAACTTTCTTATTTTGAGATGGATTTTGACATCACTTGGCAGAAATGTTAACCAATATAAGTCGATGTGTTGCGTGCATGACCCAGGTTGGTACTTCAAAAGTCAAGG
Organism: Lucinisca nassula; assembly: GCA_963580285.1. Taxonomy (NCBI): domain Eukaryota; kingdom Metazoa; phylum Mollusca; class Bivalvia; order Lucinida; family Lucinidae; genus Lucinisca; species Lucinisca nassula. The sequence goes on along the minus strand of OY757013.1, from coordinate 63,940,112 downwards.
TCATACTTAGAGGTCAAAGGTCAAAAAAGGGGCCTTTTTTCCGTATTTGGTCCATAACTTTCTTATTTAGAGATGGATTTTAAAATTACTTGGCAGAAATAATAACCATGAGACAATGTGTGATGCGCATGAGGCAGGTCGGTACCTCGAAGGTCAAGGTCATACTTAGAGGTCAAAGGTCAAAGAAGGGGCCTTTTTTCGTGTTTGGTCAATAACTTTCTTATTTTGAGATGGATTTTGAAATTACTCGGCAGAAATGTAAACCAATATAGGACGATGTGTTGCATGCATGACCCAGGTTGGTACCTCAAAGGTCAATGTCATACTTAGAGGCCAAAGGTAAAAAAGGGGCCTTTTTGGGGTTTTATCAATAACTTTCTTATTTTTAGATAGAATTTGAAGTTACTTGGCAAAAATGTTAACTATCATGAGACGATGTGTTGCATGCATGATTCAGTTTGGTACCACAAATGTCAAGGTCATACATAGAGGTCAAAGGTAAAAAAGGGGCCTTTTTTATGTTTGGTCAATAACTTTCTTATTTTAGATGGATTTTGAAATTGCTTGGCAGAAATGTTAACCACCATGTGATGATGTGTTGCACGCATGACCCAGTTTGGTACCTGAAAGGTCAAGGTTATACATAGGGTTAAAGGTCAAAAAGGGGCCTTTTTGTGTTCTTTCAATAACTTTCTTATTTTTAGGTGGATTTTGAAATTACTTGGCAGAAATGTTAACCACCATGAGACGATGTGTTGCGTGCATGACCCAAGTTGGTACCTCAAATGTCAAGGTCGTACAAAGATGTCAAAGGACAAACACTTTTTTAGTGTTCAGTCAATAACTTTCTTATTCCTGGAGAGATTGTGAAATTACTTGGCAGAAATGTTAACCATCATGAGACGATGTGGTGCACGCTAGACCCAGGTCGGTATCTCCAAGATCAAGGTCATACTTAGAGGTCAGAGGTAAAAAAAGTTTTTTTTGTGTCCAGTCAATAACTTATTTATTTCTGGATAGACTTTATAAAGTAACCATGCAGAAATGTTCACCGTCATTAGACCATGAGTCATGTGCTAGACCAAGGTCCATATACCTCCAATGTCAAGGTCATACCTAGAGGTCAAAGGTAAAAAAAGGGACAGTCAATAACTTCCTTATTCTTTGATGGATTATGAAATTGCATGGCAGAAATGTTAACCATCATGAGACGATGTGTTTTACCTCACAGGTCAAGGCCATACTTAGAGGTTCAAGGTAAAAAAGGGCTTTTTTGTGTACAGCCAATAACTTTTTTACTTTTCTATGAACATTTTTAAAGTTACTTTTGCAGAAATGTTTACCTTCATTAGATGATGTGTTGCACACAAGACCCAGCTCAATACCTTCAATGTCAATGTTATACTTAGAGGTCAAAAACGGGGGAGACATCTGTGTTTTTGTAGAAAAACAAATTCTAGTTCTGTTTCTGCAAAGGTCTCCGATTTTAACCATGCTCCTAAGTTTTTCATGCTACATGCTATTTTTATTTTTTAATATATATTTAAATAAGCCAGTGACACAAGTTTTGTCGAAGTCATTTAATATTTGGTTTCGTTATGCATTTATCACAAGCAAAATATCCTTAAGCTATTGATAATGACTGTTGAACACATCAGTTTCCACAGATCATAATTGTAACTAGCCCGGGGACATGTCCTTGTTTCATAACCCATCTTGTTTTTTTTTCTGCAATTGTGTTAGAGAATATCAGACTTGCAGTGATCCGTCGATTTTTGCCTTCACTTATATATTGAAATGTCATGTAAATCGTCTAATGGAAGACAACCCAGGTGATAGATATCATTTTTCTTTCTTTAAGAATTTAGGGAAAATTAAATGTTGTTTATCATGCAGATTTTGTTTGTGGCAACAAGGTTTGATTATGGCCATGATTTTATTCAGGATTTATTATTCATGGTGTATAAGTCAAATTAATTTTAAAGATAATATATTGTGTTGGTTTATCTATAAATGCTATATTTTATTCAGAGTGTAGTAATTGTGTTTTATGCCGCTTTTTTCACCTAATTATACCCCCGCAAACAAAGTTTGAAGGGAGTATATAGAAGTCAGACGGTTGGTTGGTTGGTAGGTCTGTGTATCCGTTCGTGACACATTTTTAACTTGTTATGCGAACTACTTCCACATTTCCTCACCGACTGACTTCAAATTTTACATATGCATTCACAATATGGTGTAGATGTGCGTGACATAAATTTCATATGCGTCAAGTCAATGTCACTGTTGCTAAAATTAGAAGAAATTCTGTGTATCCGTACGTTCGTGACACATGTTTCTTGTTTTGACTGACCCTTACAACTGTGCATATTAATCATGTTTTTGGGGTTTTTCTTTTTCAGAATACTGATACAACGTTGAAGGAGGGAAACAGACTGATGGGTCAAGATCAAAGACTAGGTATGTTTTATCTTTTTGTGTCTTCGGACATACGTGCACAGCAAAGATTCTGATGTGTGCAGACTGACCAGTCTCTTCGTTGTACACTATGTACATATTCAGTAACTCAAATATGTCTAATGAAAAGGTTACCCTTTAGAAGCAAGGAATACACCACATAACTGAAAAGTATGGGGTTTACAAGTTTTTCTGGACCAGACTAGCTAGTTTCAGCCAACTATGCCTCATCAGTGATCCTCATTTTTTAGACTTGCACAATGGAATCAATTACCCGAAAGGACAAGTAAACATGAATTACATAATGGTGAGGGTAGGGAGATTTTTACGACCATCACACATTCCCTTAAACCAGCTGTAGTGAAGCATAAAGCTGCTTTCTACAGACACTTAAAGTTGCATTCTGATTGAGTGAATATGCAAGCTGAGATTTTCCTCCAATTGTTAACCACATTTTCATTTGGCGCAGCTCATTTTCAGACTGCACTGGGACAACAAATCTTTGTGGCATAATGAATTTTTTATGGCTCAAAAATGGCATTTTTTGCTACAAAAATGGATCATGGGTGACTCAAAGAATCAGTTCTCAAAGTACTCAATGTCTGCACAGGACTACTTGGTTTAGAGCATAGACTTAATCATTGGTATGTCATTGCTAAGGGTTGAAGAATTGCGCAGGTCACATGCGAGTCGCCATATTCTGCAGCATGGATTCCCATCAGTATATTCTATGATAGCCAGACATCATCATGTAGCATCCATTTTCATTGACTTGGATTTAAGTTTAAGCATCTAACCAAATGTACCATTTTTAAGGAAAACAAAGAATGAGTACATTTAAATGGGATAACTACATTGAAAATTGTCATTTTGGGTTGCAGAATTTTTATTCTTACGGCTGTAAATTCTGTTTATCAGCCCGAAATTTCTAATCGCAAAACCACCTTAATTCCCTTCCCACGTGACAGTTTAAAAGGTAGTTATCTCCCAGTTAAGCAGAATGTATATCGATTAAATTGCCAAAGGTGTATGTACGTACATTATGTATATAGGTTTGAGGTAGACGGATACATTGTCCCAGAAAGTGTTCGTCTTTTTTTTTGTCAACAATAATTGATCGTCTGTCATTTCTGTCAATGACCATTCTAAATCACATTCCAGAAATGCTACAGTGTGTGTGATCTAAGATGACTGATAAGACCGATTCTTGCTTTAAGCTGTCTGTTGTAGATAGAAAAACACAGGTCAGAGAAAGAAACCTCTGTTGGTGATGCCTCAGCTCTTGCATGCTTGGTACTGATAATTTTTCCGGGGTAGTTCAGGAAAATTGTTGCGAAATGCTCGGTACTGATAATTTTTCCGGGGTAGTTCAGGAAAATTGTTGCAAAATACAAAAATTGGTTAAAGCATGGATGTTATGCGACAGACAGCGTGTTTAGTTGTCAACACATTACAGTGGACAGCTTTACTTCGCTCTTCTGTTGCATGACATCTGTGTGTTGTTGAGTCCTTAAAGCTGATTCATGATAGTATTAGTCTATTCATGACCATTTTACTATGTATTTTATTTTGACTCACTGTTAAGCTAAGAAGCCTCCATGTGGATCGATTTGTTATTGTTATTATGCTTGATACTGCAATTTAGGGCGAGTGTTTAAGTTTTATAAACTCCGGAATTGAAGCCCCTCCACCCCCACCCAGTAATTTTACTACTGACCGTCCTAAGGCGTTCGTTCTTTTGCAGGGTCTTATTTGTTAATTGGCATTGTGCCGTTGATTCATGTTTCGCTGTTTTTATGTGTGTCTCCATGTCACTTACTTTCTTTAGGTGACTTGCGATGGCTGTGTATTTTGATTATGGCCTTTCCTGAGTGACCTTTTCTTACTAGTTTGCCTTGTGCAAATCTCTGCTCGGCTTCACTGATTCTTTTTTCCACATATTCACTGGTACCTCTTCTGGTTAGGTCTCGCCACTTTGCTCGATCCTGTGCAATTTCTTCCCACGACTCTGTTGGTTTGTTGAAGTACTTGATGGAGGCTTTGGTCGGGCCCCTCGGATTCTAACTGTTCGTTTTCTTTTGCTCCAGCAATTCTGTTGTTGTATGCTGTCGAGTCCTCAACCTTGTTTCATCTCTATATTGACAACGAGAAGCTTACTACTAGGCTGTACGATAAACTAGATGACTTCAATTTTCCCATTGTTAACTTTACCTTCCTGAGCAGTAATATCCCGTCTGCACCAGCATATGGAGTTAACATTTCACAGTTAATCCGTTATGCTAGAGCCTGTTCAAAGTATCAGGACTTTATGGAACGTGGGAAGGTGCTCACTACCAGGTTGTTATGCCAGGGATATCAAAAAACCAAACTGGTATCAACACTAAAGAAGTTTTATGGGAGGCACCATGATCTTGTGGATCCGTACAATGTGGCCATTTCCAGAATTATTTCTGATATGTTTGCCAATGGAAAGCCATAGGAAGACTTCCAAAATCACGGACATACCCTTCCCGGCATTACACCTTTTCTTCGTTCGGGTCGATGGGCATGGTGGGCAAAGCTTGCTTACCAAGTAATGCTTAATATCTGCGGACGCCTGATTACACTCTTCTGGAGTCCATGTCTGTTGATCCGAACATTGATATTTGCCATTTTGTCTATGGATTAACGATTCTGGATTAACGCTTTGGTACTACGACCTAAAATACTCTGTAGTTTTTTATATGTATGTTCTCGGAGATGTTACACTGATGAGTTAGGGAGACTTCATGTGGACAAAACACAATTAGTGTATACCGCGACAGAGGTAAGGGCGAGGATTATGGCCATGTAAAATCGATTTAAGCCCCCCAGTGGAATGAATTCCACTGACCGTTCCAAGGCGGTTCTTCTGTGACGGTTTATTTATGTTGTTGTTTGTTACTTACTGTGTGTATCACTTGTGTCTTTTTATTTTGGATGGCCATTTTGGCCATTTTGTGGGAAAGTAACTGTCCTTATGGCCTTCCTTTGTTTAGGTTTCCATTATTGTCTGGTCGCTTCATGTTTGTGTTCCTTTCCCGTTGGTGTCTTTGATGGGTGGAGTAAGTTAATTGTATCGATTCCTGATCTTTGTTTTACTTCTACTTTGAGGGTGTCTTTGTATCTCCACTTCTGGCCACCATAGGTCTCCATAGAGTATTTTCTTTGGTAAGCGTTCCTCAGGCATCCTGGCAACATGGCCTGTCCATCTTAATTGTGTCAGTTTCAGAAGAATAGTTACACCCTGCAACGCACCCCTTTTCAGGACTTCTGTGTCTGCAATTCTGTCTTTAAAGATTTTCTAAGACAGCTTGTATGGAAGTAGCTCAGTCTCTTAGCGTGCAATTGGTACACTGACCACGTTTCGCATGTATATAATAGTGTTGGCAGCACGACAGTTCTGTAGATTTTCAGCTCTGTGTCAAACCGTATTCCAAATCGATCCCAAACTGCCGAATGCTACACTAGCTTTAGCAATCCTGGCATTGAAGTCATCCCCAATGTGCATGACACTTGACAACGTGCTTCGAAGGTTGGTGAACTTGTCTACCACTTGTAATATTTGAATTTTCAGTGTAATTTAGTAGTTCTTGTAAGGTTTGCCAGTTGCTGGTTGATAAATCACTTCAATCCTTTTGATGCTGATTGTAAGGTCATAGTTGGCACAGGAGTCAGATACTTGATTTGCACCTTTTTGCATCTTCTCTTCTGTTGGAGAACCCTTTGCCTTGTCGTCAGCAAAGTGACACTCATCTAGCACCCCTGTCTGCACCTTTGATTTGGCTTGCAACCTTCTTAGATAGATGCTTCCTATCAAATCGATATCTAATAAATATACCAGTGTCACCCTCCTGGAAAGCGTCTGTGAGCATGGCAGAGAACATTATAGTCAAAATCGTAGGGGCTAGAACACAGCCTTGCTTGACTTCATTTGCCACAGGGAATGGATCAGAAATGCACCATCATTTTGGACCCATGATAGCATACCATTGTGGTATGCCATTGCTATGAATTTGGTTGGACGGCCAGACTTCGCCATAATTTTCCAAAGACCATCAAGACTGACTGTGTCAAATACTCTGGTGATATCAACAAAGGTCATGTAGAGATCCATGTTTTGTTCCAGGCATTTCTCTTGAAACTGCCTCTCTGTGAAGATCATGTCAATTGTTCTTCTGTCCTTTCTGAACCCACACTGGCTTATAGTTAGAAGCCTTGACTGTTCAAGATGTCCATTCAGATGGTTATGTAGAAATCTTGCGAGGCCTTCCTAACAATTGACAAAACAAAAAGATGTCAAGAGATAATTGTCTCACAGCTGAGGTTGAATAGGTGGATAATTGATGTATCCTTTAATTTTTTGGGAATGTCTTATATTCTCCACACAGTGTGACAAAACAAAAAGATGTCAATAGATTATTGTCACACAACTGAGGTTGGATAGGTGGATAATTGATGTATCCTTGAATTCTTTTGAGATGGCTTATTTTCTCCATACAGTGTGAAAAACCTGTCATTTTCTTTGCAACTGGAGTACCCCTGCCTTGCCAGATTACAGAAGCGTTATTGCTTTCACTGTAATGGGTTTTAATTCATCAAGCAGCAGAGTACATTCTACTTGTGGTAATCTGTTGATAGTATCACCATCGATAGTTGATGGTCTATTATCTTTTCAAGCGAACCTCTTTGTCAGTCAGAAGATGAGGTCCATCTACACTGAGAAGAGGGTTTGTTGATTCCTGTGCTTTGGGGGCAATTAACTGTCTTCAGTGTCTCGGGGACCATAAATTGTCTTCAGTGCATCAAAGAACGTCTTCATATCCTTCATTGCTTTGTTTGATGTGAGGTTTAAAGTCCCCGTCAACAAATTTTAGATCATATTGGAGACGGATTTAGGGGGTTTTTTTTACCCGACACTGAGATGAAATGACATCTCAAGCCCTGTTGCCCAGTATAACCAGAGGCTTGTACGCACTGGACGTTCTGACACACACCACTTTGCCAGGACAGGCTAACACCTTATAAGTGGTTTACCAGTAATCTTGAGTGGTCATTTTTCAGCTGTGCGATGAAACAACATGCAGCCCAATTTATTTTTCCAAGCCCCGATGGGCGTGGTTGATATATCCTTCAGTGTGTGCATCGAAGAACTTCTTCATATCCTTTCTGTCTGCAAAGAACCATTCAATGAACCATGTGGACTCATGGTCGCGGTCACAATTGAAGGTCAAGACTTTGAAATTTTGAATTTTGTGTCCGTTTCATATCTCCTTTACCCATGCAAGGATTCTCATTAAACTTTGGTCAATTATCCTCCTCAGTTAGCTGATTTGCAGAACCCGTAAATGAACCATGCCGACTCAAGGTCAAGATCACATTTGAAGGTCACGAGTTTGAAACTTTGAAGTTTGTGTCCATTCCATATCTCCTTTACCCCTCGAAGGATTTTCATTAAACTTTGGTTAATTACCCCCCTCAGTGAGCTCATGTGCAGAGCTCATAAATGAATCATGCCGACACCAGGTCCAGGTCACATTGGAAGGTCAAGAGTTTGAAACTTTGAATTTTGTGTTCGTTCCATATCTCCTTTACCCTTCAAATGTTCTATTAAACGTTGGTCGAGTGTCCCCCTCAGTGCGTTGATGTGCATAACACATAAATAAGCCATGCCGACTCAATGTCAAGGTCACAGTTGAAGGTCACGAGTTTGAAACTTTGAATTTTGTGTCCGTTCCATATCTCCTTTACCCCTGGAAGGATTTTCATAACTTTCGTCAGATATCCCCCTCAGTGAGCTGATTTGCAGAACCCATAAATAAACTATGCCAACTTAAGGTCATGATCACAGATAAATGTCACGAGTTTGAAACTTGCAATTCCGTGTCCGTTCCATAACTCCTTTATCCCTAGAAGGATTTTCATTAGACTTTTGTGAAATATACCTCCTCAGTGAGCTGATATGCAGAACCCATAAATAAACCATACCAACTCAAGGTCAATGTCACAGATGAAAGTAACAAGGTTGGACCTTGATACAAAATGTGGCGGGGGATTTGGCTGTCCTTTACACTGCTTTCTTGTTTAAGTTAATGTGATTTTATGTAAATCGCATTTTTGTTTATGTAAAAGGTGTTGACCCACTACTTTGCCTGCTGTACGAGATTGACACACCACAAGAGAGAATTCCTCCCAACGAACTTCAGAATATTCCTGCTGTGTGGCGGTACCGGACACACATTACCATGGACCATCTGAGACGAGAATTTGATTCTAAGATTAGCATGGACAAGAAGGGAAGATCCAGGCATCCAGTTCTCAAGCTTTTCTTACAAGAGGTGAGTACACCATGACCCATTATGACACTGTTGCTGAGATCCACACCAAAAAAAAACTCTGTTCCTAGACATAGGTTGTGGATACTCTTTAGAACCGAGGGTACTCAATAAAAAGGCATTTCTAACGATCACCCACAACCTGTGTTTAGACCAGTTATAAGAATTTATCAAACAGTTTTATTTGAAAATGTTGGTTCTAGAATATTAAGACGCCATTTAGGCACACAACTGAATACTCGTTATAATGACCACATGACCACAAATGAGCTTTGATTATATTTTCTGGTCCTTTGGGGTCATTGAGTTCATTTGGTATCATTTTGAAAATAGAGTTCTGCTTAATCCGGTGCTAGAGGGCGTGATCTGTGTTGCACATTTCAGTACTGGTCATGAACAGACTCAATAAAACCGAGTCTGCTATTTTCGTTTATTTGGTGTATTCCTTGCTTCCAAAGGATCTAACTCCAGAACTTATTTATTTTCACTGTAGCTGGTGTTGTGCCGTGTGGCGGCCGTAAAACGTCTCCCCGTACATCATCATAGTGCAGATTAAATTTTCTGGTCCTTTGAGATCATTGAGTTCATTTTGTATCATTTTGAAAATAGAGTTCTTCTTAAGCCGGTGCTAGAGGGCGTTAAAGGTGTTGCACATTTCAGTACTGGTCATGAACAGACTCAATTAAACCGAGTCTGCTATTTTCGTTTATTTGGTGTATTCCTTGCTTCCAAAGGATCTAACTCCAGAACTTATTTATTTTCACTGTAGCTGGTGTTGTGCCGTGTGGCGGCCGTAAAACGTCTCCCCGTACATCATCATAGTGCAGATTAAATTTTCTGGTCCTTTGAGATCATTGAGTTCATTTTGTATCATTTTGAAAATAGAGTTCTTCTTAAGCCGGTGCTAGAGGGCGTTAAAGGTTATGCACATTTCAGTACTGGTCATGAACAGACTCAATTAAACCGAGTCTGCTATTTTCGTTTATTTGGTGTATTCCTTGCTTCCAAAGGATCTAACTTCAGAACTTATTTACATGAGAAAAAGGGCAATTGGCATTTTCAGAAATATGAGCGGGCGTATGACAAAACCTAGAATAAGCCTATGCGACCAGCAGAGACTCAAATCAGCCTGCACAACCATCCACTGTGACAAGACCTTTTGCTTATGTTTCTTTGCATAGATATTAGCCTACAGTAGGTATATGCGATCAGCAAAGACTCTGATCAGACTGCGCAAATGCGCAGGCTGATCTAAGTCTTGGCTGGTCGCTCAAGGCTTCTTGTAGATTTTATCATGCGCTGGCTCATATGTTTCGCAAATGAAAGTACTTCTTCTGCATGGCTGCGAGCAGCAAAGACATCTCAGGCGAAATTGCACTCACATGCAAGAATCTCGGAGCTTTTGGTGGTTGCCTGTGTAATAAGTATCCTGGTCTCATGAACCGACCCAATGTTTTGGTTGTGATTTAATGGTCCCTTCATAATTATTTCGCTTATTTCGAGCCAATCGTTTTTCAGAGGTGAGGAATATCACAAGAGAAAATAAAATCTCAATTTTTCATCAACTGTGTCAGTTAAACAAGACACCTTTTGACACAACCTTAGTTGTGCAATTCTGCTGCATTTAAGCTGAAGTATCATTAGAGATAATGAGGACAATAAGATAATGCCTTCTTATATATGAGTCTCATCACAAGAAAATCTGCCACTGGGATAGATCAGGTACGACACAAACTGGCCTGCTAAGCTAAACAGACTATCAAGTTTTCAATCCCCCGCCACGAAGCAGGGCGGGAGTTATAGTGATTACCTTCGTCTGTCTGTCCGTCCATCTGTCTGTCCATCCGTCTGTCCATCTGTCTGTCCATAACATTTTCTTATCCGCTCCATATCTCCTAAACACTTTGATAGCTTGTCAATAAACTTTGGTCCCGTAAACCCGTATATGAACCATGTCGACTCAAGGTCAAGGTCACAGTTGAACGTCACGAGTTTGAAACTTGAATTTTGTGTCCGTTCCATATCTACTTTACCCTTGGAAGGATTATCATTAAACTTAAGCCAAATATTCTTCTCAGTGAGCTGATGTGCAGAACCCATAAATGAACCATATAGACTCAAGGTCAAGGTCACATTTGAAGGTCAAGAATTTAAAAGTTTGATTTTTGTGTCCGTTCCATATCTCTTTTACCCCTCTAAGGATTTTCATTTAACTTTGGTCAATTTTCCCCCTCAGTGAGCTCATGTGCAGAACCCATAAATGAATCATGTCGACCCCAGGTCAAGGTCACATTGGAAGATCACGAGTTTGAAACTTTGAATTTTGTGTCAGTTCCATATCTTCTTTACCCTTCAAAGGATTTTCATTAAACGTTGGTCAAATACCCCCCTCAGTGAGCTGATGTGCGTAACACATAAATAAACCATGCCGACTCAAGGTAAAGGTCACAATTGAAAGTCACGTGTTTGAAACTTTGAATTTTATGTCTGTTCCATATCTCCTTTACCCTGGAAGGATTTTCATTAAACTTTTATGAAATATACCCCACAATGAGCTGATGTGCAAACCCATAAATAACCCATGCCAACTCAAGGTCAAGGTCACATGTGAAAATTTAGTTCTGTGTACTAGTAGAACCTAGATACGTTGTACTAGTCAAGCGACAGATGCTAAGTGTCTCAGATTGAGGAACAAATTAGATGAAAGCACAAGTGCTTATGCAGCATTCATGTCTGTATTTCATGAAAACATATTATGAATATTGTATGTCAAAATCAGAAAGTTCTGAAATATTGGGGCCAGTTGTAAAAAACCAACGATGTCGTTAGTTAAGGTATCGTTAAAACTTTGATCATTTATTATGGCAAATATGTTAATATTTTTGCTGAAAAATGAGAGCAGCTTTTGCAAATGCAAAAGGTGCTCTTATTTTTCAGCAAAAATACAAAAAAATAAACATTTAACTTGCTAGAAGAGTTATCAATATGACCACTAACGAGCTCGTTAAGCTAACGATGCTTTGAACAACTGGCCCTTGGTTGTTTAAAGGAAATGTTGATTGTTTATTTTTTCCTGTATAATTAACAGGATCATTACCTGAGAGCACTAAGGCATATACCAAGCATCCTGAAACTTCATAGAGCATTGTTCCAGAAATACCAGAGGAAACTGGACAAGGCCGAAGCTTCCACCATTACTGTTGACAATATCACAAGAGGTTAGTAGAACTCATGCTGTATTAAGTAATCACCTGGGGGATTGTAAAATATTCTTGCTTAAAATAGGTGCTGGCTAATTATAGGTGCATGCTAATTATAGGTTTCTTTAAATGCATTGGACTTTATCATTAACTGAATTCGGACTTGCTTAAAACCTGGTTATTTGCTTTACAGAGGTGGCCACTGTATAACTGAAGGTTTGAATCTGGCTTGTTTTAAAGTAATCATTCTGTGTTGCAAATGGCATTTGGTTAGCACAATGGGCATTTGTGATTAGGGAATTTGTTCAGAGCTCCAAAAGTGTTATTTTTATGTACAGTCGAACTTCGGTAATTCAAACACCTTCGGGAGCATGACAATTTGTTCGAAATATGGATATTTCGAACTACTGAGGTTTAATCATAGTTTCAGGTCATGAAGCATATAATAGGGATTACTTTAATATCTTTTTGATCTTCTATAAAATAAAGCTATTTTGTGTGTACCCTTTAGAATAGCTGTGTGTGATCAGGAAATTCTAGAATAAATGTCCAAATATATGGATATCTGAAGCTATGGGGAAAATTCTCTAGTGACTCAAGAATGAGTTCGAATTAGCCATGGTAAACGAGCTACTGGGAAAATTCTCTAGTGACTGAAGAATGAGTTTGAATAAGCCATAGTTAACGAGCTCCGGATAGCTCGTTTACCATGGCTAATTCGAACTCATTCTTCAGTCACTGGAGAATAGCTCCTAAGTCACTAGAGAAATAGCTCGTTTACCATGGAGTTCGAGTTAGCCATTTTAAACGAGCTATCCGGATAGCTCGTTAACCATGGTTATTTCGAACTCATTCTTAAGTTCGAATTAGCCATGTTAAACGAGCCATCCGGCCAGATAGCTCGTTTATCATGGCTAATACGAACCCATTCTTCAGTCACTAGAGAATAGCTCGTAATTCCCTAGAGAATAGCTCGTTTGCCATGGAGTTCGAATTAACCATTGTAAACGAGCTATTCGGATAGCTCGTTTACCATGGCAAATTCTAACTCATTCTTAAGTCACTAGAAAATAGCTCGTTTATCATGGCTACTTCGAACTCATTCTTGAGTCACTAGAAAATTTTCCCAGTAGCTCGTTTACCATGGCTAATTCGAACTCATTCTTGAGTCACTAGAGAAAAGCTCGTTTACCATGGCTAATTCGAACTCAATCTTGAGTCACTAGAGGATTTTCCCAGTAGCTCGTTTACCATGGCTAATTCGAACTCATTCTTGAGTCACTAGAGAATAGCTCGTTTACCATGGCTAATTCGAACTCATTCTTGAGTCACTAGAGAATAACTCGTTCACCATGGCTAATTCGAACTCAATCTTGAGTCACTAGAGAATTTTCCCAGTAGTTCGTTTACCATGGCTAATTCAAACTCATTCTTGAGTCACTAGATAATTTTCCCAGTAGCTTCATATATCCATTTATTCAATATTTCACTGTCAATGTGTTATAGATTTCCTATTTCTAATTCAAACATAGGTTGAACGTTTTTGATAGAACCGCAGTTAGGCAGTTCCAAAAGAGTAAGACAAAAAAAAATTGTTTAGATCAGAAATAAAGTTTTCTCTATATTAACTGGGGTTTACAAGGTTTATCATTAAATGGACATAGTTGTTCAAAATTTGCAAAGGCCATCAGTTAACGTTATGCTTGAATTTCAATTTTCAACCATTCAGTATGACTAAAACATATTTTCACCGGAACAAATGTGCATGCTTGTGTGCAAGCCTGTGTGCGTGTCTCTATGTGTGTTTATACGCCCTTTAGAAGAAAAGGTTGTATTATGTTATGCTCTTGGCATTCGTCTGTCATTCTGTCTGTGTGTCTGTCCATATGTTTATTATTCATTTCTGGATAAATTCTTCTGCATTTTGCATGTGATCAACCTGAATCTTGATATATAGTTAGACCATGATGTGGAGCAGCGCATATTGTTTCAAGGTTAAGGTCCACAAAATAATGAAAATTTCTTTTGAAAATTTCTGTAAACATTTGATTTCGGATAACTAAATTTTACATCCGATCAAGCTGAAGCTTTATATGTAGTTATACCATGATGTGGAGGAGTGCATATTGTTTCGAGGTTATGGTTCATCCAATAATTAAAGAGTTCTGCCCCTTTGAAAATTTCTGTCAACATTTTGTTACCGGATAACCTCGCCTACATTTTACGACAGATCAAGCTGAAATTTGATATATATTTAGATAATAATGTTGAACAGCACATATTGTTTCGAGGTCCACCGAATTCTTTAACTATGTAGTTTCCGGCTAACTCCTGCAACTTAGATCTGATCAAGCCGAAATTTGACATAAAATTAGACCTTGATGTGGAGCAGCACTTATTGTTTTGAGGTAACGGTCCATCAAATTTTTCTAGAGAAATTCCCCTTTGAATATTGCTGTAAAACATTTCGTGTCCGGATAACTCCTACATTTTACATCCCACCAAGCTGAAACTTGATATATAGTAAGACCATTCTGGTTTGGAGCATTGCATATTTTTTGGTCCACCACATAATAATAGAGTTATGCCTCTTTGAAAATTTCAGTAAACATATTTTTCAGGCTACTTCCTCTTACAGTTAATACATTATCAAGCCTACAATTAAAATATAGTTCGACCATGATATGGAGTAGTGCATATTATTTTTTATGTAACGGTCTGCCAAATATTTTTAAAATAATGCCCTTTGAAGAAAATTTTGTAATTTAGTTTCCGGCTTTGTCTTCCTACAATGTTTGGTTTGATCAAGCTGAAACTTGATATATAGTTAGACAATAATGAAGAGCAATGCATATTATTTCTAGATTACAGTCCATTTAATATGAGCAGAGTTATGTCCATTAACTTTTCATTTCAGGCTAACCCAGCCTACAGTTTACATCCCATCCAACTAAAACTTGTTTCATGGTTAGATCATGTTGTGAAGCTGTTCATATTGTTTCAAGTACGCAGTTCACCAAATATTAACAAGCATATGCCCCTTTGAAAACTTCTGTAAACGATTCGTTCCAAGCTAACATCTACAATTTACATCTGATCCAGCTGACGTTTCTTGATTTATAGTTACATATATTGTTTTGAGGTTACAATCTACCAAATATCGACAGTGATAGCCTTTGAAAAAATTTTAAGCTAATTCATACTTGAGCTATGACGCTTTAAACATTTGGACACAGAAAGGTTCCACGATAAGTAGTAAGAGCCTTTGACTGTGATGCTGAAAGTTGCAGTCCAGCTATGAGCAATGACTGAAAAAAATGATTCTGTTACCAAGCCGTATATGGGCCCAAGCTCTGTTCGTAATCAAACATAGACTATTAGGCATTACCTTCTAAAAGATTGAATTGAAAGTTTATGTTCAAGAAAAAATTCTCATTTGATTCTCAAGACTTGGATTTTGATATGACTCGTGAACGAGATATATTATTTTTCTTATGATCAAGGTTTTTGGCCATTTTGTGAGAAAGTAACTGTCCTTTTGGCTTTCCGCTAGTCATGTTACCATTAGGGTCTAGTTGTTTCATGTTTGTGTTTCTTTCCCTTGGTGTCTCTGATGGGAACCGTCGGTTAATTGTATCGATTCCTGATCATTGCCTTCACTTCTTTTTTTCAATGCAAGTGTCCCAGGCTTGGGTCATCAAGACAAGCAAGTTCGGGAAAGTGTTTCGATATCAAACTTGCCTATCGAATCAAAGTTCAAGACCATTTTTCAAGCCTACACTCAGAGACAATTAGCGTAGTTCCCCATTCAGTTGTTAGTAGCTTGTTGACATATCGATTTCAATGAAAAGAATGAATGGGCAATAGATGAGGGATGAGAAAAGATGAATAACAACAATTTCTCCCAGGGATCCATTTCAGTTGAAGGGATCAGATGTTTTTGTTTGTTATTTTTCTGTGAATGAAAGTACTGTTATTATTGTCCATATGTTTATAGAAATTGAATTTGAATATATGTTACTGATATCATCATCAGATGGTCTTAGCCTATGATCTGATTCCTCAATTTTGCAATTTTCATCTTTCCTGGATATTGCAGAGATATGCAACTACCTGGACAAGTTAGTGGAGGATTAGTCCTAAAAATTCCTATTAGTTATGTGAGGTCGAAAATGGGTATGATTCGCAAGAATGGCATAAATCGACGATTCAGAATTTATGAACGAAGTTAGATTTTCTTTGTGCAAAATAAATATTGGTTTTCTGTATTGTTTTCATAGATATGATAGCCGGCGAGGAAACAGCACAGTTAATTTCTGATGTTGCTGAGGCATGGGACCTTATTAGAAATTCTCTGGAAATGTATGGTATGTGACATACGCTCCCCAATTATGTTTTAGCCATATATAAATATATGTACTAAAGTACTATTTGTTCGAGCCCTGTTCTGTGTTTATACTACCAAACACAGATATTTATTCATCCTTGATGTCTCTGCTTTCGATATCAAGAAAAAAGTTACTTCCATTGCTGAAGAAAATAACCATAATACAAGAAGTTTTACAAAGCAAAACGATTTCCATTCTTCATTAAGGTGAATGTAATGAATAACTCAAAATATTTTTAAATTAAATAAAACTAATAACAGATTTCTATCTTCTCATTCACACGAGCAAGATGCCAACTGGGACCAGGGCCTTTTAAATGCAACATCATCTTTCAGTTGCCCCAGCACCATGGCACTGGCTCAGTAAAATGCTGAATACTGGCAAAACTTGCTCATGTCAATATAAGAACACAAAGATTGGGGTGACTAGATCGTTTAGTTTTCATCAACCAGATGTGAACCATGCATTGTCAACAGCCAATAGTGATCATTTCCGAATTCACAAGCCCTATAAATTCCTACATTATAACACCAGCATGCCTCATGATTTGGACAGTGATAAACAGAAAGAAAAAATTCTCAAGAAAAGCCACGGTGGCCCAAAATACTGGTCTAGACACATTTTTTGTCGTACATGACTAGGTTTTTTGTATTTTCATAGCAATGGTCTATGCGTTTCCGGAAGATATGCTAATCTTAATAAACTTGTTTGATATTCTGATATCACAATTTAAATACCCAGTATACAGTCTAGTATCCTACATTGATTCTAAGACATGCCGGTTGCTATTTCTAGAAGAAATAGTTCTTTCTCTTTCCAAGTCATGCTTAGGTTTTTAGCTCACCTGAGCACGAAGTGCTCAAGGTGAGCTATGGTGATTGGTCAATGTCCGTCGTGCGTCATTCGTCATGTGTCCTGGGGCGTCAACAGTTTGCTTTAAATGCTAACTTCTCCTAAACCCTTGAGCTAATTTCAATCAAACTTCATAGGAATATTGCTTAGGTGACCCTCTTCAAACATAGGTAAAATTGCTCTGCTCCGCTGAACAAGATAGCTGCCAGAACTAAAAATAGAAAAATCTTTAAACGACAACTCCTCCTGTACCTTCGGGCCAATTTTATTCAAACTTTATAGGAATGTTGCTTAGGTGATCCTCTACCAAAATAGTTAAAACGGTTTTGCTCCGATGAACAAAATGGCCACCAGAGCTAAAGATAGAAAAATTTGCTAAACCCTGTAGCCGATTGCAATCAAACTTTAAAGGAATGTTGCTTAGGTGATCCTCTACAAAAATAGCTAAAATCGTTCCGCTCCGCTGAACAAGATGGCCGCCAGAGCTAGAAATAGAAAAAAAATCTTGAAACAACAACACCTACTGTACCTTTGGGCCAATTTCATTCAAGCTTTATAGGAATGTTGCTTAACTGACCCTCTACCAAAATAGCTAAAACGGTTCTGCTCTGATGAACAAAATGGCTACCAGAGCTAAAAATAGCAAAACGTCAATACTTTGCTTAAAATGACAATTTCTTCCAAACCCTTGGGCCAGTTTCATTTAAACTTCTTAGGAATGTTGCTTATTTGACCCTCTATCTAAATAGCTAAAATCGTTCCGCTCAGATGAACAAGATCGCCACCAGCTTAAACAGTTCCGCTTTGATGAACAAGATGGCCGCCAGTGCTAAAAATAGAAAAATCTTTAAGCAACAACTCCTCCTATACCTTTGGGCCAAGCTCGTTCAAACTTCATAAGAATATTGCTCAGATGACCCTCTATCAAAAAGCTGAAGTCGTTCCGCTCAGATGAACAAGATGGCCGCCAGAGCTAAAAATAGAAGAAAAAAAAACATTTAATGACAACTCCTATACCCATGGGCCAATTTCAGTCAAACTGCATAGGAATGTTTGCTTAGGTGACCCTCTGCCAAAAAAGCTAAAACAGTTCCGCTCCGATGATCAAGATGGCCGCCAGAGCTAAAATAGAAAAATCTTTAAACGACCTCTCCTCCTATACTCTTGGGCCAATTAAGTTCAAACTTCATACGACTGTTGCTCAAATGACCCAACTACCAAATTAGTTAAAAGGGTTTCGCTCCGATGAACAAAATAGCCGCCATAGCTAAAAATAGAAACACGTCAATAATGTGCTTAAAATGCCAACTCATTATTTACCCTTGGGCCAATTTCAATCAAGCTTCATCGAAATATTGCTAAGTTGACCCTGTATCACAATAGCTAAAATCGTTCCACGCTGATTAGCAAGATGACCACAAGAGCTAAAAATAGAAAAATATCCCTACGACAACGTCTCCTATACCGTTTCGCCAATTTCAGTCAAACTTCATAGGAATGTTGCTTAGGTGACCCTCTGCCAAAATTGCTAAAATGGTTTCACTCCGATGAACAAGATAGGCCCCAGAGCTAAAAATAGAAATATTGTTAAACGACAACTCCTTCTTTACCCGTGGGCCAATTTCATTCTATCTTTATAGGAATGTTCCTTCAGTGACCCACTCCCAAACTAGCGACCCCCGCCCATCGGGCTTGAAGAAATAGATGGGCTGCATGATGCTTTCACGCAGAGCTGAAAGCAACCTCACACGTATACTGAACAACTGCTTAGAGGATCTAAGCCTGCCCAGGCAAAGCAGTGCCAGTCGGACCGTCCATGCTTACAAACCCTATTGGTTTCATGGGCGACAGGGCTTGAGATGTCATTTCATCTCAGTGTTGGGTAAAAGTCCCACAAAATTGGAAGCAACGTCTCCAAAATTACATAATTATACAGTGTTGACGGGAACGTTAAACATCAAATCAAACAAACAAATCTACCAAACTCGCTAAAACGGTTCTGCTCCCATGAACAAAATGGCCACCAGCGCTAAAAATCGAAAACCTTCCAAGAATTTGTTTTAATTTCCAACTCCTCCTAAACCCTTGGGTCAATTTAAACCAAACTTCATCGGAATGTTGCTAATTTGTCTCTCTATCAAAATAGTTAAAATCGTTCTGCTCTGATGAACAAGATGATCGCAAGAGCTTAAAATAGAAAAATCTTTAAATGACAACCCCTCCTATAGAATTGAGCCCATTTCAGTCAAACTTCATTGTAATGTTGCTTAGGTGACTCTGTGAAAATAGCAAAAATGGTTCTGCTACAATGAACAAGATGCCGCTAGAGCTAAAAACAGAAAAATCTTTAAACAACAACTCCTCCAAAACCCTTTGGCAAATTTCATTCAAACTTCATAGGGATGTTGCTTAGGTGTCCCTCTACCAAAATAGCTAAAATGGTTCCGCTCCGATCAGCAAAAATGCTGCATGAGCTAAAAACAGAAAAATGACAACAATTTTCTATAAATGCCAACTTCTTCTAAACCATTTGGCCAATTTCAATCAACCTTCATAGGAATGTTGCTTAGGTGACCTTCTTCCAAAGTAGCTAAACTCTTTCCACTCTGGTGGACAAGCTTGCCACCAGAGCAAAAAAATGAAAACTCTTTAAACGACAACTCTGACCTATACCCATGGGCCAATTTCATTCAAACTTTATAGGAATTTTGCTTAGATTAAATCTACCAAAATAGCTAAAATCCTTTGGCTCTGATGAACAAAATGACCACCAGAGCTAAAAATAGAAAAATGTCAAAATTAAATGCTAACTCCTCCAAAACCCTTCAGCCAACGAACACATTTGATTTAAAATTCACAGGAAGTTTGCTTAAGTAACCGTTTACAGAATTAGCTCAAATT
The DNA here is from genome assembly GCA_963580285.1 of Lucinisca nassula. Lineage (NCBI taxonomy): Eukaryota > Metazoa > Mollusca > Bivalvia > Lucinida > Lucinidae > Lucinisca > Lucinisca nassula. Next base: position 63,919,961 of record OY757013.1, on the reverse strand, counting down.
GTTCTGCTCTGATGAACAAGATGGCCGAACTTTCAGAAGCTATTTGGCATCTTTGAAATCAGGTGAGCGATTCTGGGCCATCTTGGCCCCCTTGTTGTTTAGTGTCCCGAATTCGGCCATTTACGGGCTTAATGGACTTCGAAACACAAATTTATCAACTTAACTGTGCGCATGAGCAGTTGTCTGTCTGTATGTTCCAAAAGCGTTGACAGTGTAGGTAATGGTGACGATGTGCCTACACAATGTCCTAAAGCAGAGAGTACTCAGCATGGATTCGACGTTGTGTGCCTTCAGGGTAGTAACAACAATCAAATGAAATAATAATATCATTAGGACTTCTTGTTCACTTACGTTTGTTTGTTTGTTTGATTTGAGGTTTAATGTCCCCATCAACACTGTAAAGGTCATTTTAGAGACGTTGCTTCCAATTTTGTGGGACTTTTACCCGTCATTGAGATAAAATGACATCTCAAGCCCTGTCGCCCAATGCAACCAACAGGGTTTATAAGCATGAACGGGCCGACTCGCAGGCTTAGATCCTCTAAGCGGTTTACCAGTACTCATGTGCCGGCCGTTCTCAGCTATGAATGGAAGCATCATGCAGCCCACCTATTTCTTCAAGCCCCATGGGTGGGGGCTAAACTGAGCATCTATATGAGCAAACATTTTGGAAAGAATTGCCTATAGAAGGTCTGACCGTTCGTTTCCCTTGACAAATTAAGTTGTATGGCATGGGTGAATATTTTCTGTATAAAACAGAGACAAATAAGGATATGTGGTTGTCATTTCAGTTTTCACAACACGATTTTACTCAATTTGCACACATGTTATCAAGTTAAATGCTCTGATGTTTTTGTTGTTGTTGTTTTGTTGTTGTTTTTTGTGAAAAACGTAATAGCATTTACAAATTTCTGTCTAAATCAGTCACCATGACAAGTTGTATTGCAGTGTGCCCAACAGATTTAGGTGGTATTACAGTACAAAAAGATCTCTGCAGACGTAGAATTACAGACAGGACACCAATATCAGTACTCTTGCCAACCATGAAAGAGGCTGGATTGTGTTCATTGGCTCTACTTGACTTCCTATTTAGAAAACAAAACGATTTCCTTGACAGATACACGAAGGAAACAAAAAGGTAAAAACACATGGTTTAACTTCAGCGGCTTAAATATTGACGTCCATCCATCCATTCGTCACGCTTTTTGATGCATAGCATAACTTTGGAACCGTGCATGCTAGGGTTTTGAATTTTATATATGGATCTATCAGGAGAAAATAGGTGACATATTTTTTCTCGTCAGGATTATGTCCCTTTGCAAAACATAAGGATGAAACTATTTCAGCAGAGTATCTGCAAAAAGTATTGAAGCTAGAACCTTGAAACTTGGTGAATGAATTGGTATTTAGGAGTACATGATCTGATTCACTAGCGAAAAAAAAATAAAAAAATAGTATGTGAGTTATTGCCATTTGTAAATTTTACATTGACATTAAAATTTTTCAAAAACCATTAAAACTAGGACCTTGATATTTTATGATTAGATTGGTTATGATGAGTAGATGACCTGGTTAACTTTGGAATAATTATGAGAAATTATGAGTATGGCCATTTCCAAATTTTGGTAGTTTTACCTTGTCAGCAAAATATCTCAAAAACCATTTCAGCTAAAGTATTGCTATTTGGTGATTCAATTGGTAGTGATGAATAGATGACCTGAATACCACTTAATGAGTTAAGGCCCTTTGTACATTTTGGCAGTTTTTACCTTGTCTGCAAAATAGCAATCTCAAAAACCATTTGAGCTAGAGCCTTGACAGTTGGTAATTTGATTGCTGGTAACGAGGAGATGATCTGATTAACTTTTTCATCAACTCTGAAAAATACACCATGAATTATGGCCCTTTGTAAATTTTGGCAGTTTTACCTTGTCAGCAAAATATTTCAATAACCATAAGAGCTAGAGCTTTGATACTGGGTGATTAGATTGAAAGTGGTGAGTAGATGATAATTAACTGTTGAATGAAATCTGAAAAATGCTTCATGAGTTAGGGCCCTTTGTATATCTTGGCAGATTTACCTTGTCAGCAAAATATCATAAACCCTAAGAGCTAGAGCCTTGAAACTTGGGGATTAGATGGAAAGTGATGAGAAGGTGATGATTAACGTTAGAATGAATTCTGAAGAATACTTCATGAGTTATGGCCCTTTGTAAATTTGGGCATTTTACCTTGTCAGCATATTACAGTCGAACTTCAATGGCTCGAACACCTTTGGGACCACGAAAATCTGTTCGAGACAGGGATAGTTCGAGCCACTGAGGGGGCACTGTCAGGAGGCATAACGAGATACTTTTAGACATATTTTCGGTGGTCTATAATGAAAATGTATGCTGTGTGTACTCATTAGAATCACCTCATCGAGGCGATTCTAATGAGTACACACAGCATACATTTGCAAGATAAAAGACTAAAATCTCCTTAATTATCCCCCACTATTTCTTATGTAGAGGATTTCGCTAGGGGCTCAAGAATGGGTTCGACACATCCATGGTAAACGAGCCATCGCTGTTCGAGCCATCGAAGTTCTACTGTATCTCCAAATCAGTTAGAACTAGTCCCTTGAAACTTGGTAAGTAGCTAGTGATGAGCAGACGACCTGATTTACCTTGAATAAATTCTGGAAAATACTTTTAGTTATGATCCTTTGTAAGTTTGGGCATTTTACCTTGTCAGCAAAATATTTCATAAGCCATTGGAGTTATAGCCTTGATATTTAGTGATTGAATTGCTATTGATGAGAATATGACCCGATTACTTTTTTAATAAATTCAAAAAAATAGTTCATGGGTTATGACCCTTTGTATATTTTGGCATTTTAACCTTGTATGCAAGTGCTCAGCAACAATTTAGACTGATGCCTTGAAACATGGATGCTAAGTAGATAACTTGATTAATTTTATTTTAAAAATTCAGCATTTCAACCGTGAAAGCAAGATATCTCAAAACCTATTTGAGGCAAACAGTGTTTTGGTCAAGAAGTTGGGGCATAGTGTTTCATAAACACCAGCTCCATTTTCATAGAAGATAGAACTTATCACATAACATTTTATCTGGCGCTGATCGATTCTCAAAGGCAAGATTTCCATCATCATTTTGACAAGTCCATGTAATAAACACCCTTATAAACTTCACTTCATATAGAGAAATTCAGGGTTTACAAGGGTTTACATTATTGTTCTTATTTCTGCTCGAATGTATGTGTTATGTGTACTCGTTAGAACCACCTCAGTTACTACCACAAGCTATGTTTGGAGTAACTATCAGAAAAATATCACACATTATCATCAGAAAAATAACTGTTTTGGAGATATGAAAGAAAGAAGGCACTATATCAGACGGATATGTTGAGTCTTAATTCACTAGTGTGATAAAATGATCGACCTGTATGTTCAGACAGTCTACGCAGAATTTCATTTGTTAGTAGCCTCTGGGGATTTGCTGGTCATGTTATTTTTATGCCCCCGCCATTCGAAGAATGGTGGTAAGGGCATATAGCGTTGCCCCTGTCCGTCCGTCCGTTTGTGCGCCCGTGCATCCGAAACTTAAACGCGGTCAATAACTTCCTTATTTCTTGATGGATTTTAAAATTCCTCGGCAGAAATGTTAACCATCATGAGACGACGTGTTACGTGCAAAACCAAGGTCCGTACTTCCAAGGTCAAGGTCATACTTAGAGGTCAAAGGTCAAAAAAGGGATCGAAACTAAAACGCAGTCAATAACTTTCTTATTTCTGGATGGATTTTAAAATTACTATGTAGAAATGTTAACCAACATGAGACGATGTGTTAGGTGCAAAATCCAGGTCCGTACCTCCAAGTTCAAGGTCATACTTAGAGGTCAAATGTCAAAAAAGGGTCCGCAACTTAAAAGCAGTCAATAACTTACTTATTTGTGGATGGATTTTGAAATTGCTTTGAAGAAATGTTGACCATTATGAGACGATGTGTTACGTGCAAACCCAGATCCGTACCTCCAATGTCGAGGCCATACTTAGAGGTCAAAGGTAAAAAAATGGGTCCGAAACTTAAACGCAGTCAGTATCTTTCTTATTTCTGGATGGATTTTGAAATTACTTTGTAGAAATGTTAACCATCATTAGACGATGTGTTAGGTGCAAAACCCAGGTCCGTACCTTCAGGGTCAAGGTCATACTTAGAGGTCAAATGTCAAAAAGAGGGTCCGAAACATAAACCCAGTCAATAATTTTCTTATTTCTGGATGGCTTTTGAAATTGCTTTGAACAAATGTTGACCATTATGAGACGATGTGTCACGTGCAAACCCAGATCCGTACCTCCAAGGTTAAGGTCATACTTAGAGGTCAAAGGTATAAAAAAAAAATGGTCCGAAACTTAAACGCAGTCAATAACTTTCTTATCTCTGGATTGATTTTGAAATTTCTTTGCCGAAATGTTGGCCATCAAGAGACAATCTGCCCCACACAAAACCAAGGTCCTTACCTCTAAGATCAAGGTCATACTTACAGGTCAAATGTGAAAAAAAGGGTCCAAAACTTAAACACGGTCAATAACTTTCTATGGATGAATACGAACATAGACATATTTTCAGGCAGGGGCATCCGTGTCCTATGGATGCATTTCTAGTTATGTTATACTTTGACCAACTTAATTCTTTGGTGGGGTGATGATAGGCTGCAGTATGTACACACCATTTAGCTTTTACATTATGATACAGTTTAGTTTTCATATCTTGGTAGCCTTTGTATATGTTGTTTATCTGCCTGGCTCTGGCAGTACTGTATTTATAGCCTTTCTTGTACAATGTCCGGGGATGTGTTACTGTCAACTTAATGCTGGGGTTTGTGACAGCTTCATACTCAGTATAAAGTTTTATATCAACTTTTTTCCAACAATGTACATCAGAGATGAAGCTGGCAGATGAACCGTGCTATCCTGTTACTACTATTATCTTTTCACTGTAGTGTAACTTTTACTACCATATTGTCAAACATATTACAGCTTATTTCATATAAAGGAGAATGTATACACCCGATATATTTTCTGCAACAGTCGGTTAGTGGGGGAGCTATTTTCTTCTCAGTATTCTGAGCCTATCCAAACCAGGAGAATGAACTCTTCCCTTTTGCAGTAGACCCATACTGAGATAAATTGCTTTAAAGAATCACTTCCCCTGAGGGTGTATTCAATCTCCTAAAATAACCACACAAGTGAGACTCTAATTGCACTTTTTTACAACAGAAACCCTGACTCATTCAGTACCGTTAGTCCAATGGATGTAACAGCTGCTCATCTGATCAGCTATAATCCCCAACAGGATATTCTGCCACTGGTCCTGGCCAACTGTCAATATTCGTTTGAAATTGGAAAAGGAACAAAGATTGAGTATGATTTCAAAGGTCTGGAGAGACAGCTTATGGACAGGTTCTTCTATTCAAAGTCTCGTGTTGCCATTGATAGAGTATTACAGGTAGGTTTAAAAGGGAATGGTTACACTTTCAGTATATATTTACTTGATAAATAGCTACGATTTTTAAAATCACATTTCTGACTTATTTAAGTCAGTAAGAAAACTATCGAGTGGGTCTTGCAGGTTTGGCTGTATGCTCAAATCAGTGTCAGCCTGACTCTCTGTATATGAATTAACATACAAGAGAGAGAGAGAGAGAATTTGCTAGATACTCTGTATAGTACTGGGATCCATCTTCAAACCAATTTATATCCAAACTCGTGCTATATGAACATTGATATAAAGAGAATTCGTTATACTGCATAATTTGTAATAGAATTGTTAGTGTTATTGTTTATAAGGGAGATTTCATTATATTCACAAGTGCATTTAGAATTTGTTTAGAATTTATATACATCACTGTGTATATTTTACAGATTGATACAATGGTGTATAGGACAGAATTTACCAATGCAGCTGTTTTCAAGAAACTCAATGAGAAGATACCGCAGGTAATTCTTGATAGAATTTATTATCATATGTTTCTGGTAAGGCCTAAATTGCTACAAATTCATAGCGAATACAATTCTCAACTTTTAAACGAGATACAATGATGATCATTTGTATTTTGGTCCCAATCTGTCAGGAAAGTGTACTCCACTAAATGACAATGACTCTTACCCCAGCTGTCAGATTAATCCTTAACAATACTCACAACAGTTGAACTTCCTAGAGAATCACACAATCAGAGGACATAAATGATAGGCATTTATCCAGTGACAATTCTTTATATACATCTGAAAATTTATGGACAACCCACTGTCTTTTGACAATTAATATTCTTTTTGTTTCTATTGATAGTTTCTTTCTGTTCAGTTCATAACGGCATAATGCTTACTGCTACCATTTCTTAACATCTCTATAGGATAACAGAAGTGAAGGTAATGGTCAGGAATCGATACAGTTAACTTACAGCTCCCATCAGAGACACCAAAGAGAAAGAAACATAGACCCTAATAGAAACATCAATAGCGGAAAGCCAAAAGGACAGTTACTTTATCAGAAAATGGTCATTTGGCTATCCAAACATAAATTATAAGCGATACATACACTAAAAGACCAATCATAACAAAAATAAACCGCGACAGAAGAGCCGCCTTGGAATGGTCAGTGAAATGAATTCCACTGAACAGCTTAAATCGATCTTACCTGGCCGCAATCGTCGCCTCTTACTTCCGTCGCGGTTTTGACAAATAATTTGTTCAGTCCACACGAAGGCCTCCTAACTCATCGGTGCAACTTGTCCGAGAACACAAAAATCAAACAACCACAGAGATGAAACAACGGTGAGGTTTCGACAAGAAACCACTGAAATGCTGGAGCAAAAGAAAACAAACAGTTACACTCCGATGGGCCCGACCAGAGACAGAGCGTCAGGCATCGACCAACATTACATAAAATTAATTTCTCCCTAGTTCTCAGAAAGCCTTTACGCTGGAACCGTCATAGAATCTGAGACCTGACCCATTGGCCTCCAGTTAAAGAGAGGAGCAAAGTTGTCAACCGTAATTGGGCTAACTACCATGCATACAGTCCGTCGTATAACATTTATGCTGTACCCAATCTTTTTATATTGAAGAATACTTTGGAAATTGGGTGCTGAAGTCATTACAAGTACATATTTTTCTGAATTTATATACTAAGTTACCATAAAATCAAAATCATCGCATTTATCATAAATTTGCATGAAACAAACCCATCTACAATAAATTGATATAAATCCAAAAAGGGAGCCTCGGTATCAGAAGAAAATTTGCTTTATTTAATTGAAGTTCGGGGGGAGGGTAAATTTGACAGATCAAACCAGGTAAAATAGGTATAGACAAAATAGGTATTGTCAATATTTAATAAATTATCCAAATATTTAGAAATCGGGCTTAAGGCTTCAATGATTTCAGATTGGTTTTAAACGGAAAGGGACATCATGAAATATGTTCTACAAAGGCTTATCCTTTAGAAGCAAGGAATACACCACAGAACTGGAAAATATGGAGTGCACACTGTTTTCTGGGCCAGACGAGCTAGTTTCGGTCATTTAGGCTCATCATTGACCCTCAGATATTTTCAAAATTCTACAAAGGAATCAATGATCCCAAAGGACAAGAAAATATCAACTACACTATGATGTAGGGCAGGGAGACTTTTTACGGCCGCGACACATTCCCAGACAACAGCTGTAGTGATGTTCAATATGTTCTAGAAAGGGTTATCCTTTAGAAGCAAGGAATGCACCACAGAACTAGAAAATATGGATATATCTTTCATATCAAAACAAGATTAGATTAAACATATTTTATTGCATGAAACACAATGGGATTGGATACAAGTTATACAACATTAGTAAATCCTCTCCCTAAACATTAACAGATAACAGCACATATGGTACAACGGTGTGACAGGAATGTTTTGAAAATAATAAAAATGAGATACAAAACCAACAGTAAGACAAGTGGTAACGGCACAAAAACCTATGTAAACATATGGATGTGATTCATTTAAATCTTCCCGTTTCCTTTACAAATTGTAGCACAGACTTACGTATTTGACGATTTGTTTCTGGATTTAAGAATTCATTACCATTAATAAGCAATTCAATGTTGATATCCACCTGGGGTAGCGACGTTATTAATCGGTTTCTGTGAATCAGGTACAATGGACAGTTAAGAAAGTAATGATAAGCATTTTCAATGTTTGGTCCACAGGTACAAAATGGACTCGGGACAATATTAACTCGGTTTAGATCGGCATTTAAGCTGCTGCAGTTGTGTTTGATTCGTACTAGGGATATTTCGTGGGTTCTTTGTCCGACAAAAACGTAGCCTGTGGGTTTTTCTTGTATGGTTTTTATTTTCCGTTTAAACTCCATCAGCGAAGATGAATTTCTTGTTTCTAGGTCTAGACCATTCCATAGTCGTAAAGTGGATGGAAAGAAGGAATTTTCAAATGAACATAATCGAGAAAAGGGGACATCGAAGTTTTGATTATTTCTTAACTGGTATGGTGTTTGTTCATTTACTCGATTAGGCATGAGATTAATGAGATAACTTGGAGCCTCATGATTTACTATTTTGTACATTAATGAAAGTTTCTTATTTACTCTTCTCACTGATAAGGTTTCCCATCCAGTTTCTGCGTAAAGTGAGTTAAGAGAAGCAAAAATTGGTAGGCCGGTAACTATTCTGGCTGCATTTAATTGGACCTGTTCCAGTCTATTTGCATCCGTTTTGGTACAGCCATCCCAAACTTCACTGGCATACTCTAAAAGCGGCCGTATGTACGAGCAATATAGGGTATTAAGAGTGTCTTTAGAAAAACGATATTTAATTTTCCTTAAAAATGATACTTGCTTAGATGCTGATTCTATTATTATGTCGATGTGTTTGGACCATTTATTTGATGATGATAGGTTTACTCCTAAGTGTTTGTGAATTTCAACAATTTTCAAGATTGTGCCATCCATGGTCAATTCAAAGTTATCATCATGGAAAATGTTCGAAATTAACATGACTTCTGTTTTAAGCGGGTTGAAGAGTATCTGCCATTTCTTTGCCCACTCACTAAGTTTGCGTAAATCTTCATTCAATACAATTTCGATCTGCTGTAGGTTTGCGGACGAGTAACTCAAGGAAGTATCATCTGCAAACAGTCTGGCTAAGCCATTTAAATCATCTGAAATGTCATTAATATAAATTAAAAATAACAGTGGACCGAGAACGGATCCTTGCGGGACACCTGCCGATAAAAGTTTCTCAGATGAACATATTTCATTAACTAAAACTTTTTGTCGTCTGTTGTTTAGATAATCTTCAAACCAGTGTAACATGTGCCCATCAATTCCATAACTTTCCAATTTCAGTAATAAACCTCGGTGCCAGACCCGATCGAACGCTTTAGAAATATCGCAAAAAATTTGGCAATTGGTTTCATATTTTTCTAGCGCTAAACATGTTTGGTGAGTCAGTTCAATCAGGTGATGTACAGTAGAGTGACCGGGTAGAAATCCTGACTGGTATTGATATATAAGTGAATTAGTGATAAGTCGATTATATACATATTTAAATACAACTCTTTCGAATGCTTTACCAACGCAGCTTACAAGTGATATTGGTCTATAATTGCTCACAACCGACCGATCTCCTTTTTTAAAAATGGGCATGACATGTGCAAGTTTCCATAAAGCTGGAAACGATTTTGAACGAAGTGATATATTAAATAGTTTGCATAAAGGTACTGCAATTGTTTTAGATGTATATTTTAGCATACGGTGACTGATGCCGTCAGGGCCCGATGCTTTGTTTAGCTTAAGACTACTTAAAACATCTATAATTTCGGACGTGTTAATAGTTATGCTAGTTAGACTTGAGTCTGTTCTTTTATTAAAATCTGGGAGTTCGATATTTGAGTCGTCAAGCGAAGATATTGTGCAAAAATAATCGTTGAGTAAAGTAGCCTTTTCATCATCAGTAAATGCAAAAATATCATTCGAGTTGTGTAATGGAGGAAGAGTACTAGTTTTTGGTTGTTTATCTACTAATCTGCCCATAAGCTGCCAAAATGTTTTATTACCACAATTTTTGTTTAATATCATATCTTCGTAATTGTTCATATAATTTTCCTTAGCATACTTCTTCATATTATTAACCTTATTTCTTTGTTTCTTGTAGCAATCCTTGTCTCTTGTATTGCTTGACTTTAATGCTTTTTGGCGCAATCTGTCTCTTACTCGTATATTGTATCTGAGTTCTGACGTGAACCATGGTTTATCTGTCGGTCGGATTAAAACTTTTTTACGTGGTATACATGATTTACATAAATTGATGTATGTTTCGGTAAAATTAAAACATGCTTCGTCAACAGTAGTTTCATGGTTAATTATATTATCCCAATTAAACTGAATAATTTTATGGTTTAATTGCTCAAAATCAGCATTCTTATAGTTCCATATATTTCTGTAATAGGGGCGGCCAAAGGATAGTTCGGTTTTAATACTAACATACGTAGCCTTATGATCACTGATATTGTGATCGACATCAAATGTGCCAGAATCGAGTATCTGACATCCGTCACTTACGATGATAGGATCAATTAAAGTTCTGGAATTACCTACAATTCGAGTCGGTTCCTTGATTATGTTACTAAGATTGTAGATTGTTAAGCAGTCATGCAGTTCATGGTTTGTAAGGTTTATAAAATCTATATTTAAGTCGCCCAATAGAATGACGTTTGGAGTATAATCTAACGCTTGTTCAATGGAAGGTTGTATTTCGTTTATGAAAACAGACTGCGAGACACTGAAATCGCTGCGATAAAAACAGCAAATAAGTAAAATTTGGGATTTTAATTTCACTTCAGTCCAAATGATTTCTAAACGTTGGTTTTCTAAGTCGGGGCGTCGTTTGTAACTCAACATACTTGATAAATAAATCATGACACCACCACCATTATGCGTTCTGTCTCTCCTAACAGGCACATCAAAACCATCTAACTGCAGTGAGCTAGTGTCAACAGAATCGTCCAAATGTGTTTCAGAGAAACATAAAATTTGGTATGAGTCAGACAAATTAGAGATATAATTTATTTTGTTACGTATGCTCCGAGTATTAAGATGCATGATGTCTAATGTGCATATTGTACTGGTACTGTTCGGGCCTGGGTTTGGGTGTACATCCATACAAATCATCAGCAAAATTATTTTATAAAATGTAAACTTGTCGTTTTTTAGATAACAGCCTAATAACAATAAGGCAAATATACCCAGAGTACAGTAAAAATGAAAACGAAGGTTAAAATTATTCGCCTTCTTAGGTAAATTCAATGATTTGTGGGAAGAAGTATAGAATATCCCAATAGCTGCCCTGTAAGTTTCAATGTCAATCCCCATTCGGAGAGATAGTGTACAAAGATTTTAGTAAATAGGGCAGCTTGGCTGAACACAAGGGTATTTGATGATTAAACATTAATATGTAAATACTAGGTTTGAGTACCGTTACCATGAATACATAAAAGAAAGAAAAATAAAGAGAATAACAAAACAACAAATACATGTACAATGACAAGTAAAAGTCCATATCGTTGGTTAGTAAGTTGATACATCATGAGCATCAGAAATCTATATATGTTTAAATTTGATCAAACTTATAACCTTAAAATGGCAGCAAGAAATGAGGTTTTTAAGCAGGAGTTTGAGATCAGCTAGAGTTGAATGTAGTGTTGAAATGATGACCCAAGCAGGCCCAACACCCATAACTTGGGCTTAGACATCAAGGATGCAAACAATGGACATTTCTGTTATTTTCTGATCAGGATCCTCATTGTCTAGCGGTCATCTGCTGAACAATGCACAAAGACTTAACGAATAAAATATGGTACAAAAGTCCATTTAAAATATCTAGAGGAAATAATAATAATAATAATAATAATAATAATAATAATAAAATAATAATAATAGTAACGAGAAAGAAAACAAAGGTATAGGCAAACAGTGCACGCCAGGACCAGATGTCGCAATACGTGACATCTTATAATGATTTATAGTGCGCGCAAATTGACCTGATACTCGTGACCTCTATCAGCATAATTTAACACCCGACCGAACACACATATTCATCTTCGCAGTTTTCCGAAGAGGTCGAAATTGTCTTTATCATATCAGTCAGCGCATGACAAATCCTGCAGTTGGAGCGGTGCTACCAGACCAGACTCAAATAAAGCTCGGCACCCGACCCCCCGCCAATGTCTCTCCTCATATACTGTAACCTATAGTATGCTCATGCGATCAGCGAAGACCCTGATCAGACTGCGCGAATGCCCAGGCTGATCTGAGTGTTCGCTGATCGCCCAAGCCCTCTTGTAGGCCTTGGCATACACTTGGTCATTTAATACCATGAGGACAGCAAATGGATCGCGACCCACGAGCCGCCGAAGACTCAGGAGAAGCCTTCGCAACCCGACGTATTCGGTCACAGCATTGAATAATTTATTCTTTGCATAAAGGTAAGTATTAGGTCAATTTGTTCGCACTAAACATTGTTGCTAACATTATAGAATGAACAAAAGGAAAAAAGACATATTTAAACGGGTTTGGACAACATATGAGCCCGCGCATTACAAAATCTACGACCGGATTTATGTAACCAGTGAAGACCGAGACCGAGATCAACCGGTGCATACAATCAGTACCACCAGTTCCCATTGCTCCCGTGACAATCCGAAGTCCCCAGAAGACCCATGCGAACAGCAGAAACTCCGATCAGACCTTGCGGATGCCCAGGCCGGTCCGAGTCTTCGCTGGTCGCATAGGTCCAAGTGCAGGCTCCGTTTACTGCAGACGCACACAAAATATAAAAAAACGGGTTAGTGGAAGGTAAGTAACTTAATATACACTGGATTGATATACACTGAATAAGTTGTCTCCCTTGGTTAGTCGGCCCATTAATTCACTGAACTGTGAAATTGCACGTGCTGCGTACAAGGTCGCTCTTATTTGTACGCGACTCAGTATTTTTATGAATGGTAATTTTAAGTGTTGCTAATATGTGACTATCACTATGCTATATATGGATTAAAAATTCTAGACTTGACAGTTTGGTAAGTTAAAGTCACCGGCACCGACCCGCCGATTTGCCCGATAAGCCAGCTGAATGTGCAAACCAGTCAAAACGAGACAGAGAGAGATATAACTCTCACTACCGCATGGAGACTATATGCCTGTTTGAGAAATGAAAAAAAAGTCCGGGATGCTTGTCCTACTCCTGCTCCGATCCAGGACACACACAACACGCTCATCGGGCAAAACAACGGGCCAGGATCCCACTGATAAGGAAGATAAAGCGTGCAGTCATTTGTGAGATCACAATTGACACAGAAAGGTCACCAACACACAGACGGGGCTCATTGGTTAAGCTATGTAAACAGGGTAGACCAACATTAACTCGCATTAAAACTAAACGAGACAATTTTGTCTCAGTTCGGTACTGTTTTCCAGCCCACACTCAGAGGCACTTGACTCACTAGTCCTCAGTAAAATTCCTTTATTAAGACCATCATTGAGACCGCTCAAAAGTGGTCTTTAGGCCACCTTGGAACACTCCCAGAGGTAGTCACTGACCAAAAGACGCTTCTTCCAGAATTAAAAAATAATAAAAAAGAAGAAAATTTCTGCACACTTACCTTGCGAAAACACGCCTATAGGGTTTGTACCCCCTTGAACTCCACCTTAGTATTTGTCAAACTGAGTTTCACAGGGGTATGGACTATTTGTCTCATTCCCGTCAAAAGACACCGACGGTGGCCACCCGCTAGAACCGCCTCACTGAGGCTCTAGCGAGTACCCACAGTCAATGTCTCGGGGCCAAATAGAAAAACTATCTGAATTTTTGAGAAAAAAAATCCAGCTTTTAATCGTAATCTTTTGGATTGGCGTTTTCAATAACTACATTTTACTACATCGTGTCTATTGGAAACAGAGTAATGATTTGGTCCAGACATGCGGGTCGTCAGAATAAAGGATTAATGCACAGCATTGGCACAGCATTGGCACAGCATTGGCAATGTAATAAATCATTTGATTTGTTTTCTCCAAAAAGGAGAGTAATACATGTAATGGTAAAATTGGAAACAATACATACATGTGAAAATAGAAGAACAGTAGAGAGCACAGGCATGAAGTATAAAACACGATCTTGATCGAGCATGTGAACTTTGTAGATATGGTAACCGAGCATTCTCATTCCATCCATCCTTACCGAAACGAAACATAAGAATGGGGGAGGTAGAGAATTACGGTACCATATATAAATGCATATATTGTGTATTTTTATATATATGTGCAATAAAAATCATTGACTCTGACAACTCGCAGTTCAGACCAATTCGCTTAACCCAGCGGCCCAACGTCGATGCGACGTATTAAATTAGAAATCCGGACCAAATATCAGCTGAGCCGAGGACCCATCTTATTAATTGCAACAGTGTGGACTCAGTCGAGTCTTGCATCCGCACGGACTCGCCAAAGGCCACAGAAGCCAGGAAAATGTATATTTTGATACGGAAATCAGCACGACCTTGCATCCAGGCATGTACTTTTGGAAAGATGAATAGTTCCCCTATCGCATGACTCAGCACAACCGTAGCCAGCAAACACGTGACGACGGATCAACGTTGGAAGTCGCGACGTCGACGACCAAAAACAACGTTGATACAACGTTGCAACTTCGACGTCAGCTCGAAGTCAGAATGCGACGCCGCACAGACGCCACATTTTTGTTTAGATTGCGACCTGAATGACCAAACTGCAACGTCGCTACATCTCACAGCCAGCCTCTGGAGATGTTGTATCAAATCTGCATGCTGAGTGGGTTTTAACGATACTAATTTGCAATTAGTTGTTCGTAATCCGCCGTTGTACTGACATCAGAATTCGACGTCCATATGACGTCTGTTTATGACGTCATACAGACGTCGGATTCTGACGTCTAAAAAATTTAAGAATTCAACCAGCACACAGCGTCTATCCAAAGTAAAAATCCGGCGTCTGTGCAACATCAATTCATCGCAGATTTTTGCCGGGTATGATTTTGATATTCTCTCTGGTGATATATTAGAGAATTCAACACAATCATCCAATGCACACAAGCGTCTACACATGAGAATATAAGCAAAAATCTTATATTTGCTCCATTTTTCTCCTTGGCAAAAGTTGGGCTAGAAAGTCATAGTGAATAAGTAGATTAAGCACTTGGGATCTTGCTCATTCAGTCGCCATAGTAGCAATCTGATCGGGACCCACACTGTCTACTAGCGCATGCCCTAACAAGACCGTTTAATTACGATCAGTATGAAAAACACTGCCAGAAAATCCTAGATAGTAGGCGAGGAAAACCCATGGGTTCGAGATCATTCTGCCGCCATAGCAGCAATCTGATCGGGACCCAAACCGCCTGCCAGCTCATGCCCTAACAAGACCAAACGTTTTAAACCAAAAACACTGTCAGAAAGTCATAAGGAATGAGTTTAGTGAGCACATGGGATCTCGATCATTCTGCCGCCATAGCAGCAATCTGATAGAGGCCCACAATGTCTGCCAGGACATGCCCTTACATGATTGTACCATTGGTGTTTTAAGCAAGACATAAAGAGTAAATATAGTAAGCACTTTGGATCTCGATCTTACCGCAACCATAGCAACACTTTGTTCGGGGTCCTTACTGGCTGCCAACGCATGCCCAAACATAACTTTACGATTGATATTAAAACCACTGTCAGAAGGTGATAAGAGGTGAAGTAAAGTAAGCACATGGGTGCCCGATCATTCCGCCGCAATAGCAGCAATCTGATCGGGACCCTAATTGTCTGCCAGGGCATGCATTAACAAGTCTGTACTATTGATACAAGGAGCACTGACAGGAAGTCATAAAGAATAAGTACAGTAAGCACTTTGGATCTCAGTCATTCCGTTCCCACCATAGCAGTCTGATCGGGACACACACTGACCGCGAGCACACGGCATTAACAAGATTATACGATTGGTACAGTATTATCACTTGGATGATTCAGGTGTTTCACATCGTAACTTAGTGGATTTTTATCTCTGACACATTGTTTAACCTTTAGCCTGTTGTAGGCGACAAGCCCTGTCTTTGCAAACAGTGTAGATCCAGATCAGATGGCTCCTGAAGAAGCCATCTGATCAGGATCTACACTGTTTGACATTCAGTTTTTGAATATGTAAAAATAAGCTGTATCAAGTAAGCTGACCGGCTCAAAGTCAGAAATGGGTGTGGCTTAATTGAATATTCAGCAGGCTAAAGGTTAATGTAGTATAGTAGAAGGTTAGAAAATTAGATTAGTGAAATGCTTTCATCCATTCTGGAGTCACTGTCGATTTCCGGTGGCTGGGTTAGAACTCGCGGTGTCATAGCAGTATTAATGAAACCCTCCTGGTCTGCAGATTGAATCATTTCGGCAATGTCCTTCTTATCTTTAATTCTGAATTTATCTTGTTCGTCCACTACCTTAGCAAAGATCTTTCCATCAATAGACCAGAACTTCTTTATCTGTTTAGCCTTTTTCAGCTGTACGAGCTGGTTTACGAGATTCTGGTTTGTTGACGTAAAGTCTTCGGTCATGTAAACATTGGAGAGATTAAACCGAGCGTCGTAGGCTTTAGCTTTAGCTTTGTAGTTATTAAACTTAATGATGATTTGCCTATTGTTCTTCTTATTTGGCTTGCCTATAGGATGACATCTGTTTATATCTTCATGCTCAAGAGGTTCCACTGTCAGTGGTAAGGCCGCATTTAAAGTATTAAGGACTACTTCCTCACATTTTGAGGCGTCAGAAAGAGACACATTGTTAAGTCTTATGGTTTGGCGCCGCCCATACTGCTCGAGGTCGTTAAGATTTTGTGTTAATTTATTAACTCTTACTTCAAGATCTTTGGTTGTCTTTCTGGTCTCCTTCAGTTCAGATTTCAGCTGATCTATCTCAGCATCTTTTTGCACCAAGAGAGGCTGAATGACATCAGTATTGTATTTGGACATTGCTGTGTCAATAGCAGTTGACATGGTTGTGGCCAAGGTTGACTCCAGTGTTTGTCTGATGGTGTTTTCAATAGTAGGAGTTAACTGCTGCATTATTGAGGGCACAATCTCTTTTATTATATCTGGATACATGAACCCTCGTTTCATAAGCTCTGGTAAAGAAAACGACTTTTTTGGGTCAGCAGCATCCTGAAGATCAGGCAAGGAAGCCCTTCGACGAAGTCTTGGAAAGGGTTGATCAGATTCAGGAGATTCAGCTGCCTTTCGTTTAGCGTCGAAACCCTTTTTACTATCTGCACCACTTGAAGACATGGTTTTATATATGTATATGTGTATGAAGGCACGTTTACAACAGTTATGTAACAATGTTCAATACAACGTTAGTCTATGAGCTTTTGTGTTCAAAACAAGAACAGATCAGCCACAAGGGGTATACAATTCGTACCCATCAGAATACCCACAATTGGTCTAAATGACTTAGTAACAAATCTTATGACACCTGTTTTCAGATTGATCACTTCATACTCTACTCTACAATTTTATTGCTTCATGCATCAAATACTCACTGTTTTTATCTTGACAAAGTTCATAATCATAAGGAACTAAACTCAAACTGGTTGATTAAATATCAAATTAGACCAATGCACATAGCTGATGATCCTTAATTTTGTTTCTGTTCGCTATATACATTTATAATTGATTGATAGTTTGGGTTTAACGTCACGTTAATTCTTTTGGGTCCGGCCCCCGCCCATAGGGGCTTGAAGAAATATATGAGCTGCATGATGCTTCCACGCAGAGCTGAATCCGGCCCGCACACTGGTACTGGTAAACTGCTTAGAGGATCTAAGCCTGTCCAGGAACCGCGGTGCGAGGCGGACCGTCCATGCTAATAAACCCTATTGGTTTCATTGGGCGACAGGGCTTGAGATGTCATTTCATCTCAATGTCGGGTAAAAGTCCCACAAAATTGGAAGCAACGTCTCCAAAATGACCTTTACAGTGTTGACGGGGACGTTAAACCTCAAATCAACCAAAAAAAATTCTTTTGGGTCATTTTGTGTTGTCTCAATTGGAAAGGGGAGAGAGAAAATAAAGTAAAGGAGATGAAAGTGAGAGACAGAGGAGAGGGGAAAATGAATGGAAGTGTATAAACAGAAGAAATAACCACAGTCCAGTACCCTTACAAGGAGAACAGCCCTTGTCCAACTGTAAGCCAGTATCAGTTTGGCGCCCCAGTTACGCAGGATACACGACACCTTTGCCTGGCTCAGCCTCCCACAACTATATTTATTCTTAAAATTGACGATCATTATATTCGTTGTTTCCACAGCCATTTACCATAGTGATTCAGCCATTTGTAGGAACCTGTTATTTTTGCTTTCCGCTTGTGACGTGTTCATTATGGTGTAGTTGTTTTATGTTTATGTTTCTTTCTCTTTTGTGTCTTGGATGGGAGGTGTTAGATAATTGTATCGGTTCCTGATTATTGGATTCACTTCCATTTGCAACTGATTGAAGGACGGAGTGTCCGAATTATACACAGATTAACCAGTAATATAGTAGCTTAACTGACACGTTTATCTAGTGAGAAAAAGTCCTTCAGGGAAGGCCACGAATCAAAGAACGCAGTCATCTCAAGGCACCTAAAGAAAGTAAGTGACATGGAGGCACATACAAAAACAGACGAAACATTAACCAATGGCACAAAACCAATTAACAAATAAAATACTGCAAAAGAATGACCTCCTAGGGACGGTCAGTGGTCAAACTACTGGGGTGGGGGTCGGGGCTTCAACTCCGAACTTTTATGAAATTTCAACCTTCGTCTTCAGTTTCAGTGCAGTATCAAAAATTATAACAATAACATTGATCAGCATGGATCTAGGAGTTCTTGCTCAACATTGAGTTAACATTAAATACATAGTAAAATGGTCAGGTATAGATACATTCTATCATGAATCAGGGTTGAGGCTCAACAACCATCCGACGCCAGAGCAGAGGAAAACCACCAGTTAGTTCCGAATTACAGAAGTAGATTCATCAACCTTCGATTTTCGACATCCATTGATGCAAACAAGGGTTTTGGTCAGAATCACTATGGTGTACATGGAGATGGAACAGCTCATTATGAGCTGTCTTCACATTATTAATAACGTATGTTATGTCTTTTTTTTCAGGAGTCATTGACCTCGGCAGTGAAGCACCAGATCAGTGCAGAGGTTCGCTCACTGCCAGACCTCTGTCAGTCACTTGATAACTTAGACATCTCTATCAGTTTCCTAAAATCTGTTGGTGGGGATCCCGAACAGAACCTGCATGTGTTTATGTTGGAGACTCTGAAGATGGACAACCCATTGCAAAGCCAGAAGGTATAGTAATCTAGCGTTCAATAATTATCTAGTTTTAAGCGGAATAAAATATTTCTAACTATAGAAAATGTCTGAACATTTTACTAACGGTGGAGGATCTGGACCAAAACTAATTGCAAATGTTCTGGTATGATGTTTCAATATTGAAATGGTTAAAATACCAAGCAGGACTTCACAGATTACATTGTCAATCATGATTTTCTCTTCAAAAAGAAAACTGATGAAACGTTATCTGCTGAATAGTTTTTCTTTCTTTTTTTTTTTGCTTTTAATTACATTCGACATTGTCACTTACTATCACTGAAAGTGGCCCATGTAATGTACACACTGTCATTTTGTATGTGCAAAATACGGGTCTTCAAGATCAAGGCATCTCGTAAACAAGTTCTAGAAAGGGTTATCCTTTGGAAGCAAGGAATACACCACAGAACCTGCAAATATGGAGTGGACATGTTTTCTGGGCCAGACTAGCTGGTTTTTGCCATTTAGGCCTCATCAGTGACCCTCATATATTTTCAAATTTCCACATTGGAATCAATGATCCCAAAGGACAAAATATAAACTACACTATGGTGTAGGGCAGGGAGACTTTTTACGGCCGCCACACCTTCCCAGACACCAGCTGTAGTGACATTAAATATATTCTAGAAAGAGTTATCCTTTGGAAGCAAGGAATACACCACAGAACCTGAAAATATGGAGTGTACAAGTTTTCTGGGACAGACTAGTTAGTTTCGGCCATTTAGGCCTCATCAGTTGCCCTCAGATATTTTCAAATTTCAACAGTGAAATCAATGATCCCAAAGGACAAAAAATATAAACTACACTATAATGTCTGTGAAATGAATTTCCCTCTAAACCCACATCATATAGAGAAAATTTGGTAAACATGTATAAGACATTCTTTTTCTGAAAAACATAGATTGTGGGAACTGATTAGTTACTCCTCCTTGAGGTAGCCTTGAAGAGCTTTCAGAATCTGTGTTGGAAATAGGAGCAAGAAAAATAATAAAAAAAGCAATCATCTGTAAAATTCTAGTTCTGTGAATGTGAAAGACGCCATTGTGGCTCACGGGTCTGTTATCTTTATGGGATGTGTGCATTTGGGATATTGTTAATCTTATATGATGCTTTTTAGCTCACCTGACTAATTGAAGGCCAATTGGTGAGCTTATAGTATGGCAAGGCTCAGTTGTCTGTTGTCTGTCTGTTATCTGTTGCTTGTCAACATTTCGAAACAACTTCTCTTCTGAAACCACTGGGCCGATTGAAGGATTGGTGAATGGAAGCATGCTTGATACATACGTCCTCATTGTTTTGTCAGTGGTAATCGGGATGCTATGGGTTTAGTATTTGTGTACGGATATATTGATTATGAAATGTTTCATGGTCATCTGTCCCTTCTGGGTATTCAAGACAGAATGCTCTCAATTATTTGTGAAAAAATGTACAGTTCTTAATAACCACTTGCACGGCCTGTTCCTATGCAGAAATAATGGGGGGGGATATTTTATTTCACCTGCTAACCATTTCTCCAAAACCGCTGACATGACTAAGAAACTCCAAAACAGAGCATAGCATGTGCAAGACAGCAATGCCTGTTTATGTTTAGTATGTCCACCCACCAAGGGTGAAGGGGGATATTTTGTTTTGGTGCATGTCCTGTGTGCGTCGGCATTGGCGTTGGCGTTGGCGTAGCCTGCTTGAAGCCCTATATCTCTTGAACCTATTGATGGATATTGACCAAACTAGCATGGTTACATTACTAGGATGGGAGGAAACAGTCTTTAGAGCCTTGTTTTCAAGTGCAACGGCACCCAAAAACTGTCGTCAAGTTTGGCCAGAAATGGCTTGTCTGAGCCCTATCTCATAAACGAATCGAAGAAATTTGGTCAAACTTAGTACAATATATCGTTGCAACCTTTCAAAACTTTGATTAGATATTGTTGTCCTCGACCCAATTTTTTTAGGTCGAAGGCCCCCCCAAAACTGTCAGGTATGGCTTGTCTGCACCCTATCTAGTGAACAAACAGATGACATTTGGTCAAAGTCGGTACTTTATGTCATTGTAACCTGCCATAGATTCGGAGTCTAACTGTTGGTTTTCTTTTGCTCCAGCATTTCAGTGGTTTCTTGCTGTCGAGTCCTCACCGTTGTCTCACCTCTGTGGTTCTTTGATTATTTGTGTTCACGGAGATGTTGCACTGATGAGTTAGGAGTTCTTCATGCGGACTGAACAAATTGTTTGTCTAAATCGCGACGGAAGTAAGGGCGAGGATTGTGGCCACGTAAAATCGATTTAAGCCCCCCAGTGGAAATCCTTCCACTGACCGTTCCAAGGCGGTTCTTCTGTGGTGGTTTATTTATGTTGTTGTTTGTTACTTACTGTGTGTATCACTTGTGTGTTTTTTTTATTTTGGATGGCCATTTTGTGGGAAAGTAACTGTCCTTATGGCCTTCCTTTGTTTAGGTTTCCATTATGGTCTGGTCGCTTCATGTTTGTGTTTCTTTCCCGTTGGTGTCTTTGATGGGTGGAGTATGTTAATTGTATCGATTCCTGATCTTTGTTTTACTTCTACTTTGATCAGATTTTGGTGACTTTGACCTTATTTTCATTGGCACAGGTCCCACATAACTGTAAATTTTGGCTTGTCTGCTCCCTATCTGGTCAACAAATTAATTAAATTTGGTCAAACTTGGTACATTATATTATACAACCTACCAAAGACTCGATTAGAGTTTGGTGGCCTTGACCTTACTTCAAGGGTACAGGCCTCCGAAAAACTGTAAATTTTGGGCCAGCAATGGACTGTCTGCACCCATCACATGAATGAATTCTTGAACTTTGGTCCATCTTTGTGCAATATATTATTGCAACCTACCAAAGATGTGACTAAACTTTGGTGGCATTGAAATTATTTTCAAGGTCACAGGCTCCCAAACACTGTCAAGTATGGCTTGTCTGCACCCTATCTCATGAACGAATTGATGAAAAGGGATTTGGTGCCCATAAGGCCTTTTTCCTTCCCTGGAACAAGTCTTCATTTTCTTCTGATATATTGCCTTAATATCCCATTTACTGAAATGGTATTGGTTTTTTAACATAAGCCCTAGTTATTGAGAAACATCATTATGAAAGTTGGTGGGGTAATTCAGCATTAATCTGCAGTATCAGGTTTTAAGCACAGTTTCTCTTTTAAAATATATAACACCCACTCATTCTATCCTTTGTTTGTTAGGCAAATGTCTTGGGTAAATTCCTACCTAAATTTTCTCCCTCTTATGTAAAATAATACAGCTGCAGCAACTATTATATGAAAATCGTCAATTTTGGTTAATTTTGCATCTTCAAATTCAATAAAAGCCTGGCCTATCCCTTAAACTGAACGGCGAATTATTTTCAAACTAACTTGAATTTAACATTGGAAGAGAACAAAGAGTTTAAAGAGTTGATTCGGTTATGGTGACCTTGACCTAGTATTCAAGGTCTCTTGGGCTGCTACGATGTCAAAATTAGGGGGGACCATTTTTCTTATGGCAGTTGAGCATAAAATATTTTCTTTGGTCATTATCTCCCTTCCGGCGATTCAAGAAAAACAGTTGTCTGCTTCTGATGAAAGAATATTCACTGGACTGGTGAACTTGTTATTGAAAGCATGCCCAGGACAAATGTGGTTTGGTAAACTGACAAGCTGGACCTAGTATTTACTAGGCTATTAAAATTTAAAATCAGTCGATCAAAACCGTCACAAAAAACCTGTTTCCGAGGTTTATTGTATTGGATAGAAGGTGTCAAATAATTGTATTTATTTCTAACCATTGCCTTCCCTTCTCTCTTGGACCAGGTTAGACACTCAGCCAATGTAGAGACAAGCATAGAGTCTTGAAGGTCAAGATTTAGAAAGTAGGGATACTCAAACAGCAGACGATATGACGCTGATTAGATTGTGCAGCCGTGAAGTCTGACCTTCATCTGTATTGTTTGAAAACGACAAATCAGAATGAGATTTCTCATGACATTTCATATATATATTGTAGGCTCGACAAGACTGTAGATTCAAGCACACTCAGTCTCTGTGGATGCTATTGTCATTCTTAAGAACCAAGATGATGGCTCAACATAGACAAGGAAGACAGGTAAGAGAGTTTGACATGGATTGAATACAATGAGAAGTACGAATGTTATATTTGAAAAAAAAATTGAATTATATAAAAGTGATTTCTCTTGAGGAAGGTCAGTATTAAGATTAGCTTGTATTTCATAGATTTACGCATGACTGAAGCCAAGTCTCAAATTGTGAGTTTTAACTTCACGGCGAATTCATGATCAGAAAAAAAAACAGGGTAACACTTACGTGAGATATAATTTCCGCTGATTCAAGAAGGGCAGTTGTCAGTTTCTGGCGAAAGAATGTGCACTGTAGTGGTTAACCGCTTACGTATAAGCCTGCCCATGAAAAGTTGTTAATAGTTGGTAAGCTGACCGGCTCAAAAATGACCTAAAATAGTGTTGACTGGGCCGTTAAACTCCGAAACAAACAAACAAATGTGAGATATTAGAATTGAATCTGCCCTGTCCCATTTTATCCTGATTTACTTCAGTTTTTACAAGACCCAGTCTGTAATATGAATTCACGTTGGCGAAACTAGAAATTTTCACATCGGATTTCTGTCTGATAGCAGCAGGTAATATGTATTAAAAGAAATAATATTTCTATTTTAACCTTCTATATAAAAGAATGGCAACATTAAAGCAGCATTTTTTTAAGGAATGTCTAAGGCGGAAATCACCGGAAGTAGATGTTTAACTGGCACCATAAAACACAAGCTTGTACGTGCATAATTTTGGCAA
Source organism: Lucinisca nassula (assembly GCA_963580285.1). Lineage (NCBI taxonomy): Eukaryota > Metazoa > Mollusca > Bivalvia > Lucinida > Lucinidae > Lucinisca > Lucinisca nassula. The sequence goes on along the minus strand of OY757013.1, from coordinate 63,895,647 downwards.
TGTGCCTCATTGGAAATTCAATTTTTACATGATGCAGTTTTCTGTTGTTCTTCGAAATCTTAATATATTTTGTCTTATTATTTTTCTGAATAAAAGCCTTCGATAGTTGTATTCGTCTTCCTGGTACAAACATAAATTGTTGGTGCTGATTTATGCTGGCATATTGAGGTGCTTCTTACCAGATGCCAGTTTGAATTTTTATCCCGCAACCTAATACGTTTGGTGATATAGCAATCAGCCTTGCAATCATCTGTATTTCCATCCATCCGTAGACAAAACATTGAGATGGCCATAACTCCAATACTCTTTGAGATATATTTATGGTACTTGGTACAATAATACGTGAGGTTTCGTTAGGGTGTCATGCGCAAGAAACACAATATTAGGTTGCATGATATTTGAGCTATCTCCCCTGACAGTATTTCCTTGGTTTCACTTTGAGATATATTGATGATACTTGGTACCTTATACATGAGGTTGAGTGGGTGTGTCATGCATAAGAATGGCAACTCAGTGTGTCATGGTATTTTTGTTAACTCCCCTAACAGTATCCTTGTACTTGGTACAATTATATACAATGTTGAGTAGGTGTGTCGAGCGCAAGAACTTCAACTCTAGATGCTATGGTATTGGGTTTATCTCCCCTGACAGTTTTTTTATTTGTGATCGCCCTAACTCCGATACCCTTTGAAATATATTGGTCGCACTTGGTACAATTATACGTGAAGTTGAGTAGGCATATCATCTTCTCTCCCCCGACATTATTTCCTTGTGATCGCAGTAAATCCAATACCCTTTGAGATATTTTGATAGCATCTTGTGCATTTATACATGAGGCTGAGTAGGCGTGTTATGCTTAAGAACCGTGCCATGGTATTTGAGTTATCCCCCCTTAGGTCAGGGTCACCGGGTCAAGGTGCTTGCTTAGTCAGGACCACAGGGTGATGTTTCATGAAATGTTTGATGGTTGTTTAGTCTTATAGTTGATTACAATACAAACTTCGACGTAATGTCGAGCTTTGACGTTAAGGTCAAAATCACCGGAGCCCAAAATGTAGGTCAAAGTCACCAGGTCAAGGTGCCTACAAAGTCAGAAGGTCAGGGAGATGCTTTATGTAAGGTTTGATGGTAGATGAGGTTTGTAGTTGACTTAAATAAAAGCTTTGACCTAAATGTCGAACTTCGACGTAAATGTTAACAGATGCACGGACGAACGGACGGAAAAGCGGACGCCTATGTCGCACCCTGCCACAAGCAGATGCGACAAAAACACTTAAACAGGTCGTCAAAAAATCTCCCTCATCTGAGAAGCAAATCTCTCTCATGGTCATCATAAAATTATCACAGGTATGCCCCTGACGGTACTTCTTGTGATCACCTTGTGAGGGCAGTAACTCCAGTACCCTTTTGAGACATATTGATGTGTGTAGAAATAAGAATGATTTCTCATGAATACAAAATCAGGTAATTTAAGTAGGAAAAGGCCAATAGAGTAGTTGTCTGAGTATGCCTCTGACGTTTGTATGCCTTCAGTTTACCCGTACTCTGTACAGAAATCTCCTTAATGTTCAGAAAATGTCCTCAATATCATTTGGGCATTGAAACCTTTATTGACACATAACTCATACAATTTCTTGAGCCAGCCGCGGTAGCTCAGTTGGATGCGCGTCTGACTGGTGATCAGGAGGAAACGTGTTCGATACCTGCCGGGGCCGGCAACATCCTTTCGTTGAGATTGATCATTAAATCTGTTCTACGTTTATTTTCTCACTTCCGCTAATTCAAGTGAGTGAGTGAGTTTTAGTTTTACGTCCCACCAACAGCTAAGGTCATACGGAGACGGGACCTCGGTTTAAAGACTCATCCGAAAGTCTGGAGAAGCCCGGGATCGATCCCGCTAATTCAAGAAGGGCAGTTGTCAGTTTCTACTGTACTGGTTAAGTGTGGATAGGAAAAGTGACCAGCTCAAAAATGACCTAATACATAGTGTTGACTGGGCCTTTAAACTCCAATACAAACAAACAAATACAATTTCTTGCAGATCTTGCTGATACTTTGCAGCAGTATACTTGAGGATTAGCTTATGTGTTTTTTCTTGTGCACTTTCTGCATTTGTTTTTGGCTTTTGGTTGGGATTTGCCATCTTTTCTGATGGCTATTTTTCTCCACGAAGTTTTTAAGGGCATCACGTGAACTAGTCCGTGAAATGAACACCCACTTAACGGAGTTACTTCCCTTCTTAATTAGGGCCCCACAGTATTTTGGGTGCCTTATAGTAATCACCTTGTCAGTCGGTTTGTCACATCTAAACCAAAACATTTAACCCGTCATAACTTCAAAAGTATTATCCCCACTCTCATGAAGTTAACTTCACACTCAAACTAAAATTCACAAGACCAACATTCTGACAAAGGGTCAGAACTATATCGCATTTGTCCATGTGTTTGTCACGCCTTAACCAAAACACTTAACCTCGGTCATAACTTCAAAGTATTTGCCCTACTCTCATGAAACTTCACACACATACTGACCATCACAAGACCTACATTCTGACAAAGGGCCATAACTGTATTGCTTTTGGGTGTGTGTTTCTCAAGCCATATTCAAACAGCTTAAACTCGGTCAAAATTTTAAAAGTATTTGTCCTACTCTCATGAGACTTCACACACATACTTACCATCAAAAAACCTGCACTGACTAAGGGCCATAACTATATTTCTTCTTTTTAACTGAATAATTTCCCCCTTTTCAAAACAATATTGCCTGTTATTTCATAACCATGGGTAGTGTGTATTCCTTGTGACAGTCTTCATTGAAAATCACTTACTAGGGAAACAAAACAGTTTCTTTGTCTTATGGTTTAAGATTTACAGACCCTTGCAGGAAAGAGGCCTTAAATTTCTCATTATTAAAGAGTTACAACAGGCAGCTAAAATATTTATGTTTTTTCACACCTGACACTTAGTTCATTGATTAACACATTGTATTTCAGAAACCACGAAAGGAGTACCTTGGCAAACAGTGCCGGCCCAGATCAGACGCTGCAGAATTTGGCGCCTGACCATGGCCTGCACTATTTGCTAACAGAATTTTCCTTCAAAAATAGAATACAAATGAAAAAAATAGGCCTGACACCCCTTATATGGCAAATGGACTTGTCCGAAATATAGCAATGGAAGCGTCCACTAGTATACAATGGGTTAACTTCAACACATAGAGTGAATGTGTGCTTTTACATTTACATCCCTTTCAACAGTATTTCAGTCATATCAAAACCCCAGATTTCATTCCACACTTCAAAGTGTATAGGACCACCATATTTTACTCTTTCTCTAATTAACTCTCCTACTTCTGAGCAGCCTTCGGTTTCACCAAATTTCTAGTCTTTTTTCTCTTCCCAGACATAGGTTGTGGGTTCTCTTTAGAACCGCCTTAGTGAGACGGTTCTAACGGGCACCAACAAACTATGTTTGCAGTATTTATAAGAAAAAAATCACCCATTTTTATACGCCAATTTGAAAAACGGTCGTATTATGTTATGCCCCCCCGGCGTCCGTCCGTCTGTCCATCCGTCTGTAAACATTTCGTTTGCGGATAACTCCTCCTACAATTTCGAGGTTACAGTCCACCAAATATTAATAAAGTAATGCCCTTTGAATTTTTTTGTGATCTTTTCGTTTCCGGATAACTCCTCCTACAGTTTACATCCAATCAAGCTGAAACTTCACACATAATTAGACCATGATGTGGGGCAAAGCATATTGTTTCGACGTTACAGTCCATCAAATAATAATTAGCTCACCTGAGCCTTTAGGCTCATAGGTGAGCTTATAGTATAGCCATGGTCCATCGTCCGTCCGTCCGTCCACCATTTTCAAAGATCTTCTTCTCCTATACTGCAGGGCCAATCAAAGCCAAATTTCATATAGAGCCTCAGTAGGATGGGGGAACGAAAGTTTGTTCGCGGGGTCTGGATCACATGACCAAGATGGCCGCCATGCCCATATATGGTAAAAAGCCTTCAAAAATCTTCTTCTCCAGAACCATAAGGCCAGTGGCCTTGAAACTTGGCATGTAGCATATGGTACTCGGGCCCATCATGGTTTGTACAAATGGTGACCCCGGGTTGACCTTGACCTATTTTACAGCAATGTCAAATTTGCCGAGGTAGGCTTTTGCATGGGGCAAAGTGAAAATAATGGATTTATAGGAAAACCATTGAAGACAGTGTCACCAAAATTTGTAGATCAGGTAAAGTAACTGAATACATGAAGATCTATGGGTCAGAAAGGTCAAGGTCATTCATTGGCCTTAGACCAAGGTCATTCAGGATCCATATTTCAAACATTTTTTTTCTCCAAAACTGCTGAGCCAATTTAAGTGAAATTTAATATGGAGCCTTTGTGAGTTGAACAAATGAAAAAATGCCAATACGGTCTAGATCACATGACCAAGATGGCCGTCACGCCTATATATATGGTAAAAAGCCTTAAAAATTCTTCTTCTCCAGAACCGTAAGGCCAATGGCCTTGAAACTTGGTATGTAGCATATGGTACTCAGGCCCATCATAGTTTGTACAAATGGTGACCCCGAGTTGACCTTGACCTATTTTACAGCAATGTCAAATTTGCCGACTTAGGCTTTTGCATGGGAAAAAGTGAAAATAACGGATTTTTAGGAAACCATTGAAGACAGTGTCACCAAAATTAGTAGATAAGGTAAAGTAGCTGAATATATGAAGATCTATGTGTAAGAAAGGCCAAGGTCATTAATTGACCTTAGACCAGGGTCACTCCGATTTCATATTTCAAATTAATTGACCTTAGACCAAGGTCACGCAGGTTCCATATTTCAAACATTTTTTCTCAGAAACTACTGAGCCAATTGAAGTGAAATTCAATATGGAGCCTTTGGGAGTTGAACAAATGAAAAGCTGCCAACATGGTCTAGATCACATGACCAAGATGGCCACCACGCCCATATATGGTAAAGAAACTTCGAAATTCTTCTTCTCAAGAACCGTAAGGCATGTAGCATATGGTACTCGGGCCTATCATAATTTGTTCAAATGGTGACCCTGGGTTGATCTTGACCTATTTTACAGTAATGTCAAATTTGCTGACTTAGGCTTTTGCATAGGAAAAAGTGAAAATAATGGATATTTAGGGAAACCATTGAAGACAGTGTCACCAAAATTTGTAGATTAGGTAAAGTAACTGAATACATGAAGATCTATGGGTAAGAAAGGTCAAGGTCATTCATTGACCTTAGACCAAGGTCACTCCGATTTCATATTTAAAAAAAAAAACATTTTTTCTCAGAAACTACTGAGCCAATTTAAGTGAAATTCAATATGGTGCTTTTGTGAGTTGAACAAATGAAAAGTTGCCAGTACGGTCTAGATCACATGACCAAGATGGCCGCCACGCCCATATATGGTAAAAAGCCTTCAAAAATTTTCTTCTCCAGAACCGTAAGGCCAATGGCTTTGAAACTTGGCATACATCATATGATACTCGGGCTCGTCATAGTTTTTACAAATGCTGACCCTGGGTTGACCTTGACCTATTTTATGGCAGTGTCAAGTTTGTCAACTTAGGCTTTTGCATGGGAAAAAGTGAAAATAATGGATTTTTTTAGGAAACCATTGAAGACAATGTCACCAAATTGGTAGATCAGGTAAAGTAAATGAATACATGAAGATTCATGGGTAAGAAAAGTCATCATTTAGTGACCTGGGACCAAGATTAACCAGGTTCCATATTTCAAACAGTTTTTTCTCAGAAACCGCTGGCCCAATTCAAGTGAAATTTTATATGGATCCTTTATATGATGAACAAATGAAAATTTGCTCATATGGTCCAGGTCACATGACCAAGATGGTGGCCATGCCCATATATGGTAAAAACACTTCGAAATTCTTCTTCTCCAGAACCGTAAGGCAAATGACCTTGAAACTTGGCAGGAAGCATCTGGTACACGGGCCTATCATAATTTGCTCAAATGATGACCCTGGGTTGACCTTTACCTATTTTATGGAAATGTCAAATTTGAGGACTTAGGCTTTTGCTTGGGAAAAAGTGAAAATAATTGATTTTTAGCTCACCTGACCCTTTAGGCTCATAGGTGAGCTTATAGTATAGCCATGGTCTGTCGTCCGTCCATCCGTTGTCCGTCCGTCCACCATTTTCAAAGATCTTCTCCTCCAAAACAGGGAGGCCAATCAAAGCCAAATTTCATGTGGAGCTTCAGTAGGATGGGGAAACGAAAGTTTGTTCGCGGGGTCTGGGTCACATGACCAAGATGGCAGCCATGCCCATATATGGTAAAAAGCCTTCAAAAATCTTCTTCTCCAGAACCATGAAGCCAATGACCTTGAAAGTTGGCTTGTAGCATCTGGTACTTGAGCCCATCATAGTTTGTAAAAATGGTGACCCTGGGATGGCCTTGACCTATTTTATGGCTATGTCAAATGTACACCAGGACCAGGTGTCAGGTGAGCGTTTACAGGACCACTGGTCCTCTGGTTGAGTTATGCCCCTTTGAAATTTGTTGTTAACTTTTCGTTTCCGGATAACTCGTCCTACAGTTTGGGGTAGCACATATTGTTTCGAGGTTACGATCCACCAAATATTAATAGAATTATGCCCCTTTGAAATTGTGTGTAAAATTTTCGTTTCTGGATAACTCCTCAAACAGTTTACATCCGATCAAGCTGAAACTTCATCCATAGTAAGACCATTATGTGGGGCAGCGCATATTGTTTCGAGGATATGGTCCACCAAATAATAATAGAGTTATGCCCCTTTGATTTTTTTTACTTTTCGTTTCCGGATGACTCTTCCTACATTTTGCATCCGATTTAGCTGAAACTTCATATATAATTAGACCATCATGTGGGGCAGTGCATATTGTTTCGAGGTTATGGTCCACCAAATAATAATATAGTTATGCCCCTTTGAAAAAGTCTGTAAACATTTTGTTTCCGGATAACTCCTCCTACATTTTAGATCCGATTATGTTGAAACTTTACATACAGTTAGACCTTGATATGGAACAGTGCATTTTATTTTGAGGTTACGGTCTGCCAAAGATTACCAGAGTTTTACCCCTTTCGTAGATTTTTCTAAGCATTCCGTTTCCGGATAACTCCTCTTAAATTTTACAGCTGATGAAGCTGAAACTTCACATTTAGTAAGACCATGATATGGAACAGTGCATATTATTTTTTAGTTACAGTCCGCCAAATATTATCAGAGTTATTCCCCTTTCACATATTTTTAAACATATTTTGTTTCCTGATGATGCCTCCCACATTTTACATCTGATAAAGCTGAAACTTTACGTATAGTTAGACTACGATGTGGAGCAGCGCATATTATTTCAAGGTTACAGTCCACCACTTATTGCCAGAGTTATGCCTATATTATTTTGAGATTATGGTCCACCAAATATTACCGACCATGAAAATTTGTTGGGCACAGGTAGTTTAAGGTAAAGTAGAAGTAAAACAAAGATCAGGAATCGATACAATTAACTTACTCCACCCATCAAAGACACCAAAGGGAAAGAAACACAAACATTAAGCGACGAGACCATAATGGAAACATAAACAAAGGAAGGCCATAAGGACAGTTACTTTCCCACAAAATGGCCATATGGCCATCCAAAATAAAAAGACACAAGTGATACACACAGTAAGTAACAAACAACACCATAAATAAACCGCCACAGAAGAACCGCCTTGGAACGGTCAGTGGAATGATTTCCACTGGGGGGGGGGGGCTTAAATCGATTTTACGTGGCCACAACCCTCGCCCTTACTTCCGTCGCGATTTAGACAAATAATTTGTTCAGTCCGCATGAAGGCCTCCTAACTCATCAGTGCAACATCTCCGTGAACACAAAAAATCAAAGAACCACAGAGGTGAGACAACGGTGAGGACTCGACAGCAAGAAACCACTGAAATGCTGGAGCAAAAGAAAACCAACAGTTAGACTCCGATGGGCCCGACCAGAGACAGAGCATCAGGCACCAACCAACATCACCTTGAATTAGATCTCTCTAATTCTCAATAAGCCTTTACGTTGGAGCCGTCATAGAATCTGAGGCCTGACCCACCGGCCATTGAGGGTTATTAATAGTGCCAGGTAAGAATATATGGAGCACATATTGTTCCTTGGTTACATTCCACAAACCCAGACTTGTACAACAGTAAGTATATATATGCTCGATCTTACTAATTGCTTGCCGAGTTCTTGTTATCAGAAATATCACCGATTTTTATCAGAAAAGAAGCCATTTTGGAGATGTAAAAATGCATGTTGCACGGTCATGTTAAAGTAATGGTGCTCCTTGCACAAACTTGCAAATGTAATGTCTGTTTGATTCCCTATTAACAGAGTATGTTTGAGAGCGTGCCAGAAGAATTTCATGAGGAACTGTCTGAAGAGCTGCAAGAAGAGGAGGAGGCCTATTTCCGAGAGATGTCAATAGAGAAACTGTCTATCTTCACAGAAGTGCTGCATGAATATATAATTCTGTGTGTGTCTGTGAAGATGAGTCAAAATGATGAAGATTATGAAGAAACTAAGGAGAGACAGTGAGTGTCTTCTTTATTAATTGTTTGTTTGTATTGGAGTTTATCGGCCCAGTCAACACTATTTTAGGTCATTTTTTAGCCGGTCAGTTAACCTATCCACACTTTTCCTGCGCGAGCTTATATGTAAGTGGTTAACCAGTACAGTGCACATTCTTTCGCCAGAAACTGACAACTGTCCTTCTTAAATCAGCGCAAGGGAGAGAATGACCGTAGAAAAGATTTCATGATCAATCTCCAGGAAAGAATATTGCAGACCCCAGCAGGAATCGAACCTGCGTCCTCCTGATCATCAGTCAGACACGCATCCGACTGAGCTACCGAGGCCGGCTAAGTATCTTCTTTCGTTTACTAATTGCAAAGCACTGAAGCTGTCTGTAGGTTCAAAATGGCCAGAATCAGTTGCATTAGATATCAATAGCTCACCTGAAGTGACCAGTCAATATCCGTCGTCTGTCGTGCAACATCAAAAATAATTTGCTTTAAATGCGAACTTATCATAAACCCATGGGCCAATTTCATTCAAAATTTACAGGGATGTTGCCTAGTTGGCTTTCTTCAGAAGCTTAACTCGTTTTCTTCCGATGAACCATATGGCCATAAGAGCTAAAATAATAAAAACAAAAACCTTAAACAAACTGTTATACCCCAGGGTAAATTTTATTCAAACTTTATAGAAATGTTTCTTAAAACTAGCTAAAACAGTTTCATTCTATTGAAAAAACTGTCCGCCAAAGATAAAAATAGTAGTGACACCAACATTTAACCTTAAATGCGAACGTCACCTTAATCATTGTGCCTATTTGATTTAAACTTCGCAAGAATGTTTCCAATGTGGCTCCCTATCAAAGTAGCTTAAATGTTTATGCTCTGATGAACAAGATGGCCGGCAGAGCTAAATATGGAAAAAACGTGAACAATTTGCTTTAAATGCGAACTTATCTTAAACCCTTGGGTCAGTATAATCGAATTTCACATGTGCTTTCTAGGTGGCTCCCTACTAAAATAGCTTAGGCTGTTCTGCTCCGACTACAAGGTGGGCACCAGAGCTAAAAATGGCAAAATATTGAAACAACAACTCATCTTATACCCTGAGCAAATGTCGTTCAAACGTGAAAAGAAGTTTGCTTAAACGACCCTCTGCCAAAATAACTAAAACGGTTCCATTCCTATGAATAAAATGCCCACCAGACTTTACTGTGTGACATCCCTCCTTTACCTTTGGTCCATTTTTATTCAAACTTTCCAGGAAAATTGCTTAGGTTCAAATGAACAAGATTGCCACCAGAGCTGAAAAAGATACAAAAATAGCATTAAAATGCTAATTCCTCCTACCCCTGTGGTGAAATTTCTTGCAATTTCTTAGGTGACTTTCAACAAACATCAGGGCTTGAAAAAATAGATGTGCTGCATGATGCTTCCACACAGAGCTGAAACCGACCCGCACACGAGTACTATTAAACCGCTTGGAGGAGCTAAGCCTGTCCAGACAAAGCGGCGCGAGTCGGCCCGTCCATGCTTATAAATCCTATTGGTTCCATTGGGTGGCAGGGCTTGAAATGTCATTTCATTTCAATGTAGGTTAAAAGTCTCACAAAATTGGAAGCAATGTCTCCATAATGACCTTTACGGTGTTGACGGGGACGTTAAACCTCAAACCAAACAAACAAATCAACAAAAAAGTTAAAACGTCTCCTAATCCTTAGGCCCAATTTCTTTCAAACATCCCAGGAATGTCTCTAAGGTGACCTCTATTTACTTAGCTAAACAGATTCCACTCGAGTGAACAAGATGACTGCCAGAACTCTTTAAATGATAGCTCTTTCTATACCTTTGTCCAAATTCATTCAAAATACAAAGGAGTATTGAAAAGTGAAACGATCATGAATTGATACAGTCAGATCTCAAATACCACAAGCAAATGTGTTGAAACATCGAATGTGCTGCTTAGATGGGGGTCTTCAAAATGCCTAATCAGTTCACCATCAGATTAACAAGATGGCTGCCAGAGCTTTAAATAGAAATATCTTTAAATGACAACTTCTCCTATACCTTTAGTTGAATAACTTTCAAACAACACAGGAAGCCCCCCCCCCTCCTGTTGGGGCTTGAAGAAATAAATGGGCTGAATGATGCTTCCATGCAGAGCTGAATCTGACCGCACACGAGGAATGGTAAACTCTTTAGAGGATCTAAGCCTGCCCAGACAAAGCGGTGTGAGTCGGACCGTCGATGCTTATAAACTCCTGTTGGTTTCATTGGGCGGCAGGGCTTGAGAAGTCATTTCATCTCAGTGTCGGGTAAAAGTCCCACAAAACTTGAAGCAACGTCTCCATAATGACCTTTATAGTGTTGACAGGGACGTTAAAGCTCAAATCAAACGAACAAACAACACAGGAAGGTTGCTTAGATTACCTTCAACAAAATTGTGTTGCTGCAGTGAAAAATTTGCTGACAGACTTTAAAGTAGAAGAACCTTTAATTGACAACTTCGCCTAAACTCTTAAGCCAGTTTTATTCAAACTTGGCAAGAATGTTGCCAAGAAGGCCATCTATCTAAGTGCAACAGTTATGCTTCATGGAATTAAATGGCTGTCGGTTATCAGGATCTATGTGACATTTTAACGGTGCGAGGTGGACCGTCCATGCTAATAAACCCTATTGGTTTCATTGGGCGACAGGGCTTGAGATGTCATTTCATCTCAATGTCGGGTAAAAGTCCCACAAAATTGGAAGCGACGTCTCCAAAATGACCTTTACAGTGTTGACGGGGACGTTAAACCTCAAATCAAACAAAATGTGACATTTTAAAACCTGTGAGCGATACAGGACCGTCTTGGTCCTCTTGTTTCAATGATATTATCTGGATAATATGCTTTGGACACCTCCGTTAAAGCCATAAGTTGGATTGACTTGATGGAAGGCATCAGGCCGGGAAACTATTCGATTCAGAATTGCCAACATTATTTTGTTCGGATATTCAATGTGGCTGTCAGTGGTTGCCTTCTTAAGAATCTATTTTAATATCTACTCTCAAACAGTAAGGCAGGCTGTCTTGAAACTTGGTGGAAGGCATCAGGAAAGCTAACAAATATAGAATTTCTAAAATGGTACACAACATATATCCAAGTATGTTCAGAATCGCAGTGATTCATTCAGATATCCACTGGGTTCCCCGATGAGCGGGGGCTGGGGTGGCTCTGTTGAAAATTTGTTTTCAGCAGCTCCTCCCGAAGGGTTAATTGGATTGACTTGAAATGAGATATAAAGCGAGAAAGCACCTTTGGGGTTGAGACACACTGATGAAGATTATATATCAGAAAGGCCTCTGTATAACTAAATTTGGTATAATTACGCCTTGATTAAAGCAAAAGTTGAGATAAAAAACCTCCTTGGGTCAACCAAAATTACTCAAACCCTCTACTCCCCCAGATGGATCCGATGAGCGATCCAGGGCCATCATGGCCCTCCTGTTTCTGAAATAAATATATTTAACACAACTGCCATTTGGAAATTCTGAAAGTCAATTTTTGTTAGCTCACCTATCACGTAGTGACGAGGTGAGCTTTTGGGATCACTTTTGGTCCGTCGTGCGCCCGTGCGTCCATCCATGCATGCGTCCGTCCGTTAACAATTTCTTCAAACGACATCTCTTCCTAAACCACTGATCAGATTTTGACCAAACTTCACAGGAATGACCCTTTGGTGGTCCCCTTTCAAAGTTGATATTAATGGTTCTGGTCTGTTTCACATCTAGGTCACAGGAGCCAAAAACAGATTTTTTACTGAAAATTTAAAACATCGTTGTTCGCTGAAACTGCAAGGCCCAGGTCTTTGATATTTGGTATGAAGCTTTATCTAGTGGCCCTCTACCAAAAGTTTTCAAGCTATAGATAGCCATGGGACCAAAAATACCCCCGCCGGGAGCCCTTTGGTTTCACATAGACTTATATAGGGAATACCTTCAAAAATCTTCTTCTCTTAAAACCGCAAGGCCCAGGTCTTTGATATTTGGCGTGAAACTTCATACAGTGGACCTTAATCAAGATTGTTCAAATTATAGGCATGGGGCCAAAGATGCCCCCCCCCCGACACACCCACATACCCGGGGCCCTTTGGTTTTACATAGACTTATTTAGGGAAAAATCTTTAAATGTCTTCTTCTGTGAAACCGCAAGGCCCAGGTCTTTTATATTTGGTGTGAAGCTTTATCTAGTGGACTTCTAACAAGATTGTCGAATTATAGCCCATGGGACAAAAATGCCCCCGCCCCTTGGCCCTTTGGTTTTACTTAGACCTCTGTAGGGAAAATCTTTAAAAATCGTCGCCTCTGAAACCAGAAGGCTCAGGTCTTTGATATTTGATTTGAAGCTTTGTCTGGTGGACCCCTATCAAGATTGTTCAAATTATAGCCCTGTGGCCAAAAATGCCCCCTAATTGTGTCCCACTGGTTTAACATAGACTTATAGGGAAAATCTTTATAAATCTTCTTGTTTGAAACCAGAAGGCTCAATTCTTTAATATTTGGTATGGAGCTTTGTCTAGTGGACCTTGACCAAGATTGTTCAAATTATAACCCTCGGGCCAAAAATGGCTCCGCCCCGAGGCCCACTGGTTTTATCAAAGACTTATATAGGGAAAACCTTTAAAAATTTTCTTGCCTGAAACCAGAAGGCTCTGGTCTTTGATATTTGGTATGAAGCTTTATCTTGTGGACCTCTAACATGATTGTTCAAAGTATAGCCCTGGGGCCAAAAATGGTCTATGTCTTTGATATTTGGTATGAAGCATTGTCTAGTAAACCTCTACCAAGAGTGTTCAAATTATAGCCCTGTGGCCAAAAATGGGCCCAACCCGGTGCCCACAGGTTTTATATAGACTTATATATGGAAAACCTTTGAAAATGTTCTTTCTGAAACCAGAAGGCCAAGGTTTTTGTTATTTGGTATGAAGCTTCATGTAGTAGTCATCTAACAAGATTGATCAAATCATAGCCATGGGGCCAAAAATGGGCCACACCCGGGGCCCACTTGTTTTACATAGACTTGTATAAGGAAATTGTTTGTTTGTATTGGAGTTTAACGGCCAAGTCAACACTATTTCAGGTCATTTTTGAGCCGGTCAGTTTACCTATCCAAACTTATCCTGGGCATGCTTATACGTAAGCGGTTAACCAGTACAGTGCACATTCTTTCGCCAGAAATTTATTGGGAAAACCTTTGAAAATCTTCTTGTCTAAAACCAGAAGGCCAAGGTCTTTGATATTTGGTTTGAAGCTTAGTCTTGTGGATTTCTACCAAGAGCGTTCAAATTATAGCCCAATAGCAAAAAATGTCCCCGCCACCGGGGCCCACATGTTTTATATAGATTTATATAAGGAAAACCTTTAAAAGACTTGTCTGAAACCAGAAGGTTCCGGTTTTTGATATTTGGTATGAAGCTTCACCTTTTAGACTTCTACCAAGATTATGCAAATTATAGCCCTGGAGCCAATAATGACCCTCCCCGGGACCCACATGTTACACTATGGATCAGGTGAGCGATCCAGGGCCATCTTGTTTTTTTTATACCCCACAGCCCAGTATTTGCTGGGTATCATATCATATGCACCCGGTTATCTGTCCATCGATCATGCCTCTATACATTTATTCAGATATCCATCCGCACTTCATTTTCAACCGATAACTCTTTTCACGAATTTTACACGTGTATCGGGTATTTGTGGTTTGCGATCGTTTATTAGCAAAATCTGTCCGCTTTTGATATTTTCAGTTCCAAGTAAATGCGGTTTTCACTTGTTATTCCTTTGCTAAATGAAAAATGTGGATGACACCCGGCATATATATTGACAATTAAAGGTAGCTTTTTGTGGCGAAGCAGCACTGTTTGGGCAATTTCAATTCACGAGCAATCTGAAGAATGAATTCTATCCTGAACTGCTCTTGCTGTATGGAATATCTAGTTTTTGCGTTATCTACCTTTGTATAATGTGAAAAATGGTTGTAGCTTTTAGCTTGGCGGGTTATGTTATACCAACCGAAGATTTGAGTGTCCGTTCGTCCGTAAGCGCTATAGTTTCGTGTCCGCTCCTTAACTCTGGTGTCGTTTGAGATATTTTCACTTAAAACAAATATGTAAAGCACTATGAGACGCCCTGCAGAACATATGAACCGTAACTCTGATTTTCTTACTTTCGGAATTGTTGAACATTGAATATAGCCATTTCTATAATAGTGTCTTTGCCTTTTCATAACTTCGATACCATATAAGATATTTCCATTAAACTTCTACTTTTGGATTTAGTGCCCTTTGAACATTGAATATAGCTGTTTCTTTCAGTTTCGTGTCCGCTCCATAACCCTGATACTATTTGAGATATTTTCACGAAACCCCCCTGAGACGACATGCATATGAACCATAACTCTGATTTTCCTACTTTTGGAGAAATCTCCCCTTGAACAATGAACATAGCCATTTCTTTTGTGATGTCTGTTGAAGCACTATATCTCCTGAACCTAATGATTGATTCTGACCAAACTCGCATGGTTACATCACTAGGATGGGGGAAAACAACCTGGTACAACATATCATTGACAATTGACCAAAGTTTGTTTAGATTTTGAAGACCTTGACTTTTTGTTAAAGGGCACTTCCCTTCCCCCCCCCCCCCCGATTGTAATTCTGGTTTATTTTCTGTTGGAGGCCTGGCTCTTTGAACATTGAAAATAGTCATCTCAGTCCTGTATTCTTGTCAACTTTAGTAAGGGATGATTAGATTTGAAGACCTTGACTTATTTTAAATGGCACAGGCCCCCAAAAACTAAAAATGAGAATTTCTTATTCCTGTTTACTTTCTTTTGGAGCTCTTTGAACACTGAAAATAGTAATTTCAGTCATGTATTCCTGTCAAATTTATTAAGGCAAAGAGTAATACATCCTTACTTTGAATTCCTTTTGGATTGTGATATGGCACTTGCTTGATGTTATTGTAGTGGTGGGGCATCATGCAGTGCTTGCAGCTTTTATTTACTATATTTGAAAAGGATGGATGACACTTAATAGGCACATGTAAATCGAGCACTATAGGTAACATTTAATAGCTTAAGGCTGATGCTTTGGCCATTCCGCATCTGAGTTGTCTGCCCCTTAAACTATGTTTTGCCTATATTTCTGTACCGTAGTTAAAAGTTTGATGTAACTACAGATTTATGGAATACAGAAGTCGAGGGTTGCTTCTCTGGTAAGTTCAGTTCTTCGGCTTTCTGCCGATATGTCCGTTACTTCAGCTCCAAACATAGATTGTAGATGCAAATTAGAACCGTCACAATGTTTAGAAGGAAAATAAGATAAGCAAAAAATAACATAACAACCTTATAAATATGTTCCATAAAAAGGTAATCTTTTGGAAGCAAGAACTACATTACAAAACTGAAAATTGTGGAGTGTACAAGTTTTATTCTGGGTCAGATTATAATAATATTACATGGGTGTGAGGTGTGGATCGAAAAATCCGCCCCGAGGGTCACTGTCCGGCTTCACGACGCTTGCCCAACAGTGATCCCGAGGGACGGATTTTCTATCCACCCTCTGACCAATGTAGGATTCTTTTTCTTGCATACCTTCAATTTCTGAGTGTGAATTTTAATACTGCAATCACTTCGACTGCCGACGTCCGCCATATGTGATGACACTGAAGTGATATTCAGTAACGTCACGTAACGTGCTGTGACGTCAACATTAACGACGACGCATATGAGGTCGCATTCAAGCAGTGTATTTATCAATCATATTCGAGTTTTACCCTTTCCCTGAGTAAGACGACAAGGGTTAGAACAGAAATTTCTATCCCAAGCTAAAACTATAGATTTCCTTATCCGGTGTGGAAGAATAGCTAGTTTTGGCCATAAACCAAATATTACTCTATCCAGTGGATCCGCAGATAGGTAGCCACCCAAAGTCTAACATTCTTAAAGCCATTTGATACACCCATATGTTCATGGGCATTTTATCGCAAAATATTTTTCCTTCAGGTTGAAAGATTGGCTGCAAGGATTTCTAGGCGAACAAGAGCCACCAGCCATGGATGTGAGAATACTGACCAATTTTCCAGAAGGAATCTTGTATAAACATGCTGTGAGCCTTTGGATTAAAGCCTATAATATTCTGTGTGAGAAACAAGATGGCCGTCGCAGATAGACTTTGATTAACAATTTAGGCCAGATCGAACTTTCTGTGTAGTTAAGTCACAGTATGAGAAACGAAATGATTTTAAATAGAAATTTACATCGAAATCAAACGTCCTGTGTGGATTGAAGGAACAATACATTGTGTGAAAAAATACACAGTTGACTGAGACCATTGCTCTGTAGTATTCTATATTCTGTGATTTAAGGGATTCCGAAATGAATGCACCTGTTCTTTTTTCTTGTAGTAGGGAGACACCATTTATGATTTCCTGATTGTTTTCGGG
Organism: Lucinisca nassula; assembly: GCA_963580285.1. NCBI lineage: Eukaryota > Metazoa > Mollusca > Bivalvia > Lucinida > Lucinidae > Lucinisca > Lucinisca nassula. Next base: position 63,878,576 of record OY757013.1, on the reverse strand, counting down.
TAAAAGAAGGTCTAATGAAGCGTGTTTGTTGATAAGTGTGAAAGTGTATCCATTCCGCTTTCAAATTTAGACCAAGTCAATCATCCTGTGATCTATAATAAATCTTAAGTGTTGAAAAAAGTTAATTTTTGCTAAATCTTTCATATGGTGTATTGCGGTTTCTTTCGTACTTTGTTTCCTTGCTTTTTCGCTTTATTCCTTTGTTACTTTGGGCACGTGTGTTTATTGAGCTTATATATATATATTTGCAGATTTTTGTTGTTTTTGCTTTTTATTCACTGAAAGTAATGACCAGACACTACATTATTATTTGCTTTATGTTGTTTGTACATGTATATTTGTCAAGAAACCACCAAATGAGGACCAAATCATTTGCATCATTGGCTCAGTTTACTGTGACTATTACGATAACACGTTCGTGTGGCATAGTGCATGCTTTCATATCTCCAAAATGGTTACCTTTCTGATGAAAATCTGTGATTTTTATACTCCAAATATATGCTCGTTAGAACCGCCTCATCAGGGTGGTTGTAACGAGTACCCTAAACCTGTGTTTTGGAACATAAATAAAGAAAATAATGAATACCCCCACTTTTCTCTTTATAAAGTGAGGTCTCCAGCAGTCCTCTTTACAAGGACTTGTAAACTTGATAAGACAATCGAATTTGAGATCCTATGAAAATTTATCCTTTTCCTCAGATAAAAAATATAATTCAGGGATTTTCTTATTTTATCTTGAAGGTATGTTTATGGAGTCGATTCAAATGATTAACATAGCATACCTTTTAAATATATAAGATGAAAAAAGATATCCTTAAAATAATCCTCAGTTTGCCTCCTGAGCTGGTGCTAAAATTCACACACCATTACGAAAACACGCCGGTACAAATACATTGTACATTTTACCGCCGAAAAAATAGGATCATTTTAAGATGCTCAAAATATAGATTGTGGTCACACGTTAGTACCCACAATCTATATTTTAGAGCCAAAATAATAAAAATAAGGTATTCAATGGGGTCAGAATTATATAGGCGTGTTTTTTGTGATGCAGTGTCTTGAGCTACACATGCTTCGAGCATATTGTGATAACATACCTGTTTGCTTCAATGGCGTTATTCATATCTCTAGAATTAACATTTTTAGGTTAACATTTTGATATTTTTCTTATATCACAAAAACACGCCTTTACTACTTTTATCCCATTAAACCCCACTTTTATCAAGTATAACTGTTCATAAACATAGATTCTCGGTACTCATAAGAACCGCCTTGCCGAGGCAGTCGTCTCAAGTTCCCACAGTCTATGTTTTCAGGAGATATATAAAAAAATGTTAACAATTATTGCGCTTTAAAAATTATGAGTATGACAAATAATATCTGCTGTGAAAGAAAATCTTGTCTTAATTTTAATGAGCATAACAAAGACCATGGTCAATTCAACTGAGCATGTTAACCATTTTATCACCTCTGGTCCGGGTAGCATCTGTTACAGACGACAAACTATCGAATTGTTTCTGGATGATATCAATCTGTACATTTGCCTAGAGCGTGGTGCGCATACACGAAAAATATGTTGGAACTCTCTGCAAATAGTGTAGATCCTGATCATGCACTGTTTTGCCATGACCAATATAGGGGTTTCCCATACAGGATTAAATTCTCAAATGGCTTCCTTGGGCATAATTTGTTAGCTGTATGTATTCAGAGAGTCTGTTTTGAATTCAGATATTGTAAATTTTTTTTTTTTTTTTTATTTTTTTGTAGCATGAAGCATAATTATAAGCATAATCCGTTTTGCCTATTATGCAAAATTCCATATTTGTTGTGTATAAGCATCTTAGCATATGCTACCAAGCATAATATTTTACATAGGCATGGAGAGAATGGCTTGCAAATACCCATACCATGAACGTAGAAATTTTCGCGGCCTATCAAATTTCATAGTATTTTATGGTCACTATAAAACATGAATATTAAAAACAAAAAAAAACAATTTTCATCTATAGGTTGCCTTGAAAGGCACGTGTACACGAACTGTTACATTCTTTGTTGGTAATTCCTGCACTTGTGATCTCATCAAGTATTTGTTCACTTACCTTAGCCAATTAAGACTATGCGATTAGCTAACCCAATTATAATTCATGGATAATTTATTGGATTTCGGCGTCAATGAAAAGTTTATTCCTGAATGTTGAAAGTATGATTTACTCAAGGATAAGGCTGCTGTTCAAATGTTTCTCTTTCAACAAATATCAAATGTCACATTTGGACAGATTGGCAGTTATTAAGCTTTAAATCTATTTCCATTGGTTCCACAAACTTTTCCTTTACCATTCCTAATATTTTGTACAAGTTTTCCATTCCTTATATATATTGTACCATTTTCCCATTCCTATTATTTTTGTACATAGTATCTACTTTCTTTTGCAATCACCAAGGTTTTGAGTGTTTGCTCATACCACAGACCAGTGATGAATTAACATACATTTTATTATGTAATCATACAGCTTTCAGTCCTTGAATAGCGGTCTTCTGCTTTTCAAAATATCAGTTTTTGTTTTGGCAGTTTCAGTTTTTGCACATCGTGGATACCATGAAAATTGAAGATCGCGAAAATTGATATAAATCATCTTTTAACTACAAAATTCACGAAAATTTGGGCCTACGAAAAGTTCCTAGCATACGGTATCTCTTAGGAATTCACAGTGATTTGCCAAGGTTTCATGCAAGATCTTTGATCAAGATAAACATGGTCCAGCCGTTGTAATAATACCATGAAGAAAACACGCCTATTCAAATACATTAAATTTTAATCATCTCAGATAAAAAAAATCTGACATTTTTCATTTTCTTGCTCAGGAGACTGATTAGGGAAACTCGTTAAAACCATATCAATCGAGTACCCACAATCTGTTTTTGAGCAGAAATTAGAAAAACAATGTATATCCCTGTAAACCCCAGTTATAATGTATAAAAGAGGGGTTTATGGGGTCAACATTACATAAGCTTGTTTTCATGAATTTAGGAACCTATTTTTCATAAATTCACATGGGTCATGCTGTTATGCACAAAGTTAGTCAAGTTATAGTGAAGGAATCAACACGATCTAGAGAAAGTTCCTGGCGTGAATAATGTCCACAAGACGATGTCTGCATGTGCCTTCAATTGGTTGGTCTTCATTTGTGTTTGATTTGCAGGAAATGCCTAATGATCACATCCTTCTTGGTGAATTGTCAAATATGTACAGATTGACCAGAATCTTCACGTTTTATGTTGTCACACTTGTAAAAACAGCAAAAGTATTCCTAAATATGTATCCGTTTTGATAACATTCACCACGAAAACACGCCTATACAAATACATTGTAAACTTTACCGCCGAAAAACGAACATTTTAAGATGAAAAATTGTGATATTTTTCTTATTTCTGCTCAAAATCTAGATTGTGGGTACTAATCGAGGCGGTTCTAACGAGTACCCACAATCTAGATTTTGGAGCAGAAATAGATGAGGCGGTTCTAACGAGTACCCAAAATCTAGATTTGGAGCAGAAATAAGAAAAATAAGTTTTACTCCTGTAAACCCCATTTTTACTGTATAAAAGTGGAGTTCAAGGGGGTCAATTTTATATAGGCATGTTTTCGTGATGTAGTTACTGTAACATTAATTTATGGCGCTGCCCATACTTGAATAGTTCTTGATGTTCAGTTGAAGCCTCTGGGGTGTAGTGGTTACCCTACTCGCCTTGAAAACCAGGGGTCGCAGGATCACAAACTGAATGATAATCAATGTAGACCCTGATCAGATGGCTACAGGTGGCTTCTGTCTGGATTGGGTCTACACTTTTGGCAAAGGTAGGGGTTGTGAACAACAAGATAAGAGTTTAACTGAGCCATTACACGGTAGAAAGTGTGGATTATATTGTTTTGTTAGGGTACATTTTGTGCTGTATGTGCATTAATGGTTCTAACTCCATTTTTTCTGTGAGTGGCTGGAGAGGGTTGATTTCAGTTATCATGGGTTTTCCTGAGTATACACGTACTTTTCTCTACATATTGTTTATTTTGGTAATCTCTGTATATAGTATGCACTAGGCTATTTGTTTGTTACACAGTTATTTGATACTTTGTGATAAGCAGTATTGATAATTTAAGGGGAATGGGTACACCTTCAGGGGAGGCAACTCCTGCAAAAGTGTTTTTGTCTCCCAAGTCAATAGGGGTCAACTCTTAAAGGAAAGAATTTTTTCCTAAGGAGCACATTCGTTTGTTTGAGGGAGACCCCTTTTCAGTGGGACTGAGCCTATAGAAAAGTGAACAGGATGTCCAGAAAGTTAATTGTCTCCCTTTGAAAAATGGCGGAAAAAATGTGCTAGGTGTTCCCATTCCCCTAAAAGTTTTTGTGGACAAGCTATATGTTTTAATCATAATTGAGAGTATTCCTTATAAATGTTAAAATGTGTGTTTAATATGATTGGGAGATCATTTGGGATTTTTGAATACTTTGTTTCATACAAGTTTGTTGAAGCCTCCGGGGTGAAGTGGTTTCGCTACCAGGCGTCGCAGGATCGATCCTGGGCTTCTCCAGACTTTCAGATAAGTCTTTAAACCGAGGTCCCGTCTCCGTATGACCTTAGCTGTAGGTGGGATGTAAAACTCGAACACTCACTCACTCACCCATACGAGTTTGAAAACTTGAGGCTATGTTATTATATCAGAAAGTATTGTTGGGTTAACTTAATTTGAATATGATGATTCTGTCCCTTTAAACGCATACCTTCAGATGGTTCACACCATTTGCCTACAGTATTAAGAAGATGGTTATTATAACCTTATTTAACCTTTTTGTACCAAATGGAATCTTGCACCTTATATATATCTGGAGTCCATTTCAAAATTTAGTGATGACAGGTTGTGTTTTCTTCAAAATTCATTTGGAAAATGGCTAAACATTTTGCAAACAGGGTAGGCCCTGATCAGACGCCGCATTCTGCGGCGTCTGATCACGGCCTGCACTGTTTGCCAATAACCCGTTTTGGGGTTTCTGGTACAAAAAAGGGTTAACCCGAAGAGCACATTGACAAGTATGTCTAATGAATCGTTAGGTTAACCTTTATTTGTAATGCTGCTGTTATATCACAACATACTCTCATTACTGTGATAAGAATGACGAATGGTTTGTTGGTATTTCAGCAGTTCTGAAGGTATATTACGTTGACAAAGAGAAACACTGTTTATCTTATAAAGAATTACCAATTTCAGATTGTGGAACATGTATAGAGAAATCAGAGCCCATGGGCGAGCTGTTCAGAATTTATGACATCATTAGTTGGGCCCCGCCAAGCGAATTTGTGTCTTCGAACATTCCGTCATGACAAATTTTAACTGCGCATGCCCAGCCATTCAGAGGGGCCAGGGATATGGCTTTCTGTCTTAAGGTTCCTCTTGATTCACTGCTTCTATCAGCGAGCAGCGAAGGTTCTGGTGAGACTGCGCGGATGCGCAGGCTCGCCTGAACCTTCGCTGCTCGCATAGGCGATAAGTACCAAAATCGCTTGACGGGGCCCAGTTATTTAATGTGTCAAATATACTGATACTATTGCTGAAAATATGAGTGGCTTATGCGCATGCAAATGTTCTGCTAAAAACGCTCACCTTTTCCAGCAAAAATAACGGATCATTTGATACTGTACTTGTTAGAATATAGTTAACAATTTGAACACTGACAAGCTGTTAAGTTCACAATGATTTGAACAAATGGGCCTAGTTATTAACACTTTGTATACTTATATGACAAAGTCCATTTGTCATATAAGGGGTGTCGGGCCTATTTTTTTTCATTTTTCTATTTTAAACGGAAAATTCTGTTAGCAAATAGTGCAGGCCCTGATCTTATCTGGACCTGCCCTATTTGCCAAGATACCCCTTTATGGGTTTCCCGCATGCAATGGGTGGATAGCTGAACATTCAGGGGAATGGGAACACCTGGCAGATTTGTCCGCCATTTTTCAAAGGGAGACAACTTTCGGGACTTCCTGTTCGCTTTTCTATAAGACCTGTCCGACTGAAAAAGGGGTCTACTCTTAAAGGAAAGAATTTGCTCCTAATTCTTTCCTTTAAGAGTTGACCCCTATTGACATAAGAGACAAAAATACTTTTGCAGGAGTTGCCTCCCCTGAAGGTGTTCCCATTCCCCTTAAGTGTAAACTTTTAATCATCCAGTTTGACAAAACAGATATTAAGAGTTAAAGCTACTCAATTTTTTTCAGCAAAGAGAATACTTATTTAGAGACTGCTTGCATGATCAATTTGTGACTCTTAAAATGCTTTCAACAATTGGGCTTAGATATATTTTCTATCCACTACATATTACAGTGAAACACTTAGCCAAGGAATGTTCATCAGATAAAAAACAGCAAATCTTATTGTCATATTTGTTTGAGTCTCAAATCTTATTGTCATCTCTGTTTGAGACTCACATCACGTGAACAAGTCCATGAAATGAACACCCCCTAATCCAGACTTTCGGGTTTTCTGGGGTATATACTTTTTCTTATTTCAGCTCCAAGACATAGGTTGTGGGTACTCGTTAGAACCGCCTAGATGAGGCGGCTCTAACGAGCACCCACAACCTATTTTTGCAGTATTATTCAGAAAAATACCATGGTTTTTCATCAGAAAAATAGCAATTCTTTGGAGATGTGACAAATGCACTATGTTGCGTTACCGTAATGGGTGTGTTACCTTAATGAAAATAATAGAACTCTCATCAAGACAGTGCTAACAAGTACCCAAAGTCTGTATATGTATTTAAAAATGTAACCAAGATATCCTTCTGAAAATGACATTTCTTAACTATTTAAACATAGAATCATGTTGCATTGATTATTAGCTTTTTGTTTGCTTGAGTGTGTTGCACCATTTACAAGTTCTTGCACTTAAAAACGTTTCAAAAATGCTTTACTTAGCCTAACAGTTCTGCTTTTTGTGCCTAATAAGTGATAATAAAGATTAGAGCTTTATTGAGAATTTGACTTTTTTCTAGATATATATCATACTGTTTCCCATTTTTTATACGCCCGTTTTGATGAACAAAACACGGCTGTATTATGGCGTGACACTAACCCTTCGTCCTTGCGTCCATCGGCTCGTAAACATTCTTGTGCACTCGATAACTCAGTAACCACTAGGGGTATCTTCATGCAACTTTATAGGAATATGTACGAGAACTGTTCAAATATGAATGCAAGTAGAACGTTTTCTCATGCACTAATGCGAAAATCACCTGGAAATAAATATCACAGCGTAGAAAAACATTTTACCTATACATTGATACCAAACCTGTTAAAATCCGTGCACCTTAGCCATGTATATCGTTCGTAAACACTGTCTACTCTTGTATACTAATACAAAATATGGTTGGAAGAAGGTCAGAGTAGGCCGTTGAAATACGGTCCTATATTAAGAATCGTTGTATTCTTGGTATACGGTGCAAAGACATTTTTGATGAAATATGTTCGGTTTATGGGCATAATGAAATGTCTTTTCCGACAGTGTTTCGTTGGTGTAAGAAATTCAGCTGTGGGCTAGGCTCAACAGAAGAATCACCACATGATCGTCGGCCGAAAAGAGCAAAATCTGCCAAGATGGTTGCTAGAGTGAAAGAAATAGTTGCTACCGATGCACGATACACCTCAGGCAAATAGCTAGTATGGATGGCATCTCATTAGGAGCAGCTCATACAATTCTGAAACGAGATTTGAAAATGAGAAATATCTGTGCTAGATGGATTCCCCATCTGTTGACAGATGAGCAGAAAAAGACACGCGTTCAGTGCGTCAAGAAGTTGCATAAAAAGTTTCCAAATTACAATGCACGGTCTTTCGCTAATGTCGTCACAGGTGACGAGACATGGGTTCACTTTTTTAAGCCAAAACGAAAGATTCAGAACAAAATATGGGCGACAAAGTATTGCAAAAGACCATGCATTGCAAAGCGGACCATGAGCGTCAAGAAGGTAATGTATGCCATATTCTTTTCAAATCAGGGCCCTGCTATTTAGGTTGCTGTGCCTAAAGGCAAATCTGTAAATGCGAAGTTTTACAAAAATAAAGTTCTTCGAAAATTGAAGAACTATTTCAAAGAACGAAGACCGGCAACTGGTTTGGCCAATGTCAGATTGCTACATGACAATGCGTCATCGCACAAGGCGTTCATTGTGCAAGACTATCTGAAGCAGGAAAAGGTTGTTGAACTCCCTCACCCCGTATTCCCCTGACCTTGCCCCGTGTGACTTTTTTGTTCTCGCGGCTGAAAAGATACCTTTCTGGTCGAAAATTTGTACAGCGCAAACACCTCGGTTCTGCAATATTCCAGTGCCTTATAGTATACCTCGAAAAGACTACCAAAATGCATTCAATGATTGGATCAGAAGACTGAAAGTTTGTATATCTGTTAAAGGGGAATACTTTGAGGGGACAAAATAATTTTTTCATCGAAATCTATCACGGAAGCATTTTTATGTGCTTAGTTGCATTCATATTTGAACAGTCCTCGTATTGGGGCAAGACGATGTGTCGCACAAAAGGATAATTGTTTCCCCTTTCATAGTTTCTTAGTTATGCCTATCTATCTATCTTCATATACTGAGTCCGTCATACTTGGCCATCACCTCAGTTAGGTATTGCGCTTAATTTGGAATTTAGCATAAAAAGAAACAAGAGGACCAAGATGTTCCTATATCGCTCACCGAAGCTAACATAGTCAAAGTTTCAGGAATTTACAATATTTACCGGTCAAAACCAGGCATTTTCAGCATTCAAGGAGATGTAACTCTATGAGAGAGATACGCAGACATCACCAGTTTTCAAACTCATCCGAACTTTCATTCCCAACATACTTATATGCTAGTTTCAGGAAGATTCTATTAAAACTAAACGACTTATGGTTTTTGTTTGTTTGTTTCTATTGGAGTTTAGCAGTCCAGTCCACACTACGTTAGGTCATTTTTAGCTAGCCAGTTTACCTATCCACTCTTTTCCTGGGCAGGCTAACCAGTACAGTGCACATTTTTTTGCCAGAAACTGACAACTGCCATTTGTGAATCAGCGGAAGGGAGAGAATGACCGTACCAAAGATTTCATGATCAGTCTCCATGAAAAGTAGAAGTAAAACAAAGATCAGGAATCGATACAATTAACTTACTCCACCCATCAAAGACACCAAAGGGAAAGAAATACAAACATTAAGCGACCAGACCATAATGGAAACCTAAACAAAGGAAGGCCATATGGACAGTTACTTTCCCACAAAATGGTCATATGGCCATCCAAAATAAAAAGACACAAGTGATACACACAGTAAGTAACAAACAGCACCATAAATAAATCGCCACAGAAGAACCGCCTTGGAACGGTCAGTGGAAAGGGGCTTAAATCGATTTTACGTGGCCACAATCCCCGCCCTTACTTCCGTCGCGATTTAGACAAATAATTTGTTCAGTCCGCATGGAGGCCTCCTAACTCATCAGTGCAACATCTCCGTGAACACAAAAAATCAAAGAACCACAGAGGTGAGACAACGGTGAGGACTCGACAGCAAGAAACCACTGAAATGCTGGAGCAAAAGAAAACCAACAGTTAGACTCCGATGGGCCCGACCAGAGACAGAATGTTTCCGACCCGGGCAGGAATCAACTCGCGTCCTCCTGATCACCAGTCAGACGTGCATCAGACTGAGCTACCGAGGCTGGCCAAAACGACTTCTGGTACAAAATAGTTATTTTCAGCAAAAAAGGCGACTTAACACTTTGAACAATGTGCCAACAATGCTAGTTTGCAAACTCATTCAAGCTTTTATCCCTAACTTATATGTAAGTTTCAGGAAAATTCGTTCAAAATGATGATGACAATGTCAAAAATTGGCATTTTCAGCAATCAAAGGGACAAAACTCTACGACAAATAGGCCGACCTCACCAGTTTTTAAACTCAATGCTTTTATCCCTGACTTACTTGTTTGTAAGTTTCAAGAAGATCCGATCAAAACTGAAGGGGCTACAGTGAGGACAAAGTCAAAAACAGGCTTTTTCCGCAGTCGAAGTGACGTAAGTCTATGATAAATAGGCTGACCTCATCAGTTTTCGAACTCATCCGAGCTTTTATCTCCAACTTACTTATATGTAAGTTTCAAGAAGATACGATAAAGACTGAAGACACTGTAAGCATTTTCTAAAATCAAGTAGAACATAACTGTGATAAATAGGCTGAGCTCACCAGTTTTCGAACTCATCCGAGCTTTTATCTCCAACTTACATGTAAGTTTCAAGCAGATCCGATAAAGACTGAAGACACGGTAAGCATTTTCTAAAATCAAGTAGAACGTAATTCTATGATAAATAGGCTGAGCTCACCAGTTTTCGAACCCGTTCAAGCGTTTGTCCCTGACTTGCTTGTATGTAACTTTCAAGAAGCTCCGATATAAACTGAAAGGGCCAATGGTGATGACAAAGTCAAAATAAGCAATTGCTGCAATCAAAGGGATGTAACTATGATAAATAGGCCAACCTCACCGGTTTTCGAGCTCATCCAAACTTTTATCCCTGACTTACTTGTTTGTAAGTTTCAAGAAGATCTGATCAAAACCGAAGGGTCAGTTTTGATGACAAGGTCGAAAATATGCAGCCAAGCAGGAGATATAACCCTGTGATTAATTGACTCACATCGCTAGTTATCGGCCGACCGAATAGGTTCGGGGGATATAGCGATCAGCCTGGCGTCTGTCCGTCCGTCCGTAGACACAACCTTGTGATGGCCATAGCTCATATACCCTTTAGATTCATTGATGGTTCTTGGCACAATTGTTCACAAGGCTGAGACGGCGTGTCAGGTGGCACTACAGTAAAAAAAATCCCCTTACTCACAATGTAAATTGGGGTATATTCCATGTTCTACCACATTTCAGCAAGCCTAATGCTTCCATTATGAGGCATATAATTTGACAGGCTGACCATTTACCTTCCAGAAGCAGCTAAAAAATATGGGTGCTGTGCGGCATATTTTGGCCTTTTTGGCAGCCAGTGTCAACAAACCCCTACCGCAGCGAATAAATCCAGGCATTTCCAGTGGCCAGTCATAACAATTTTCTGGTTCAATTTAAATCAGCTGCTTTTCACAATAGCAAATACCTACTAATATTTCTTCTAATAAACAATAATACTTCTCAGAAAAATAATGGTTTGGTACCAAAACCAATCAGAAGCAGTAGAATATTCAATTCTGTACTGAAAGCTCTCCCCAAAGCAAGTACAGCTTTCATAAAGACCAATTATTTACTGTAGTGCAACCTATACCAAACCCTAATTTCTTTATGATCCATCAAAAGAATTGCCAAACACAAGTTTAGACCATATCTAATAATATAGTCATGCATATTTCATGTCCAGCGACAAAGAATCTTTAAACTTTGCGAAAAAGTTATCGCTTCCAGATTCTACGATGAAAGCCGAACAAACCATGTTTTGCGAAAAAGCGATAAGTTTACCTCTTTCCAGAATGGAACCCAGAAACCGGCTTGCATCAGTGTTTCTTCTCAGATGTCTTTAGAATACTTTAATCCTAAAATGCACTAAATCATGTCCTATTAGCACCCATGCTAGAAATTTTGGCTGTTCTCACACCTATACCCCCTAATTTCAGTAAAAATTGGCATTTTGAGGATATTTTGGAGACAAAACTTTGATGAAAATGATTATAAATGCCTTAATGACATGAGAAATGGCTGAATATATCTGTTCAAACCTTATAACATGAACCCAACCAATAAGAACTTACAATGGCTGAGAAAACCCATTGTGTTATTGCAGCGGGCTGTTCGGAGAGACAATTTTGAAATTTTGCATTGGCTTGAGACCCTTGCCTAATGCCAAGTAACCTCAGTGTTATATTCAATATGGAGTATATTCTTTTTCTTGTGTTCCTGTTTATACATTTACTGCAAGGCTGCTTTCCAAACAGACCAATGACAACTGATTTACATGGCTTTGAAGTACCCCCCCCCCCCTCCAATTACTTGGAACAGAAGCAAAAACTGATAAAATACACCCAGTCAGTCCTAAATTAGCACTAAACTTACAATTTGTACAGTTTCTGTGACAAAATACATGCCAGGAAGATCCATTTTAAGATACAGAATTGAAGGGAACATATGATGTATGAAAATATTATGTAATGAATGAAAAAAGGGCAGTGAAGCTCATTTTTCTACTTTCGGTTTAGGTGGCACTACAGTAAAAAAAATCCCCTTACTCACAATGTAAATTGGGGTATATTCCATGTTCTACCACATTTCAGCAAGCCTAATGCTTCCATTATGAGGCATATAATTTGACAGGCTGACCATTTACCTTCCAGAAGCAGCTAAAAAATATGGGTGCTGTGCGGCATATTTTGGCCTTTTTGGCAGCCAGTGTCAACAAACCCCTACCGCAGCGAATAAATCCAGGCATTTCCAGTGGCCAGTCATAACAATTTTCTGGTTCAATTTAAATCAGCTGCTTTTCACAATAGCAAATACCTACTAATATTTCTTCTAATAAACAATAATACTTCTCAGAAAAATAATGGTTTGGTACCAAAACCAATCAGAAGCAGTAGAATATTCAATTCTGTACTGAAAGCTCTCCCCAAAGCAAGTACAGCTTTCATAAAGACCAATTATTTACTGTAGTGCAACCGTCATGTGCAATAACCAGAATTCTAGATGCCGTACTTTTTGTGTTATCTCCCCTTTTAATAAAATAGAATGACTACTTTGTGCCATAACTCCAATACCCTTTGAGATATATTGACGGTACCTGGCACAGTTGTTCACAAGATAGAGACGGCGTGTCATGCACAAGAACCACAACTCTGGGTGCCATGGATTTTGAGTTTTCTCCCCTTTTAAATAGTGACTACCTTGTGATGGCCATAGCTCCAATACCCTTTAAGATATATTGTTGTTACCTGGCACAGTTGTTCACAAGGCTGAGACGGCGTGTCATGCACAAGAACCACAACTCTGGGTACCATGATTTTTTAGTTATCTCCCCTTCCAATAAAATTTAATCACAACCTTGTGATGGTCATATCTCTAATACTCTTTGAGATATATTGATGGTATTTCGTACAGTTGTACATGAGGTTAAGCAGGCATGTCACGTACAAGAACCACAGCTCTGGGTGACCTGGTTTTTTAATTATCTCCCCTGACAATATAACCTTGTGATGGCCATAACTCCCATACCCTTTGAGATTTATTGATGGTACTTGGCACCATTGTATACAAGGTTGAAACGGCGCTTCATGCTTAAGAACCACAACTCTGGGTGATATTGTATTTGAGTTATCTTCCCTTCCAATATAAGAGTATGACCACCTTGTGACCACCGTACCTCCCTTTGAGACATGTTGTTGGTACTTGATGCAGATGTACATGAGGTAAAGCAGGTGTGTCATGCTCAAGAATTACAACTCTGGGTGAGGTTAAGCAGGTGTATCATGCTCAAGAATTACAACTCTGGGTGATCTGGCTTTTTTAGTTAGCTCCCCTGACAATATAACCTTGTGATGGCCATAACTCCAATACCCTTTTAGATTCATTGATGGCACTTGGCACAACTGTATACAAGGTTGGCACGGCGCTTCATGCTTAAGAACCACAACTCTGGGTGCTATGTTATTTGAGTTTTCTCCCCTTCCAATATAACAGTATGACCACCTTGTGATCAGCGTACTTCCCTTTGAAACATATTGGTGGTACTTAGTGCAGATGTACATGAGATTAAGCAGGTGTGTCATGCTCCAGAATTAAAACTGTGTGCTCTTGTTTTTGAGTTATCTCCCCTGACAATATAACCTTGTGATGGCCATAACTCCAACACCCTTTGAGATGTATTGAAGGAACTTGGCACAATTGCATACAAGGAACAGAAGGGATGTCATGCGCAAGAATTACAAATTTTGGTGCTGTGTTATTTAACTTTTGTTTGTTTTGTTTGAGGTTTAACGTCCCCGTCAACACTGTATAGGTCAGTTTGGAGATGCTGCTTCCAATTTCGTAGGACTTTTACCCGACATTGAAATGAAATTACATCTCAAGCCCTGTCGCCCAATGAAACCAACAGGGTTTATAAGCATGGACGGACCGTTTCGCACCGCTTTACCTGGGCAGGCTTAGATCCTTTAAGCAGTTACCAGCTCTGCGTGGAAGCATCATGCAGCCCCTGAGTTATCTCCCCTGACAGTATAATCTTGTGATGGCAATAACTCCAATACTTTTGTGATATATTGCTGGTTTAATTCTGCTACACTTTCTATTGGTGAATAATCTTCTGAAGGCTATATTGGCTTTTGATCGGGGGATTTGCCATCTCTTCCGATGGCTATTTTTTCGAACTCATCTGAGCTTTTAACCCTGACTGACTTATATATAAGTTTCAAGAAGGTCCGATGAAAACTGAAGGAGTTACGGGCAACAACAGGCATTTTCTGCAATCAAAGGGACGTAACTCTACCTCGTAAGTTCTCAAACTCAACTAAGCTTTTATCTCTCAATTACTTACATGTAAGTTTTAAGTAGACCAGATAAAATTGGAGGAGCTAGGGTGATGACAACGTATGCCTATCAAGAGGGAACATTCCACGCAGAGGTGAAACCGATCGCACACAAGTACTGGTAATCCGCTTAGAGGATCTAAGCCTGCCCAGACAAAGCTGTGCTAGTCTGACCGTCCATGCATATGAATCGTATTGGTTTCATGGGGCGACAGGGCTTGAGATGTCATTGCGTCGCAATGTCGGGTAAAAGTCTAATAAAAATGGAAGCAACGTCTCCAAAATGACCTGTACAGCGTTGACGAGGACGTTAAACCTCAAATCAAACAGACAAAACAAACAAACAAAGCTCTCTGAAATATAGGCCGGCCTCACCAATTTTTTATGTCTTCCAAGTTTTTTTCCCCTTACTTAATTACATGTAAGTTTTAACAAGAGCCGATGAAAACTGAAGGGGCTAATGTGAGGCAAGGTCAAAAATAGGCATTTTGAGCAGTAAAGGGGACGTAATTCTACGATAGATAGACCAACCTCGTCAGTTTTCAAACTCATCAAAGCTTTTATCCCTGACTTACTTGTTGGTAAGTTTCAAGAAGATCCGAACAAAACTGAAGGTGCTACGGTGATGACAAGGTCAAAAATAAGCTTTTTCAGCAAAGTAGGGGACATAACTCCATTAGTAATCGACCGACATCGCTAGTTTTCGAACTCATCCAAGCTTTTAACATTGACTTACTTGCATGTAAATTTAGGGGAAGGGCCGTAACTAATGTTGTGAGAAGGTGTTGCCCAACCCCATTGCTTGCTATAATATGCAATAAAATATGATTAAACTAATGTAAATTTCAGGAAGATCCGATCAAAACTGAATGGGCTACGGTGATGACAATGTCAAAAATAGACATTTTCTGTAATACCGGCCGACCTCACCCATTTTTGAACTCAGCCAAGGTTTTCCCCTACTTACATGTAAGTTTCAAAAACATCCGATGAAAACTGAAGGGGCTATGGTGATAACAAGGTCAAAAACAGGCTTTTTCAGCAGTGAAGGGGAACGTAAATCTACGATAGATAGGCCAACCTCGTCAGTTTTCGAACTCATCCAAGCTTTTATCCATGACTTACTTGATTTTAATTTCAAGAAGATCCGATCAAAACTGACGGGATTACATTGATGACAAGGTCAAAAAAAGCATTTCAGCAAAGTAAGGGACATAACTCCGTGAGTAATTGACCGACATTGCTAGTTGTCGAGACTCATCCGAGCTTTTAACCCTGACTCACATGTATGTAAGTTTCAGGAAGATCCGATCAAAACTGAAGGGGCTACGGTGATGACAAGGTCAAAAATGGGCATTTTCAGCAATCAATGAGACGTTACTCTACGATTAATGGGCTGACTTGGCCGGTTTCCGAACTCTTCAGAGCTTTTAACCCTGACTTACATGTATGTAAGTTTCAGGAAGACCCGATCAAAACTGAAGGGGCTACGGAGATGACAAGGTCAAAAATAAGTATTTTCAGCAATCAAGGGGGCGTAACTCTATGATTAATGAGCCGACTTGGCCGGTTTTCGAACTCATCCGAGTTTTTATCCCCAGCCACCTTACATATAAGTTTCATGGAAATAGACACAGGATATTTATTTTTTGTCGATTATTCGTAACAATATAACATTAGCCCTGTAGGGATTTTACTTCGACAAACCTATGTAAAGCCACAAGTAAATTAAGAAACATATATCACAACATGCAGCAATAAGAAGAAACATATATCACAGCATGCAACATAGAAAATATACCATATGAGTATCTAAGAACTAGGGCCATATCACAGCACTAAATATATTCTTATGTGATTCAGATTAAACTTAAGTTTAAATTTATATAATTGTTAAAAAAAAGAAAAATATTAAAGGCAAATAAAATACTGTTTGGAAAAAAAAACATACTTCAGGCAGGGCTAGAGAAAGACTTCTAAAAGCATCGACCCAAAGATGCAACCTTTGTGCGAAAAAACGAAAATTCAACAAGAAATGCATGATAAGACTCGTGGTTACCAAGTCTTGACGAAATAAGTTAAAACAAAGGAAGTAAAACGGTTAAAACAAGGAAATGCTTAAAAGAAATCAAAAATAACACGTAGGACACTTACATATGACGCCATCCCAGGCGCGGAGCAGCCTTCCTGAACTGCGAGTAGGACTTAGCGTTTCTCAAGTCGTTCAGAAGACAGTTCCATATACGGGCGGCTTCATAACGAAATGCCCGTACCTAGTACTTTTCACTTGTGGAATGGTGGCTTGAATTTCTTTCCTGAAATTATATGAAGAATATGGACGGACGGACGACCAACTATACTATAAGCGGGCCTGGACCTTCGGCCCAGGTGAGCTAAAAAAAAGAGAATCTTTAAACATTTTACAATCTGCTTTCATAGGTGTACTAAAAGGCATACCTATGAGCCATTTTGATTACTTTTAGCTCACCTGGGCCGAAGGCTCCATGGGAGCTTATAGGATGGTAGTCCATCTGTTGTCTGTCCACACTTTTGACCAGTTATATATCTGCAGTCTGCCGACTGATCTCAATCATTTCTCATCTGTAGCATGCTTTAGTTGGGGCATTGATGACAATGGCTTTTTATCTAAATCGAATGAAAACTTCGGTTGTTATGGCAACCACAAGGTCCCATAGACTTACAATGGGGAAAATGCTTGTCATCACCGTAGCACCTTCACTTTTGATCGGATCTTTCTGAAACTCATATATAAGTAGAATGGGGATGAAAGCTCAGATGATTTCGAAAACTGGCAAGGTCGGCCCATTATTCGTAAAGTTACGTATCCCCTTGATTGCTGAAAATGCCTATTTTTAATTCCCCGACGTGAAACGGAGCGGGGATTATAGGAATGGCCTTCGTCTGTCTGTCCGTTTCTTGTACGCTCCGTATCTCCTGAACCTTTTGATAAACTTTGGTCAAATATTACTTTCAGTGAGCTCATGTGCAGAACCCATAAATGAACCATGCCAGCTCAAGATCGAGATCACAGTTGAAGGTCACGAGTTTGAATCTTTGAATTTTGTGTCCGTCCCATATCTCCTGGACCCCTGGAAGGACTTTCATTAGACTTTGGTCAAATACCCCCCTTAGTGAGCCGATGTGCAGAACCCATAAATAAACCATGCCGACCCAAGGTTGAGGTTTTCAGGTCACGAGTTTGAAACATGCATTTTGTGTCCGTTCCATATCACCTTTACCCTTGGAACGATTTTCATTAAATTTTAGTGAAATATCCCCATCAGTTAGCTGATGTGCAGAACCTATAAATAAACCATGCCGACACAAGGTCAAGGTCACAGATGAAGGTCACGAGTTTGAAACTTTGTGTCCATTTCATATTTACTTTACCCCTGTAAAGATTTTCATTAAAAATTGGTCGAATATCCCCCTCAGTTAGCTGATGTGCAGCAATGTCGACTCAAGGTCAAGGCGATAGTTGAAGGTCACGAGTTTGAAACTGAATTGTGTGTCCGTTCCATATCTCCTTTAACCCTGGAAGGATTTTCATTAAACTTTGGTCAAATATCCCCCTCAGTGAGCTGATGTGCAGAACCTATAAATAAACCATGTCAACTCAAGGTCAAGGTCACAGGTGTAGGTCACATGGTTGAACCTTGTTATTAAAGTGCGGCGGGGGATTTGTACGAAAGAGCATTAGGGCCACTTTAACTTTTATTTTTTTGACTCGTATCTCGAAATTTCGACTTACTATCTCGAAATATCGACTTAGTAACTCGAAATTTCGACTTAGTATCTCGAAATTTCGACTAAGTATCTCGAAATTTCGACTTACTAACTCGAAATTTCGACTTAGTATCTCGAAATTTTGACTTAATAACTCGAAATTTCGACTTAATATCTCGAATTTTCGACTTATTATCTCGAAATTTCGACTTAATAACTCGAAATTTCGACTTAATAACTCGAAATTTCGACTTAATAACTCGAAATTTCGACTTAGTAACTCGAAATTTCGACTTAGTAACTCGAAATTTCGACTTAATATCTCGAATTTTCAACTTACTATCTCGAAATTTCGACTTAATAACTCGAAATTTCGACTTACTATCTCGAAATTTCGACATACATGTACTAACTAGAAATTTCGACTAACTATAATTTCGACATACAAGCTCGAAACTGACTCTGTGATCTGCGCTGTGCATTCAACTCTGAATAGGGATTAGCCATAACAGGAATTTTGTTATGGTCAACTCAGAGTTGAAAGAAGACCTCAGATCTCAGAACCAACTTTCCACAACTTCATTATCACGGTTTAAATATGGAGTTTGGATATTTTTGCATGTTTAGCGCCAGAAGTCATGCCTCATTTTGAGAACGAATCATTTGCCATTGGACCTGAGTGCTGGGCCCCGCCGTAACGGAATTGAGACATTGGCTTGGCTAGCTAGAAGCCCGGATTTGTATTTGGGAGATTCTTGGGCGTCGAATACAGAACATTGAACACACCAACGACCCCCAGGCCCCCGCCCATCGGGGCTTGAAGAAATAGATGGGCTGCATGATGCTTCCACGCAGAGCTGAAACCGACCCGCACACGAGTACTGGTAAACTGCTTAGAGGATCTAAGCATGCCCAGGCAAAGTGGTGCGAGTTGGCCCGCCCATGCTTATAAACCCTATTGGTTTCATTGGGTGGTAGGGCTTGAGATGTCATTTCATCTCAATGTCGGGTAAAAGTCCCACAAGATTGGAAGCAACGTCTCCAAAATTACCTTTACAGTGTTGACGGGGACGTTAAACCTCAAATCAAACAAACAAATGCCCCCTCCCCCCCCCCCCCACCACCACACACACGCGTGGCTAGAGCTGACCAGCCATCAGTTTCGACGTCTGACCGTTGGGATGAGACGAAGGGTCTAGGAATCTGCTGCTCTGTCAAAATGATACATCTTGAACACGCAACGTATTCTGATACCGCATTTTCTGTCCGGTTGTTGCTTTGGTTAAGTTCGTCATGGTGTTCGTGTTGCATAGTTTACCATCTTTTGGGTCGATTTTTTTTTTCATTCGACCCAAAGTAACAACCAACAGAAGCTTCTCACCTGCTATTGTTCAAGTGACTACCGCTGACCATCTACACCATGAACGTACCGGTTATTTAATGAAGCTCTCTTCTGCGGCGTCTGATCAGGGTCTACACTGTTTGCAATGTCCATGTTCCCCGGCCCAGTCTACATGGGACACTGGCGTCACAAGGAAAGACTATAGCGCTGCTATAAATAGCTCGACCTGGATTTTGAACATGGTCAGTTATAGTCACGAGGTCAATAGAATGCGGGAAGCTTCTGTAGTTAGTAACTTTTAGTCAATTGATAATTAATCGACCCAAGTGCGGCGTCTGATCAGAATCTTCACATTTTGTTTATAGTATAGGAATTTAAAGGATAAACGAAACATGTTCAAATCCACACTCGATGGCAATCGACCCACCAGTGCTGTCAGTGCTTTGATCTATACATGATTTTTACAGCACACGATGAGAAAAGTTGATACCGAAAAAAAGAACAAAAAAAAAAAAAACTGTCAAATATGACTTTTAGCCCGCTTTTATTTTACTGAAACGGGGTTGAATTTGTTTGTTTGATTTGAGGTTTTACGTCCCCGTCAACACTGTATAGGTCATTTTGAAGACGTTGCTTCCACTTTTGTGGGACTTTTACCCAACGTTGTGATGAAATGACTTCTCAAGCCCTGTTGCATTGTTTGTTTGATTTGAGGTTTAACGTCCCCGTCAATAGTGTAAAGGTCATTTTGGAGACCGTGCTTCCAATTTTGTGGGACTTTATCCCGACATTGATTGAGATGAAATGACATCTCAAGCCCTGTTGCCCAAAGAAACCAATAGGGTTTATAAGCATGGACGGTCCGACTCGTGCGCACCGCTTTGCCTGGGCAGGCTTAGATCCTCTAATCGGTTTACCAGTACTCGTGTGCGGGTCGGATTCAGCTCTGCGTGGAAGCATCATGCAGCCCCGCCCTGTCGCCTGATGAAACCAATATGAAACCAATAGGGTTTATAAGCATGGACGGTCCGACTCGCACCGCTTTACCTCCTCTAGGCAGTTACCAGTACTCGTGTGCGGTCGGATTTCAGCTCTGCGTTGAGGCACCATGCATGCAGCCTATCAATTTATTCAAGCCCCGATGGGCGGTGGCCGTAAAACGGGATTGAATGCGCGACGTCCTGATGAGACAGAAAACCCTCTGACTCTTACATGATACATATGTTTTGGGCCTCTAGTTTTATAGTTGTTCAGAAACATTTGATAAAATTAACATTGCCCAATATAGAGAGAAAGAAGAATGAAAGAGCATGTGAAAAAATACACCGAGAAAGGTCATTGGCGTTTACACGATACAAGTAAGCCAATAATGACCATAGTCTCACAATGTTATCACAAAATTTGCATAATCTGCTTGATGTAAACTTGTTTTCAAAGCTGCGGTATAATGAAACGGGGGTATTTAACATAAACTGTGTGTATAGGACTTAATATCTCGTAAGTCGAAATTTCGAGATAATAAGTCGAAATTTCGAGTTATTAAGTCGAAATTTCGAGATAAGAAGTCGAAATTTCGAGTTACTAAGTCGAAATTTCGAGATACTAAGTCGAAAATTCGAGATATTAAGTCGAAATTTCGAGTTATTAAGTCGAAATTTCGAGATAAGAAGTCGAAATTTCGAGTTATTAAGTCGAAATTGCGAGATAATAAGTCGAAAATTCGAGATATTAAGTCGAAATTTGGAGTTATTAAGTCGAAATTTCGAGATACTAAGTCGAAATTTCGAGTTAATAAGTCGAAATTTCGAGATACTAAGTCAAAATTTGAGATACTAAGTCGAAATTTCGAGTTAATAAGTCGAAATTTCGAGTTATTATGTCGAAATTTCGAGTTAATAAGTCGAAATTTCGAGTTATTATGTCGAAATTTCGAGTTAATAAGTCGAAATTTCGAGTTATTATGTCGAAATTTCAAGATACTTAGTCGATATTTCGAGTTATTAAGTCGAAATTTCGAGATACTAAGTCGAAATTTCGAGTAAATAAGTCGAAATTTCGAGTTACTAAGTCGAAATTTCGAGATACTAAGTCGAAATTTCGAGATACCTATCAAAAGAATAAAAGTATACCTGGCCTTAATGCTTTTTCGTAGATTTGGCTGTCCCTCAGGCTGCTTTCTTGTTGACTTTGTCATCATCGTAGCCCTTGCAGTTTTGGTGGTATCCTCCTGAAACTTACTTACGAGTAAGTCAGGGATAAAAGTTCAGATGAGTTCGAAAACTGGTGATGTCGGCCTGCCTTTAATAGATTTATACCCCCTTCTATGCTGAAGATGCCCGTTTTCAACCTTGTCATCACCGTTTATCGGATAAACTTGAAACTTACATATAAGGCAGGGATAAAAGCTCGAATGAGTTCGAAAACTGGCGAGGTCGACCTATCGATCATAAAGTTACGTGACCTGGATTGCTGAATATGTCTATTTTTGACCTTGTCATCACCGTAGCCCCTTCAGTTTTCATCGGATCTTCTTAGAACTTACACGTGAGTAAGTCAGGGATAAAAGCTCGGATGAGTTCGAAAACTAGCTACCATACTCGATAAAGGGAATACTAATCGACAAGACTATCGTTCATCGCAAAACTCAATATGATTTGATTCTTACGTTGTCCATTTACCTTGACACATAATCGATAAGTTAGCAGCCAGTCCCTTGCGCAATTCTAGAATTGTACCGATACAAATCCGGAATTGTTGTGTAGTGAGATCAATTCCTACTTTGCGCAGGACAATTCCGGAATTGTACCGATTCTTACTTTGCGCAGAACTAATACACCCACAGAAGTTGACTGAAGAAGATTCCAGGTTGGCTGCGTGCCTCAGGTGGCAGAATATATACACTACTACTACTAATAATAATGGCGGAATATTGACATTTTTGTAAATAAAGCGTGAATAAAATGCGTTTTAAATTTTATATGATAAATAGAATCTTGCATTCTTGCTCACGTATTATTTGATTTATTAAACTCGTTATGAAAAGGGGATAAAATGCTCGACACAGCCTCGCATGTTATACTTTTTCCTCAACTCGTTTGATAAATCCTATTAATTAAATTTTATTTTTCTGCTGTTCATGAAAGTATGAACGCAGTGGGACGCGTGCAAAGTAAATGAACCCCGAAGGGGTTCTGCAAACTTTGCTAGCGACTCATTGTCGTTCATACTTTCATGAAAAGCAGAAAAATTAAGATTATTTTTTTTTATTATTATTATATACATAGCAGTGAAATCAATGCATATCTGAAACAAATAAAAGTGATATTTTCATACTGTGAAAAAATAAATGATATTTTCACAGTGTGAAAAATAACATGACTATTATTTTCACAGTAGCAGCCCGGACTACTTTTCTCGCCAAATTCATATGTTATCTATAAAATAATTCTGTAAAATACCTTTAACAAGCGCTGTCACTATAAGTGAGCATTGCCCCCGTGGGAGCGAATTTGAGGAAAGGGCCGTAACTCCTTCGAAAATGATAGGACCAACGTGAAGTAAAAATTGTGTTAGGCATCCCTTTACCTCACAAGGAATGCATGTGCAAAGTTTCAGCTCAATCGTTGGAGAAATGTGGAAGTGGTTCGCATCACAAAAAAGTGCGGACTTACAAACGCACAAACCCACAAACGGACAGTGCAAAAACTTTATGCCCTACTACGGGGGCATAAAAATTTAACAAAATTGTCGAAGAAATGTGGAAGTAGTTCGCATCACAAGGTTTAAGAACGTTTTTTTTTTTTTCCAGAAAATAAAGGACCGTAACTCCTTCGCAGATGATAGGATCAACGTTAAAATTGTGAAAGGCACCCCTTTACCTCACAAAGAATGCATGTGCAAAGTTTCAGCTCAATCGGTGAAGAAATATGGAAGTAGTTCGCGTCACAAGGTTTTCGAACGCATTTTTCAGAAAATCAAGGGCCGTAACTTCGTCGCAGGTGATAGGATCAACTTGAAAATTTATGTTAGGCACCCCTTCACCTCACAAGGAATGCACGTGCAAAGTTGCAGCTCAATCGGTGTAGAAAAGTGGAGGTAGTTTGCGTCACAAGATTTTTTAAGCGCATTTTTTTTTAGAAAATCAAGGGCAATAACTCCAAAACGCTTCCACAAGGTTTAAGAACGAGTTTTCTGAAAATAAAGGACCGTAACTCCCTCGTAGATGATAGGATTCACCTGAAAATTGGTGTTAGGCATGTGCAAAGTTTAAGCTCAAACGGTGAAGAAATGTGGAAGTAGTTCGCGTCACAAGGTTTTCGAATGCGTTTTTCAGAAAATCAAGGGCCGTAACTCCGTCGCAGATGATAGGATCGACGTGAAAAGTATGTTAGGCACCCCTTCACCTCACAAGGAATGCATGTGCAAAGTTTCAGCTGAATCAGTGAAGAAATGTTGAAGTAGTTCGCATCACAAGGTTTTTAGCACATCTTTTAGAAAATAAAGGGCCGTAACTCCTATGAAAATGATAGGACCAATGTGAAAATTGTGTTAGGCATCCCTTCACCTCACAAGGAATGCATGTGCAAAGTTTCAGCTCAATCGTGGAAGAAATGTGGAAGTAGTTCGCATCACAAAAAAGTGCGGACTTACAAACCCACAAACGCACAAACCCACAAACAAACGGACAGTGCAAAAACTATATGCCCTCCTACGGGGGCATAAAAAGCATTCTTTGAACTGTAAAAATGCTGTATTAAAAATGGCGATCTGTTTATGGTTTGCAACTGACAGTTGTGAGGTCATAGCCAAGTCAAAATTGTGACGTAAGATCCGATTGATCAATGACAGTAAGTGTCCTAAAATATTATCAAATAAAAAGAAAATTTACTTTTTTTCGATAAATATCAAAAATATTTCATCTCGTGTGTTGAAAACATCAGATATTTCACTAGTGCTTCGCACTCATGAAAATTCTGATATTTTCAACACACTCGGTGAAATATTTTTGGTATTCATCTCAAAAAAGTAAATATCCTCTATATACTCACATTCTTTGTCCCTCATCACTGGGCGGAAAATGCTCAAAGGGCTATCTTTTAAAGCTGAAAAACATTTACACGCTGTTTTTTTTTCTTTTACAAAGAACGGAGCAGTGTTGACGTCACCAACGCCCGTAGAGAACCATTATTTAGACTGACGTCACTTGACGTCAATGAAAATCATGTGACTTGATGCGTTCATAGAGGCATGAATTACATTGTTTTCTATAGGTTTACATTATACTTTACACTGGAAATGAAAATATTAAAACATGAACATTCAAGTAAGATCCTATATTTAAGGGGAATGGGTACTCCTTCAGGGGAGACAACTCTTGCAAAAATATTTTTGTCTCCCATGTCAATAGGGGTCAACTCTTAAAGGTAGACCCTTTTTTAAGTGGAACAGGGCTTATAGAAAAGCGAACATGAAGTCCCGAATGTTATTTCCCTTTGAAAAATGGCGGAAAATCTGCCAGGTGTTCCCATTCCCCTAACATAAGCGAAAACGCAGATCATCCTGCGTATACGCACTGTCTGTTAAGTCTTGGTTGTGTGTTGAATGGATAGATACGTACACACAATATCCTCATGCTCCTAGTGAGAACTAGGATCAGACACTGCGGATGCACAAACTGGTCGGAGCTTTCGCTGGGCACACAGACAAAGTGTTGATGTTGCTTTGCCACGGATCAGATGTCTCCAAAATATATTGAAAACAAGTGTGGATCGCTCACCTGATCCATAGTGTAACAAATGGGCCCCGGGGAGGGAAAGTATTGGCCCCAGGGCTATAATTTGCATAATCTTGAGGGTGGTCTAAAAGGTAAAGCTTCATACCAAATATCAAAGACCTTGGCCTTCGGGTTTCAGACAAGAAGATTTTCAAATGTTTTCCCTACATAAGACTATGTAAACCAAGTGGGCCCCTGAATTGGCCCATTTTTGGACCCAGGGCTATAATTTAAACAATTTTGGTAGAGGTCCACCAGGTGAAGCTTCATACCAAATATCAAAGACTTTGGCCTTCAAGTTTCAGACAAGAACATTTTCAAGGGTTTTCCCTATATAAGTCTATGTAAAACCAGTGGGCACCGGGGTGGGCCCATTTTTGACCCTAGGGATATAATTTGAGAAATCTTGGCAGAGGTCTACTACACAAAGCTTCATACCAAATATCAAAGACCTGAGCTTTCTGGTTTCAGGCCAGAACATTTTTAAAGGTTTTCCCTATAAACTATTTTGGGCCCCACTGCATTAATTTGAACAATCTTGATAGAGGTCCACAAGATGAAGCTTCATACCAAATATCAAACAACTGAGCCTTCTGGTCTCAGACAAGAAGATTTTAAAGGTTTTCCCTATGTAAGTCTATGTAAAACCAAAAATGCCCCCAGGGCTATAATTTGAACAATCTTGATAGAGATCCACTAGATGAAGCTTCCCACCAAATATCAAATACCTGTACTTGGGGTTTCGGAGAAGATTTTTTAAAGATTCTACCTATATAACTCAAACTATAATCAAAAAGGGTCCGGGTCGGGGAGTTTTGGCGCAAGGGCTATAATTTGAACAATCTTGGCAGAGGTCCACTAGATGAAGCTACACACCAAATATCGGAGACCTGGGCCTTGCGGTTTCAGAGGAGAAGATTTTAAGTTTTCATTTTTGGCTCCCGTCACCTTGATGTGCAACGGACTGGAACCAGTTAAACAACTTTGAAAGGGGACCACGTAAGGATCATTCCTGTGAAGTTTGGTCAAAATCCGATCATAGGTTTAAGAGGAAATGTCGTTTGAAGAAATTTTTTACCCTCGCACGAACGACGGACGACGGACGGATGACAGGTGAGCTAAAAATGAAAATAAAAATAGAACAAATAATATATGAGCCAGCGCACGACAAAACCTACAATAAGACATGTGCGCCCAGCGTGGACTCGGATCAGCCTGCGCATCCGTGCAATCTGATCAGAGTCTTCGTTGCGCGCTTAAAGGATAGCTAAGGGTCCAATGCTCCTTCGTATAGCAAAAGAAGTCTCTGGTAAGACTGGCTGATCTGTTTCTTCACTGGGCGTACAAGTAAGTTGTAGGAAATAAAAATACATAAATACTAAACAACAAAGAACAATAAATAAAAGCAAAACAGATCAAAGCTCTGAGGGTGCTGTTGGGGCGATTATTTGGGCCCCGTCAAGCGATTTTGGTACTTATCACCTATGCGAGCAGCGAAGGTTCAGGCGAGCCTGCGCATCCGCGCAGTCTCGCCAGAACCTTCGCTGCTCGCTCATACAAGCAGCGAATCTAGAGGAACCTTCAGACAGAAAGCCATATCCCTGGCTCCTCTGAATGGCTGGGCATGCGCAGTTAAAATTTGTCATGACGGAATGCTCGAAGACACAAATTCGCTTGGCGAGGCTCATTTGTTATCGGCAAATTCTACATCCGGGTCCAGTTGTTCAAAGCATCGTTAGCTTAACATGCTTGTTAGTGGTCAAATTGTTAACTGTTCTAGCAAGTACAATATCTAAAATAGTGTTATTTTTGCCGAAAAAAATGTGTGCAGCTTTTGCCTTTGCAACAGCTGCTCATTTTTTTCTGCAAAAATATTTGTGTATTTGCCATATTTAATGTTCAAAGTTTATCGATATGTTAAATAACAACGTCATTAGTTTGGAACAACTGGCCCCAGGTTGGAAGTTACCAAATGGAATCTTCCTCCTTATATATAGCAGGTATTCATTTCAAAATTAAGGGGCGACAGGTTGTGTTTTCTTTAGATTTTTTGTGGAAAATGTCTGACCTTTCTGCAAACAGTGTAAGCCCTGATCAGACGCCGCGTTCTGCGGCGTCTGATCGAGACCTGCACTGTTTGCCAATTACACCCCCCCCCCCCCCCCCCTAGGGTCAGGCTAAAAAGAGTATATCCATGCATAAAATCTTATGGACACAGCTGTTTGAAGCTATTATTGGCATGAAGCAAAACCCACGTTGAAATCATGAAATTCACGTGCTGATTGAACATGAGTTTTGAACTTTGGATATTACAGAAAGGGACTTTTCTTGTTCAAGTTAAGTTGGAGCGACGTAACGTCGCCATGAACAAAGCATATGACGTGGACGTCAAAGCGTCATTACGGAACACACATTATCGTTAACGCTTTTAACACACCGATTACCACAGTACAACGTACGCGACTTGGTACAACGAACGCTACTGAAATTGTTGACGTCACAATAGTATTGATTTATTTTAGCCTAAATCCTAATCTTCTTGGGTGGTTATTTTGCATAGCTGCAGAAATATGGTTTTACCTTTTACATATTCAGACGCAGAGAATTCTGTTCATGACAAACGAAAATAAAAACACTTTTTCTTTCGTCCAGTGTGTTTTCACCAACCCCAGCATACTTCGGTCAATATTTTCTGACCGTAAAACATCTTTTATGAACATGATATTTATACCCGCTTTTTCGAAGAAAAATCGGGTATATTGTTTTCGTACCACAGTTGAGTCCGGCGTCAGTCCGTCTGTCCGTCTGTCCGTCACGTTTCTTGTAAATGGATCTCCTCTGCAACCACTGAAGTTACACTTTTGAAACTTTGCATGTGGATAGTACATGGAATGAAGATGGCAGTGGGCAACTTTTTTGTGACCTTGACCTCAACATGACCCCAAGGTCAAAGGTCAAACATTATTATTTGCCATATCTCCTAAACTATTGGAGTTACACTGCTGAAACTTTGCTTATTGGATGGTCCTTGGAATATAGAATATGTCAGGTTACTTTTGGTGTGACCTTGACCCCAAGGTCAAAGGTCAAAAAGTATGATTTTGCCATATCTGCTAAACTATTAGAGTTACACTTCTGAAACTTTGGTTATTGGATGGCCCTTGGAATATAGAATAAATTTGGATACTTTTGGTGTGACCTTGACCTCAACATGACCCCAAGGTCAAAGGTCAAAAATTCTGATTTGCCATATCTCCTAAACTATTGGGGTTACACTTCTGAAACTTTGCTTATTGGATGTTCCTTAGAATATAGAATATGTTGGGCTACTTTTGGTGTGACCTCGACCCCAAGGTCAAAGGTCAAAAAGTATGACTTTGCCATATCTTCTAAACTATTGGAGTTACACTTCTGAAACTTGGTTATTGGATGGCTGTTGGAATATAGAATAAATTGGGATACTTTAGGTGGACCGCAACATAACCCCAAGGTCAAAGGTCAAAAAGTATGGCTTTGTCATATCTTCTAAACTATAAGAGTTACACTTCTGAAACTTTGCTTATGAGTTAGAATGTTCTTTGCAACTTTTTTTAACTTACATGTAGTTTTGGCTAGCTAATACATAGTCATTAGTGTTATTTATAGACAAAGCGGGTATTTGCGATGGTTTACCATCGACTGCTGATCTAGTTTATTTATATGTTATTGCGATTCCAGAGCTTCCAATGATGTATTTGCTTGAGCCACAGTTGGTGTCAATGTCCACTGAATCCGAGGATGGTTCAAAACTTGATGTTTTATTATGTTACAACTTACCACGGGTTATGATACACCATGGCGCGGTTAATCAATACAATTTGGGTACAACAAACACGGATTATAATTTCGTGAAATGAGACAAAACACTTCAATCCGCCTGCGAAGTCATTAAACCTGATGCTATTCTTTAATTCCAAACGATCCATTTGACTGTTACATACTCTTTAATTCCTTTCTGATCCATAGTATTATGATTTCTGAAACTATGCGGGTCCTTGTTTCTAAATAAACAGTGCACTCGAATTACTAAGTGCTAACTTGTTTTCAGGATCAGAATTGTTACTAGTGACACGCCAGATGACATTCATTCACAAGGACCTGTGATGTGGAAAAGTCAGTTCCTAGCTCTCACCAAATAGGTAAATTTAGCTACACCACCCTCTGCACCGCCAGCTGAGGAAATTATCGAATTCTGAATGGTATTCCAATCTTTTATGGTTCGAGGAATAAGGATCCTTTGCAATTGTCAGTTTTTGCTATAGGGTTCTGGAAAGCCAATGAAGTGTGATTTCTACACTGCATGGTTTGGGGAATAAGGCCATCTGTTGCAATGCTAGCCATACACTTTAGACCTTTGTACAATAGTATAAATTTACTCTCCTCCTGTTCTTGAATGATTTTTTTATTTAACCGGCAAACAGTGTAGACACAGATCAGAAGCCGTACATGGCGGCGTCTGATCTGGTCCTACACTGTTTGCGTAAAGCATATGCATTTTGATAAAATGTACCGCAAGCAAACCCAACCCGACACCCTGTAATTGGAAATGGACCATTCCAAACTTATGAGGGGGAAGATTTCAGTGCCATATATGGGTTAATGAACCCACATGTTTTAGGATCGTTCTCCTTTCAGTGTAAGATGTCTCAATTTTATTGGTTCTTCTCCTGGTTATCTGTACAGAAATGCACTTAAAGTGTTGAAATCTCATACACCATTTTATTGTCCAACATTCTAATCTATCTAGTACATTGTATATCATTCTGAAGTTTCAATGGGTCGTCTGCATTTCTAATTCCACGGACGTAAACACGGTAATCTGAGCTTATTTCTGAGCCATTGTCGAAGCCATTGTCAGTGGAAATGGCATTAATGTACACGAAGAACAACAGCGGACCAAGAACGGTATCTTGTGGGACACCAGGCAAAACTGGAGCCCACTCCGAAGTTTCACTATTATTTACAGATAAACACAACAATGAAAGGAATCTATCTACATGTATTTGCTAAGATCATACCGAGAGGGGGTCTCTGTTTAAAGCCTCACAGGAATGTCGGGAGAAGCCCGATATCGAACCCAAGACCCCTGGTTTATGAGGAGAGTAAAAGAGAATAACAATAGAAAAAATGCATTGCACACCCATTTCAGATTCTTTTT
Source organism: Lucinisca nassula (assembly GCA_963580285.1). NCBI lineage: Eukaryota > Metazoa > Mollusca > Bivalvia > Lucinida > Lucinidae > Lucinisca > Lucinisca nassula. Next base: position 63,847,924 of record OY757013.1, on the reverse strand, counting down.
CTTGCATTACTTTGATCTTAAATTGTAGATTGTTTATGCCCCCGACATTCGAAGGATGGTGGAAGGGTATATAGCGTTGCCCTGTCCGTCCGTTCGTTCGTCCGTCAGTTCGTTCGTTCGTCCGTCCGAAACTTAAACGCAGTCAATAACTTTCTTGTTTCTGGATGGGTTTTGAAATTACTTTGCAGAAATGTTGGCCATCATGAGACAAGGTCATAATTAGAGGTCAAAGGTAAAAAAAGGGCCGAAACTTAAACGCAGTCAATAACTTTCTTATTTCTGGATGGATTTTAAAATTAATTAGCAGAAATGTTGGCCATCATGAGACAATCTGCCTCACACAAAACCATGGTCATTACCTCCAATGTCAATGTCATAATTAGAGGTCAAATGTGAAAAAAGGGTCCAAAACTTAAAAACAGTCAATAACTTTCTATGGATTAATACGAACATAGACATATTTTCAGGCGGGGGCATCCGTGTCCTATGGACGCATTTCTAGTTTTATAAAGCAGTCACTTGCATTGCTGACTGTGCTCCCTGCCCCCTCCGCCCCCCCCCCCCCGCCTTTCGGGGCTTGGGGAAATATATTGGGGTGCATGATGCTTCCACGCAGAGCTAAAACCGACTACATATGAGTACTGTTAAACCGCTCAGTGGATCTAAGCATGCCAAGGCAAAGTGGTGCGAGTTGGACCGTTCCTACATAAAAACCATTATGTTTGCTTGGGTGGCAGGGTTTGAGATATTATTTGATCTCAATGTCGGGTAAAAGTCACACGAAATTGGAAGCAGCGTCTCCAAAATGACCTAAATAGTGCTGATGGGGAAGTAAAACAACCGACTGCTGACGTCCGTAATAGTGTGATGACATTATTGTGGCGTTTAGTAGCGTCACGTTACGTGCAGTATCTTAACGGCAGCGTACATGACGTCTTATACAACAAGTGCACATCAAACACCTCAGAGTCAAACACGTGAGACCTCGATTTTCATACCAGCCCTGGGTAGGATACCGTGGGTAGGATAATAGTTTCTATCCCAGGTAAAATCCAGGATTTCCTCGTCTCGTGTGCAAGAACTAGTAACAAGGGGTTAAAGTATCTAGGAAAGACCCAAATCAAGGTCTTTGCAAGTTCCTGTATTGATATTATTGTAATGAATACGTGTAAGTGTTTTGTTACTCGCAAGATTTTAATCGGTTTCATCGATCAGATTAATTTTAAAATCATTCTCTTCAGTCACTTCTGTACTAACAAATTATTTTGCAGATTCTTGGGATTGTACTGTGAGTGTTGTCTCATTGAAGTTGGTTTTGCTAAGTAGAGCTCATTGTTGGCGGTAACAACATGCGCATTTGAATGGTCGCTCTGTAGATAATCTATTGTTTACATGCTTATGCACAGGTTATTCTGGGGCCCCGCCCACCGTGGATTGGGGAAATAAATGGGTTGCATAGTGCTTCCACGAAGAGCTGAAACCGATCGCACAGGACTACTAAGTCTACAAGGCAAAGTGATGCGAGTCCGACCGTTCCTTCATATACATGTGAACCCTATTATTTTCCTTTGGCGGTAGCGTTTGAGATGTCAATTATTCTCATTGACGGTAAAAGGTCTCGCAAAATCGTAAACGTTTCCAAAATAACCTAAATAGTGTTGAAAGGGGTCGTTAAACCTCAATTTCATACAAAAATAGGTCACTTTGTATGTCACATGCAATTTTTATAGGTTAAAGTGGTTGGTTATTGTGCATCTGTTGTAAAAAGTTGTCTACATGTCATAAACACATCTCACAACCCAAAACACTTTCTGTTTTGGAATGGCCAAGCGCATAATGAACAGTGTGCAAATTGTTCAACTAAAAGGGCAAATATGAACCAGTCCTCTTTGCTATTTCTTGAAACATGACGCTTGTAATAGGTAAAAACGACCTGATTGTGGTTTTTCCCATCCGTGTTTGTTGTACTATTTGTTCAGGGTATAGTGTATTCAGACTCAACATATGATCCGTGGTAAGGTGTATCCGTGTTTCAAGGTAGTGAGCCAAGAAAAATCGGCACGGTTCTTATTCTAAATGTTTTTATGGGTTATTAAAAATAGTATATTTACTTCGATACCTAGAGACATGAAAAACCCTAGAATGCTCGCGTATATGTCATTTATTTTTAATCGACAAACCCTTAAAACTTGAAATTTTGTTTTTATACCTATTGTGGCCTAATTTGTAGCTTTGATTTCCCTTCTTCTCTGACCGTATCATATACGTTGTCATCCAAAACCAACAGAAAACACAATTCGTGATATTCCCGACAAAGTAAACGATACATTGTACTCACACTTTTCTCCTGTCATAAAAAACCAGTAGCGTTCGTTGTACCCAGTCGCGTTACGTTGTACCGCGGTAACCGGTGTGTTTAACTAGCCACCATGTTAGTTTTACGGTCGCATCTGAAGAGGTGATAAGGAGGAGTGGGGCGCTTTCGTCACAATTTGTCGTTTGTTTGTATTGGAGTTTAACGACCCAGTCAACACTATTTTAGGTCATTTTTGAGCCGGTCAGTTTACCAATCCACACTTTTCCTGGGCAGGCTTATGCTTAAACGGTTAACCGGCACAGTGCACATTCTTTCGCCAGAAACTGACAACTGCCCTTCTTGAATCAGCGGAAGGGACAGAATGACCGTAGAAAAGATTTCATGATCAATCTCCACGAAAGAATGTTGCCGACCCCGGCAGGAATCGAACCCGCGTCCCCCTGATCACCAGTCAGACGCGCATTCAACTGAGCTACCGAGGCCGCCACACAATTTGTCGTAGGAGATCATGCATGGTTATTTCATTGTACTAACATTTGCCTGGTCCATCGGAAAATATTCAAACATCTTCAGGGGCTTTCACTTATGAGGCCTAATTTGTCGAAACTTGCTATTCTGGCCTCTTGATGTTTTTAGCTCACCTGAGCACGAAGTGCTCAATGTGAGCTATTGTGATCGCTTTATGTCCGGCGTCCGTCCGTCAACAATTTCTCCAAATGACATCTCCTCTGAAACCACAGTGCCAGTTTTAATATAATTTCACAGGAATACTCCTTGGATTGCTAAAATGGTTCTGCCCCACTGAAAAAATGGCCGCCAGAGCTAAAAATAGAAAAACATTTAAACGATATCTCCTCCTGGGCTAATGGTCCGATTTTAAAATAATTTTACAGCAATGTTCCTTGGATAACCCTCTACCAAAATTGCTAAAATAGTTCCGCTCCGCTGAACGAAATGGCCACCAGAGCTATAAATAGAAAAACCTTTAAATGACATCTCCTCCTAGGCCAATGGTTCGATTTCAAAATAATTTCAAAAGAAATGTTCCTTTGGTGACCGTCTACCAGAATTGCTTAAATGGTTTCACTCCGCTGAACAAAATGGCCACCAGAGCTAAAAATAGAAAAACCATAAAAAAAACCTTTAAACGACATCTCCTCCGAGGCTAAAAGTCCGATTTCAAAATTATTTCACAGGAATATTTTAAGGAGACCCTCTACCAAAATTGCTAAAATGGTTCCGCTCCGCTGAACAAAATGGCCGCCAGAGCTGAATATAGTAAAATTACCTTTAAACGACATCTCCTCCTTGGCTAACGGTCTGATTTCAAAATAATTTAACAGGAATGTTCCCTGAATGACCCTCTACCAGAATTGCTAAAATGGTTCTACTCTGCTGAACGAAATGGCCACCAGAACTTAAAATAGAAAAACCTTAGAAAACAACATCTTCTCTCCTAGGTTAATGGTCCGATTTCAAAATAATTTCACAGGAATGTTCCTTGGGTGACCCTCTACCAGAATTGCTAAAATGGTTCTGCTCTATTGAACAAATGACCACCTGAGCTAAAAATAGAAAAACCTTTAAATGACATCTACTCCTAGGCTAATGGTTTGATTTCAAAATAATTCCATAGAAATGATCCTTTGGTGACCCTCTACAAAAAAATTGTTAAAACAGTTCCACTTCACTGAACAAAATGGCCAATAGAGTTAGAAATAGAAGAAAAAAAAATAAAGGACATCTAGGTTAATAATGCAGTTTCAAAATTATTTAACAGAAATGTTCCTTTGTTGACCCTCTACCAATATTGCTAAAATGGTTTTACTTCACTGAGGAAAATGGCTGCCAGAGATAAAAATAGAAAAAAAAAAACACCTTTGAATGACATACCCCCCTAGGTCAATGGCGCAATTTCAAACCCAACTCACAAAAATGTTTCTCTTTTATTTTTGTCCCGAAATTGATTAAACGGTATGGCTCAGCTTAGGTCTGATCCATTGAAACTTCCCATCTCAAAGTAGGTATTATTGTACTAATGATTGAGGGGTGGTTGAATGAGGCAAAAGTGATGTGTATTTTGCGTCACTGGGGCGTCCAGCTGATATAGGCTTACAGTAGGGCAAGGCCTGCTGTCCTTGTCCTTGCAGCAGGTAAGGGTAGAGGAGGAGTGTTGTTATTTCTTCTGTTTCAGCACATCCATTCATCTTTGTCTTTCTCCACTATCCCTCACGTTCATCTCCTTTACTATTTCTTTTCTCCCTTTCTCTGGGAGACGACACAAAATGACCCACATTAGGGTTGACGTGTCATTAAACTCAAAACAATCAATAAATCATGTACATATGATTGCTTAAATTGCTGAAATGTTTTGCTTTGCTGAACAAAATGTGTGTATGACTGCAGAGGTAAAGATAGAACATTAAAGAACATCTTCTCCAATGGCTCAGTTTCAAAATAACTTTGACAGAAATGTTCCTTGAGTGACCCCTCTACTAAAAGTGCTTAAGTGGTTCTGCTCCTCTGTACAAAATGGCTGTCAGAGCTAAATATAGAAAAACCCACTAAACAACAATATTAGTACATCATAACTCAGGTGGGCGAATTAGGTCCATCAGGGGCCTCTTTTTTATTTCTTGGTGAATTTCCTTAACCATTACAGAAGGCATTTACTACACCTAATACAAAGTGACGTTTTGGTCACCGAAATTGTTTTCAATGTTGTTCTTGTTTCTTTTTGTTATTTTCGTTTTTCGAGAAAAAAAATATTCATATTTCTTCGTAATTACCTGCAAGAATTTCAGCTGAATAAATTTGATATGGATATGAAATCTTAATGTTTACACGTGATCTAGTACAGAGCGCTAACTCTTAACCAAAGTGTCAATCACGACAATTGTCGTCTGCCTTTTGCAAACGGTGTGGACCCAGACCAGACTGCTGTAGGAGCAGTCTGATCTGTGCCCACACGCTTTGCCTGTATGCAAATATATTTTTAAAAAGTTTGCAAAAACATCAGCAGACGACATAAGCTGACAACATTTTCAGATGTAGTTTTTGTCGGCGTCTTGGGTTAATCATTAGGTCTCTGAAAACCAAAAAAAAACTTATTTCCTTTTTATTGATATAAACTGCCCCTTTAATGACACAAAGAATTACATAACCGACCCACACCGCGTAACTTAAACCCATTTTATACCGAATGGAATCCTCTACCTTATATGTAGCAAAAATACATTTCAAAATTTAGGGACGTCCGGTTGTGGCTTCTTCAAAACATTACATGTATTTGGAAAATGGCTGAACCTTTCGCAAACAGTGTATGCCCCGATCCGTCGCCGCGTTTTGGGTCATCTGATCCGGCCTGTGCCATGGTCGACGTCTTGAAATTCTTCAAGCGATATCTCCCGAACGAAAAGTCGGATTGTGCCGAAACTTGATGGGTGACATCGGGGTGACATGGACGTTCAGAGTCTCTAAAAGCTTTCCATTCCGATATTCAAGATGGGCGCCATGGTGGCCGTCTTGAAATTCTTAAAACGTCATCTCCTCCTGAACCAATGTAGGATCGAGCAGATACTTAATAGGCGGCATCGGGGGACACGGGGATTCAGATTTGTTAAGATCTTTCCGTTCCGATTTCCTAGATGGCTGCCATGGCAAAGGTGCTATCGAGCTGAAACTGTGATTGGATGCATCGGAGCGACATGAAGATTCAGATTCGCTGAAATTGTTCCTTTCTGATATCCAAGACAGTCGCCATGGCAGCTATTTTGAAATTCTTCAAATGACATGTCTCGAACCAATGTTCGGATTAAGCTGGCACTTAGGCGACATGGAAATTCTGATTTGCAAAAACCGTTCAATGCCTACATGTATTTGCAAGTTGACCGCAGTGGCGTTGATCTTAAAGTTTTTCGAACAGCTCCTCCCGAACCAAAGGTCAGACTGCGCTGAAACTTGATGGGGGGGGGGGGCATCGGCGTGACATTTAGATTCAGATTTGAGGCCCACGCCCATCGGGGCTTGAAGAAATAGATGATGCAGATGCTTCCACCCAGAGCTGAAACTGACCCCACAAGACTACATGTACTGGTATACTTCTAAGAAGGACTAAGGCAAAGTGGTGCGAGTCGGACAGTCCAATACATAATTATAAACCCTACTGGTTTGGATTAGACATATTTTATTTGTTTGTTTGTTTGTTTTGGAGTTTAAAGGCCCAGTCAACACTATTTGAGGTCATTCTTGAGCCGGTCAGTTTACCTATCCACACTTTTCCTGGGCAGGCTTATACGTAAGCGGTTCACCAATAAAGTGCACATTCTTCCATCAGAAACTGACAACTGCCCTTCATGAATCAGCGGAAGGGAGAGAATGACCGTAGAAAAGATTTCATGATCAATCTCCACGATAGAATGTCGCCGACCCCGGCGGGAATCGAACCCGCGTCCTCCTGATCACCAGTCAGACGCGCATCGGACTGAGGCACCGAGGCCGGCACATATTTTATTACTAAAGCAGTAACATTATTACTACATGTCGCAAGTGAAGATACAATTTGGGATTAGAACGAAAGCACAAGTACTTAAAAAGTTCTTCTTTCAGGCTACTGGTTTCATTGGGCGGCAGGGCTTGAGATGTCATTTCTTCTCAAGTCTGTTAAAAGTCCCACACAATTGAAAGCAACGTCTCCAAATGGCCTAAATAGTGTTGACGGGGACGTTAAGTCTCAATTCAAACAAACAAAAGCTTCAGATTTGCTCAAATCGTTCAAGTCCGCTATCAAAGATGATTTTCATGCCGAAACCAAAGGTCTAACCGAGCTAAACCTTAATTGGATGCATCAGGGCGAGGTGGATGTTTAGATCTGACAAAAATGTTTCGTTCTTAAATCCAAGATGGCGACCATGTTGAAATTCTTCGAACTACATATCCGCCCGAACCAAGGGTTGGGTCGAGCTAAAACTTGATAGGAGGCACTGGGTCGACATGGAGATCAAATTTTGCAAAAACCGCTCCATCCCTCTTATCAAGATGGCGCAAATGGCGGCCATCAAGCGACATCTCGTCATATCGAGCTGAAACTTGATGGGGCGTATCGGGGTGACATAAAAATCAGATTTGCTTAAATCGTTCCGTTTCGATATCCAAAATAGCCACCATGGCGGCCATCTTGAAATTCTTTTCAGGACGTCTCAGATTCTCCTCTTGAACTGAAAGTCAGATTGAAATGAAACTTGACGGGATTAAGATGACATGGAATCAGTTTTTTCCGTTCCAAGATCCAAGATGGACATCATGACGGCTATATCTTGAAATTCCTCAAACAACTTGACATCTTCTAAAACAAAAGTTAGATTGAGCTGGTACTTGAGGGGAGGCATTTGGGCGACGTGGTGATTCAGATTTGCTAAACCCATTCTGATGGACACCATGGCGGCCAATTTGAATTTTTTTAAAGTACATCTACCGAAAGTTAGATTGAGCTGAAACTTGATAAGAGCCATTGAGACGCCAAGTTCTGCAACGGCAGATTAGTGATTTTCTCTGGGTACTTCGGTTTTCGCCCACCTCTGAATAACGATCGGCTCGAAATAAGTGCAATAATCTTGAAGTGTCATGAAATAGAACCCAAAAAGGTGGGGGTGGGGGGAGGACGACATGGTGATTCAGAATTACTAAAATCATTCCATTCTGGCCCCGCGGTTAAACAACTTTTTTCATGGTCAGCTCAACAAAGCATGAAACTTGTGGTGCTCATAAAAATTAAAAGACTAAGAAGTTGAGCAATTTTTCTTTCTCAGATAGCAGAGAATGTGCTTTGTCCTGCTCACAAATCTTAAAATGCCAACAATTGTTGGCATTTTAAGATTTGTGAGCAGGACAAATTTCATACTCAAGTGAGTTCAGCATGAAAAATGTTTTATAACCTCGGGCCTGATATCCAAGATGGCTGTTGTCGCGGCCACTATGTTTGTTTTTGTTTGATTTATGGTTTAACGGCCCCATCAACACTGTAAAGGTCATTTTGGAGACGTTGCTTCCAATTTTGTGGGACTTTTACCCGGCATTGAGATGAAATGACATCTCAAGCCCTGCCGCCCAATGAAACCAATAGTGTTTATAAGCATGGACGGGCCGACTCGCACCGCTTTGCCTGGGCAGGCTTAGATCCTTCAAGCAGTTTACCAGTACTCGTGTGCGGGTCGGTTTCAGCTGGGCGTGGAAGCATCATGCAGCCCACATATTTCTTCAAGCCCCGATGGGCGGGGCGGCCACTATGATCTTGAAATTCTTCAAACAACATCTCCTTCCAAACAGAAGGTCTGATTGAGCTGAAACTTGGCTGACAAGGAAATTGGAAATTCAGAAATGCTAAAATCATTCTGTTCCGTTGTCAAAGATGGGTGCAATGGTGGCCATTTTGAAAATCTTCCGAAACCATATTACGTCGAATTTAGACACAACTTGATGGGAGGAATTGGGACTACATGGAGATTCAGACTTGATAGCACCGTTTTTTTCCGATAACATAGATGACCTCCTCCGTGGCCATCTTGAAAATCTTTGAACCGCATCTGCTCCAAAATGGTGAGTTGCCTGTGTGAAGGATTTGGGTGACATGGAGGTTAAGAATTGCTAATACTGTTGCATTCCGCATCACGAAAACACGCTTATATAATTTTGACCCCTTGAACCCCACTTTTATATAGTGAATAAAAATCAAAAAGGAGTTCCTTTAAGAGCAATGAAAACATTCATAAGAAAGAAGATGGGTCAGACTACGTAGTTTCGGCTAATAAAGCCTCATCAGTGACCCTGAAATGATCCGACAACGAAAGCCAGAGGAAACATACTGCAATTTTGCGAATTTCGAATAGGCAGTCGATTCAAAGACTGATATAAATCAAAATGGGGTCCAAATAATTAAAAACCTGTCTAGAATATGAGTCTAAACCAATAATTTATTTCTGATTTCTCAGAATATTCACGCTGATCTCAAAGGATCAAAAGTAAAATATAACCTGCACTATGGTTGATGTACGGGGAGACGTTTTACGGCCGCCACACGGCACAACACCAGCTGCAGTGAAGGCAAATAAAAATCAAAAAGGAGTTCCTTTAAGAGCAATGAAAACGTTCATAAGAAAGAAGATGGGTCATACTACGTAGTTTCGGCTAATAAAGCCTCATCAGTGACCCTGTAATGATCCGACAACGAAAGCCAGAGGAAACATACTGCAATTTTGCGAATTTCGAATAGGCAGTCGATTCAAAGACTGATATAAATCACAATGGGGTCCAAATAATTAAAAACCTGTCCAGAATATGAGTCTAAACCAATAATTTATTTCTGATTTCTCAGAATATTCACGCTGATCTCAAAGGATCAAAAGTAAAATATAACCTGCACTATGGTTGATGTACGGGGAGACGTTTTACGGCCGCCACACGGCACAACACCAGCTGCAGTGAAGGCAAATAAAAATCAAAAAGGAGTTCCTTTAAGAGCAATGAAAACATTCATAAGAAAGAAGATGGGTCATACTACGTAGTCTCAGCTAATAAAGCCTCATCAGTGACCCTGTAATGATCCGACAACGAAAGCCAGAGGAAACATACTGCAATTTTGCGAATTTCGAATAGGCAGTCGATTCAAAGACTGATATAAATCAAAATGGAGTCCAAATAATTAAAAACCTGTCCAGAATATGAGTCTAAACCAATAATTTATTTCTGATTTCTCAGAATATTCACGCTGATCTCAAAGGATCAAAAGTAAAATATAACCTGCACTATGGTTGATGTACGGGGAGACGTTTTACGGCCGCCACACGGCACAACACCAGCTGCAGTGAAGGCAAATAAAAATCAAAAAGGAGTTCCTTTAAGAGCAATGAAAACATTCATAAGAAAGAAGATGGGTCATACTACGTAGTTTCGGCTAATAAAGCCTCATCAGTGACTCTGTAATGATCCGACAACGAAAGCCAGAGGAAACATACTGCAATTTTGCGAATTTCGAATAGGCAGTCGATTCAAAGACTGATATAAATCAAAATGGGGTCCAAATAATTAAAAACCTGTCTAGAATATGAGTCTAAACCAATAATTTATTTCTGATTTCTCAGAATATTCACGCTGATCTCAAAGGATCAAAAGTAAAATATAACCTGCACTATGGTTGATGTACGGGGAGACGTTTTACGGCCGCCACACGGCACAACACCAGCTGCAGCGAAGGCAAATAAAAATCAAAAAGGAGTTCCTTTAAGTGCAATGAAAACATTCATAAGAAAGAAGATGGGTCATACTACGTAGTTTCGGCTAATAAAGCCTCATCTTGGGTTTACAGGGGTATATTTTGAGTAGAAATAAGAAAAAAAAATCACAATTTTTATCTTACGAGTATATGTTTCTTTTTACGGTGGTAAAATTTACAGTGTATTTGTGTAGGCGGGTTTTCGTAATGGATATCCAAGATGGCGGTCATTACCATGTTAGGGAAACATTACGATAACAAACCCCTGCGATACAGTGCATTTTGCACATCACCAAAATGGCACGTTTCTGATGAAAATCTGTGATGATTTTCTTTTTTATACTGAAATAATGGAAATCAAAATACAATATACCTCATCATAAACAAGCAAATTGTTACGAGCCAGGCGTAGCAGAAAGATAAAGCAAACAAGCCTTGTGGAAAAATTTAACAAAATTTATTTGCAAACAATCTTTAACCTGTAGAAGTAAGAACAAATGTACTTAGCTCTGTTATGAAATATCCTTGAATGAATCTATTTTCCTTGATCCCACAGAATTCACAGTCCGAAATGAAATATAATATCCTTTGACAATCCAACACAGAATTTAGAAAAACCCAAACTTCAAACTCAAAAGTCTGACTCAAAGAGAAAAATCAAGCTCTTTTATAGACCCTAAGAATTCTCTAGATCATTCCAGAGGGCTGTGGAATAAGATTAGGCAATTTTCTAAAAATAATGCAACCCAGAACTTTCTGAAAGATTCAAAAGAACTTTCCCTGGTAAACAAGTTGTTTACAAAAATGAAATCAATCTGTGACTCATTTCTTTCTAGAAAGTTCTTTAAGAAGAATAAACATGATATTATTAGGTCACCCAGTGGGGTGAAAGTGGGAATCAGAAAAACAATTTTTTATGCAGAACAAAATGACCTAATTAACCCATTGTATGCTAGTGGACGTTTGTTTTTTTTTGCTATATGTTGGACACTTCCTTGTGTCATAAAAAGGGCGTCAGGCCTATTTTATTTTATTTTTTTTTTTTCGTTTTTATTCTATTTTTGACAGAAAATTCTGTTAGCAAATAGTGCAGACCCTGATCAGACGACGCGTTCTGCGGCGTCTAATCAGGGTCTGAACTGTTTGCCAAGGTACCCCTTTAGGGGTTTCCCGCATACAATGGTTTAATAAAAATGGGTTAATAAAAATATTTATCTGAAAGTTATGCTGCATACGTTTCTAGTCGTTAGCTTGTGTGCCCCTCTTCCAAAACTGCTAAAGAGATAAGATATCTTATATGTTATTTAAGTCATCTTAATTGTCATTTTAAGATATCTCAGTTATGTGAGATGTCTATTATAATATATCAGATATCTTATATAAGATATCTGATATACTTAATAAGATTTTTAATTTAAAATGGCGTGCCATAGATATGTCATGCGGTTTTGTTTTGTTTGATTTGAGGTTTAAGACCCCCGTCAACATTATTTAGATCATTTTGGAGACGTTGCGTCCGATTTTGTGGGACTTTTACCAGACATTAAGATGAAATGACATCTCAGTCCCTGTCGCATAATGAAACCAAAAGGGTTATATGCATGGACGGGCCCACTTGCAGTACTTTGTCATTTCATCTCAATGTCGGGTAAAAGTCCCACAAAATTGGAAGCAACGTCTCCAAAATGACCTATACAGTGTTGACAGGGACGTTAAACCAAACAAACAAAATCAAAATGATATGTGACAGACGTTCAAACTGATATGTGACAGCGCAAGTCAAGACCTACTATGTACATGACGACATGCGCAATATGCGTATCTGCGCAGTTCGCTGGCAATTCCTTTCATTAGCCAGCTTACCAGCCTACCGGTGCACAGTTGACAGGTCACACGCATACTTTTACAGTTTATGCTGTGCGCTGGCTCAAATTGAATTATTAAACTTTCTTATACAGTGAACCTTAAATAATTTTTCTTGGACCAAGAGAAGAAGGTCCAATTACTGAGGTTTACTTTCAGTTCCAAGTCAAAAGGCATAATTGGGATCACCTGAGGATATCTTTACAATCTTCTATATAATAAAGGTATGGTGTGTGTTCTCATTAGCATCGCCTCATTGAGGCGATTCTAATGAGAACACACACTATACATTAGAGAAATCCATAATATTATGCTACATGTATGGCTATCTAGAGCTTTGTAAAATATTCTCAAGAAACTTTTAAACAAAATCTAATCAGGTAAATGAACTACAGTCGAACTTCGATGGCTCGAACACCTTTGGGACCATGAAAATCTGTTCGAGACAGGAGTAGTTCGAGCCACTGAGGGCCAATGCCAGGATGCATAACGACATACTTTAGGACATTTTTTCCGTGTTCTATAATGAAAAATGTATGCTGTGTGTACTCATTAGAATCGCCTCATCGAGGCGATTCTAATGAGTACACACAGCATACATTTGCAAGCTAAAAAACTTAAATATCCTAATTTTTACTCTCCCTGTTTCTTACGTACAGAAATGCCCTAGGGACTCAAGAACGGGTTCGACGCAGCCATGGTAAACGAGCCATCGCTGTTCGAGCCATCGAAGTTCTACTGTATCCGTATTCGAGTTATCGAAGTTTCACTGTAGTTTATGTCGTGCGCTGGCTCAAATAAAATTGAAATAGTATATCATAACTGATGCAATGAAGACAAGTTTAAAAACCGTTAAAATCGTCCGCCCCAGTGGCGCAATCGGTTAGCGCGCCGTACTTATAGACAGTACTATGACATGCGGAGGCTGTGAGTTCGAGCCTCACCTGGGGCACTATATTTTGTTAAATTGGCAGGGAATGAGTAAATATGTGTGTTGGGTGGGTGGTTGATGGTGGAGGGGGGGGGGGAGGGGGGGGGGGGTCTGCGGATCTTCACTTCTTTTTGAATGCGAACATAGCTGTATATAGATTTGAATGCCAACATGGCTGGATCTAGTGTGGAATCTTATCTTTATTTACAATGTAAATTAAGTTTACTGCGGATATTCCTTAGTTCTTTTTGAATGCGAACATGGGAGGATATGCCGGTCTCGGTAGCTCAGTCGGATGCGTGTCTGACTGTTGACCAAGAGGACGCGGGTTCGATACCTGCCGGGGTCGGCAATATTCTTTTGTGGAGAATGATCATGAAATATTTTCTACGGTCATTCTCTCCCTTCCGCTGATTCAAGAAGGGCAGTTGTCAGTTTGTGGCGAAAGAATGTGCACTGTACGGGTTAACTGCTTACGAATAAGCCTGTCAAGGAAAAGTGTGGAAAGGTAAACTGACCGGCTCAAAAATGACCTAAAATAGTGTTGACTGAGCCGTTAAACTCGAATACAAACAAACAAGAATTGAATGCAAACATGGCTGGATTTAGTGTGGGATCTTATCTTTATTTACTTTGTAAATAAAGTTTAAATTTTAAAAAATAAATTCGAACTTCGGAGATAGATATCTTTTTTTTACTTGAACACATCACGTGCACAAGTCCGTGAAATGAACACCCCCTAAACCACACTTTATATGGAGAAAATTGGGGTTTACGGGGGTATACAATAATTTTCTTATCTCTGTTCCAATACATAGGTTGTGGGTACTCATTAGAACCGCCTCATTGAAGCGGTTCTAACGAGCACCCACAACCTATATCTGAAGTATAATTAAGAAAAATATGACAGATTTTCATCAGAAAAGTAGCCATTTTGGAGATGTGAGAAAATGCACCATATCGCACGGGTGTGTTATCGAAATGATCTTAGACACAAGAAATCACATAAATTTGAAGAAGGCAACATACCCTTGCAAGGCAGTATTTGCATTAACGACGTAGGGGTCTCCGGCATTTTAAAATGTTTTAATTGCTTGCCTCAGCTAAATGTTTTCAACTTTTAATTCTTTATAACATTTCAAAAGTTATATAATGTAACTGTATAGTCACGAAAGCTGTTTAAACGCAAGACTAGTATGAATGGCGTCAAAAACGTCCATATCACGTTATCCATTTCTGTATGCAATGGTTAGTGTATAACTGCAATTTATCATATGCCGTCGCGTCTGAGAGTGTAATAACGCCATGTAATAGTTTCGATAATCCACTAGTGGATTGAATATGCAATTTTCAAATAGCCAGATACGTCCCGTAACGTTACATGTACGACGTCCTTAACGACGTCGCGTTTACTAATGGCGGAATATTGATATTTTTGTAAAGAATCGAGGATGAAATGCGTTTTAAATGTCATATGATAAATAGAATCTTGCATTCGTGCTCATGTATTAATGAATTTATTAAACTCGATGAGGAAAAGAGATAAAATGCTCGGCAAAGCCTCGCATTTTATCCCTTTTCCTCAACTCGTTTAATACATTCAATAATACATGAACACTCATGTAAGATCCTCTATAAAGAGAATGTATTTTGAGCCTACAAACATGCTGATTAAATACGCATATTGTCTCAGAAAACTAAAACCGCGGGACGTCTATGTTGCGACATAAAGATGACGACAAAGCCCCAATTTTTTGCTAGCTCTATAGCTCGGATCCATCAATACCGGTATTGATGGATCCGAGGCTCTAGCGACCAAGTGTACAATTTTTATTTTGGTTATTTGTACTGAAATACTGCAATTTATCCATAAAGGATTTAAGTAAAGGTTCTCCAAAATCGTCATTGTAAAATTGACAAAATAAATAAATAACCGTGAAATTGGTGGCGTAAGTTAACTGAAAATGATTCATGCTGGTGCGAATTGTTCAGTGGCTTTTTTCATTCTGGTTCTCGAAGTAATTCAGCATGTTTTCACTTTTTTGGGGCGATCATGCTAGCAAGTTTGTATGATGGGTGCTAGAAAATGACGTAACGCTATATCGGCTAATTCATCACGAAAACACGCCTATATAAATATGACCCCCTTGAACCCCACTTTTATATAGTAAAAATGGGGTTTACAGGGGTAAAGCTTACTTTTCTTATTAACTTTTCTGCTCTAAAACATAGATTGTGGGTACTCGTTAGAACCGCCACGATGAGGCGGTTCTAACGAGTGCCCACAATCTATGTTTTGAGCAGAAATAAGAAAAATATTGCAATTTTTCATCTTAAAAGTTTTGTTGTTATTTTTTTTCGGCGGTAAAATTTGCACTGTATTTTTATAGGCGTGTTTTCGTAATGTTGAAATTTGTTAACGGGATCTTAATCCCCTATACAAAGTTTGATTTACACTCACATCCCTGTATTGTATTCTTATGACTTGAGTATGTAAGGCGATGTCTGAT
The DNA here is from genome assembly GCA_963580285.1 of Lucinisca nassula. Classification (NCBI taxonomy): domain Eukaryota; kingdom Metazoa; phylum Mollusca; class Bivalvia; order Lucinida; family Lucinidae; genus Lucinisca; species Lucinisca nassula. The sequence goes on along the minus strand of OY757013.1, from coordinate 63,832,037 downwards.
TGGATAGCGTCAAAAATTTGCGACTATGTCGGAAACTCAACGTCATCATGTAACGTCGCTTTACATTGGCTGACAAGTATTTTACATTTACGCAGCTCACAGCGCTTGCCGCTCTGCGCAAAATAGCACATTTTTTAAACAAAACAAACGAATAAGAGGTGGGTAACGGGGAAAAATGTTATCATTTGGAGTGGTTTGGAGGAGTTGGGGGGGGGGAGGGGGGGGGGGGGGGGTTGGCGTAATTCGTCGATTATACGGACTCTCAGTGCTTCGTTTAGTATATCAATTTTTGGTGCGATTTTACCCGACATTGAGCTGAAATGACATCTCAAGCCATGTCGCCCAATGAAACCAATAGGGTTTATAAGCATGGACTGTCAGACTCGCACTGCTTTGCGTGGGCAGGCTTAGATCTACGCGGTTTACCAGTACTCGTGTGCGGTCGGTTTCAGCTCTGCGTGGAAGCATCATGCAGCCCATCTATTTCTTCAAGCTCCGATTGGAAGATGAATTTCACTTGACGTGTTACCAGTAACAACTCTGATTCTGATTGACCTTTAACCTCTTAAACCTTCTCTGATAAGATACACTCTGGTATGGTGAGATAAAGATAAATACTTGACCCCTGTGACAGCTTCAACTCAAACAAGGACATGATGTAAAAAGTACATAACACACAATATCGTAGGTATAGTGATGCCCTAAAGCAGAATTCCTCGGTGGAATAGTCTTAGCTCGTCTGTGGTAGATGCCAAGACAACAGAGGAGCTAAAATCCAACAGATGACCTTATCCCCCAAATTAGGAGCAGCGGAAAGCATTACCTTTTGGCATTGCAGGTGCCCTCTGCAACAACTGACATCTAAAAGGGATCCTTCTGCCCTCAGACAATTAAAGATAGCTACATATCCTATGCGCTTTCAGCGGATGAAATAACCGAACCTTTGTTTACTTCTTTGGTGAGAGCTATGGACTAGCTTCCCTTTTCGCAGGTCCTGTCCTGGTGAATGAATGTCATTTGACGTGTCACCAATAACAAAACTGATTCTGATCCTGAGCCCGTACAGTGTAGATCGGGGCTCAGAGCAAATAGTTTTAAGATATCATCCAGTGCACCCCCCCCCCCCCCCCCCCCCACAGACACACTTTTAAGCTAAATTCTAAATTTAGCCACCCACCCAACTAAGGTAATAACAAAATGTGACCGAGATAGATAGATAGATAGATAGATAGATAGATAGATAGATAGATAGATAGATAGATAGATAGATAGATAGATAGATAGATAGATAGATAGATAGATGGATAGATGGATGGATGGATGGATGGATAGATAGATAGATAGATAGATAGATAGATAGATAGATAGATAGATAGATAGATAGATAGATAGATAGATAGATAGATAGACATACAGACAGACAGACAGATAGATAAATAGATAGATAGATAGATAGATAAATCTGTGATGATTTTATTATTTATACTGAAATAATGGAAATCAAGATACAATACACCTCATCATAAACAAGCAAATTGTTACGAGCCAGGCATAGCAGAAAGCTAAAGCAAACAAGCCTTGTGGAAAAATTTAACAAAATTTATTTGCAAACAATCTTTAACCTGTAGAAGTAAGAAAAAATGTTCTTAGCTCTGTTATGAAATATCCTTGAATGAATCTATTTTCCTTGATCCCACAGAATTCACAGTCCGAAATGAAATATAATATCCTTTGACAATCCAACACAGAATTTAGAAAAACCCAAACTTCAAACTCAAAAGTCTGACTCAAAGAGAAAAATCAAGCTCTTTTATAGACCCTAAGAATTCTCTAGATCATTCCAGAGGGCTGTGGAATAAGATTAGGCAATTTTCTAAACATAATGCAACCCAGAACTTTCTGAAAGATTTAAAAGAACTTTCCCTGGTAAACAAGTTGTTTACAAAAATGAAATCAATCTGTGACTCATTTCTTTCCAGAAAGTTCTTTAAGAAGAATAAACATGATATTATTAGGTCACCCAGTGGGGTGAAAGTGGGAATCAGAAAAACAATTTTTTATGCATAACAAAATGACCTAATTAACCCATTGTATGCTAGTGGACGTTTTTTTTTTTTTTTTTTTGCTATATGTTGGACACTTCCTTGTGTCATAAAAAGGGCGTCAGGCCTATTTTTTTTTTTTTTTTTCGTTTTTATTCTATTTTTGACAGAAAATTCTGTTAGCAAATAGTGCAGACCCTGATCAGACGACGCGTTCTGTGGCGTCTAATCAGGGTCTGCACTGTTTGCCAAGGTACCCCTTTAGGGGTTTCCCGCATACAATGGTTTAATAAAAATGGGTTAATAAAAATATTTATCTGAAAGTTATGCTGCACACGTTTCTAGTCGTTAGCTTGTGTGCCCCTCTTCCAAAACTGCTAAAGAGATAAGATATCTTATATGTTATTTAAGTCATCTTAAGTGTCATTTTAAGATATCTCAGTTATGTGAGATGTCTATTATAATATATCAGATATCTTATATAAGATATCTGATATACTTAATAAGATTTTTAATTTAAAATGGCGTGCCATAGATATGTCATGCGGTTTTGTTTTGTTTGATTTGAGGTTTAAGATCCCCGTCAACATTATTTAGATCATTTTGGAGACGTTGCGTCCGATTTTGTGGGACTTTTACCCGACATTAAGATGAAATGACATCTCAGTCCCTGTCGCCCAATGAAACCAAAAGGGTTATATGCATGGACGAGCCCACTTGCACTACTTTGCCTGCGCAGGCTTAAAACTCCTAAGTGGTTACCAGTATTCGTGTGCGGTCTGTTTCAGCTCTGGGATGAAGCATCATGCAGCCCAATCTATTTCTCCAAGCCCGGTGTGCGGGGACAGATATGCCATGACATGTAGTAGATGTTTTTTTTTTCCTTTTGTATCCCTGTTTTGCTATAACATGCAAGTGATGTTCAAAATGATATGTGGCCCCCGCCCATCGGGGCTTGAAGAAATAGATGGACTGCATGATGCTTCCACGCAGAGCTGAAACCGACCCCGCACACGAGCACTGGTAAACCGCTCAGAGGAGCTAAGCCTGTCCAGGCAAAGCGGTGCTAGTCGGCCCACTCATGCTTATAAACCCTATTGGCAGGGATTGAGATGTCATTTCATCTCAATGTCGGGTAAAAGTCCCACAAAATTGGAAGCAACGTCTCCAAAATGACCTATACAGTGTTGACAGGGACGTTAAACCAAACAAACAAAATCAAAATGAAATGTGACAGACGTTCAAACTGATATGTTACAGCGCAAGTCAAGACCTACTATGTACATGACGGCATGCGCAATATGCGTATCTGCGCAGTTCGCTGGCAATTCCTTTCATTAGCCAGCTTACCAGCCTACCGGTGCACAGTTGACAGGTCACACGCATACTTTTACAGTTTATGCTGTGCGCTGGCTCAAATTGAATTATTAAACATTCATACACAGTGAACCTTAAATAATCTTTCTTGGACCAAGAGAAGAAGGTCCAATTACTGAGGTATACTTTCAGTTCCAAGTCATAAGGCATAATTGGGATCACCTGAGGATATCTTTACAATCTTCTATATAATAAAGGTATGGTGTGTGTTCTCATTAGCATCGCCTCATTGAGGCGATTCTAATTGAACACACAATATACATTCGAGAAATCCATAATATTATGCTACATGTATGGCTATCTACAGCTTTTGAAAATATTCTCAAGATACTTTTAAACAAAATCTAATCAGGTAAATGAACTACAGTCGAACTTCGATGGCTCGAACACCTTTGGGACCATGAAAATCTGTTCGAGACAGGAGTAGTTCGAGCCACTGAGGGCCAATGCCAGGATGCATAACGACATACTTTAGGACATTTTTTCCGTGTTCTATAATGAAAAATGTATGCTGTGTGTACTCATTAGAATCGCCTCATCGAGGCGATTCTAATGAGTACACACAGCATACATTTGCAAGCTAAAAAACTTAAATATCCTAATTTTTACTCTCCCTGTTTCTATCTATCTATCTCTATATAATCCTCAACCCTCTTCCGAGTGTTATTAGGATGGACGTACAGAAATGCCCTAGGGACTCAAGAACGGGTTCGACGCAGCCATGGTAAACGAGCCATCGCTGTTCGAGCCATCGAAGTTCTACTGTATCCGTATTCGAGTTATCGAAGTTTCACTGCAGTTTATGTCGTGCGCTGGCTCAAATAAAATTGAAATAGTATATCATAACTGATGCAATGAAAACAAGTTTAAAAACCGATAAATATCGTCCGCCCCAGTGGCGCAAGCGGTTAGCGCGCCGTACTTATAGACAGTACTATGACATGCGGAGGCTGTGAGTTCGAGCCTCACCTGGGGCACTATATTTTGTTAAATTGGCAGGGAATGAGTATATATGTGTGTTGGGTGGGTGCGTGGGTTGTGGAGGGGGGAGGGGGCGGGGTCTGCGGATCTTCACTTCTTTTTTGAATGCGAACATAGCTGTATATAGATTTGAATGCCAACATGGCTGGATTTAGTGTGGAATCTTATCTTTATTTACAATGTAAATTAAGTTTACTGCGGATCTTCCTTAGTTCTTTTTGAATGCGAACATGGGAGGATATGCCGGTCTCGGTAGCTCAGTCGGATGCGTGTCTGACTGGTGACCAGGAGGACGCGGGTTCGATACCTGCCGGGGTCGGCAATATTCTTTTGTGGAGATTGATCATGAAATATTTTCTACGGTCATTCTCTCCCTTCCGCTGATTCAAGAAGGGCAGTTGTCAGTTTGTGGCGAAAGAATGTGCACTGTACAGGTTAACTGCTTAAATATAAGCCTGTCTTAGACACAAGAAATCACATAAATTTGAACAAGGCAACATACCCTTGCAAGGCAGTATTTGCATTAACGACGTAGGGGTCTCCCATTAGGAAAACATGTCCGTAAGAAATATTGGCGTCCAACATGGTGTCAGAAAATGATAAATATTAGGTAAAAATGATAACATCGTTATTATTTATGCTTTCAACATAGATTGTGGGTGCTCGTTAGAACCGCCTCAATGAGGCGGTTCTAACGAGTACCCACAATCTATGTTTTTGAGCAAAAATAAGGCAGATAGTGTATGCCCCCGTAAACCCCACTTTTCTCTATATAAGGTGGGGTTTAGGGGGTCTTCGTTTCACGGACTTGTTATCGTGATGCATTTTAAAATGTTTTAATTGCCTGCCTCAGCTAAATGTTTTCAACTTTTAATTCTTTATAACATTTCAAAAGTTGTTTTATGTAACTATAGTCACGAAAGCTGTTTAAAGGCAAGACTAGTATGAATGACGTCAAAAAACGGGCCTCCGTGGCCTAGTGGTTAAGAGCGCTGACTCTTGATCATTAGGTCTCTCACCGCTGTGGTTCGAGCCTCGCCCGGATCATATGTGAGACGCCAAGTTCTGCAACGGAAGGTCAGGTGGTTTTTCTCCGGGTACTCCGGTTTTCGCCCACCTCTGATTAACGATCGGCTCGATATGAGTGAAATAATCTTGAAAGGGCCGTAAAACCAAAACCAAAAAAAAAAAAAAAAAAAAAAAAAAAAATGGCGTCAAAAACGTCCATATCACGGTATCCATTTCTGTATGCAATGGTAAGTGTATAACTGCAATTTATCATATGACGTCGCGTCTGAGAGTGTTATAACGCCATGTAATATTTTCGATAATCCACTAGTGGATTAAATATGCAAATTAGCCAGATACGTCCCGTAACGTTACCTGTACGACGTCCTTAACGACGTCACGTTTACTAATGGCGGAATATTGATATTTTTGTAAAGAATCGAGGATGAAATGCGTTTTAAATGTCATATGATAAATAGAATCTTGCATTCGTGCTCATGTATTATTGAATTTATTAAACTCGTTGAGGAAAAGAGATAAAATGCTCGGCCAAGCCTCGCATTTTATCCCTTTTCCTCAACTCGTTTAATATATTCAATACTACATGAACACTCATGTAAGATCCTCTATAAAGAGAATGTATTTTGAGCATACAAACATGCTGATTAAATACGCATATTGTCTCAGAAAACTAAAACCACGGGACGTCTATGTTGCGACATAAAGATGACGACAAAGCCCCAATTTTTGCTAGCTCTAGCTCGGACCCATCAATACCGGTATTGATGGATCCGAGGCTCTAGCGACCAAGTGAACATTTTTTATTTTGGTTATTTGTACTGAAATACTGTAATTTATCCATAAAGAATTTAAGTAAAGGTTCTCCAAAATCGTCATTGTAAAATTGCCCCCCCCCCCCCCCCCCCCCCCCCCCAAAAAAAAAAAAAAAAATAAAAAAATAAAAAATAAAATAAATAAACAAATAACTGTCAAATTGGTGGCGTAAGTTAACGGAAAATGATTCATGCTGGTGCGAATTGTTCAATGGCTTTTTTCATTCTGGTTCTCGAAGTAATTCAGCATGTTTTCACTTTTTTGGGCGATCATGCTAGCAAGTTTGTATGATGGGTGCTAGAAAATGACGTACCGCTATATCGGCTAATTCATCACGAAAACACGCCTATATAATTATGACCCCCTTGATCCCCACTTTTATATAGTAAAATTGGGGTTTACAGGGGTAAAGCTTATTTTTCTCAGAAATAAGAAAATTATTGCAATTTTTCATGTTAAAAGTTTTTGTTTTTTTTTTCGGCGGTAAAATTTGCACTGTATTTGTACAGGCGTGTTTTCGTAATGTTGAAATTTGTTAACGGGATCTTAATCCCCTTTACAAAGTTTGATTTACACTCACATCCCTGTACTGTATTCTTATGACTTGAGTGTGTAAGGCGATGTCTGATTGGATAGCGTCAAAAATTTGCGACTATGTCGGAAACTCAACGTCATCTTGTAACGGCGCTTTACATTGGCTGACAAGTATTTGACATTTAGGCAGCTCACAGCGCTTGCCGCTCTGCGCAAAGTAGCACATTTTTTTAAACAAAACAAACGAATAAGAGGTGGGTAACGGTGTTGAAAAATGTTGTCATTTGGAGTGGTTTGGAGGAGTTGGGTGGGGGTGGGGGGGGGGGGCGTAATTCGTCGATTAAACGGACTCTCAGTGCTTCGTTTAGTCTATCAATTTTTGGTGCGATTTTATACCCGACATTGAGATGAAATGACATCTCAAGCCCTGTCGCCCAATGAAACGAATAGGGTTTATAAGCATGGACTGTCAGACTCGCACTGCTTTGCCTGGGCAGGCTTAGATCTTCTACGCGGTTTACCAGTACTCGTGTGCGGTCGGTTTCAGCTCTGCGTGGAAGCATCATGCAGCCCATCTATTTCTTCAAGCTCCGACTGGAAGATGAATGTCACTTGACGTGTCACCAGTAACAATTCTGATTCTGATTGACCTTTAACCTCTTAAACCTTCTCTGATAAGATACACTCTGGTATAGTGAGATAAAGATAAATACTTGACCACTGTGACAGCTTCAACTCAAACAAGGACATGATGTAAAAAGTACATAACACACAATATCGTAAGTATAGTGATGCCCTAAAGCAGAATTCCTCGGTGGAATTGTCTTAGCTCGTCTGTGGTAGATGCCAAGACAATAGAGGAATTAAAATCCAACAGATGACCTTATCCCCAAAATTAGGAGCAGCGGAAAGCATTACCTTTTGGCATTGCAGGTGCCCTCTGCAACAACTGACATCTAAAAGAGATCCTTCTTCCCTCAGACAATTAAAGATAGGTTCGGTTATTTCATCCGCGGAAAGCGCATGGGATGTGTAGCTAAGTTTACTTCTTTGGTGAGAGCTAGGGACTAGCTTCCCTTTTCGCAGGTCCTGTCCTGGTGAATGAATTTCATTTGACGTGTCACCAGTAACAAAACTGATTCTGATCCTGAGCCCGTACAGTGTAGATTGGGGCTCAGAGGTATGCGTTTTAGTATACCTCAGCTAATCAGATTGTAATTAGTTTTAAGATATCATCCGGAGCAACCCCCCCCCCCCTCCACACACACACTTTTAAGCTAAATTCTAAATTTAGCCACCCACCCAACTGAGGTAATAACAAAATGTGACCGAGATAGATAGATAGATAGATAGATAGATAGATAGATAGATAGATAGATAGATAGATAGATAGATAGATAGATAGATAGATAGATAGATAGATAGATAGATAGATAGATAGATAGATAGATAGATAGATAGATAGATAGATAGATAGATAGATAGATAGATAGATAGATAGATAGATAGATAGATAGATAGATAGATAGATAGATAGATAGATAGATAGATAGATAGATAGATAGATAGATAGATAGATAGATAGATAGATAGATAGATAGATAGATAGATAGATAGATAGATAGATAGATAGATAGATAGATAGATAGATAGATAGATAGATAGATAGATAGATAGATAGATAGATAGATAGATAGATAGATTGGCGGGCGGACTTCGGGCGGAGGGAGGGAGGGAGGGAGGGAGGGAGGGAGGAGGGAGGGAGGGAGGGATGGATGGATGGATGGATAGATAGATAGATAGATAGATAGATAGATAGATAGATAGATAGATAGATAGATAGATAGATAGATAGATAGATAGATAGACACAAATAGATAGATAGATAGAATTGTTTGGAGTTTAAGATTAATTGTATTAAGAGCAATAAGTTACATGAACAAGAGGTAATTAATTGTCTCAATAAGTAGGACTTTATTGGTCTGGTTGAAACACATGCACAACCTAGTACAGAAATATCTTTGAAAGGTTACTGTGTTTTTCGGTAAAAGACCTAAGCACAAGAACGCATAGAAGTCATCAGGGGGAATAGCAGTTTTAGTTAAAAAGAGTAAGAATCAGGAACTGATACAATCAGGCCCCAAATTCTACCCATAATATCACTGGGGAAAAAGTCGAAACATGCATTGACGAAAGTAAACAAAATGGAGAGCAGGTAAACTGAGCAAGCAGATCTTTCCCAAACAGGTGGTGACTCAGAATATCCAAACCTAACTAAAAAGGAGCAATATACTTAATGGGGAAAGAATCAGAATCACCAACATGTTAAACTGGAATGACAAACGTAACTAAAATTGAACAACCAAAATAATTGGGAAGAATCAGAATCATCAACAGCACAACATATTTGAATAGGGAAAGAATCGGAACCACCAACACAAAACATGAATGAACCGCAGCAAAAGCACCGACTTGGAATGGTCAGTAAAGATTACTGGTGGGTTTAAGTTAACTTGACGAGACCAAACCCTCACCCTCACTTTCACTGTGGTTCAATCAAGTATTTGTTTGGTCCACGGGAAGGTTTTCTAACTCATCAGTGAATCAACTCAGTAACAAAGAAATCCAATTAAAGCCAAGTTGACACAAGGATGAGGACTCGACAGTAAAACTATCATAAGACATAATATTAAACGGAAAATAATTGTACAACAATCACTAAAGATTGTGGTCAATCTACTAGGATTGGATCAACAAGAGCTAAAAACATGGATATACGGGGCGACGTTTTACGGCCGCCACAACTGCACAACCAAAAACTCCTGGTATGAAAATTAAAAAGAGATCATCTTAGAAATTCATGCAAATTTGACCCAATTTCAGATAGTGATGTAATATGGGTTAAGATACATAAAGATGCCACTAAACTTTATTGTGGTTTATTTTTAGCATTCGCATGTTTACCTCCTTGTAATTCAAGCTATGGTAAAACCAAAAGTAATATTTTCGAAAACTTGAAAAGCAGATTGAATATTTCTCTTGTAAGGGCAAAATTATTCTTTGTGGAGATTTCAGTGTAAGAACAGGTGATTGTAGCAATTGCATAGAGAAAGAAAATGAACCTTATTTACCTTTACTTCATGATGGCAACCATGAATTCATTTTTCCATGTGTTTCCTGCGATAGCAATACTGTAAATCAGCATGGTAAGTAGTTGGTTGATTTATGTACGAACAACCAGATTTATCTTTTAAACGGACTTACATTAGGTGATTTTTTGTGGTCAGTTTACTTGCCGCATATCGTAAAGGTGTAGTGTTATATACTACTATATTGCGAGTAGATCATTGTTCAACTCAATTTTAGGGAATGTGTGTACATGACATGGGTCTTTCTTCAGATCATCGTGCAACTCTTAAGTTGAAAATATGCAATTGTAATCCAGAAGAAGATATATTAGAAGGTAAGGTCCCAAATATTAGATGTATTACTTTACCATTCAATTTTTATGGTCAGATGAGGCACACAGATACCAGGAAGCAGTTCATACTTCAGAAGTAAAAGATAGAATTTCTGATTTAGAAAAAGAACTTAAATCTGATAGGGTAGATGTTCAGCCATTTGTTAATAAACTGACTGATATAACGATACTGGCTAAAGATAAATCTTTAAGGAAGCGATCGTTTAAACCTAGGGAGAAATTCAATTGTAAAAATAATAAAAAACCAGTGCTTCAGCTGAAGTGCACGACCCGCCGGATGCTTTTAGCTTTATGAGTGTTACCATATATGGGTATTGCGGCCATTTTTGTCATGTGACCTGGACCTAAAACGGTTCCCCCAATAAATGCGTCTTATCGCAAGGAGCAAAAATGTATCTTATACTTTAGTACTGTATTCTGAATCGTTTGCAGGATAAAATGCATTCTCACTTTTCCAATACAAAAGCATATGTGTCAAAGTTTGACCTTTTATAATGAGAAAAACATTCGCCGATTCCGTACTCATTACGAGCACTCACCATGAGTAATTTACTATGTACAATATAGATTTGTCTCTGGTATCGTTTGACTTGGCAGTTAGAATGGATTATTATACCCGAAGAAAAATCGGGTATATTGTTTTCGTACCACAGTTCACTCCGGCGTCAGTCCGTCCGTCAGTCCGTCCGTCCGTCAGTCCGTCAGTCCGATTGGATCTCCTCTGCAACCATTGAAGTTACACTTTTGAAACTTTGCATGTGGAAGGTCAAGGTCAACCCAGGGTCACCATTTTAGCAATTTATGATGGGCCTACGTCCCAGATGCTATTTATCAAGTTTCGTGGAAATCTGCCCAGTGGTTCTGGAGAAGACTATTTTTGAAGGGTTTTTACCATATATGGCTTGGCGGCCATTTTGGTCATGTGACCTGGACCCCATGAGCAAATTTTGGTTTCTGCCATCCCATAGAGGCTCCATATGAAATTTGACTTCAATCGGCCCAACGGTTTCCGAGGAGAAGCAGTTCGAACATTTTCACATTTTTCGCCTCGGCGAGGCTATACTAAATGGAATGTTATATTTCGCAAGTTCATTGGTTAGATATCATTGAAATCTATCAGTATGCCAAAATTGTTTAAATATTTCAGGCGGTTAAGTCACTATCGCCAATTTTCACAAACGGGTTACGGACGGACAGACAGACAGACCATGTATGGCTTTGCGGCCATTTTGGTCATGTGACCATATGAAATATAGGCTCCATATGAAATTTGACTTCAATCGGCCCAACGGTTTCCGAGGAGAAGCAGTTCGAAAATTTTCACATTTTTCGCCTCGGCGAGGCTATACTAAATGGAATGTTATATTTCGCAAGTTCATTGGTTAGATATCATTGAAATCTATCAGTATGACAAAAATTGTTTAAATATTCCAAGCGGTTAAGTCACTATCACCAATTTTCACAAACGGGTTACGGACGGACAGACAGAATGACAGACTGACAGAATGACAGACTGACAGAATGACAGACTGACAGAATGACACGGTGATTTTAGGGCACTTAGAAAATCAACCGACTTCAGTCGGTTGCTTTTTCTGCGGGTCGTGCAATGGTATGATTTGTCTTCAATAATGCACTGCGCATAAAATATTATAATAAATTTAGGGAATATAAAAAATAGTTAAATCAGACAGAGAAAATATAACGTTTATCTAACAAACATGTTAAGTAATGTCATCGACATTGATCCACAAACTGCATGGAAAGTAGTGTATGGAAATAAAAATGATTCACTGCCTGCACATAAAGCAGAAAAAATATAATCGTTTACAGTGGTATATGCATTTTAGAGATTTACTACGAGATAACGCACATAAAACTGATAGTGACAGGCAAAAAAGACATAGGTGATGAGATGACCAATTATGAAAAATCTCACCAAGAAGGTATCTTAGGTCATGAAATAACTGATAAAGCTGTACTTGATGCATGTCATAAAATGAAAAACAACAAATCAAGTACCTTTGCAAGTGCCCCCGACCCCCCCCCCCCCCCCCGACCCCCAATGAAGCAGACAATTGTCAAAGTCTTTAATAAGCTTTTAAAAATGGGACATTTTCCAGTTTCTTGGACTGATGGCATTAATTATAGTTCCAATTTTCCAATTCATAAACAAGGCAATTGCTCAGACCCAAACAATTATCGAGGTATTACATTAAACAGTTGCTTAAGGAAATTTTGCCATGTCTTAAACAGTAGAATCTCTAATTATATAGAAATACATCCTTTCTGGCAAAAGTACAAGCAGGTTTTCGTAAGAATTTTCGTACATCTGATCAATCATTCATTCTCAAACACTTAGTTGACAAATATTGTTGCAGGAATGGTAAGTGTGATAAATTATATGCATGTTTAATCGACCTCAAGAAAGCATTTGACACTGTTTGGCATGAAGGTATGTTAGTAAAGTTACAAAGCGGTGTAATGAATGGAAAAAACTTATGAACTTATAAAATCCCTGTATCAAGGTTCTATTTCTCGTGTCAAATGCAAGAATTCACTGACAGTGCCAATTATGATCAGTCAAGGTGTTCATCAGGGTAATGTCCTTAGCCCATTATTATTCAATATATCTATAAATGATATTGGTAAAATGTGATGTGTGTTAAAGATTTCGCCATTTTACATGACACTAGAATAAGACATTTGTTATATGCCGATGATTTGGTTTTGTTGGTAACCTCAGAAACTGGTCTGCAAAGGAATATTGATAAATATTGGGGACGTTGTGGGAAAGTAGCTGTCTTTTTGGCTTTCCGCTATTTATCTTTCCATTAGGGTCTTTTTATTTCATGTTTGTGATTCTTCCCCTTTGGTGTCTCTGATGGGAGCGGAGGGTTAATTGTATTGATTCCTGATCATTGTCTTCACTTCTATTTTGATGTTAATATAGAAAAATCTAAAAATATGGCATTTTCTAAAACAGGTCGTGTACCAAAAGATAAATTTAGGTTTAATATAGGAGGTGAGGAATTGGAGTATGTAACTCGGTGTAACTTTCTCAAGTTCTACCAAATTCTCGGCGGCAGAAAAACACTTGAGTCTGAAAGCAAATAGGACACCGTTTTCTAATAACAAAGCATTTTTATAAAGGGTTAAAACCTTCTGCTGTCCTACCCATCTCTGACATTCTTATCAAACATATAGCACTGTATGGCAGTGAAATGTGGACAGCTTATAAACCAGTTTACAAAGGGAAGGCCCTAGTTGACTTATATCAGTTGTCGTTAAAGAGTAAATCCGAATATGATAAAATACATATCGTACACGCTTTTGCCAGTTTATTGTCGGAGTTCACTCTTAGGCTTGTAATTTTGTAGTATTTAGTGAACTCGACCGGTTTCCGTTAATAATTTTAAGTATTACAAGTTACAAGTAACTGTTGTCTTAATTTTTGGATGCACATAATTCAATCTGGTAGTGAATCTGCATATGAATCGTTAATGGGAAGACACGTCAAATGCATTCATTCACCAGGATCTGTGCAAAGAAAGTTATATATAGTCCCTAACTCTCGCCAAAGAGGTAAACTTAGCTGCATTATTCTTAGCACCTTCCGCTGATGAAATAACCGAATCTGGAAGGGCATTGATAGCAAAAGCATATTTAGAACAACTAAATAGTACAAATGATAAATTACTCTGGATTCGATTTGTGAAAAATGAACTACAAGACCTAGGTTTCTCACAAGTTGGACTAACCACTGTGCATTTGATTCACTTGCTTTGCTTACGGCAACAACACACAAACTTAAAGAAAGATTTGCGGCATTTTGGAAAAAGCAAATGTTAGATCTGAGACAATGAAAAAGTTGCGTACATATAAAAATTTGAAGAAGAATTTCGGATTTGAGTCTTATCTTGATGATATTTATGATAAAACTATTAGAAAGGATTTAACTTCTTTTATAGTCAGCGCTCACAGGCTTAGAAATGAACGTGGAAGATATCCGATTCAAGATTATGTACTGTATGTAATGCTGTTGAAGATGAAGATCACTTTCTGTGTCAATGTCAAAAGTATGCAGGCCAAAGGAAAACACTTTATGACTCTCTATAAGATTCAAACATGTCATTAAGTCTTGATCCGTCTAAAACATTCTGAATTTGAATCGTTACTGGTGACCCATCAAATGACATTCATTCACCAGGAGCTGTGAGAAGGGAAGTTAGTCCTTAGTCGCCAAAAGAAGTTAACTTAGCTACATTATCCTTAGCACCTTCCGCGGATGAAATAACTGAATCTGGAAGGGCATTCCAATCTCTAATTGTCCGAGGGAAGAAGGATCCCTTGTAGATATCATTTCTTGCAGAGGGCACCTGAAATGCCAAAGAGTAATGTTTTCTGCCACTCCTAATTGGGGGGATAAGGTCATCTGTTGGAGCTGGCTGCAACATTTAGACCGTTGTACAAGAGTATAAACCTACTGTATCTCCTCCTTTTCTTGAGAGACTCCCATTCTATTTTTGTTCAGTATTCCAGTCATACTTTAAGTGTCAACGTTGTAATTAATGCTTGTAACAAATATAGCTGCCCTGTTCTGAACTTTTTCAATCTTCTCCTGCATATTCCAAGGATGGGCGCACGAGTCCCTTATATGCGGCTTCTTTAACATCTTTGGGGCATTGATAAAGATTTCGCCTCAAGGAGCCAAGTGTTCTATTAAGCTTAGTACACGTATTGCTAATATGAGTCTTCCATATGACTGGAGATGGTCACACCAAAGTATTTAATGGAATCCACATTTTCGAGGACCGTTCCCTCTAAAGCGGAAAAAGCCTCAATTCTGTTTGTTCTTTTCTTAGTTATCTGCATGATATTGCATTTAACTGGCCAAGATCACATACCCAATTTCTAGCCCAAAACCCAAATCTATGTTTATCCCTCTGAAGTTTCAATGAGTCCTCTGCGTTTCTAATTTCACGATAGCAAACACGATCATCTGCAAATAGTCTTATTTCGGAATCATTATCAGTGGAAATGTCATTTATGTACAAAGACAACAATGGGCCCTGAACAGTAGGAACGGTTCGATTCCCGGCAGCAGTAATAGTAATAGAAGGGCGGTGTCCGAACATGCTTCACTGGCATCATTTGTAAGGATGAGTGCCACAAAGTACATCGTGCAGGGAGAACCATCCCCTGTGCAGGATAGTGATCCCTACCGTAATTACATGTTTACTGTGTAGGCTTTCATCCGGCAAACCTGTAGTGTATGTAATGTACACCTGCGGTAGTGGTCAAATGTGACCGACGCAGGAACAGTTGAAAAGAAAAAAAAAGAGAAAAGAACAGTCCCTTGTAGGACACCAGGCAAAACTGAAGCCCACCCTGATGTTTCCCCATCAACAACAACTCGCTGTTTTCTGTAGCAAAGGAAGGAATCTATCCATTTTAGGGTATTTCCGCAAATGCCATAACGATATATTTTGCTTGTTAGTAGTTCAAGAAGGGGTGTGTCAAATCTTTTTCAAAATCCAGGATAAATGTATCCATCTATCCTCCTTTGTCCAAGATTTTTACCCTATCATTTATTACATTTGGTGAGCTGAGTTTCACAACTGTGCTTTTTCCTAAATACATGTTGTCTGTCAGACAAAAGTGGGTGTTCGTCCAAGTGAACCATAAAGTTTGAGCAAACAATATGCTCCAGCAACTTACATGGCACGCGGCGTAAAGCGTCGGCGACCGCATTTGGTAAAAGTTTACCTGCAAGCAATCATTTGTGTTGTTTTACAAAATTATTTTCAAGGAAAGCTATCAACCGGTAAAAAAATGCATATTCTTTTTCACTCGATTTCCAAGGTTTTGGAGCTTACATTTGTCTCTTTGAGAAGTTAATCATTTCCTCTGTATTATCCCCCTTATTATCATTATCAAAATTTGCATACATTTTGACAAATGTATGTGCACAGCCAACTAAAACGCATCTTCTCTTCTACACACCCGAGAGCAGCAAAGGCTCTGGCAAGACTGCGCATCGACGTTGTCGCTCTAAATAAGCACGATTTTCCTGGTAAGGTTTTTACGGAAACTGTTTCAACATTAGCTGTCCTGCTTAAATCATTGAAAATCAGTGAAAGGAGAACAATGCATCTCACTGTAATGGTTCCAGGAAAAAAATATCGGCCTTTATGAACAGCGAAGGCTGAATGTGGCGAGCTGCTCACTCACACAAGTTTTATGCTGATGGAAAATTTGTCAGAAAAGACATAACCATGCACATGTTAAGCTTTAAATTGTTCTTTTGACGCGCAATTTGATGTCAGAGATGAACAATGGCATGTTTTGTGACCATGTTGGTAGGTACGAGCGCTGACTCATAAATATGAGGTCTCTTTCTGTCTGAGTTCGAAGCAAGATTGAGTCAAGTTCTGCAATGGAAGGCCAGGTTGTTTAAAACTGTTTTCTCCATACATACCGGTGTTCACCCACCTCTGATAAAGGAACGACTAATAATGTTCCTAAATAAATGAAAAAAAAATTGAAATATCATTTTCATATAGACCACCCTACAACAAGTACACTTGATTGTTTTCCGTAACAAAGGTAGGAATCTATCCATTTTAGGGTATTTCCGCAAATGCCATAACGATATATTTTGCTTGTTAGTAGTTCAAGAAGGGGTGTGTCAAATCTTTTTCAAAATCCAGGATAAATGTATCCATCTATCCTCCTTTGTCCAAGATTTTTACCCTATCATTTATTACATTTGGTCAGCTGAGTTTCACAACTGTGCTTTTTCCTAAATACATGTTGTCTGTCAGATAAAAGTGGGTGTTCGTCCAAGTGAACCATAAAGTTTGAGCAAACAATATGCTCCAGCAACTTACATGGCACGCGGCGTAAAGCGTCGGCGACCGCATTTGGTAAAAGTTTACCTGCAAGCAATCATTTGTGTTGTTTTACAAAATTATTTTTGAGGAAAGCTATCAACTGGTAAAAAATACATATTCTTTTTCACTCGATTTCTAAGGTTTTGGATCTTAAATTTGTCTCTTTGAGAAGTTAATCATTTCCTCTGTATTATCCCCCTTATTATCATTATCAAATTTGCATACATTTGGACAAATGTATGTGCACCGCCAACTAAAACGCATCTTCTCTTCTACAGACCCGAGAGCAGCAAAGGCTCTGGCAAGACTGCGCATCGACGTTGTCGCTCTAAATAAGCACGATTTTCCTGGTAAGGCTTTTACGGAAACTGTTTCAAATTTAGCTGTCCTGCTTAAATCATTGAAAAACAGTGAAAGGAGAACAATGCATCTCACTGTAATGGTTGCAGGAAAAAATTTCGGCCTTTATGAACAGCGAAGGCGGAATGTGGCGAGCTGCTCACTCACACAAGTTTTATGCTGATGGAAAATTTGTCAGAAAAGACATAACCATGCACATGTTAAGCTTTAAATTGTTCTTTTGATGCGCAATTTGATTTCAGAGATGAACAATGGCATGTTTTGTAAAATTGACCATGTTGGTAGGTACGAGCGCTGACTCATAAATATGATGTCTCTTTCTGTCTGAGTTCGAAGCACGATCGAGTCAAGTTCTCAGCAATGGAAGGCCAGGTGGTTTAAAACTGTTTTCTCCATACATACCGGTGTTCACCCAACTCTGATAAAGGAACGGTTAATAATGTTCCTAAATAAATGAAAAAAAAAAATGAAATATCATTTTCATATAGACCACCCTACAACAAGTACACTTGATTGATTTACTTCGTGAAATACAACTCGGAAAATGTTTTTACACAATAAGGTATCAGCTAGTTCGACTATCTGCCTGTAACTGGACTCAGCAAAATTATTTTTACTGATTTCAGCTGTCAAACTCTCTTGGTAAACTCGTCCTGGAAATTCTGAGTGACCAGGAAAAGTTTTAGACTCCGAAAGAAGTGTGACTCAAGTGCCAAAATTAACTTTTGTATGCTGTAGGCAAATTTTTTACATATCTTTAAGAAAAGAAAAGCATTACGTCAACAAGTCTGTGTACTGAAAACTCCTCTAAACCCAACTTTATATAGAGAAAGTTGGGTGTACAGTGTTACACATTATTTTCTTCTGTTTTTTTTTTTTTTTTGTTTTTTTTTTTTTTGGGGGGGGGGGGGGGGGGGGGCTCAAAACACCGAGCACCTACAATCTATATTTGTGCTAGTAAAAAAAAAATATATTTTTCCCATCACGAAAACACGCCTGACTAATTTTGATCCCCCCCCTCCACCTCTTATGCCACCCACCTTTAATCTCACTTTCATATAGTAAAACTGGAGGTTACAGGGATATATATACATTATTTTTCTTATTTCTGCTCAAACATAGACAGTGGGTACTCGTTAGAACCGCGTCATCGAGGCGGTTCTAACGAGTACCCACAATCTATGTTTAGAGCAGAAATATGAAAAAGCGATTTTTTATCATAAAATTTTCATTATTGGCGGCAAAAATCTGTATATATTTGAATAGGCATGTTTTCGTAATGAACTGAAAAATGATGCTTGTTCAAGCGATATAAAAGCCATAAGTTTAGCACATAGATGTTTTGTAATGATACAGAAACTTTGGCTCCAGTGCAGAAGACATGTTATACAGAAAATAGGTTTAGTTTCGAGTCATAATAAGTACGCTTATTACGTCGAATGTTATGATACAACAACAGGGATAATTTCACCATGCACGGGGTACGGGGGAATGGGAAAGAAATTGAGACGACTAGAATCAACTATTCACAGATTCCAGCTGTCATTTCTAGCTGTCTCAGGCGTTTGCTAACTAACCACCGGCTTTAACTCAGTACTGCTGAAACTGAGTCCTCACAAAAACGTAATCAGGCTTGTTTTCAGTTTTTAGCGCAGTTTCGCTCAAATCATACATATTAGATAAATTTGAACATTTTCTCGCACATATGTGTACATGTATTGATTTAAGTTTCCAAATGCCTTGAATTATCATTATATATTTATATAACCTACTTTCGAGACTTTACCTTTTCCGTCCTGTGTTTCAGACTCTTGGGTGCATTTATTCTTGTAGAAAGTTTTTTTTCCAGTTCATTGACATGATGGCATTTCCAGTTCATTGACATGATGACAAACAATGTACATGTAGATCCTGGCGAGACTGGTCGTTACGTGTCGTCTCATCTGTATCTCAAATGTTGGCACCCGTCGACGGGGTTGAAATGGTTAAATAGCGTTTATGTTTTGGTTTGTCTATAAGTGTTTGTATCGCTTATATTATTTTGTTTTGGATAGCCAATTGGCCATTTTGTGGGAAAGTAACTGTCCTTTTGGCTTTCCGCTATTAATGTTTCCTTTAGGGTCTGGTTGTTTCATGTTTGTGTTTCTTTCCCTTTGGTGTCTCTGATGGGAGCTGTAGGTGAATTGTGTCGATTCCTGATCATTGCCTTCACTTCTATTTTTATAACTACGAAATCCAAGTAGACACTACTAGAATTCGTTTAACAACCCTTTACTGACCGACACAAAACATGGTAGTCCACCCTTATTACAAAATCTGTGTTGTCACGTTTATTCTGTTAGTTTTGAGTTTTAAATTAGGTTCCGTAGCTTAAGCAAACAGTGAAGACACCGATCAGACGCCGCATTCTGTGGCCTTTGATCAGGATCTTAAATGTTTCCGAATGTCCCTGTAATGGGACGATTGGCACTGAAGGGTACATATAGCTGCTCACTCACACAAGTTTTATGCTCACTCGATTGTTTCCGGTGAGGTCCGTCAAAGGGCTTCGGTTGATTTCTTCTGCTTCCGCTAAACGCTTTAGGTGCAATCACAGGATTTGTCGTCTGCTTTGTTGTCTGCTGGTAACTTTAAAAGTCATTGTTGCAAACAATATGGGCCCAGACCAGACGGCTCCTTTAGGAGCAATTTGATCAGCGTCCACACTGTTTGTCTGCATGCAAAAAAATAGGTTTGAAAAGTTGGCAAGATTATAAAGCAGACATAAACAGCGGCATCTAAGGGCTGACAGTCCTGAATTGAGATTTATACTGTTTCGTTTAACCCTGAAATACCAGTATTTGAAGGAAATAATGTAGACCGTTGTCAGGCGCCGCGTTTGTCAAGCCCAACACATGAGTCATGACCATATTCTATTGATTCGAGGGCTGATTGATATGTTGTGAGCCTCGTATTGAAGGAGGTTCGCAGGGATGTTCTTTTTAAGCCCTACTATTCTCTGACTATATAGGGCCTTGTACCCAAGGACTGGTCTCATTTGGTCAGTTTATATCGACGATGTAGCACTCTAAAGTAAACAAGCAGCTTTTGCAAAATGGACAAAATCGTTGAAAGAGCAGTGATCCAATATTTGCATAAAAAGGTTAACACCTAATGATATCCATAAATAACAAGGTACAAGGGAAAGATAGTCCTTCATGTGCTACAGTGAAAAGGTGAGTGGCAGAATTTAAGCGCGGCAGACAGAGCGTTCAGGATGAACCCCGTCCTGGAAGGCTTGTCAATGTTGCAACCCTGGAATGGTCAATAAAGTCCATGATATTGTTATGACAGACAGACAAATCACAGAAAGATATATAGCCAATAAAGTTGGCATTTCACAGGAAATAGTACATTCCATTCTGACAGAGGATCTTGCAATGAGAAAGCTTTCGGTCCGATGGGTACCAAGACTTCTGACAGTTGATCAGAAACACACCAGACGCACATTATCGAGTGCTATTCTTAACTTTTTGAGGAAGATCCTGACAACTTTCTTCAGAGATTTGTCACTATGGATGAAACATGGGTCCATCAGAGGTCAAACAACAATCGAAACAATGGAAGCACCCTGGTTCACCCCGCCAAAGAAGGCAAAATAGAAGTGAAGGCAATGATCAGGAATCGATCCAATTAACCCACAACTCCCAACAGAGACACCAAGGGTAAGAAATACAAACATGAAACAACTAGACCCTAATGGAAAAAATCACTAGCGGAAAGCCAAAAGGACAGTTACTTTCCCACAAAAATGACCAATTGACTATCCAAAACAAAATAATATAAAGGATACACACACTCAAAGACAAGCCATAACAAAAATAAACCACGACAGAGAACCGCCTTGGAACGGTCAGTGAAACGAATTTCACTGGGGTTGGGGGGGGGGGGGGGGGGGGGCTTAAATCGATTTTACGTGGCCACAATCCTCGCCTTTACTTCCGTCGCGATTTAGACAAATAATTTGTTCATTCCGAATGAAGGCCTCCTGACTCATCAGTGCAACGCATAAATCAATCAACCACAGAGATGAAACAACGATGAGGACTCGACAGCAAGAAACCACTGAAATGCTGGAGCAAAAGAAAACCAACAGTTAGACTCCGATGGGCCCAACCAAAGACAGAGCATCAGGCACCAACCAACATTATATAGAATTAGATTCTCTCTAATTCTCAGCAAGCATTTACGCTGGAACCGTCATAGAATATGAGGCCTGACCCACCGGCGTGCAATTAAAGAGGGAAGTAAAGTTGTCAACCGTGATTGGGTTAACCACCATGCATGCAGTCTGTCATATAACATTGATGTTGTATCCAATCTTTTTATATCGTAAAATGATTTTACGAAATTGGGTACTAGGTCATTGCAATTATATATACTGAACCGAAAAAGAAACGCAACTCCAAATATAAATGCGAGTATTTTGCAGAAATTATCATGTTTGCAGAAAATCGATTTAATGACGCAATAATACAATCATTCTTGAATGTAACTGCCATAGAGAGTTCAATTTCCAGTGAGAATGCTTGGAACACAAATCCGTTTTGTCATAGAGGTAGTCATTTCACAAGTTCAAAACATAAGCAGTTAATAGCGAGTATGTCCTCCGTTTGCATTCAGTCCTACACGCACACGCCTGGTCATGGACAGGATTAAACGATTGATCTCTTCCTGGGGAATAGCATTCCACTCCTGTATGAGAGCGAGACGCAAGGCTTGACGCGTCGTTGTTGGCGGCTGGGGCGGTTACGTACGCGCCTATCCAAGACGTCTCACAAATGTTCTATAGGAGAGAGATATGGACTATACGGAGGCCAGTGGATCACGTCAACGTTGTTTTGCTGAAGAAACGCCATGCTGAGCCTTGCTACAAGCGCACGATTGCTATCCTGTTGAAATGTAACGTTGTGCTGTCGAACATATGGAACAACTACCAGTCGTAAAACGACGTCAACGTAACGCTGAGCCGTCAAAGATACATCAATGAATACCAGTGGCGTTCTATGACCATAAGATATGCCAGCCCACACCATCAACCAACCGCCTCTAAATCGATCACGTTCAACCAAACAATTGTCACGATAACGCTCTCCGTCACGCCTATACACACATTGACGGCCGTCAGCTCTGTACAACAAGTACCTGGACTTGTCAGAAAACATTACGTTACGCCACTGACGAAGGGGAAACAGGTTTGGCTTATGTTGTGTGAGCCACGCCATTCTGACCTGACGTCGTCGTGGTGTTAATGGCATACCAACGTACGGTCGACGAGGATGTAAGCCAAGCTCTCGAAGGCGATTCCTGACAGTATCTGCACTTATTCGATTGTTGTGCGTTCCTGGTGTCACCTGAGACGTCTCGACGGCTGTACGGAATCGATTAAGAAGGTGGGTTAGACGGATGTATCGGTCCTGTCGACGTGTCGTGACGTGTGGACGTCCACTTCTGGGCATGTCATTTGTCGTTCTCGTTTGACGTAGACGCTGGTACAAGCGAGTTATCGTCGATTTACTCACTTGGAAGTTCCTGGCGATGACAGCCTGAGACGTCCCACGTAGAAGCATTTGGACCGCTACGTTACGTTGATCTTGCATCAAACGTACCATATTCCGTAGAGAAATTTTACCGGACTTTTGAAACCTAAACTCCAGGTAACACAATATGCCAATATGATAAGGTTACTGTATATATTTAATGTACTGCACGAGGAAATGTTGAAAACAACGAATTGCAAGTGGAGCGTTTAAACTGTACTGATATCGCCCAAATGTTTTCTATATAAGAAAGTTTAAAAAGTATGAAAGTAAATCCCAAAATGATTTTTCAGTCAACCTGATGGTTGCATGAAAATCTTTTGGGTTAAAAGTTGCGTTTCTTTTTGGTTCAGTATATATTTCTGAACTTATATACTAAGTCATCATAAAATTCGGGTTCCGATAGGCCTTGTTGCTGAAGAGATTTAAGTCCAACATTGAATTTTGAAATTAAATCGGAATGACGTCTATAAAATTTTGAAATGGCTTTGAGTAGTTTATGATACCGATAACCCTTTTTTTATTACGAGTGTTGAAGTCAGTTACATGACTAGACAATTGGGAAATTGTATTAAAGGCGAAATATAAACGCCATAGGGTGCCGCACGAGGAACATTACCATCCAAGAAAGGAAAATTTACAATCTCAAAATCAAAATCATCGCGTTTATCATAAATTTTGCAAGAAATGAATCTATCTACAATAGATAGGTGTAAATCCAAAAACGGGACCTCGGTATCAGAAGAATTTGCTTTATTTAACTGAAGTTCTGGGGGGGGGGGGGGGGGTATCTGACTGATCAAACCATCGAAATAGGTATTGTCAATATTTAATAGATCATCCAAATATCCAGAAGTCAAGCTAAATGCTGGGAAGGTTATGGCCTCGGTTTTCTGGGATGCAGATGGTATTCTGCTGATAGATTATCTCCAAAATGGACAAACAATCAATGGCACATGCTATGCTTCACTTCTGACGCAGTTACGAGAAAATATTAAACTTAAGCGCCGCGGAAAGCTCACTAAAGGTATGTTGTTCAATCAGGACAATGCTCCTTTTCACAAGTCTATTATTGCTATGGCTGCCATTCACGACTGTGGCTTTCAATTTATTGAGCATCCACCTTATTCACCTGATCTCGCTCCATCAGACTTCCATATATTTCCAAAACGGAAAACGGCTATTTCAGGCACCCACTTTCAGTCCGATGGTGCAGTGGATGACTTTATAAATAGCCAAGAAAGGGAGTTCTATAAAGTGGCATTGAGGCCCTTAAACACCGTTGGTAAAAGTGTATAGATACTGAAGCGGATTACGTTGAAAACTGATACAATATGTCCGACAAAATCCATATCCTTCAATATGAGGCTCACAACATATCAATCAGCCCTCGCAAACACACTGAAATAATAACCGTAACCTTGGTTTCCCCAAATCGAACTTCAGCACTTATAGAATTCACTACAGCTGATGTGTGGGAACGTGTGGCGGTCGTAAAAAGTCTCCCTGTCCTACACTATAGAGTAGTTTATATTTTCTTGTCCTTTGGGATCATTGATTCCATTGTGGAATTTTGAAATATTCGAGGGTCACTGATGAGGCCTAATTTGCCGCAACTAGCTAGTCTGGCCCAGAAAACATGTACACGTCATATTTTCCAGTTCTGTGGTGTATTCCTTGCTTCCAAAGGATAACCCTTCTAGAGAACATATTTGACGTCACTACAGCTGATGTGTGGGAATGTGTGGCGACCGTAAAAAGTCTCCCTGTCCTACATCATAGTGTAGTTTATATTTTCTTGTCCTTTGGGATCATTGATTCTATTGTGGAATTTTGAAAATATTCGAGGGTCACTGATGAGGCCTAATTGGCCGAAACTAGCTAGTCTGGCTCAGAAAAGATGTACACGTCTTATTTTCCAGTTCTGTGGTGTATTCCTTGCTTCCAAAGGATAACCCTTTTAGAGAACATATTTGTCCTTATAACTTTAACGCTCTGCATGCTGGGCATTTCCTCAGCCGACGACATTTTCAGATATTTTCTTCTTTTTTTCATTTATTTTTTTTTTCGAAAAGGGAAGAATTGACATTTCATGCCAAGGAGACAATTTTCATGAGATGCCATGTCCTATTTGCTAGGAAAAATAAGAAATATCACGAAAACACGCTTATATTATTCTGACCCTCTTGAACCCCACTTTTATGTATCAAAATTAGGGTTTACAGGGGTAAACTGTATTTATTTTTTTTGCTCTAAAATGTAGATTGTGGTTACTCTTTAGAACCGCCTCGATGAGGCGGTTCTAACGAGTACCCACAATCTATATTTTGAGCAGAAATAAGAACAATATCACAACTTTTCATCTTAAAATATCGATTTTAAGGCGGCAAAGTTCACAATGCATTTGTATAGGCGTGTTTTCGAAATGAATATCGTCGTCTGCTGAATTAGCCCAGAGAGTGGTAAATTTGAAACTATTTCATAAAGGCTTTGATATTCACTAATTTCTCATAGAATCTGTCATTTCAGTGCCTTTTGGCGCTTTGATTACATTAACCCATACTGAGAATATGCCTTGCGACCCTTTTAAGACATTGGCTAATAGTGCAGACCCAGATCGGACGCCGCATCTGATCAAGATCTGAACTGTGCATGCATTTTCTTTTTGGCTTGACTTCTTGGAAATGATCTTGGAAACACTTTAGAAATAGATATCTAGAAACGCTTTATAAATAGACATCGACAGGCGCTGCATTCGCGGTTTCACTGCCTAAACATATGGAGAGCAGTCTTAGCTGTAAAGCTTCCCCAGTCGGTCCGAAATAAACGGGGAAATTGGAAGCCAAATAGGCACGTGGGGTTCGTTTATTGACCATGAGCTCTTTCTTATAAATCTATGTCAATCAGACGCTTGAACTGTCGTATGTAAAGCATCTGAGGGAAATATGGAAAATCCAAAAAATTTTGTCTGTTTATTTTTTGCTAATACATCGTTAAAAGAATGATACAAGGCATGGTAAATGGCACTTCGAATGGTCCTTTGTCAGTCAGCATAAGCGTGCATCCAAATTCATGCTTCCCTAAAAAACAAAAACGGGTAATTTTAGGATAAAATCATTTCTATTTTTAGAAAATGAAACTTGTATGCTAAATTTAGCTTTGACACTTACTACCGGGTAAGAAAAGACTACAGTACGCAAAACTGAAAGAGTAAGGCCCAAGTAAGTAAGATATGTCTTTCAATTCAAGGTATCATGGATGGGCCAAATTCTCAAGTTTGGACAGCTGTAATGTATCTTATCTATATATCTATGGGCGAAATTCTCAAGTTTGGACAGCTGTAATGTTGTACACACCAACCTCGTTATAACACGGAACTCCGGGTCCAAACAATGGACCGTGTTAGTTATCCGAATCATGTTATAAACGCCGACCGTATTTGTCACAGATTGACACTGTGGTGATCAATAGTTTTCCGAACAAGATGATGTGCGGTCTGGTTAATAACCGTATTTCCCGACTAAAATGTGTTAAGAACTAATCAATGGCAGTAAATACCATGGCTCATCTAGTCAGACAAGTCTCTTTAATTGAAACCAGCTGATAAACCACGTTTTTATCCACAAAATCGTTGGATCTGACAGCGAGTATGCCGTCATTTTGATAGCTGGATCCTGGCTGATGTCCGGTTCCGAACTATTGGCTATTGTCCGGGACAGTACCGAACTAGAGTACCGTTAATAGATTTCAATGGGAAAATTTCCGAATTAGGGTTCGGAACCGGATACAAGAAATTTGAATTACTTTCCTTGGAATGTCTCACCCATTTGAAACGATTTTTAATGGCGCACATGGTCTCTTTGAATGATTTTTTTACCGCAAAAATCGATCATGAATATGTTTTATCATTTGCTTTTAAGCTGGAATAAATCTGTTTTTCTTTTACATGCGGCTCTAGAAAATCAGTTTTATTGCAGTTCACGGATCAGATCATCTGCATCGATGTTTAAAATTTCTGCTGAGCAGTGATCCTTGACAGAGCGTTATAATTTTTACCTGTTGGCTAAGCCAAAACTTTCGGTTATGCCGATGGCAGTTCATGTTTATCGTGCGTGTCAAGCTAAACAGGTTTATATACTGTATATTCAACTCTGCTAATATCGATGACATGTTTGGAGGCCTGCAATAAATATCAAAAATTACCGTTATAGATCGTGTTAGGTACCATATTACCGCAGTCAAAAGTGGGAGGAAAATAAAATTGTTGTGCTTAAAACCTGATAGAACCCTCGGAAAATATTTATAAATGTTGGTTTGGGAAACTATGGGGTCCAAACCAAACCAGTGTTATATCAGAATTCATGCTATAACGAGGTCCGGGTGTATCTTGAAAGGAAGTGTCTATAGTGATTGTACCGGCACCTCAGACTCTGAGGCTAGAGTGCAGAGTCTGGCACTCTAGACTCAATGGCTAAAGTGACAGTCCAGGCATTCTCCCTCCACATCAATGATATTTCCACTGATGTTGACTCAGAAATAAGACTGTTCGCGGACGACTGTGTTTGTTACTGGGAAATAAGAGATACAGATAACTCACTGAAACTTCAGACTGACATAGATAGATTAGGATGTTGGGCCCGAAAATGGGGCATGAGATTTCAGCCAGTTAAATGCAATATTATGCCCATAGGGGCTTGAAGAAATATATGGGCTGCACGATGCTTCCACGCAGAGCTGAATCCGGCCCACACACTAATACTGGTAAACAGCTTAGAGAATCTAAGCCTGTCCAGGAACCGCGCTGCGTGG
Organism: Lucinisca nassula; assembly: GCA_963580285.1. NCBI lineage: Eukaryota > Metazoa > Mollusca > Bivalvia > Lucinida > Lucinidae > Lucinisca > Lucinisca nassula. The sequence continues at coordinate 63,804,136 of OY757013.1, read as the reverse complement.
TGGACCGTCCATGCTAATAAACCCAATTGGTTTCATTGGGTGACAGGGCTTGAGATGTCATTTCATCTCAATGTCAGGTAAAAGTCCAACAAAATTGGAAGCAACATCTCCAAAATGACCTTTACAGTGTTGACAGGGATGTTAAACCTCAAATCAAACAAAACAAAAACAAGGAAGTGATCTAATAAAGTTGAGGCTTCTTACACTTTAGAGGGAACGGTCCTCGAAAATGTGAATTCCATTAAATACCTTGGTGTGACAATCACTCACGATTTGAGATGAAATACACACATTAGCAACATGTGTACAAAGGCTAATAGAACACTTGGTTTCCTGAGGCGAAATCTTAATCAGTGCCTCAGGATGTGAAAGAGACAGCATACAGGGGACTTGTTCACCCAATCTTGGAATATGGTAGTTGCATCTGGGACCCAAGCGGAGTGGTCCTTAATGAAGAAATTGAAAAAGTTCAGATTAGAGCTGCTAGATTTGTAACTGGAAATTACTGCTTTGAAACTGGGAGCATGACTGGAATTCTAGGAAAATTAAGATGGCAGTCTCTCAAGAAAAGGAGAAGAGACAGTAGGCTCATACTCTTATACAAAGGTCTAAAGGGTGCTGCCAGCATTCCAACAGATGACCTTGTTCCCTCAGCTAAGAACTGTAGAAAGCACCATTCAATGACATTTCAGACCCTTACTGCAAGAAAGGACAATTATAAAGAATCATTCTTCCTCTGAACCATTAGAGATTGGAATGCCCTTCCCGATTCAGTTATTTCGACGGCTGAAGGTGCTGAGGATTGTGTAGCTAAGTTTACCTCTTTGGTTAGAGCTAGGGACTAACTTCCCATATTACAGGTCCTGGTGTATGAATGTCATTTGACGTGTCACCAGTAACAATTCTGATTCTAGCCATTCCTATGTGGCCAGGCTAGAGTGCCAGTAATACTCGGTAATACAATACTTGATAGCTATAATTTACTAGAGAGCATCATACTAAAGAAAGAAAACATTTACCTGACATAATATCTAAAATTATCAACCGTATTGGAGGAGAGAATACTCCACCTGGTACATATACTAAGTACATGTATATCAACAACTGCAAGACCACCTCAAGGGAGAATACTTCACATGATTTTGAAACTGCTAAAATTGGACACTAGCAACTCGCAATGTTGTTACAGTGGTCAAAATTTACCCTCGTCCACTTGTATTTACGAGTAGTTTGTTGATAAGGGTGAGTGAAAATTGTTAATGGCTTGCCCTGCTGGACGAGTTAGTTTTCCTCCATAAAAATATCTATATCATGCCGCTCAGCGAAAGCATTTTCCAAAACTATCCAATTACAGCAATTGAATGTGAAGCAAAATGCATGAATTGTGAATATTTTCCGCATCATGTTTCCAAAACCAGAAATAGAGATTGTAAATAAATTACATGTATTGCGTCTGCGCAGAGATCGTCGACCCAAGACAGGTTCTTTCCAATGCAGTTTCGTGCTAGTTGTTTCCGCTCAATAACTTCATGATTAGAACAGCATATTCAATTGCTAATCGCTTTATGGGACATTATTCTCACATCCTGTCTTGAATTAAGCAGGAAAAGCTGCTTTGGCGCAGAAATCTATAGAAACTAGACCCACAGGGACGAAAACACTCAGTACAAATTTGAAATGGGAAGAAACCATCATTACTGATGGAAAGTGAAAATGAAAGTAAAAATTGACCACAAAAAGTGTTTGTGCATAGAGGTGGTACATTGACTGTCTGGTCTTGTAATGTTTTATCTTTTATTATTGTCTTTAGCAATTTTAATTTACATGTTTTGCTAATTTTCTGTATCAATAAAACAATGATGTATTTTAATTATTTTTTTCACTTCACTCCAGAGAAGCAGAGCAAGTTAATTTTTCGTAAGGACGAGTGAATTATTTTGGAGCACTTGCCCTGCAGGACAAGTTTGTCTGAAAGAAAGTTTCGACCCCTGTTATTATTATTTTGCAAGTACATATATTAGAAAAATTTAGATACTAAATTGTTCGGGCTTTAAAATCACTAATGCATTTGGTAATTACGTTGATTGATAATATTGATCAATTCAATGAGTTAACTCCCTGGTAATTATGCTCTCAATGTCAAGTTTAATGATGAGAATCATTATGTGAGAGTGAGCCATGTCATGAAAAGAATCTCTTAAAAGTTTAAAACCACAGAATTTTCGATGGTACATGACTTAGTTCATATGCCTTTACCATGTCACTTCAAGATCAATTTATAGAGTCACATTTCTGGTACAACGGGCGAGAGTGACCTTACTGCAGCTTCTTTGGGCACAGTTTCGTCCGACGACTATGCGTGAGATGGAACCGACGGTCAATGTCCAACGATCTTCCATTATTTTTACAACAGCGTCAGTGAAATAATGTCCGTTTTATCTCGATTCTAGGTGGTAGATGATGGAAATAACAAATAATTAATATATTGCTGGCACTCTAGCTAGCCCAAATTTAGCAGTTGATGATATATACAGTTTCAAAATCATGTGAAGTATTCTCCCTCGAGGCCGTTTTGCAGTTGTTGATATACATGTACTTAGTATACATACCATGTGGAGTATTCTCTCTTCCAATATGGTTGATCATTTTAGATATTATGTCAGGTAAATGTTTTCTTCCTTTAATTCGTCCTTTTGGCGGATTATAGCTATCAGGTATTGTATTACCGGTACTCTAGCCTGGCCACATAGGAATGGCTAGAGTGCTGGGACCGTCACTTAAGCCGCTGAGTCTAGAGTGCCCGACCCGGCACTTTAGCCTCAGGGTCTTGGGTGCCGGTACCGGGACTCTAGACACTCCCATCTTGAAAAGGTCGGACTGGCTAGCCTCAATTTGGGCATATTGTTTGAAACAATTCTGTGTAGTAAAGATGCCGACAATACCTCCTGAGTTGCTCATTGGGATGCTAATTTTATGGCTACTTGAGAATTGAGAAAGTTCAGAATAGAGCTGCTAGATTTGTAACAGGCAATTACTGCTTTGAAACTGGGAGCATGACTGGAATACTTGGAAAATTAAAATGGGAGTCTCTCAAGAAAAGTAGAAAAGACAGTAGGCTCATCCCTTTATACAAAGGTCTAAATGGTGCTGCCAGCATTCCAACAGATGACCTTGTTCCCCCAGCTAGACACTGTAGAAATCGCCATTCGTTGGCGTTTCAGACCCTTACTGCAAGAACTGACATTTATAAAGAGTCCTCCTTCCCCAGAACCATTAGAGATTGGAATACCCTTCCTTATTCGATTATTTCAACAGCTGAATGTGCTGATGAGTGATGATTGTGTAGCTAAATTTACCTCTTTGGTTAGAGCTAGGGACTAACTTCCCACATCACAGGTCCTGGTGTATTGTACAAAGAATAGTAACTCAGAGACTCTATGGATTTTGTGAACACAACAAAAATACACCACAACCTCATTATAAAACGGTTCATTATTACACCACTTTGGCTGTAACACGATTTCAAGATGGATCCCAAAAATGTATAGATTATATAGAAAAATTACCTTTTGTTTGGATATTACACAGTTGTTTAACTAACACGGTTTCTGCTTTGGACTCCGTAAATAGTGTTATAAAGAGGTTGTGGTGTAATTGATAGGGATCGGGAGGGTTTAAGATGTTTCAGGATATGTATAATGGTTTCAATGATGGAGATAACACAGTGGCAGTATTGATTGATATGGAGAAAGAAGGCTTGTGATAGTTAATGGAGGGAACGTTTAATATATAAGCTTTTCAGTGTGGGTATTGTTGGAAGGGAATGGCAGTGGATGTCTGCTTTCCTGCAAGATAGAAAAGCAACATGTATCATATCACTGTGATAATTCATATTCAAACTGTGATATTAGTGTTTGCTGTGATATTTACCAATACCAAATTACATGTAACTGTCATTAACCCTTCTCTTGCTGAATATTCAGTTTAGCCACACCCATTTCTGACTTTGAACCAATCAGATTACTTGATGTAATTTTTTCCTACAAATTCATAAATTGAATGTCAAACGGTGTAGATCCTGAAGCCATCTGATCTGGATCTACAGTTTCCAAAGATAGGGTTGTCGTGAACAGCAGGATAAGAGTTAAATTGTTTTGCTTAGAGTATCAAGTTTCTCCATAGCAAGTGAAGTAACTACATGTGAAGACAGAAGAATATATTTTCGTAGTGGGTGGGTTAAGTCTGCTCTGACATTTTGCAGGTACATGTAAATGGACTCCAATAAATGAAATAACATGAGACTGAGTTCAAGCAGACAATTTCTCCTAGCCACGAAACTTTCAGCTCCCTGCTTTACATGTAGATCATAAAACAAATAAATTGTAGATTATTTCATTTTCATTGTTACATTTATTTCTGGATGATAATAATAGTTCAAATAATAAATTTGCATCAGAGTTCCCATTGAATTATAATGGAGAAAATTGAAAAATGGAATTTACTGCTACGCCTTTCCAGATATTTTGACAAAACTTTCCTTGAAATATTTTTTAGCAGTCATCTATCTGTCATACGATTTTAGGCCAACTGATCACTTTTATTGGTTGCCATGAAAACCAAACCAAAATGTGCCCCAGAAATAGAATAAAAACACCCTTAAAAATCTTCTTGAAAAGCCATATGCTGTATGATGCTGAGACTTTATGGGAATATTCACCATATTTGCCTGAACAGGTTTTATGTTTCTTTGTATGAAATTCGGCTCTTTAGTTTGGTTGCTATGGCATCTTAGAGTTTATAGATTTGTAATTGGGAAAATTTGCATTTACTACCAAGCCTTAGGAGATATTTTGGCAAAACATTCATAGAAATATTTTTTCAGCAATCTTGTTTTTGTCATATGATTTTAGACCATCTGCTCATTTTTATTGATTGTCATTGGAAACCAAAATAAAAAAAAAATAGAAAATAAAAAAGATTTATTATTAAAACAATCGCCTCCTCATAAACCATAAGCCGTATGAGGCTGAGGCTTTATGGAAATATTCACCATATTTGCCTTTACAGTTTTTTTGTGTGTCTTTTTTTGAAATGAAATTTGGCTCTTTAGTTTGGTTTCTATTGGAAGTTAAGAGTTTCCATAGACTTAAAGTGGGGAAAATTGAAAAATGACTTTTACACCTTTCAAGATATTTTAAAAAACTTTCATAGACAATGTTCTATCTGCCATATGATTTTAAGGCTAATTGGTTGCCACAGATGGTTGTCAGTTGTCATCTGTTGTCTTGCAACAACACATTCAAGAGACATCAGACCTCTGAAGCCACTAGGCTGATAGGGTCCAAACTTTATCTGTAGTGTCTTTGGGTGCAGGGATTCCATGGATAATGAAAATACATTGTTGCCAGTGGATAGTGCTCCTTGAGCTCTGGTGAGCATAGTGGCCCATAGACCTCTTGTTTAAGGTAGTCCATATGCCTGCTTGGACATGTTGGGTTGAATAAAATTGGCATAGGGAGCATATGGTTGTATTTGTTGACACCCCCCATGGCATCTCCGTGATTCGAAGCACTTTTTCTTTGCCATGTTTGTTTCTGTCTAGGCTGATCACCCACGGTTTTGTTGTAGCTTTCCTCTTTTCTGTGGTTTTGTCTCTGTTTTGGCTGATCACCCACTGTTTTGTTGTAGCTTTCCTCGCATTTCTGTGGTGAACACACGGCTGGAAAATTATTCAAAATTTTAACTGGTCCTGCATGAGCAAGGGCATGTAAACTTGACAAATTTCATAGGGACTAAGCAAATCTTTTAAGGGGAATGGGAACACTTTCAGGGGAGGCAACTCCTGCAAAAGTATTTTTGTTTCCCATGTAAATAGGGTCAACTATTTAAGGAAAGAATTTGCTCCTGAGAAGCAAATTCTTTTCTTTAAGAGTAGATCCAGTTTTCAGTTGGACAGGGCTTATTGAAAAGCAAACTGTTTAACAGGAAGTCCTGAAAGTTGTCTCCCTTTGAAAAATGGCAGAAAAATCTGCAAGGTGTTCCCATTTCCCTTAAGTGTCATGTCAAATGGACACTTGGAATTTTCCAGCCCTCGCAGTATTTAGCAAAAAATGTTATTAGATTTGCCACACTACGTGGACTGTTCAAATATGAATGCAAGTAGAACGTTTTCTCATGCACTAATGCGAAAATCACCTGGAAATAAATATCACAGCGTAGAAAAATATTTTACCTATACATTGATATCAAACCTGTTAAAATCCGTACACTTTAGCCATGTATAATGTTCGATAAATACTGTCTACTCTTGTATATTAATACAAAACATGGTTGGAAGAAGGTCAGAGTACGCCCTTGAAATAGGTCCTATATTAAGAATCGTTGTATTCTTGGTATACGGTGCAAAGACATTTTTGATGAAATATGTTCGGTTTATGGGCATAATGAAATGTCTTTTCAGACAGTTTTTCGTTGGTCTAAGAAATTCATCTGTGGGCTAGGCTCAACAGAAGATGCACCACATGATTGTCGGCCGAAAAGAGCGACATCTGCCAAGATGGTTGCTGGAGTGAAAGAAATAGTTGCTACCGTTGCACGATACAACACTAGGCAAATAGCTAGTATGGTTGGCATCTCATTAGGAGCAGCTCATACAATTCTCAAACGGAATTTGAAAATGAGAAAGATCTATGCTAGATGGATTCCCCATCTGTTGACAGATGAGCAGAAAAAAACACACGTTCAGTGCGCCAAGAAGTTGCTTAAAAAGCTTCCAAATTACAATGCACGGTCTTTCGCTAATGTCGTCACAGGTGACGAGACATGGGTTCACTTTTTTGAGCCAAAACAAAAGATTCAGAACAAAATATGGGCAACAAAGTACATGTATTGCACAAGACCATGCATTGCAAAGAGGACCATGAGCATCAAGAAGGTAATGTATGCCATATTCTTTTCAAATCAGGCTAAAGGCAAATCTGTAAATGTGAAGTTTTACAAGAATAAAGTTCTTCGAAAATTGAAGAAATATTTCAAAGTACGAAGACCCGCAACTAGTTTGGCCAATGTCAGATTGCTACTTGACAATGCGTCATCGCACAAGGCGTTCATTTTGCAAGACTAGCTGAAGCAGGAAAATGTTGTTGAACTCCCTCACCCCCCGTATTCCCCTGACCTTGCCCCGTGTGACTTTTTTTTGTTCCCGCGGCTGAAAAATACCTTTCTGGTCAAAAATTTGTACAGCGCAAACACCTCGGTTCTGCAATATTCCAGTGCCTTCACAGTATACCTCGAAAAGACTACCAAAATGCATTCAATGATTGGATCAGAAGCCTGAAAGTTTGTATATCTCTTAAAGGGGAATACTTTGGGGAGACATAATAAAATTTTCATCGAAATCTATCACGGAATCATTTTTATGTGCTTAGTTGCATTCATATTTGAACAGTCCTTGTAAGTTTGTTTACTGATGGCATCATTAGTTTTGAACAATTGGCCCATCTTTACCATCATTCTGGGCCCAGTTGTTCAAAGCATCGTTAGCTTAACGAGCTCGTTAGGGGTCATATTGTTAACTGTTCTAGCAAGTACAATATCGAAAATTTTGGCATTTTTGCTGAAAAAATGTGAGCAGCTTTTGCATCCGCAAAAGCTGCTCACATTTTTTCAGCAAAAATATTAGCATATTTGCCATATTTAATGACCAAAGTTTTAACGATACGTTAACTAACGACGTCGTTAGTTTTGAACAACTGGCCCCTGATTATCAGTCATCATGTAGCAGCCCTATACATTGTCTGGTGTTTGTTTGATTTGTGGTTTAACGTCCCCGTCAGCATTGTAAAGTTCATTTTGGAGACGTTGCTTCCAATTTTGTGGGACTTTTACCCGACCTTGAGATGAAATGACGCCCAATGAAACCAATAGGATTTATTAGCATGGACGGGCCAACTCGCATCGCTTTGCCTGGGCAGGCTTAGATCCTCTAAGCGGTTTACCAGTATTAGTGTGCAGGTCGATTTCAGCTCTGCGTAGGAGCATCATGTAGCCCATCTATTTCTTCAAGCCCGGGGGGGGGGGGGGGGGGGGGTGGGGATTGTCTGGTGTTATGCTGTGGACAGATCTTGCCAATTTGTGCAGATAGAACAATTGTCATCAAACGTGTCATTCGTGGAGAACAACAAAGCTCCAGATCAAACTGCACATCAATGCAGTCTAATCAGCACCTTCATGTTAACCGCTTGCAGGGGTTAGGAATGACATTTTTTTCTCAGGAGCCAGCTGGGCCTCTGACATTTAAAACTTATGAGCCCAGCTAAAAAGTTAGGCATTACGAAAACACGCCTAGATACAAATACATTGTAACCTTTATTGCCAAAAAAAATGAAAATTTTAGGATGAAAAATCATGATATTTTTCTTATTTCTGCTCAAAATATAGGACCGCCTCGATGATTTTTCTTATTTCTGCTCAAAATATAGATTGTTGGTACTTGTAAGAATCGCCTCATTGAGGCGGTTATAACAAGTACCCACAATCTATATTTCAGAGCAGAAATAAGAAAAAATAAGGTTTACCCCTGCAAAGTTTCCTCACACTCCAGTTTTACTAAATAAAAGTGGGGTTCAAGGGGGTCAAAATTATATGGGTGTGTTTCATGATGGGCCCATGCCAAAAATTTTGAAAACAAAAAAAAAAACATTGTTCAATCCAGAATTTGGGGTTTTGGGGCCCTTGGGTCCACAGACCTTGGAAAGGAAATGTTCATTTTTCTACATGTACATGTATATAATCTATACATATTTGCTTGGATACACTAACACAGTTTCTAGTTTGGGCCAAAACAATAGTGTTACCATATAAAGAGGTTATGGTGTACATCCAACATCCATACCACCTCACAAATGAGACCACATTTTGGGTAGCCCCACAACTGGGCCCAGTTGTTCAAAGCATCGTTAGCTTAACAAGCTCGTTAGTGGACAAACTGTTAACTGTTCTAGCAAGTACAATATCTAATATAATGTTATTTTTGCTGAAAAAAATGAGAGCAGCTTTTGCACTTGCAAAAGCTGTTCACATTTTTTTCAACAAAAAGTATTGTATTTTGTGCCATATTTACCCATTGTATACTAGTGGACTCTCCCATTGCTATATGTTGGACAAGTCCATTTGCCATATAAGGGGTGTCAGGCCTATTTTTTCGTTTTTATTCTATTTTTGATGGAAAATTCTGTTAGCAAATATTGCAGGCTCTGATCAGATGCCACATTCTGCGGCATCTGATCTCAGCCTGCACTATTTGCCAAGGTACCCTTTTAGGGGTTTCCCGCATTCAATGGGTCAAATGATCAAAATTTTAATGATTTATTAACTAACAATGTCATTAGTTTTGAACAACTGGCCCTTGGTCTTTATAGTTTTGTTTTCCTGTGTATTGTAACAGTCTTTATTTTTCTTTTGTTTTAACAGATACATAACAATTACTTAAAAAGAGTTCTACAAATTTGAGAAGTTAATTGAGAAACAATGGAGTTTGGTTCAGACTTTGTGTATCACTATGATGATATGGAATATGAGTATATCTCTGATGAGGAGCTGGAGGCTGGAATGAATCTGAGGTATAGTATGACAAGAGCATATCTGTATGAGATGTATTTTTCTTTCATGGCTCAAAATATCTGGGGCCAGTTGTTCAAACTTAACCCTTATCTTGCTGTTCACGACAACCCCTATCTTTGCAAACAGTGTAGATCCAGTCTGTCAGGATCTACACTGTTTGGCATTCAGTTTATGAATTTGTAGCAATAAATGACATCAAGTAATTTTATTGGTTGATAGACAGAAATGGGTGTGGCTTAAATGAATATTCAGCAAGATAAGGGTTAATTATGTCATTATTTAACAAATCATTAAATCTTTGATCATGTAATATGGCAAACACATGTATATATTTACATTTCCAGTGGCTGAAGATTTATGCCAGTTGCTCCTCGGTATTAAATGCTCATAATGGTTCAATGTGAAAATTTTCTTTCGCAAATTCCTGACTAGTTTTTAGCTCACCTGAGCCGAAGGCTCAAGGTGAGCTATTGTGATCGGTCAATGTCCGTCGTCCGTCATGTGTCGTGCGTCGTGCGCTGTGCGTCGTGCGTCTGTCAACAATTTACTTAAATGACATCTCCTCCTAAACCAGTGAATGGATTTTGATATAATTTCACAGGAATGTTGCTTGAGTGACCCTCTTTCAAAATTACCTAAATCATTCCGCTCCGTTAAACAAAATGGCCGCCAGAGCTAAAAATAGAAAAACCTTTAAATGACATCTCTTCCTAGGCAAATGGCCCGATTTGAAAATAATTTCACAGGAACGTTCCTTGAGTGACCCTCTTTCAAAATTGCCTAAATCGTTCCGCTCCATTAAACAAAATGGCCGCCAGAGCTAAAAATAGAAAAACCTTTAAATGACATCTTCTTCTAGGCAAATGGCTCGATTTGAAAAAAAACTTCACAGGAATGTTCCTTGAGTGACCCACTTTCAAAATTGCCTAAATCGTTCCGCTCCGTTAAACAAAATGGCCGCCAGAGCTAAAAATAGAAAAACCTTTAAATGACATTTTCTCCCAGGCAAATGGCCCAATTTGAAAATAATTTCACAGGAACCTTCATTGAGTGAGCCTCTTTCAAAATTGCCTTAATCATTCTGCTCCATTAAACAAAATGGCCGCCAGAGCCAAAAATAGAAAAACCTTTAAATGACAACTCCTCCTAGGCAAATGGGCCAATTTGAAAATAATTTCACAGGAATGTTGCTTGAGGGATCCTTTTTCAAAATTACCTAAATCGTTCTGCTCTGTTAAACAAAATGGCGGCCAGAGCTAAAAATAGAAAAACCTTTAAATGACATCTCTTCCTAGGCAAATGGCCCAATTTAAAAATAATTTCACAGGAACATTCCTTGAGTGACCCTCTTTCAAAATTGCCTAAATCAGTCTGCTCCGTTAAACAAAATGGCCACCAGAGCTAAAAATAGAAAAACCTTTAAATGACATCTTCTTCTAGGCAAATGGCCCGATTTGAAAATAATTTCACAGGAATGTTCCTTGAGTGACCCACTTTCAAAATTGCCTAAATCGTTCCGCTCCGTTAAACAAAATGGCCGCCAGAGCTAAAAATAGAAAAACCTTTAAATGACATTTTCTCCCAGGCAAATGGCCCAATTTGAAAATAATTTCACAGGAACCTTCATTGAGTGAGCCTCTTTCAAAATTGCCTTAATCATTCTGCTCCGTTAAACAAAATGGCCGCCAGAGCCAAAAATAGAAAAACCTTTAAATGACAACTCCTCCTAGGCAAATGGGCCAATTTGAAAATAATTTCACAGGAATGTTGCTTGAGTGACCCTTTTTCAAAATTACCTAAATCGTTCTGCTCTGTTAAACAAAATGGCGGCCAGAGCTAAAAATAGAAAAACCTTTAAATGACATCTCTTCCTAGGCAAATGGCCCAATTTAAAAATAATTTCACAGGAACATTCCTTGAGTGACCCTCTTTCAAAATTGCCTAAATCAGTCTGCTCCGTTAAACAAAATGGCCACCAGAGCTAAAAATAGAAAAACCTTTAAATGACATCTTCTTCTAGGCAAATGGCCCGATTTGAAAATAATTTCACAGGAATGTTCCTTGAGTGACCCTCTTTCAAAATTGCCTAAATCGTTCCACTCTGTTAAACAAAATGGCCACCAGAGCTAAAAATAGAAAAAACCTTTAAATGACATCGTCTTCTAGGCAAATGGCTCGATTTGAAAATAACTTCACAGGAATGTTCCTTGAGTGACCCTCTTTCAAAATTGCCTAAATCGTTCCGCTCCGTTAAACAAAATGGCCGCCAGAGCTAAAAATAGAAAAACCTTTAAATGACATCTCCTCCTAGGCAAATGGCCCAATTTGAAAATAATTTCACAGGAACGTTCCTTGAGTGAGCCTCTTTCAAAATTACCTTAATCATTCTGCTCTGTTAAACAAAATGGCCGCCAGAGCCAAAAATAGAAAAACCTTTAAATGACATCTTCTCCTAGGCAAAAGGCCCGATTTGAAAATAATTTCACAGGAAAGTTGCTTGAGTGACCCTCTTTCAAAATTGCCTAAATCGTTCCGCTCCGTTAAACAAAATGGCCGCCAGAGCTAAAAATAGAAAAACCTTTGATTGACATCTTCTTCTAGGCAAATGGCTCGATTTGAAAATAACTTCACAGGATTGTTCCTTGAGTGACCCTCTTTCAAAATTGCCTAAATCTTTCCGCTCCGTTAAACAAAATGGCCGCCAGAGCTAAAAATAGAAAAACTTTTAAATGACATCTTTTCCTAGGCAAATGGTCCAATTTGAAAATAATTTCACAGGAACGTTCCTTGAGTGAGCCTCTTTCAAAATTGCCTTAATCATTCTGCTCCGTTAAACAAAATGGCCGCCAGAGCCAAAAATAGAAAAACCTTTAAATGACCTCTCCTCCTAGGCAAATGGCCCGATTTGAAAATAATTTCACAGGAATGTTGCTTGAGTGACCCTCTTTCAAAATTACCTAAATCGTTCTGCTCCGTTAAACAAAATGGCCGCCAGAGCTAAAAATAGAAAAACCTTTAAATGACATCTCTTCCTAGGCAAATGGCCCGATTTAAAAATAATTTCACAGGAAAATTCCTTGAGTGACCCTCTTTCAAAATTGCCTAAATCGTTCTGCTCCGTTAAACAAAATGGCCACCAGAGCTAAAAATAGAAAAACCTTTAAATGACATCTTCTTCTAGGCAAATGGCTCGATTTGAAAATAATTTCACAGGAATGTTCCTTGAGTGACCCTCTTTCAAAATTGCCTAAATCGTTCCGCTCTGTTAAACAAAATGGCCGCCAGAGCTAAAAATAGAAAAACCTTTAAATGGCATCTCCTCCTAGGTAAATGGCCCAATTTGAAAATAATTTCACAGGAACGTTCCTTGAGTGAGCCTCTTTTAAAATTGCCTTAATCATTCTGCTCCGTTAAACAAAATGGCCACCAGAGCCAAAAATAGAAAAACCTTTAAATGACATCTCCTCCTAGGCAAATGGCCTGATTTGAAAATAATTTCACTGGAATGTTGCTTGAGTGACCCTCTTTCAAAATTACCTAAATCGTTCCGCTCCGTTAAACAAAATGGCCGCCAGAGCTGAAAATAGAAAAACCTTTAAATGACATCTCTTCCTAGACAAATGGCCCCATTTGAAAATAATTTCACAGGAACGTTCCTTGAGTGTCCCTCTTTCAAAATTGCCTAAATCGTTCTGCTCCGTTAAACAAAATGGCCGCCAGAGCTAAAAATAGAAAAACCTTTAAATGACATCTTCTTCTGGGCAAATGGCTCGATTTGAAAATAACTTCACAGGAATGTTCCTTGAGTGACCCTCTTTCAAAATTGCCTAAATCGTTCCGCTCCGTTAAACAAAATGGCCGCCAGAGCTAAAAATAGAAAAACCTTTAAATGACATCTCCTCCTAGGCAAATGGCCCAATTTGAAAATAATTTCACAGGAACGTTCCTTGAGTGAGCCTCTTTCAAAATTGCCTTAATCATTCTGCTCCGTTAAACAAAATGGCCACCAGAGATAAAAATAGAAAAACCTTCAAATGACATCTCCTCCTATGCAAATGGCCCAATTTGAAAATAACTTCACAGGAATGTTCCTTGAGTGACCCTCTTTCAAAATTGCCTAAATTGTTCCACTCTGTTAAACAAAATGGCCACCAGAGCTAAAAATAGAAAAACATTTAAATGACATCCCCTCCAAGGCAAATGGCACGATTAGGAAATAATTTCACAGGAACGTTCGTTGAGTGACCCTTTTTCAAAATTGTCTAAATCGTTTCGCTCGTTAAACAAAATGGCCACCAGAGCTAAATATAGAAAAACCTTTAAATGACATCTTCTCCTAGGCAAAGAGCCAGATTTGAAAATAATTTCACAGGAATGTTCCTTGAGTGACCCTCTTTCAAAATTGCCTAAACTGTTCCGCTCTGTTAAACAAAATGGACACCAGAGCTAAAAATAGAAAAACCTTCAAATTCCACTACAATGAAAAATAACCTCCAAAGAAAAATCTTTGGTCCACATCTCCTTAAAGCAGTGAATCCTTCATTTCCATAAGCTTTGAAACATCTTGGATTCAGGTGAGCGATTCAGGGCCATCATGGCCCTCTTGTTTCTTCCAATAATATGGATTTCTTCAGAGGAATGTTCACAATGTTGGTGTTCTGTGATTTGCTATGTTCATATACCCTCGGGGCCGCTCAACCGGCCCACTTTGTTTGCCAGTACGCATGCATCGGCCCCCTGAGGGATGGTAATGTTGTTATCGCCATTGCGATTTACCAGCCTCTTTGGGGCCAGTGGCGTTGCTAACTGCCATTTTTGTATTGTTGCATGTAACGTTCAGATTGAACTTCATTTCCTGTGTTCAGGAAAGAAAATGGCGGTTATTGAGAGCACCAAGATGTCCTCCCTGGCCTGTGCACATCGGCAAATAAGGGGGGCGATAGAACGGCCCTGAGGGCATATAAACAGCACTAATCGCAGAACACCAACATTGTGAACATTCCTCTGAAGAAATCCATATTATTGGAAGAAACTAGTCAGGAATTTGCGAAACAAAACCTTCACAATGAACCATTATGAGCATTCCTGAGGAACAACTGGCACAAATCGTCGGCCATTCACTTTTTACCTCTATGTTCTATTTTTCGTTATGACCAGTTGCTCCGAAGTTGGCATTCACAAAGTGAATCCAAAACAGACTGCCAGGGACATGTCAGTCAGCAGAAGGCCTGGTTCACTGACAGCGACACATATATTATGTGTCTTTTTGTCGCATGGTAAGATGTCAACAATAAAAATCGAAGACAATGTATACTGGAAGTTGACATGACAGCAGAAAAACGCCGACTCGGGATGGTCTTAGAATATTCTCCGTAAGGTCGGGATCAATGTTCATGTATAAAACTGGAGTTTTTCAGTCACACACATTGGCTGATATTGGCTTACAGTTAGACAAGGCCTGCTGTCCTCGCAGCAGGTAAGGGTAGAGGGGGGAATGTTATTCTTCTGTTTCTACACTTTCATTCATTTCCTCTTTATCCTCTGCCCCTCAATTTCATCTCCTCTACCATCTCTTCTATCTCTTTGCTCCCTTTCTCTGGGAGATGACACAAAATGACCCTAAAGGGCTGACATGTCATTATACCCAAACCAATCAATCAGTCAGTCTTCCATGTGACTCTGTGTGACATCGAGTCTAAACCATGGTTCTCTACGGGCTTTGGCGACTTCAACGCTGTTCCACTCTTTTGTAGAAAAACAGCGTGTAAATGTTTTTCAGCTTTAAAAGTTTGTCCTATAAGCATTTTTTCACCCAGTGATGGGGGGCAAAGAATGTAAATATAAAAAATAAATTTATTATACCCCCGCAAAAGAAGTTTGAAGGGGGTATATAGGAGTCAGCTTGTCGTCTGTCGTCGTCAGTCCGTTACAAAAAACTTTAACATTGCTCATAACTTCCTTATTCTTTGACCGATTTCTTTAATATTCACACACCACACACCTTGCCACTAGTACTTAAGATTGATATACACAAACCTGACCTTGACCTTTACGTTGACCTTCCTCAAGGTCAAATACTTGTAAAAATTTGTCGGTACAAAAAAACTTTAACATTGCACATAACTTCCTCATTCTTTGACCAATTTCTTTAATATTCACACACCACACACCTTGCTACTAGTACTTAAGATTGATATACACAAACCTGACCTTGACCTTCACGTTGACCTTCCTCAAGGTCAAATACTTGTAAAAATTTGTGGGTACAAAAAAACTTTAACATTGCACATAACTTCCTCATTCTTTGACCGATTTCTTTAATATTCACACACCACACACCTTGCCACTAGTACTTAAGATTGATATACACAAACCTGACCTTGACCTTCACGTTGACCTTCCTCAAGGTCAAATACTTGTAAAAATTTGTTTGTCATTCCTTGCTATTATTTATGTTAAATCATTTGTGTTATCAGAAACTATTATTATGTCATTGTGTGGCTCAGATTATCAAAAAACTTATATCTCTGTGACTCTTACTTGGAGTTACTATCTGACAACGCATGCGGGGGTATAATTGGCGCCCGTTAGGCGGCAGCTCTAGTTTTTTCTGCTTTTCATGAAAGTATGAATGACAGTGGGTTGCTCGCAAAGTTTAGGGTTCATTTATTTTGCATGCGACCAACTGCAGTCATACTTTCCTGGACAGCAGAAAATAAAATTCATTCTTAAATGAATACTATTGCTAAAAAATATGAGTAGCTTTTGCATATCACATTTTTCTGCAAAAATAACAAAATTTTAGCATGTATTGTACACTTGTACTTTCTAGAACAATTAATAATTTGACTGCTGACTAGCTCATTAAGCTATCGAGGCTTTGGACCCTGGTATTAGCTTTTTCCTTATTTCTGCTGCAAACATTGATTGTGGGTACTTTTTAGGACCCCGTCAATGAGGCAGTTCTAACAAGTAAATGTACCCACAATCTTTGTTTTAGAGCCAAAAACAAAATGATATGTAACCTTGTAAAGCTACATGATGCCATGTAATAAGTCCATGTAATGCACAACTTTGTAAGCCCATTTCAAGTGCAAAGCTCATAAACCCATTGCATGCAGGAAACCCCTAAACGGGTACCTTGGCAAACAGTGCAGGCCCAGATCAGACACCACAGAATGCGGCATCTGATCAGGGCCTGCACTTTTTGCTAACAGAATTTTCCATCAAAAATAGAAAAAAAAAACGAAAAATAGGCCTGACACCCCTTATATGACAAATGAACTTGTCCAACATATAGCAATGGAAGAGTCCACTAGTATACAATGGGTTAAGCAGGTGGCATTTTAATATTGTCACTAGGATCAAATTTTCACCACTTTTCAAAAGTCTTTTTAGCTCACCTGAGCACGAAGTGCTCAAGGTGAGCTATTGTGATCGCCTTTTGTCCGGCGTCCGTCGTGCGTCGTGCGGTGTGCGTCGTGCGTCGTCAACAATTCACTTAAATGACATCTCCTCCTAAACCAGTGAATGGATTTCAAAATACTTTCATAGAAATGTTCCTTGGGTGACCCTCTACCAAAATTGCTAAAATGGTTCCGCTCCGCAGAACAAAATGGCCACCAGAGCTAAAAATAGAAAAACCTTTAAACGACATCTCCTCCTAGCCCTTTGGCCCGATTTCAAAATAATTTCACAGAAATGTTCCTTGGATGACCCTCTACCAAAATTGCTAAAATGGTTCCGCTCCGCTGAACAAAATGGCCGCCAGAGCTAAAAATAGAAAAACCTTTAAACGACATCTCCTCCTAGCCCTTTCGCCCGATTTCAAAATAATTTCACAGAAATGTTCCTTGGATGACCCTCTACCAAAATTGCTAAAATGGTTCCGCTCCGCTGAACAAAATGGCCGCCAGAGCTAAAAATAGAAAAACCTTTAAACGACATCTCCTCCTAGCCCTTTGGCCCGATTTCAAAATAATTTCACAGAAATGTTCCTTGGATGACCCTCTACCGAAATTGCTAAAATGGTTCCGCTCCGCTGAACAAAATGGCCGCCAGAGCTAAAAATAGAAAAACCTTTAAACAACATCTCCTCCTAGCCCTTTGGCCCGATTTCAAAATAATTTCACTGAAATGTTTCTTGGATTCCCCTCTACCGAAATTGCTAAAATGGTTCCGCTCCGCTGAACAAAATGGCCGCAAGAGCTAAAAATAGAAAAACCTTTAAACAACAACTCCTCCTAGCCCTTTGGTCCGATTTCAAAATAATTTCACAGAAATGTTCCTTGGATGACCCTCTACCAAAGTTGCTAAAATGGTTCCGCTCCGCAGAACAAAATGGCCACCAGAGCTAAAAATAGAAAAACCTTTAAACGACATCTCCTCCTAGCCCTTTGGCCCGATTTCAAAATAATTTCACAGAAATGTTCCTTGGATGACCCTCTACCAAAATTGCTAAAATGGTTCTGCTCCGCTGAACAAAATGGCCACCAGAGCTAAAAATAGAAAAACCTTTAAACGACATCTCCTCCTAGCCCTTTGGCCCGATTTCAAAATAATTTCACAGAAATGTTCCTTGGATGACCCTCTACCGAAATTGCTAAAATGGTTCCGCTCCGCTGAACAAAATGGCCGCCAGAGCTAAAAATAGGAAAACCTTTAAACGACATCTCCTCCTAGCCCTTTGGCCCGATTTCAAAATAATTTCACAGAAATGTTCCTTGGATGACCCTCTACCGAAATTGCTAAAATGGTTCCTCTCCGCTGAACAAAATGGCCGCCAGAACTAAAAATAGAAAAACCTTTATTAAACGACATCTCCTCCTAGCCCTTTGGCCCGATTTCAACATAATTTCACTGAAATGTTTCTTGGATGACCCTCTACCGAAATTGCTAAAATGGTTCCGCTCCGCTGAGCTAAATGGCCGCAAGAGCTAAAAATAGAAAAACCTTTAAACAACATCTCCTCCTAGCCCTTTGGTCCGATTTCAAAATAATTTCACAGAAATGTTCCTTGGATGACCCTCTACCAAAGTTGCTAAAATGGTTCCGCTCCGCAGAACAAAATGGCCACCAGAGCTAAAAATAGAAAAACCTTTAAACGACATCTCCTCCTAGCCCTTTGGCCCGATTTCAAAATAATTTCACAGAAATGTTCCTTGGATGACCCTCTACCAAAATTGCTAAAATGGTTCTGCTCCGCTGAACAAAATGGCCACCAGAGCTAAAAATAGAAAAACCTTTAAACGACATCTCCTCCTAGCCCTTTGGCCCGATTTCAAAATAATTTCACAGAAATGTTCCTTGGATGACCCTCTACCGAAATTGCTAAAATGGTTCCGCTCCGCTGAACAAAATGGCCGCCAGAGCTAAAAATAGAAAAACCTTTAAACGACATCTCCTCCTAGCCCTTTGGCCCGATTTCAAAATAATTTCACAGAAATGTTCCTTGGATGACCCTCTACCGAAATTGCTAAAATGGTTCCTCTCCGCTGAACAAAATGGCCGCCAGAGCTAAAAATAGAAAAACCTTTATTAAACGACATCTCCTCCTAGCCCTTTGGCCCGATTTCAACATAATTTCACTGAAATGATTCTTGGATGACCCTCTACCGAAATTGCTAAAATGGTTCCGCTCCGCTGAACAAAATGGCCGCAAGAGCTAAAAATAGAAAAACCTTTAAACGACATCTCCTCCTAGCCCTTTGGTCTGATTTCAAAATAATTTCACAGAAATGTTCCTTGGATGACCCTCTACCAAAATTGCTAAAATGGTTCCACTCCGCTGAAAAAAATGGCCGCCAGAGCTAAAAATAGAAAAACCTTTAAACGACATCTCCTCCTAGCCCTTTGGCCTGATTTCAAAATTATTTTACTGAAATGTTCCTTGGATGACCCTTTACAGAAATTGCTAAAATGGTTCCGCTCTGCTGAACAAAATGGCCGCCAGAGCTAAAAATAGAAAAACCTTTAAACGACATCTCCTCCTAGCCTTTCGCCCGATTTCAAAATAATTTCACTGAAATGCTCCTTGGATGACCCTTTACAGAAATTGCTAAAATGGTTCTGCTCCGCTGAACAAAATGGCCACCAGAGCTAAAAATAGAAATACCTTTAAGCAACATCTCCTCCTAGCCCTTTGGCCCGATTTCATATTATAGCCTGGGCCAATAATGGCTCTTCCAGGGGCCCACTTGATACCCTATGGATCAGGTGAGCGATCCAGGGCCATCATGGCCCTCTTGTTTCTATTTTTCAACTAATTTCATATGCTGTCTCCTGGCAAAGGTTTTTTGTTTGAATTGAGGTTTAATATCCCCATCAACACTAATAAGGTCATTTTGGAGGTGCTTTCAATTTTGTAGGACTTTTAGCAGACATTGAGATGAAATGACATCTCGCGCCCTGCCACCCAATGAAACCAATAGGATTTATGTGCATGGATGGTCCTACACGCACCAGTTTGCCTTGGCAGGCTTAGACCTTATTAGTGTTGAGGGAGCGTGATAGCTCAGTGGTTAGTGCACTTGCCTCTGATGCTAGAGGTCCCGGGTTCGATCCCCGGCAGTGGCGATAAAATTTCGGTGTCCGAACACGCTCCATTGACATCATTTGCGGGGATGAATGTCATAAAGTGCACCGTCCTTCGGATCGGGACGTTAACTGGAGGCTCCCTGTGCAGGGAGAACCATCCCATTACATGATTATTGTGTAGGCTTTCATCCTGCAAAAACCTGGAGTGTATGTAATATACACCTGCGGTAATGGTCAAATGTGACCGACGCAGTATCAGAAGATAGATAGATAGACCTAAGCAGTTTACCAGTAGGTTTCAGCTCTGCGTGGAAACACCATGCATCCCAATCTTTTTCTCCAAGCCCTGATGGGCGGGGGCTCCTGGCAGAGGTGGAATCATTTAATAAATTGGTCCATTTCACATGGATACTTGCCATACCCTTATACTGGAGTACCTGAATCTTTAAAAGTACCAAAGGTCAAGGTCACTCACATAAATTGGGGAATGATTCGGTCTATTCAGGGATCGATCAGAATCTCTTAGTCCTTGTCTTGCTGAGCCCAGATGTGCCTTACTTTCAAACAGTGTAGATCCAGATCAGATGGCTTCTTCAGATTGTGAATTTATTGCAATGATTTGCATAAAGTAATTTGATTCATTAAGATAACACACCCGTGAGACATAGTGCATTTTCTCACATCTCCAAAATGGCTACTTTTCTGATGAAAATCTGAAATATTTTTCTTATTTATACTTCAAACATAGGTTGTTGGTGCTCGTTAGAACCGCCTCATTGGGGTGGTTCTAATGAGTACCCACAACCTAAGTATTGGAGCAGTAATAAGAAAAATGATGTATACCCCCTGAAACCCCAGTTTTCTCTATATAAAGTGGGGTATAGGTGGGTGTTCATTTCACGGACTTGTTCAAGTGATGTGGTTGATAATTGGTAGTGGGTGTGGCAGATTAAAATATTCAGTAGGACAACTTGTCACAAGGGTTAATTATTTACTTTTGTTTTTCAGTGAATCTGACTCAGATGGTGATGATATTCATGCAGAATTTCTAGGTGAGTGACAAACAAATGAACCAGGTCATAAAAAGAAATAAAAAATAGATAAGACCAGAAATACATGTTTCCCCATATTTATTCATTTTATGTGCAGAATTTCTGTCAATCTTGATAAAGAAAAATAAACAAATTAAAGGAATCTTTGTGCAAGACATAGAATTTAAGATATCACAGTTTGCTGATGATACATCAATATTCCTAGATGGTTCTTCCCAATCTTTGAATAATACGCTTGAGGAATTAGATAGATTTGCAAAACTATCAGGCCTAAAAATTAATTATGATAAAACACAACTAATCTGGATTGGCTCCAAAAAATACAGTGCAGATACTATTAAAACAAAATGGAAATTATTATGGGGTAGTTGTAGATTCAAATTGCTGGGAATACACTTTAATGTAGACTTAGAAAAGATGGTAAAGGAAAACTATGATCTAAAAATTCAACAACTAGATAAAGTAGCTAAGCAATGGGGAAAACGTGCATTAACACCACTAGGTAAAATAACACTTATAAAGACATTTATGATATCAGTCTTCAATCATCTATTCATTATGCTCCCCAACCCAGAACAAACAACAATTGATTATATAAATAATGTAATATTTAACTTTCTATGGAGTAACAAACCAAGTAAGATTAAAAAAAATACTGTTATTAGAGAATATGAAAAAGGTGGACTAAAGATGGTTAATATAAAAGCCTGCATCGAAGCTCTGAAAGCATCATGGATGAGACGACTGTTAACAATGAATGGCAAATGGCAGATTTTCATAAAGTACAATATTCAAACAGAAAATATAACAGGATGTGGTATGAAATGCTTGGAAGATAAAATGAAACATTTACCTAACAAATTTTGGAAAGATGTTTTACATTCCATAATAAATATCAATAAAAATATAACTCAAACGGAGGGAGAAATCTTAAAAAGACCACTCTATTACAATGGCAATATAAGGATTGGAGAAAAACATATTTATCTAAAACATGGTTTAAAAAAGGTGTTAGATATATCAATGATTTGGTAAATGAAAATGGAAGATTTTATGAGCAAGCTGAATTCACACAAAAAACAGGAATACAAACACACTTTCTACAGTACAACGGATTGATCCAATCAATAAAACAATATTTAAGAGATATGAAAATGGAACTTAGCTACAAAGAGCCATCACCCTTTATCCCCTCACATATTCATCCTATACTGAAACATTCCAAAGGATCAAAAGATATGTACTACATTCTAAATGACACACATGAAACCCCAACAGGACAGAATACATGGAACAATTTATATAACATTGAAGAGAAGAAATGGAAAAATATACATATGTTTTTTTAATATCTAAATACCCAGCATTACAATGGTTTCAAATAAGTATTAATCACAATACATGTATATTGGTTACAAATAAACTACTGTTCAAGATGAAAATAAAAAATGATGCTCTTTGCACCTTCTGCCAATCAAGTGATGAGTCGATTGTTCATCTATTTTGGAAATGTGAAAAAACACAACAGTTTATTAGAGACGTAAAAATCTGGTTAAACACATATGACATTCATTATGACATAAATGAAAAGCACTTTTTACTTGGCTTGCAGGAGGACTGCATACTACCTACAATTTTGAATTTCATTCTTCTATATGCAAAATACTACATATATCTAGCTAGATGTAAAAACCAAGTACTTTATCTAAGTATCTTTCAAAAGAAACTGAAGTTCATGTATGAAGTCCACAAACAAATAGCCTTTTCAAACCAAGAGGTAGAAAGCTTCCAGAAAGATTGGAGCCCATTCCAATTACTAATCAATGATATTGTATACCGTAATAACATGACAGATCCAATACAAACATAATAACAACAATCAAATATATATTTATTAATTTCTCTGCAAAGAAAAAAAAAAAGACAACTACTGTGCATCTCAGCATATGTATGCATCCCCAAATACCTACTCCCTCCCTTCATCACCTATCCCTGAAAAGGCTGCCAGGCATCAACACACAAAATTGAAATCGAAATCTGTATCATTCTGTTTTTAGCTCACCTGTCACGTAGTGACGAGGTGAGCTTTTGGGATCACTTTTTGTCCGTCGTCCGTCGTGCGTGTGTGCGTATGTGCGTCAGTGCGTGTGTGCGTGCGTAAACTTTTTCTTTAAATGACATCTCCTCCTAAACCACTGATTGGATTTTAACCAAACTTCACAGGAATGATCCTTAGGTGGTCCCCTTTCAAAGTTGTTCAAATGGTTCCGGTCCATTGCACATCTAGGTCACAGGAGCTAAAAATAGAATTTTAAAATGAAAACTTTAAAAATCTTCTTCTCTGAAACCGCAAGGCCCAGGTCTTTGATATTTGGTATGAAGCTTCATCTAGTGGACCTCTACCAAGTTTGTTCAAATTATGGCCCTTGGGCCAGAAATGCCCCCGCCCCGGGGGCCTTTGGGTTTACATAGGCTTATATAGGGAAAATCTTTAAAAATCTTCTTCTCTGAAACCACAAGGCCCAGGTCTTTGATATTTGGTGTGAAGCTTCACCTAGTGGACCTCTACCAAGTTTGTTAAAATTATAGCCCTAGGGCCAAAAATGCCCCCGCCCTGGGGGCCTTTGGTTTTACGTAGGCTTATACAGGGAAAATCTTTAAAAATCTTCTTCTTTGAAACAGAAAGGCCCAGGTCTTCGATATTTTGTATGAAGCTTCATCTAGTGGACCTCTATCAAGGTTGTTCAAATTATTGCCCTTGGGCCAGAAATGCCCCAGCTCCGGGGGCCTTTGGGTTTACATAGGCTTACATAGGGAAAATCTTTAAAAATCTTCTTCTCTGAAACCATAAGGCCCAGGTCTTTGATATTTGGTGTGAAGCTTCACCTAGTGAACCTCTACCAAGATTGTTCAAATTAAAGTACTTGGGCCAAAAATGCCCCCGCCCTTGGGGCCTTTGGTTTTACATAGGCTTATACAGGGAAAATCTTTAAAAATCTCCTTCTCTGAAACCACAAGGCTCAGATCTTTGATATTTGGTGTGAAGCTTCATCTAGTGGACCTCTAACAAGATTGTTCAACTTATAGCCCTGGGGCCAAAAATGCCCCCGCCCCGGGGGCCTTTGGTTTTACATAGGTTTATACAGGGAAAATCTTTAAAAATTTTCTTCTCTGAAACCGAAAGGCCCAGGTCTTCGATATTTGGTATGAAGCTTCATCTAGTGGACCTCTACCAAGATTGTTCAAATTATGCCCCTTGGACCAGAAATGCCCCTGCTCAGGGGCCTTTGGGCTTACATAGGCTTATATAGGGAAAATCTTTAAAAATCTTCTTCTCTAGAACCACAAGGCCCAGGTCTTTGATATTTGGTGTGAAGCTTCACCTAGTGGACCTCTACCAAGATTGTTCAAATTATAGCCCTAGGCCCAAAAATGCCCCTGCCCCGGGGCCTTTGGTTTTACATAGGCTTATACAGGGAAAATCTTTAAAAATCTTCTTCTCTGAAACCGCAAGGCTGAGATCTTTGATATTTGGTGTGAAGCATCTAGTGGATGTCTACCAAGATTGTTCAAATTATAGCCCCAGGGCTAAAAATGCCCCCGCCCCGGGGGCCTTTGGTTTTGCATAGGCTTGTACAGGGAAAATCTTTAAAAATATTCATCCATGAAACCACAAGGCTCAGGTCTTTAATATTTGGTATGAAGCTTCACCTAGTATAGCCCTTGGGCCAAGAATGTACTAGAGACACTGATTCTCAGGTGAGCGACTCAGGGCCCTCTGGGCCCTCTTGTTAGCTCACCGTCACGTAGTGACAAGGTGAGCTTTTGGGATCACTTTTTGTCCGTCGTCCGTTGTGCGTCCGTGCGTCCGTCCGTGCGTGCGTGGGTGCGTGCGTGCGTGCGTAAACAATTTCTTTAAACGACATCTCCTAAACCACTGATCGGATTTTGACCAAACTTCACAGGAATGATCCTTAGGTGGTCCCCTTTCAAAGTTGTTCAAATGGTTCCAGTCCGTTGCACATCTAGGTCACAGGAGCAAAAATTGATTTTTTTCACCAAAAACTTAAAAAATCTTCTTCTCTGAAACCACAAGGCCCAGGTCTTTGATATTTGGTATGAAGCTTCATCTAGTGGACCCCTACCAAGATTGTTCAAATTATTGTGCTGGGGCCAAAAATGCCCCTGCCCCGGGGCCCTTTGGTTTTACATAGGCTTATATAGGGAAAATCTTTAAAAATCTTCTTCTCTGAAACCACAAGGCCCAGGACTTTGATATTTGGTCTGAAGCTTCGTCTAGTGGACCCCTACAACGATTGTTCAAATTATAGTGCTGGGACAAAAATTGCCCCCGCCACGGGGCCCTTTGGTTTTACATTGGCTTATATAGGGAAAATCTTTAAAAATCTTCTTCTCTGAAACCACAAGGCCCAGGTCTTTGATATTTGGTATGAAGCTTCATCTAGTGGACCCCTACCAAGATTGTTCAAATTATAGTGCTGGGGCCAAAAATGCCCCCGCCCCGGGGCCCTTTGGTTTTACATAGGCTTATATAGGGAAAATCTTTAAAAATCTTCTTCTCTGAAACCACAAGGCCCAGGACTTTGATATTTGGTATGAAGCTTCATCTAGTGGACCCCTACCAAGATTGTTCAAATTATAGTGCTAGGACAAAAAATGCCCACGCCACGGGGCCCTTTGGTTTTACATTGGCTTATATAGGGAAAATCTTTAAAAATCTTCTTCTCTGAAACCACAAGGCCCAGGTCTTTGATATTTGATATGAAGCTTCATCTAGTTGACCCCTACCAAGATTGTTCAAATTATAGTGCTGGGGCCAAAAATGCCCCCCCCCCCCCTGGGCCCTTTGGTTTTACATAGGCTTATATAGGGAAAATCTTTAAAAATCTTCTTCTCTGAAACCACAAGGCCCAGGACTTTGATATTTGGTATGAAGCTTCATCTAGTTGACATCTACCAAGATTGTTCAAATTATAGTGCCGGGGCCAAAAATGCCCCCGCCCCGGGGCCCTTTGGTTTTACATAGGCTTATATAGGGAAAATCTTTAAAAATCTTCTTCTCTGAAACCACAAGGCCCAGGACTTTGATATTTGGTATGAAGCTTCATCTAGTGGACCCCTACCAAGATTGTTCAAATTATAGTGCTAGGACAAAAAATGACCACGCCACGGGGCCCTTTGGTTTTACATTGGCTTATATAGGGAAAATCTTTAAAAATCTTCTTCTCTGAAACCACAAGGCCCAGGTCTTTGATATGTGATATGAAGCTTCATCTAGTTGACCCCTACCAAGATTGTTCAAATTATAGTGCTGGGACCAAAAATGCCCCCGCCCCTGGGCCCTTTGGTTTTACATAGGCTTATATAGGGAAAATCTTTAAAAATCTTCTTCTCTGAAACCACAAGGCCCAGGACTTTGATATTTGGTATGAAGCTTCATCTAGTTGACATCTACCAAGATTGTTCAAATTATAGTGCTGGGGCAAAAAATGCCCCTGTCCCGGGCCCTTTGGTTTTACATAGGCTTATATAGGCCAAAATCGTTAAAAATCTTCTTCTCTGAAACCGCAAGGCCCAGGACTTTGATATTTAGAATGAAGCTTCATCCAATGGACCTCTACCAAGAATGTTCAATTTATAGCCCTTGGCCCAAAAATGCCCCCGCCCTGGGGCCCTTTGGTTTTACGTAGACTTATATAGGGAAAATCTTTAAAAATCTTTTTCTCTGAAACCACAAGGCCTAGGTCTTTTATATTTGGTATGAAGCTTCATCTAGTTGACCCCTACCAAGATTGTTCAAATTATAGTGCTGGGGCAAAAAATGCCCCCGCCCCGGGGCCCTTTGGTTTTACATAGGCTTATATAGGGAAAATCTTTAAAAATCTTCTTCTCTGAAACCACAAGGCCCAGGACTTTGATATTTGGTATGAAGCTTCTTCTAAAGGACCCCTACCAAGATGATTCAAATTATCAAATTATAGCCCTTGGGCCAAAAATGCCCCTGCTCTGGGGCCTTTTGGTTTTACATAGACTTATATAGGGAAAATCTTTAAAAATCTTCTTCTCTGAAACCACAAGTCCTAGGTCTTTTATATTTGGTATGAAGCTTCTTCTAAAGGACCCCTACCAAGATGATTCAAATTATAGTGCTAGGACCAAAAGTGGCCCCGCCCCGGGGCCCTTTGGTTTTACATAGGCTTATTTGGGGAAAATCTTCTTCTCTGAAACCACAAGGCCCAGTACTTTGAAATTTGGTATGAAGCTTCATCTAATGGACCTCTACCAAGATTGTTCAAATTATAGCCCTTGGGCCAAAAATGCCCCCACCCCAAGGCCCTTTGGTTTTTACATAGATTTATATAGCCCCGGGGCCATTTGGTTTTGCATAGGTTTATGTAGGGAATATCTTTAAAAAAAAATCTTCTTCTCTGAAACCACAAGGCGCAGGTCTTTGATATTTGATGTATAGCTTCATCTAGTGGACCTTTGCCAAGATTGTTCAAATTATAGCCTTTGTTGATGTTTGGTATGAAGCTTCACCTTTAAGTCCTCCCTCAACATTATGCACATTAAAGCCCTGGTGCCAATTATGGCCCTCTCTGGGGCCCACTTGTTACACTATGGATCAGGTGAGCGATCCAGGGCCATCATGGCCCTCTTGTGTTTTATATTAGGATCACTTTTTGTCTGTCATCCGTGCGTAAACAATTTCTTCAAACGACATCTCCTCCTAAACCACTGATCGGATTTTGACCAAACTTCACAGGAATGATCCTTAGATGGACCCCTTTCAAAGTTGTTCAAATGGTTCGGGTCTGCTGCACATCTAGGTCACAGGAGCCAAAAATAGATTTTTTTTATCCAAAACCTTAAAAAATCTTCTTCTCTGAAACCACAAGGCCCAGGTCTTTGATATTTGGTATGAAGCTTCATCTAGTGAACCCCTACCAAGATTGTTCAAATTATAGTGCTGGGGCCCAAAATGCCCCCGCCCCAGGGCCCTTTGGTTGTACATAGGATTATATCGCGAAAATCTTTACAAATCTTCTTCTCTGAAACCCAGAGGCCCAGGTCTTTGCTATTTAGTATGAAGCTTCATCTAGTGGACCCTTACCAAGATTATTCAAATTATAGTGTTTGGGCCAAAAATGCCCACGCCACGGGGCCCTTTGGTTTTACATGGGCTTATATAGGGAAAATCTTTAAAAATCTTCTTCTCTGAAACCGCAAGGCCCATATCTTTGATATTTGGTATGAAGCTTCATCTAGTCGACCCCTACCAAGATTGTTCAAATTATAGTGCTTGGGCCCAAAATGCCCCCACCCCGGGGCCCTTTGGTTTTACATGGGCTTTTATAGGGAAAATCTTTAAAAATCTTCTTCTCTGAAACCGCAAGGCCCATATCTTTGATATTTGGTATGAAGCTTCATCTAGTCGACCCCTACCAAGATTGTTCAAATTATAGTGCTGGGGTCAAAAATGCCCCCACTTTGGGGCCCTTTGGTTTTACATGGGCTTATATAGGGAAAATTTTTAAAAATCTTCTTCTCTGAAACCGCAAGGCCCAGGTCTTTGCTATTTGATATGAAGCTTCATCTAGTGGACCCCTACCAAGATCATTCAAATTATAGTGCTGGGGCCAAAAATGCCCCCCTCCCCGGGGCCCTTTGGTTTTACATGGGCTAATATAGGGAAAATCTTTAAAAAACTTCTTCTCTGAAACTGCAATGCCAAGGTCTTTGCTATTTGGTATGAAGCTTCATCTAGTGGACCCCTACCAAGATTGTTCAAATTATAGTGAGGGGCCAAAAATGCCCCCGCCCAGGGGCCCTTTGGTTTTACATAGGCTTATATAAGGAAAGTCTTTAAAAATTCTTCTTCTCTGAAACCGCAAGGCCCAGGTCTTTGATTTTTGGTGTGAAGCTTCATCTTGTGGACCTCTACTAAGATTGTTCAAATTATAGCCCTGGGGCCAAAAATGCCCCTGCTCCGGGGCCCTTTGGTTTTACATAGACTTATTTTGGGAAAATCTTTTAAAATCTTCTTCTGTGAAACTACTTGGCCTAGGTCTTTGATATTTGGTGTGAAATTTCATCTGGTGGACCTCTATCAATATTGTTCAAATTATAGCCCTGTGCCAAACATGCCCCCGCCCTGAAACCCTTTGATGTAATAAGACTTATATAGGGAAATCTTTCAAAATCTTCTTCTCTGAAACTGCAATTCCCATGTTTTTGATATTTGGTATGAAGCTTCACCTTTTTAGAACTCCCTCAACATTATGCACATTATAACCCTGGGGACAATAATGGCCCTCCCTGAGGCCCACTTGTTACTCTATGGATCAAGTGAGCGATCCAGGGCCATCATGGCCCTCTTGTTAGCTCACCGTCACTTAGTGACGAGGTGAGCTTTTGGGATCACTTTTTGTCCGTCGTCCGTCGTGCGTGCGTGCGTCCGTGCGTGCGTGCGTGCGTCCGTGCGTAAACAATTTCTTCAAACGACATCTCCTCCTAAACCACTGAGCGGATTTTGACCAAACTTCACAGGAATGATCCTTAGGTGGTCCCCTTTCAAAGTTGTTCAAATGGTTCCGGTCCGTTGCACATATAGGTCACAGGAGCCAAAAATAGATTTTTTTCTCAAAAAACTTAAAAAATCTTCTTCTCTGAAACTGCAAGGCCCAGGTCTTTGATATTTGGTATGAAGCTTCATCTAGTGGACCCCTACCAAGATTGTTCAAATTATAGTGCTGGGGCCAAAAATGCCCCCGCCCCGGGGCCCTTTCGTTTTACATGGGCTTATATAGGGAAAAACTTAAAAAATCTTCTTCTCTGAAACTGCAAGGCCCAGGTCTTTGATATTTGGTATGAAGCTTCATCTAGTGGACCCCTACCAAGATTGTTCAAATTATAGTGCTGGGGCCAAAAATGCCCCCGCCCCGGGCCCTTTGGTTTTACATGGGCTTATATAGGGAAAATCTTTAAAAATCTTCTTCTCTGAATCTGCAAGGACCAGGTCATTGATATTTGGTATGAATCTTCATCTGGTGGACCCCTACCAAGATTGTTCAAATTATAGTGCTGGGGCCAAAGATGCCCCCGCCCCAGGGCCCTTTGGTTTTACATAGGCTTATATAGGGAAAATCTTAAAAATCTTCTTCTCTGAAACCACAAGGCCCAGGTCTTTGATATTTGGTATGAGTCTTGATCTGGTGGACCCCTACCAAGATTGTTCAAATTATAGTGCTAGGGCCAAAGATGCCCCCGCCCCAGGGCCCTTTGGTTTTACATGGGCTTATATAGGGAAAATCTTTAAAAATCTTCTTCTCTGAAACCACAAGGCCCAGGACTTTGATATTTGGAATGAAGCCTCATCTAGAGGACCCCTACCAAGATTGTTCAAATTATAGTGCTGGGGCCAAAAATTCCCCCGCCCAGGGGCCCTTTGGTTTTACATGGGCTTATATAGGGAAAATCTTTAAAAATCTTCTTCTCTGAAACCACAAGGCCCAGGACTTTGATATTTGGTATGAAGCTTCATCTAGAGGACCCCTACCAAGATTGTTCAAATTATAGTGCTGGGGCCAAAAATGCCCCCGCCCAGGGGCCCTTTGGTTTTACATGGGCTTATATAGGGAAAATCTTTAAAAATCTTCTTCTCTGAAACTGCAAGGACCAGGTCTTTGATATTTGGTATGAATCTTCATCTGGTGGACCCCTACCAAGATTGTTCAAATTATAGTGCTGGGGCCAAAGATGCCCCCGCCCCAGGGCCCTTTGGTTTTACATAGGCTTATATAGGGAAAAGCTTAAAAATCTTCTTCTCTGAAACCACAAGGCCCAGGTCTTTGATATTTGGTATGAATCTTCATCTGGTGGACCCCTACCAAGATTGTTCAAATTATAGTGCTGGGGCCAAAGATGCCCCCGCCCCAGGGCCCTTTGGTTTTACATAGGCTTATATAGGGAAAATCTTTAAAAATCTTCTGCTCTGAAACCACAAGGCCTAGGTCTTTGACATTTGGTATGAAGCTTCAGCTAGTGGACCTCTACCAAGATTGGTCAAATAATAGCCCTGGGGCCACAAATGCCCCCGCCCCAGGGCCCTTTGGTTTTACATAGACTTATAATAGAGATAATCTTTGAAAATCTTCTTCTCTGAAACAACAAGGCCCAGGTCTTTGATATTTGTAGTGAAGCTTCATCTAGTTTTGTTTGTTTGATTTGAGGTTTAACGTCCCCGTCAACACTGTAAAGGTCATTTTGGAGACGTTGCTTCCAATTTTGTGGGACTTTTACCCGACACTGAGATGAAATGACATCTAAAGCCCTGTTGCCCAATGAAACCAATAGGGTTTATTAGCATGAACGGTCCTCCTCGCACCGCGGTTCCTGGACAGGCTTAGATCCTCTAAACGGTTTACCAGTACTAGTGTGCGGGCCGGATTCAGCTCTGCGTGGAAGCATCATGCAGCCCATATATTTCTTCAAGCCCCTATGGGCGGGGGCATAGCTTCATCTAATGGACCTCTATCAAGATTGTTTAAATTATAGCCCTGAGGCCAAAAATGCCCCTGCCCCGGGGCCATTTGGTTTTACATAGGCTTATGTAAGGAATATCTTTAAAAAAATCTTCTTCTCTGAAACCGCAAGGCCCAGGTCTTTGATATTTGTTGTGTAGCTTCATCTAGGGGACCTTTGCCAAGATTGTTCAAATTATAGCCTTTGTTGATATTTGGTAAGAAGCTTCACCTTTTTAGACCTCCCTCAACGTTATGCACATTATAACCCTGGGGTCATTAATGGCCCTCCCCAGGGCCCACTTGTTACTCTATGGATCAGGTGAGCGATCCAGGGCCATCATGGTCCTCTTGTGATTAATATTAGGATCACTTTTTGTCTGTCATCCGTGCGTAAACAATTTCTTCAAACGACATCTCCTCCTAAACCACTGGTTGGATTTTGACCAAACTTCACAGGAATGATCCTTAAATGGTCCCCTTTCAAAGTTGTTCAAATGGTTCCGGTCCATTGCACATATAGGTCACAGGAGCCCAAAATAGATTTTTTCACCGAAAACTTAAAAAATCTTCTTCTCTGAAACCGCAAGGCCCAGGTCTTTGATATTTGGTATGAAGCTTCATGTAGTGGACTCCTACCAAGATTGTTCAAATTATAGTGCTGGGGCCAAAAATGCCCCCACCCCGGTGCCCTTTGGTTTTACATGGGCTTATATAGGGAAATCTTCAAAAATCTTCTTCTCTGAACCCACAAGACCAAAGTCTTTGATTTTTGGTATGAAGCTTCATCTAGTGGACCCCTACCAAGATTGTTCAAATTATAGTGCTGGGGCCAAAAATGCCCCCGCCTCGGGGCCCTTTGGTTTAACATTGACTTATATAGGGAAAATCTGTAAAAATCTTCCTCTCTGAAACCGCAGGGCCCAGGTCTTTGATATTTGATATGAAGCTTCATCTAGTGGACCCCTACCAAGATTGTTCAAATTATAGTGCTGGGGCCAAAAATGCCCCCGCCCCGGGGCCCTTTGGTTTTACATGGGCTTATATAGGGAAAATCTTTAAAAATTTTCTTCTCTGAAACCGCAAGGCCCAGGTCTTTGGTATTTGGTATGAAGCTTCATCTAGTGGAACCCTACCAAGATTGTTCAAATTTTAGTACTGGGGCCAAAAATGCCCCCGCCCCGGAGCCCTTTGGTTTTACATAGGCTTATATAGGGAAAATCTTGAAAAATCTTCTTTTCTGAAACCACAAGGCCTAGGTCTTTGATATTTGGTATGAAGCTTGAGCTAGTGGACCTCTACCGAGATTGTTCAAATTATAGCCCTGAGGCCAAAAATGTCCCCGCCTCGGGGCCTTTTGGTTTTACATAGACTTTTATAGCTAAAATCTTTAAAAATCTTTTTCTGTGAAACCACAAGGCCTAGGTATTTGATATTTGGTGTGAAATTTCATCTAGTGGACCTCTATCAAGATTGTTCAAATTATAGCACTGGGACCACAAATGCCCCTGCCACATGGCTTATATAGGGAAATCTTTAAAAATCTTCTTCTCTGACACTGCAAGGCCCATGTTTTTTTTTATATTTGGTATGGAGCTTTATCTAGTGGACAGTTGTAGCCTTTGTTGATATTTGGTATGAAGCTTCACCTTTTTAGACTTCCCTCAACATTATGCATATTATAACCTTAGGGTCAATAATTGTCCTCCCCGGGGCCCACTAATAATAATAATAATGTTACTCTATGGATCAGGTGAGCGATCCAGGGCCATCATGGCCCTCTTGTGTTTTATATTAGGATCACTTTTTGTCTGTCATCCGTGCGTAAACAATTTCTTCAAACGACATCTCTTCCTAAACCACTGATCAGTTTTTGACCACACTTCACAGGAATGATCCTTAGGTGGTCCCCTTTCAAAGTTGTTCAAATGGTTCCGGTCCGTTGCACATCTTCGTCACAGGAGCCAAAAATAGATTTTTTTCACCGAAAACTTAAAAAATCTTCTTCTCTGAAACCACAAGGCCCAGGTCTTTGATATTTGGTTTGAAGCGTCATCTAGTGGACCCCTACCAAGATTGTACAAATTATAGTGCTGGGGCCAAAAATGCCCCCGCCTCGAGACCCCTTGGTTTTACATAGGGTTATATAGGGAAAATCTTTAAAAATCTTCTTCTCTGAAACCGCAAGGCCTAGGTCTTTCATATTTGGCATGAAGCTTCATCTAGTGGACCCCTACCAAGATTGTTCAAATTATAGTGCTGGGACCAAAACTTCCCCCGCCCCGGGGCCCTTTGGTTTTACATGGGCTTATATAGGGAAAATCTTTAAAAATCTTCTTCTCTGAAACCACAAGGCCTAGGTCTTGGATATTTGGTATGAAGCTTCATCTGGTTGACCCCTACCAAGGTTGCTCAAATTATAATGCAAGGGCAAAAATGCCCACGCCCCAGGGCCCTTTAGTTTTACATGGGCTTATATCGAGAAACTCTTTAAAAATCTTCTTCTCTGAAACCGCATGGCCCAGGTCTTTGCTATTTGGTATAAAGCTTCATCTAGTGGACCCCTACCAAGATTGTTCAAACTATAGTGCTGGGGCCAAAAATGCCCCCAACCCCGGGCCCTTTGGTTTTATGTGGGCTTATATAGGGAAAATCTGCAAAAATCTTCTTCTCTGAAACCGCAAGGCCCAGGTCTTTGCTATTTGGTATGAAGCTTCATCTAGTGGACCCCTACCAAGATTGTACAAATTATAGTGCTGGGGCCAGAAATGCCCCCAACCCCGGGCCCTTTGGTTTTATGTGGGCTTATATAGGGAAAATCTGCAAAAATCTTCTTCTCTGAAACCGCAAGGCCCAGGTCTTTGCTATTTGGTATGAAGCTTCACCTAGTGGACCCCTACCATGATTGTTCAAATTATAGTGCTTGCCGAAAATGCCCCCTTTTGGTTTTACATAAACTTATATAGGGAAAATCTTTAAAAATCTTCTCTGAAACCTTAAGGCCCAGGTCTTTGATATTTGGTATGAAGCTTCATCTTGTGGACCTCGACCAAGATTGTTCAAATTATAGCCCTTGGGCCTAAAATGCCCCCCTCCCCTCCCCTCTGGGGCCCTTTGGTTTTACATAGACTTATATAGGGAAAATCTTGAAAAATCTTTTTCTCTGAAACTGCCAGGCCCATGTCTTTGATATTTGGTATGGAGCTTCATCTAGTGGACATCTACAAAGATTGTTCATATTATAGCCCTCGGGCCACAAATGCCCCCGCCCAGGGGCCCTTTGGTTTTACATAGACTTATATAGAGATAATCTTTGAAAATCTTTTTATCTGAAACAGCAAGGCCCAGGTCTTTGATATTTGTGTGAAGCTTCATCTAGTGGACCTCTATCAAGATTGTTTAAATTATAGCCCTGAGACCAAAAACACCCTAGCCCAGGAGCCATTTGGTTTTACAAAGGCTTATGTAGGGAATATCTTTAAAAAAAATCTTCTTATTGGAAACAGCAAGGCCCAGGTCTTGATATTTGGTGTTTAGCTTCATCTAGTGAACCTTTGCCAAGATTGTTCAAATTATAGCCTTTGTTGATATTTGGTATGAAGCTTCACCTATTTAGACCTCCCTCAACATTATGCACATTATAGCCCTGGGTCAATAATGGCCCTCCCTGGGGCCCCCTTGTTATTCTATGGATCAGGTGAGCGATCCAGGGCCATCATGGCCCTCTTGTGTTTTATATTAGGATCACTTTTTGTCTGTCATCCGTGCGTAAACAATTTCTTCAAATGACATCTCCGCCTAAACCACTGATCGGATTTTGATTAAACTTCAAAGGAATGATCCTTAGGTGGTCCCCTTTCAAAGTTGTTCAAATGGTTCCGGTCCCTTGCACATCTAGGTCACAGGAGCCAAAATAGATTTTTTTCACTGAAAACTTAAAAAATCTTCTTCTCTGAAACCACAAGGCCCACGTCTTTGATATTTGGTAAGAAGCTTCATCTAGCGGACCCCTACCAAGATTGTTCAAATTATATTGCTGGGGCCAAAAATGCCCCCGCCCTGGGACCCTTTGGTTTTACATCGGCTTATATAGGGAAAATCTTGAAAAATCTTCTTCTCTGAAACCGCAAGGCCCAGGTCTTTGCTATTTGGAATGAAGCTTCATCTAGTGGATCCCTACCAAGATTGTTCAAATTATAGTGATGGGGCCAAAAATGTCCCCCCCCCCCCCCCCCCCCCCCCCCCCGGGACCCTTGGGTTTTACATAGGCTTATATAGGGAAAATCTTTAAAAATCGTCTTCTCTGAAACCGCAAGGCCCAGGTCTTTGATATTTGGTATGAAGCTTCATCTTGTGGACCATTACCAAGATTTTTCAAATTATAGCCCTGGGGCCAAAAATGCCCCCACTCCAGGGCCCTTTGGTTTTACATAGACTTCTATAGGGAAAATCTTGAAAAATCTTCTTCTCTGAAACCTCAAGGCCCAGGTCTTTGACATTTGGTATGAAGCTTCATCCAGTGGACCCCAACCAAGATGTTCAAATTATAGTGCTGGGGCCAAAAATGCCCTCACTACAGGGCCCTTTAGATTTACATGGGCTTATATAGGGAAAATCTTGAAAAATCTTCTTCTCTGAAACCACAAGGCCTAGGTCTTTGATATTTGGTATGAAGCTTCATCTAGTGGACCTCTACCAAGATTGTTCAAATTATAGCCCTGAGACCAAAAATGCACCCACCTCGGGGCCCTTTGGTTTTACATAGACTTATATAGGGAGAATCTTTAAAAATATTTTTCTCTGAAAACACAAGGCCTATGTCTTTGATATTGGTGTGAAATTTCATCTTGTGGATCTCAAATTATGCCCCTGGGGTCAAAAATGCTCTCAAACTGCAAGGCCAGGGTCTTTGATATTTGGTGTGAAGCTTCATCTAGTGGACCTTTATCAAGATTGTTAAATTATAGCCCTGATGCCCTGGGGTCAATAATGGCCCTCCCCGGGGCCCACTTGTTACTCGAATGGATCAGGTGAGCGATCCAGGGCCATCATGGCCCTCTTGTGTTTTATATTAGGATCACTTTTTGTCTGTCATCCGTGCGTAAACAATTTCTTCAAACGACATCTCCTCCTAAACCACTTATCTGATTTTGATCAAACTTCACAGGAATGAGCCTTAGGTGGTCCTCTTTCAAAGTTGTTGAAATGGTTCCGGTCAGTTGCACATATAGGTCACAATAGCCAAAAACAGATTTTTTTCACCGAAAACTTAAAAAATCTTCTTCTTTGAAACCGCAAGGCCCAGGTCTTTGATATTTGGTATGAAGCTTCATCTAGTGGACCCCTACCAAGATTGTTCAAATTATAGTGCTGGGGCCAAAACTGCCCCCGCCCCGGGGCCCTTTGGTTTTACATGGGCTTATATAGGAAAATCTTTAAAAATCTTCTTCTCTGAAACCGCAAGGCCCAGGTCTTTGCTATTTGGTATGAAGCTTCATCTAGTGGACCCCTACCATTATAGTGCTGGGGCCAAAAATGCCCCCGCCCCGAGGCCCTTTCGTTTTACATGGGCTTATATAGGGAAAATATTTAAAAATCTTCTTCTATGAAACCGCAAGGCCGAGGTCTTTGCTATTTGGTATGAAGCTTCATCTAGTGGACCCCTACCAAGATTGTTCAAATTATAGTGCTGGGGCCAAAAATGCCCCCGCCCCGGTGCCCTTTGGTTTTACATGGGCTTATATAGGGAAAATATTTAAAAATCTTCTTCTCTGAAACCGCAAGGCCCAGGTCTTTGATATTTGATATGAAGGTTCATCTAGTGGACCCCTACCAAGATTGTTCAAATTATAGTGCTGGGGCCAAAACTGCCCCCGCCCTGGGGCCCTTTGGTTTTACATGGGCTTATATAGGAAAATCTTTAAAAATCTTCTCTGAAACCGCAAGGCCCAGGTCTTTGCTATTTGGTATGAAGCTTCATCTAGTTGACCTCTACCAAGATTGTTCAAATTATAGCCCTGGGGCAAAAAAATGCCCCCGCTCCAGGGCCCTTTTGTTTAACATAGACTTATTTAGGGAATATCTTGAAAAATCTTCTTCTCTGAAACCACAAGGCCCAGGTCTTTGATATTTGGTGTGAAATTTCATCTAGTGGACCTCTATCAAGATTGTTCAAATTATTGCCCTGGGGCCAAATATGCCCCCGCCCCTAAACCCTTTGGTTTTACATAGACTTATATAGGGAAATCTTTAATAATCTTCTTCTCTGAAACTGCAAGGCCCATGTCTTTGATATCTGGTATGGAGCTTCATCTAGTGGACCTTTAAAAAAAAATCTTCTTCTCTGAAACCGCAAGGCCCGGGTCTTTGATATTTGGTGTGTAGCTTCATCTAGTGGACCTTTGCCAAGATTGTTAAAATTATAGCCTTTGTTGATATTTGGTATGAAGCTTCACCTTTTTAGACCTCTCTCAACATTATGCACATTATAGCCCTGGGGTTAATAATGGCCCTCCACAGGGCCCACTTGTTACTCTATGGATCAGGTGAGCGATCCAGGGCCATCATGGCCCTCTTGTGATTAATATTAGGATCACTTTTTGTCTGTCATCCGTGCGTAAACAATTTCTTTAAACAACATCTCCTCCTAAACCACTGATCGGATTTTGACCAAACTTCACAGGAATGATCCTTAGGTGGTCCCCTTTCAAAGTTGTTCAAATGGTTCCGGTCCGTTGCCCATCTAGGTCACAGGAGCCAAAAATAGATTTTTTTCCCCAAAACTTAAAAAATCTTCTTCTCTGAAACCACAAGGCCTTGGTCTTTGATATTTGGTATGAAGCTTCATCTAGTGGACCCCTACCAAGATTGTTCAAATTATAGTGGTGGGGCCAAAAATGCCCCCGCCCAGGGGCCCTTTAGTTTTACATGGGCTTATATAGGGAAAATCTTTAAAAATCTTCTTCTCTGAAACCGCAAGGCCCAGGTCTTTGATATTTGGTATGAAGCTTCATCTAGTGGACACCTACCAAGATTGTTCAAATTATAGTGCTGGGGCCAAAAATGCCCCCGCCCCGGGGCCCTTTGGTTTTACATGGGCTTATATAGGAAAAATCTTTAAAAATCTTCTTCTCTGAAACCACAAGGCCCAGGACTTTGATATTTGGTATGAAGCTTCATCTAGTGGACCCCTACCAAGATTGTTCAAATTATAGTGCTGGGACAAAAAATGCCCCAACCACGGGGCCCTTTGGTTTTACATAGGCTTATATAGGGAAAATCTTTAAAAATCTTCTTCTCTGAAACCACAAGGCCCAGCTCTTTGATATATGTAATGAAGCTTCATCTAGTGGACCCCTACCAAGATTGTTCAAATCATAGTGCTGGGGCCAAAAATGCCCCCGCCCTGGGGCCCTTTGGTTTTACATGGGCTTATATAGGGAAAATCTTTAAAAATCTTCTTGAAGTTCTTCTCTGAAACCACAAGGCCCAGGTTTTTGATATTTGGTATGAAGTGAGTGAGTTTTAGTTTTACGTCCCACCAACAGCTAAGGTCATATGGAGACAGAACCTCGGTTTAAAGACTCGTCCGAAAGTCTGGAGAAGCCCTGGTTTACAAGGCGAGTAGCGTAACCACTGCGCCATGGAGGCTTCTATATTTGGTATGAAGCTTCATCTAGTGGACCCCTACCAAGATTGTTCAAATTATAGTGCTGGGGCCAAAAATGCCCCCGCCCCGGGGCCCTTTGGTTTTACATAGGCTTATATCTGGAAAATCTTTAAAAATCCTCTTCTCTGAAACCACAAGGCCCAGGACTTTGATATATGGTATGAAGCTTCATCTAGTGGACTCCTACCAAGATTGTTCAAATTATAGTGCTGGGACAAAAAATGCCCCCGCCACGGGGCCCTTTGGTTTTACATTGGCTTATATAGGGAAAACCTTTAAAAAATCTTCTTCTCTGAAACCACAAGGCCCAGGTCTTTGATATTAAAATGTCCCCGCCCCGGGGCCCTTTGGTTTTACATAGGCTTATATAGGGAAAATCTTTAAAAATCTTCTTCTCTAAAACCACAAGGCCCAGGACTTTGATATTTGGTATGAAGCTTCATCTAGTGGACTCCTACCAAGATTGTTCAAATTATAGTTCTGGGACAAAAAATGCCCCCGCCACGGGGCCCTTTGATTTTACATTGGCATATATTGAGAAAATCTTTAAAAATCTTCTTCTCTGAAACCACAAGGCCCAGGACTTTGATATTTGGTATGAAGCTTCATTTAGTGGACCCCTACCAAGATTGTTCAAATTATAGTGCTGGGGCAAAAAATGCACCCGTCCCGGGGCCCTTTGGTTTTACATAGGCTTATATAGGGAAAATCTTTAAAAATCTTCTTCTCTGAAACCGCTAGGCCCAGGTCTTTGATATTTGATGTGTAGCTTCATCTAGTGGACCTTTGCCAAGATTGTTCAAATTATAGCCTTTGTTGATGTTTGGTATGAAGCTTCACCTTTAAGACCTCCCTCAACATTATGCACATTAAAGCCCTGGGGCCAATAATGGCCCTCTCTGGGGCCCACTTGTTACACTATGGATCAGGTGAGCGATCCAGGGCCATCATGGCCCTCTTGTTATTTTATTCTTTTTTCTTTCCTTACAAGAATGAGAATGCACATGTGATGGCGGTACTTTTCATATGTTATTAGAAACGACCCAGGTCTCGAACATGGACACTGCTAAAAAAGCTTGCCAGACTCTCAAAGGCATTGACTGAGTCAGATATCTGACTGGGCCGTGCAATTCAGTAGTGTCCATACCGAGTAAAAAAGAAATGAAAATATACCAATATCTCATGTTCAAGCTCAAAATTTCATATGTTTTATCTTTAAAAAAAGTATGGACGTTTGTACAAGTGGTGCACTATTAAATTCAGTTAAATCCAGTCATGACTTCTCCTATCTTAAATAATGATACATGTTGATGACAGACTCCAGCCTGTCAAGGAAAGAGAGGAAAGTGAGAATAGTGCACATGCAAGATAGAACTGAGAAAAAGATATATGTATAATATGGTACATAGTATAATTGGGATGGTCTCAAGAACTGATTAGATTTTGGTGACCTTGACCTAATTTTCAAGGTCACCACGGGACTAAGACTGTTAAAAATATGCTTGTCTGCACTCTATCTCCTGAACCAATGGATGGATTTGGTTCAAACTTGGTACATAAAGTAAGTGGGATAGTCTCTAGAACTGATTAGATTTTGGTGACCTTCACCTAATTTTCAAGGTCACCACGGGACTTAGACTGTTAAAAATAAACATGTCTTTGCTCTATCTCCTGACCCGATGGATGGATTTGGTTCAAACTTGGTACATAAGGTAAGTGGGAAAGTCTCTAGAATTGATGAGATTTTGGTGACCTTGACCTAATTTTCAAGGTCACCACGGGACTTAGATTGTTAAAAATAAGCTTGTCTGCACTTTATCTCCTGAACCAATGGATGGATTTTGTTCAGACTTGGTACATAAGATAAATGGGATGGTCTCAAGGACTGATTAGATTTTGGTGACCTTGATCCGATTTTCAAGGTCACCACGGGTCTTAGGCAGTTAAAAATAAGCTTGCCTGTGCTCTTTCTCCTGAACCAATGGATGGATTTGGTTTAAACTTGGTACATAAGATAAGTGGGGTAGTCTCTAGAACTGATTAGATTTTGGTGACCTTGACCTAATTTTCAAGGTCACCAAGGGACTTAGACATAAACAAAAGAAATGTCAAGATGCTCTGGACTTCAAACTGGTGGGGGGACATATGGTTTCCTCTGAATACACTGTTCTAGTTTCCTACCAAAAGCTGTGCTTAAAATAGCTGGATGAGTGGCAAACAGTGCAGAACCTGATGAGACGCCGCATTCTGCGGCGTCTCAT
Organism: Lucinisca nassula; assembly: GCA_963580285.1. Lineage (NCBI taxonomy): Eukaryota > Metazoa > Mollusca > Bivalvia > Lucinida > Lucinidae > Lucinisca > Lucinisca nassula. Next base: position 63,762,453 of record OY757013.1, on the reverse strand, counting down.
CTGGGTCTACACTTTTTGCTCAGAGCTGTCTGTTCAAATATACATATTGTATAGTACAACGTATGGTAAGAGTCATGCTCAGGCAGAAAGCCAAACAGGTAAAATTATGACAAAATCTTAAGTGATTACTAATGGATTATCGATCATAATGCAGCTCGGATTAGCCAGCCCTAGTGACTAGTCATGTTTCTGATCAGACTGCCCATTTGCAGTCAGATGGGTTTCACCAGTGCTGTACATGTATGTTGTCTTGTAGGTTTTGCTTCACCTGAATCCCACCCCTAAACCATAATTCTTGTTCTTTCATAAGATCAGCTAATTGAAGGTGGCACTACAGTAAAAAAAATCCCCTTACTCAATGTAAATTGAGGCATATTCCATGTTCTACCACATTTCAGCAAGTCTAATGCTTCCATTATGGGGCATATAATTTGACAGGCTGACCATTACCTTCCAGAAGCAGCTAAAAAATATGGGTGCTGTGCAGCATATTTTGGCCTTTTTGGCAGCCAGTGTCAACAAACCCATACCGCAGCGAATAAATCCAGGCATTTCCAGTGGCCAGTCAGCACAATTTTCTGGTTCAATTTAAAGACACATTTTTTGATTACATAACATCCTAATGACCGTTTATTATAGAATCCAGCAATGAGATAAAATACACTTGGGGTATTCAGGCTGTCATACAGGCAGGGGACCAAGAGAGGGTAATAAATTACCCGTGGATATGACTTTGACAAATGACATCTATTCCTTTACACCTACCGGTAAGTCCTTGTTTTGATTTGCATGGAAGAAACAACAGCACTTTTTTTCCGATTTTATATTTAGTAGCCATTATTTATAAACATTACAGAAAATGCCAATTCGAATATATTGGTAATTTTTTCCCACCAAAAATGATTTTTTGTTTCATATAAAATCCTGATAACTTTAGTCTAACTGTTGGTTTTCTTTTGCTCCAGCATTTCAGTGGTTTCTTGCTGTCGAGTCCTCACCGTTGTCTCACCTCTGTGGTTCTTTGATTTCTGTGTTCACGGAGATGTTGCACTGATGAGTTAGGAGGCCTTCATGCGGACTGAACAAATTTTTTGTCTAAATCGCGACGGAAGTAAGGGCGAGGATTGTGGCCACGTAAAATCGATTTAAGCCCCCCAGTGGAAATCTTCCACTGACCGTTCCAAGGCGGCTCTTCTGTGGCGATTTATTTATGTTGTTGTTTGTTACTTACTGTGTGTATCACTTGTGTCTTTTAATTTTGGATGGCCATATGGCCATTTTGTGGGAAAGTAACTGTCCATATGGCCTTCCTTTGTTTAGGTTTCCATTATGGTCTGGTCGCTTAATGTTTGTATTTCTTTCCCTTTGGTGTCTTTTATGGATGGAGTAAGTTAATTGTATCAATTCCTGATCTTTGTTTTACTTCTACTTTTTATTAATCCTGCTCTAAACATATATTGTGGGTACTCATTAGAACCACCTCGGCGAAGCGGTTCTGACGAGTACCCACAATTTGTTTTTACAGTGTGACTGCTCGTTAGAACTGCTTCCATGAGGCGGTTCTAACGAGGACACACAATATATGTTTTTGAGCAGAAATATATCTTTTCCCGCAATATATTTGATGTAGCACACTTATTTTTATCCAAATATGAACAGAATCACTGCCACTTATGACCCATGTAGGGTACTTTATCAGGGTTTGGTAGCCACTCTCTACAGTGTCTCAGAACGCAGACTGGCATTATTTCTCATCTGTGCCAAGCATGACATCTTTTCCCACCCGCCTGAACTTTTTTCCGGAGATATCTCGGGTCTTCCCATGCCCCACAGTTTTTCATCACTGACCAAAACCTTGCATAGAGTCTTCGTCGTTGAGTTGCATTGGTACATTTTGGCTCACTGTTGCTGTCTGGCCACCATAATTGTTCATTCTTTTTATGTATGATGCATGGAGCACAAAAACAATCTGGGCACTCTTCTTCTCCCTCTCTGTGTCTTGGAAGTGGAAAATGGTCATGTAGATCTGATACGTCTGCAACTGAAATGATAAAGTATTTTTTCTTGCACAAAGTACTTTCTGATTTTTTATCCATATTTATTTATGACACTGATGTTTTCTGCTCAAACATAGATTGAACACAACCTATGTTTTGGAGCAAAAACAAATGGATAATTATAAGAGATACCATGAATACATAGTCGCTCAAAACATATACCCAGAAGGCAAACGTCGCTAAGGCAACGTCAAATCAACCTCGGTGCAACGCCATGATGTTGCACCGACGTTGATGTGACGTTACATAAACGTCATGTCGTTGTACGGACATTGATGTAACATCATAATAACTCCATGTACCTGTTTGCATAGACATCACTTTGCACCGACGTTGATGTGACATTGCAAAAACGCCATGATGTTGTTCCGACGTTGATGTGACGTCATAATGACGTCATGTGCCTGCTGGGATAGACTTGCAATGTACATACATGTACACCGTTTTGTAAAAGTAAAAAGTGTAAAATATAATTACCTTCTTCTTGTCTTCCTTCTTCTTCAACACTAACATTCCAGTTGTTGAAATTTATGAAATGCAAAACTGCATCTTTTTGTTCTTGTGTCATTTCAAGTGTTACTCTTTGAGTTGACATGGTTATTTTTCTTGAAGCGAAAATGAACATTTACTGGTTTTTTAATTGAGATGTGGGTAAAGTGCAGTCTAACCAGATATAAAGACAATGGATTATGCATGAAAATTGCAATACACATGAAAAATGATTTACCAATTTATGACCCTTATAATAACAAAGGTGACAGACTGCAAAAACACAAGGGCAAAGGATTCTCAAAAGGTGTGAAGAAGAATGGTGTCAATAATAACATTAGAATAAAAATATATAGTAAATTTATCACTTCATTGCAGCATAATTTTTCTTTCAGTGTAAGCTTGTCAGAATTCTGAAAATGTCCTCCGAAAACAAACGCAATAAAATGACCTTGTCTGGTGATCCTTCCGTGTACCAAAGTCTGCTAAAAGATATAGAAATAGTAAAATCTCAGTTCGCCAGTCGGGGGAAGAAATATTCTTCCTTGGAAATTCTTCGTTTTGCAGTGCAGAGAATGAAGGGAATTAATTCAGAAGAAATATATGATTATTCTGAAAGAGTATCTTGTGCCAGGGACAGTGCAGATGACAATTTGCTTGTTACAACAAGTACTGCAATGGGTGAGCTCATGAAAATAACTGCTTGTCATGGATCTACTTGTGGAAAACCTGTGACACTGAAGCATATAAAACAAGTTGGCTGTTCAACTGAATTTCAAGTTGTGTGCTTGTTTTGTCCATTTAGGACTGCATGGGTTTCTTCACCAGTATTGCCTGATGGTCGGGACTTAGTGAATTTACGTTTTACCCATGCATATCTGTCCAGCGGATTATTGCCATCACAGTTTCAGCGGTTTTTGGAAGCTGCAAGTCTGGATACTCTTTCATATTCTCATATGACTGCTAATGTGAACGAATATGCCGTGTGTGTGTATAGGTTATGATTCTCAAAAAGTGATTGAGCATGTCGTTGTGCGTCGTGAAGATGATTCTTGTTCACAAAGACACAAACTGTATGGAACTAAAGTGATTTATGAAAAGTTTGATAGTCAAGAGATCAATGTTAGGCGTCATGGGCATGATAGGAATGCAAGTATTAATAAATTCATTCGTGAAAATAGGAAAGGAACTACAAATCAAAATGATACTTGGCATGTATCAGTTTCAATTGAAAAGGAAATGAAAAAGGTGTCTAGTGGTGCAATGTACAAAGAAGGGAAGACCTGGTCTTCACAGCTAACTGACAAAGTGCAGCCTGTAAAAACCCATGTGAACTATTGTATGAGGAACTGTGATGGGAATGCAAATAAGCTAAAAGCTAATTTGGAAAATATTGTTCAGCATTATCAGAACAAACATGTGAACTGTCCCACTACATCTCGTTGTAACAAAGACCCCAACTATATTCCAAGTCGCGAAATCCTTACTGATCCGGCGGCAGTTCGCTTACTGATGGAGACAATTCATAAGTGTGATGTATACAGAAACCCTCAAAATTATGTTCATCATATGGATACTTTTTTCGTAGAATCATTCAATAATACACTGAACATGTTCCAGGATAAGCGTCTTGGTTCCTTTGGCGACATTCAGTATAGAATGCGCAGTGACTTGGCTATTCTCCACTGGAATGAAAACGTCAAACAATCCTGTGACGAAAAGACAAAGCCTAACACATATGTGTACAGACAAAAGTTGTGGAACAAATGGATAAATAAGATTCTTCCAGCTAACATTTGGAGGCCATTTTAATAAAAACATAGTGTGCCCGCAAACCCCAGCATATATAGAGAAAACTGGCGCTCACAGTTTTGCACAATGTGGTCATCATGTGACCAAGTCTTTTACATGAACATCCCCTAAACCCCACTTTCTATGGAGAAAATGGGGTTTAAGGGGGTATACATTATTTTCCTTATTTCTGCTCCAAGTCATTGAGTCATAGGTTGTTGGTACTCGTTAGAACCGCCGCAATGAGGCAGTTCTAACAAGCACCCACAACCTAAGTTTGTATTATAAATAAGAAAAATAATTTTTATTGTGTTTGTTATTTTAGTTTGAAAAGCTAAAAAAAAAAAAAAAATAAAATCATCTTAAAATATTTCTATTTTTCTCTTTTCTGATATGATTGTGTCTAAAACAAAGAACACTTTATAGTTCCATCTTGACTGAAACTATAAAATGCTAATGTTTTAGACATTATATGATTTGTGTGTGACACACTATCAACCAAAATAAAAAAATAAATAAAAAATAAATAAAAAATAAATAAATAAATATAAATAAATAAAGGTAAATTGATTGAATAAATTTTGAGGTTAATCAATTCATTTACCTTGTTTGTTTAATTCTTTGCACTTTTGAGTAAAGGAAACAATGGATATCAGTGTTTTCTTTACTTTATTTATTTAATAAAAGAAGTAATTTAAAACACCATTTTGTTTGAAACAATATCAGTAAATTATACTATCACTCAATTACCCCTATTGAGCCCCCTATTAAACATATCCATCTGCTCATAATCACCTTATAATCACTTAGATAAGATAAGCCTTTGATGTGCACTATGGTCCGAAGGAAATGTTTATTAGAGATCATTAGACAGGCCACCCCTTTTATATAAGGAAAAAATGTGTCTTTAAATCAGCTGCATTTTACAATATTAATTTAGCAAATACCTACTAATATTTCTTCTAATAAACAATAATACTTCTCAGAAAAATAATGGCTTAGCACCAAATCCAATCAGAAGCAGCAGAATATTCAGCTCTGTACTGAAAGCTCTCCCCAAAGCAAGTGCAGCTTTCATAAAGACCTCCCCAAAGCAAGTGCAGCTTTCATAAAGACCAATTATTTACTGTAGTGCAACCTGAAAGTGGAGATATTGGTAAGTTAGTAAGTAATTTGGAGTTAGATGTTTGTTTGTTTGATTTGTGGTTTAATGTCCCCGTCAACACTGTATAGGTCATTTTGGAGATATTGCTTCCAGTTTTGTGGGACTTTTACCCGACATTGAGATGTAATGACTTCTCAAGCCCTGTCGCCCAATGAAACCAATAGGGTTTATAAGCATGGACGGTCTGACTCACACCGCTTTGCCTGGGCAGGCTTAGATCCTCTAAGCGGTTTACCAGTACTTGTGTGCTGTCCGATGCAGCTCTGTGTGGAAGCATCATGCAGCCCATCTATTTCTTCAAGCGCTGATAGGGGGGGGGGGGGGCGGGAGTATGTACATTACCTTGGTGGGTAGCTTAAACTTACTGTCAGGTACATTTAGTAGACAAAACTGTGAATTGTTAAACTTAAGTTTCTCAGTTGAGAAGTTTTGGCTCGTTGAGCCTATTGTTTTTGGCTCATCTGTCACATAGTGTAAAGGTGAGCTTTTGGGATCTCATTAGATATGCAGATGATGGAAGAACGAAAATAAATCGAACACGCCAAAAAAAAACGGAAGTGGGAAAATCAAAGGAAGCTCTCCCAATAGGAGGTGCATTCCATCCTTCTGTACATAAACATCTGTCTTGTCAGTTGTGGACAGATATACAAAGACAATTCAATTTTTCTCACTTAAATAGATAAAATTGAATAGCTGTAGTATATCTGTCCACATGATGACAATATGCTTTTATTTTTGCTGAAAAAATGTGAGCAGCTTTTGCAAATGCAAAAGCTGCTCACATGTTTTTCAGCAAAAATACCAAAATTTTAAATATTAAATTTGCTAGAACAGTTAACAATATGACCACTAACAAGCTCGTTAAGCTAACGAGGCTTTGAACAACTGGGCTCTGATGATTATTCTCCTGCAGCTAGGTAAAAATCCTAATAATTCAGACATATTGAGGACATGCTGTTATTCTCCTATCACGGGTTATGATCGAGAGGTTATTGGCTCGAATCTGGCCACCCGAAGCGAGGTGTGTCCTTGGGCAAGAATACGTAATACCACTGTCCACTCCACCCAGGTGTAAATGGGTAGAAATGGTGTTATAGTCACTACCTCTCTGGCGTTGGTGTGATAACATCTGGAATGAATGTTCAAGAGCGATTCAAATAAGTTTGAAGCTTTCATTACAATCAAACTAAAATGAGTTACAGAATTTTGAATGGAATTCCGTAGGGAATTATGAATAACACAATTTTTCAAAATTGCTCTTATTCAATATTTCGGCCAGTTTTAAAGTACACGTTTTTAGCTCACCTGTCACGTAGTGACAAGGTGGGCTTTTGTGATCACTTTTCGTCCGTCGTCCGTCGTCAGTGCGTGCGTGCGTGTGTGTGTGTGTGTGTGTGCGTAAACTTTTTCTTCAAATGACATCTCCTCCTAAACCACTGATCAGATTTTGACCAAACTTCACAGCAATGATCCTTAGGTGGTCCCCTTTCAAAATTGTTCAAATGGTTCCGGTCCATTGCACATCTGGGTCACAGGAGCTAAAAATAGATTTTTTAAATGAAAACTTTAAAAATCTTCTTCTCTGAAACCGCAAGTCCCAGGTCTTTGATATTTGGTATGAAGCTTCATCTAGTGGACCTCTACCAAGATTGTTCAAATTAAAGCCCTGGGGGCCAAAATGCCCCCGCCCCGGGGGCCTTTGGTTTTACATAGGCTTATATAGGGAAAATCATTAAAAAATCTTCTTCTCTGAAACCACAAGGCCCAGGTCTTTAATATTTGGTGTGAAGCTTTACCTGGTGGACCTCTACTAAGATTGTTCAAATTATAGCCTTAGGGCCAAAAATGCCCCCGCCCCGGGGGCCTTTGGTTTTACATAGGCTTATACAGGGAAAATCTTTAAAAATCTTCTTCTCTGAAACCGCACGGCCCAGATCTTTGATATTTGGTGTGAAGCTTCATCTAGTGGACCTCTACCAGGATTGTTCAAATTAAAGCCCTGGGGGCCAAAATGCCCCCGCCCCAGGGGCCTTTGGTTTTACATAGGCTTATATGGGGAAAATCATTAAAAAATCTTCTTCTCTGAAACAACAAGGCCCAGGTCTTTAATATTTGGTGTGAAGCTTTACCTGGTGGACCTCTACTAAGATTGTTCAAATTATAGCCTTAGGGCCAAAAATGCCCCCGCCCCGGGGGCCTTTGGTTTTACATAGGCTTATACAGGGAAAATCTTTAAAAATCTTCTTCTCTGAAACCGCACTGCCCAGATCTTTGATATTTGGTGTGAAACTTCATCTAGCGGACCTCTACCAAGATTGTTCAAATTATAGCCCTGGGGGCCAAAATGCCCCCGCCCCGGGGCCTATGGTTTTACATAGGCTATATAGGGAAAATCATTAAAAAATCTTCTTCTCTGAAACCACAAGGCCCAGGTCTTTAATATTTGGTGTGAAGCTTTACCTAGTGGACCTCTACTAAGATTGTTCAAATTATAGCCTTAGGGCCAAAAATGCCCCCGCCCCGGGGGCCTTTGGTTTTACATAGGCTTATACAGGGAAAATCTTTAAAAATCTTCTTCTCTGAAACCGCACGGCCCAGATCTTTGATATTTGGTGTGAAGCTTCATCTAGTGGACCTCTACCAGGATTTTTCAAATTATAGCCCTGGGGGCCAAAATGCCCCCGCCACAGGGGCCTTTGGTTTTACATAGGCTTATATAGGGAAAATCATTAAAAAATCTTCTTCTCTGAAACCACAAGGCCCAGGTCTATAATATTTGGTGTGAAGCTTTACCTGATGAACCTCTAGTAAGATTGTTCAAATTATTACCTAAGGGCCAAAAATGCCCCCGCTAGGGGGCCTTTGGTTTTACATAGGCTTATACAGGGAAAATCTTTAAAAATCTTCTTCTCTGAAACCGCACGGCCCAGATCTTTGATATTTGGTGTGAAGCTTCATCTAGTGGACCTCTACCAAGATTGTTCAAATTATAGCCCTGGGGGCCAAAATGCCCCCGCCCCGGGGGCCTATGGTTTTACATAGGCTTATATAGGGAAAATCATTAAAAAATCTTCTTCTCTGAAACCAGCAGGCCCACGTCTTTAATATTTGGTGTGAAGCTTTACCTGGAGGACCTTTACTAAGATTGTTCAAATTATAGCCTTTGGGCCAAAAATGCCCCCGCCCCGGGGGCCTTTGTTTTTACATAGACTTATACAGGGAAAATCTTTAAAAATCTTCTCTGAAACCGCAAGGCCTAGATCTTTGATATTTAGTGTGAAGCTTCATCTAGTGGACCTCTACCAAGATTTTTCAAATTATAGCCCTGGGGGCCAAAATGCCCCCGCCCCAGGGGCCTATGGTTTTACATAGGCTTATATAGGGAAAATCATTAAAAAATCTTCTTCTCTGAAACCAGCAGGCCCACGTCTTTAATATTTGGTGTGAAGCTTTACCTGGAGGACCTTTACTAAGATTGTTCAAATTATAGCCTTTGGGCCAAAAATGCCCCCGCCCCGGGGGGCTTTGGTTTTACATAGGCTTATACAGGGAAAATCTTTAAAAATCTTCTTCTCTGAAACCACAAGGCCCAGATCTTTGATATTTGGTGTGAAGCTTCATCTAGTGGACCTCTTTCAAGATTGTGAAAATTATAGCCCTGGGGCCGAAAATGGCCCCACCCTTGGACCCTTTGGTTTTTCATAGCCCTTTAAAGGGAAACCTTTAAAAATCTTCTTCTCTGAAACCACAAGGCCCAGGTCTTTGATATTTGGTATGAAGCTTCACCTAGTGGACCTCTACCAAGATTGTTCAAATTATAGCCCTGGAGCCAAAAATGCCCCCGCCCAGGGGGCCTTTGGTTTTACCTAAGCTTATGTAGGGGAAATCTTTAAAACTTATCTTCTCTGACACCGCAAGGCCCAGATCTTTGATATTTGGTGTGAAGCTTAATCTAATGGACCTCTACCAAGATTGTTCAAATTATAGCCCTGGGGCCAAAAATGCCCCCGCCCCGGGGGCCTTCGGTTTTACATAGGCTTATATAGGGAAAATCTTTAAAGAAACTTCTTCTCAGAAACTGCAAGGCCAAGGTCTTAGATATTTGGTGTGAAGCTTCATCTATTGGACCTCTATCAAGATTGTTCAAATTATAGCCCTAGGACCAAAAATGCCCCCACCCTGGGACCCTTTGGTTTTTCATAGTCTTATAGGGAAAATATTTAAATTCTTCTTCTCTGATACCACAAGGCCCTGCTCTATGCCATTTGATATGAAGCTTCAACTAGTAGACCTCTACCAAGATTGTTAAAATTATAGCCCTTGGGCCAAAAATGCCCCCACCCCTGGGGCCTTTGGTTTTACATAGGCTTATACATGGAAAATCTTTATAAAACTTCTTCTCTGAATCCGCAAGGCCCAGATATTTGGTATTTGGTGTGGAGCTTCATCAAGTGGACCTTTTTCAAGATTGTTCAAATTATAGCCCTGGGGGCAAAAATACCCCCACTCTGGGACCCTTTGGTTTTTCATAGGCTTATATAGGGAAAACCTTTAAAAATCTTGTCTCAAACCAGAAGGCCCAGGTCTTTGATATTTGGAATGAAGCTTCATCTAGTGGACCATTACCAAGTTTGTTCAAATTATAGTCCTTGGGCCTAGAATGTACTGGAGACACTAATTCTCAGATGAGCCCTTTGGTTTTACATAGGTTTATATAGGAAAAATCTATAAAAATCTTCTTCTCTGAAACTGCAAGGCCCAGGTGTTTGATATTTGGTATGAAGCTTCATCTTGTGGACCTCTACCAAGTTTGTTCAAATTATAGCCCTGGGGCCAAAAATGTCGCTGCTCCGTAGCCCTTTGGTTTTAGATAGGCTTATATAGGGAAAATCTTGAATAATCTTCTCCTCTGAAACCACAAGGCCTGGGTCTGTGATATTTGGTATGAAGCTTCATCTAGTGGACCTCTACCAAGATTGTTCAAATTATAGTCCTGGGGCCCACAAGTTTTACATGGACTTACATAGGGAAAACCTTTAAAAATCTTGCTGCCTGAAACAAGACGGCCCAGGTCTTTGATGTTTGGTATGAATAAAAATAAAAAATGAGTTCCTTTAAGAGCAATGAAAATATTCATAAGAAAGAAGAAGCCTTATCTAGTGGACCTCTAGCAAGTTTTTTCAAAGACCAAAAATGGCCCCGCCGAGGGGGTCCACGGTTTTACATGGACTTACATAGGGAAAACATTTAAAAATCTTCATGTCTGTAGCCAGAAGGCCCAGGTCTTTGATATTCGGTATGAAGCTTCATCTAGTTGCTACAAGGATTGTTCAAATTATAGCCCTGGGGCCAAAAATGGCCCAGCTTTGGGGTCCACCAGTTTTATGACTTTTACAGTGAAAACCTTTAAAAATCTTCTTGTCTGTAACCAGAAGGCCCAGGTCTTTGATAGTTGATATGAAGCTTTAGAAATGGCCAAGATGGCCACCAGAGCTAAAAGTAGATTGTCCTCGAGGCAGTGACACTCAGGTGAGCGAACCAGGGCCCTCTGGGCCCTCTTGTTTCTTGATAAAGGCCTCTGGCCGAAATATTGAATAAGAGTAATTAGGGCCCCGCACTGAAAGTTTGGGTGCCCTATAGTAATCACTCTGTCCGTCCGTCTGTCTGTCTGTCTGTCCGTCTGTCCGTCCACAAATTTCTGATAGCGCTGTCGGGGCCCTAGTCAGTTTCACTGACAGCTCTAGTTTTAAAATGAGTTAGTATAAACTAAACTAACTAAAACTATTTATCCTAAAACTTTCACATATTTGTTTCATGATCCAGCAAGGAGCCCAAAAGGTGCAGATGCAATGCAAACAGTGTAGACCCTAATCAGATTGCTCTTTCAGGAGTGGTCTGATCTGGGTCTGCACCAATATGCCAATCAATCTTCTCATTCAGTATTTTGAAGAAAATGCTAAGGATAATTAATTGAGTGCAATAATGACTCGCAGTATGGAAACCTTATCAAATATTGCCACATTGTTGTATTAGCTGGAGACTTCAAGGACGAAACACTGTCATGACTAGTTACGTCACTTACATGTCATCATAGGTAATGACGTCCAAGTGCTGATTCTCTTCGTTAAATGAAAACTGGCGTACATTCTACAAAAATATTTTTCTTTCTTTAAATGTGAAGATTTTGTGAATATGATCTTAAGTTTGGTTTTATCATTGGCAAAAGATATAAATAGCATCTGAACTATCTTTAACCAGGTTTTCCAATGGAAATCTCTGGTTATTAAAATGATGTACGTCGGCAGGAGTCAAATATTGATTTCTCCGCAACCGTTTGAAATATTTCAGTGATACTTGGTAACTTGGTAGGATTGTAGAACAGGACAGTGCCTAGTGTTGCATGCAAGAATGACAACTTTGCTTGTCTTCTTTTTGAATTTTCTCCCCTGATCGCTATTGTTACTTCATTTTATTTCTGGAGCATAACTCAAACGCAAATGTTTGAAATATTTTAATGATACTTGGTAGGATTATAGATAGAACAGGTCAGTGCAGAGTTCAGTGTGCAAGAATGACAACTCTGCTGGGCTTTTCTTTTCGAATATCTCTCCTGATCACTATTATTCAACATTTCGTTTCTGAAGCATAACTATGGAACCGTTTGAAATATTTTAATGATACTTGGTAGGATTATAGAACAGCTCAGTGCAGAGTGTCACATGCAAGAATGGCAACTCTGTTTGTCTTCCTTTTAGCTCACCTGTCACGTAGTAACGAGGTGAGCTTCTGGGATCACTTTTTGTCCGTCGTGCGTGCGTGAGTGGGTCCGTGTGTGCGTAAACAATTTCTTCAAATGACATGAATCCTAAACACCTGATCAGATTTTGACCAAACTTCACAGGATTTGTCCTTAGGTGGTCCCCTTTCAAAGTTGTTCAAATGGTTCCGGTCCGTTGCACATATAGGTCACAGGAGCTAAAAATAGATTTTTCACTGAAAACTTAAAAAATCTTCTTCTCTGAAACCGCAAGGCCTAGGACTTTGATATTTGGTATGAAGCTTCATCTAGTGGACCTCTACCAAGATTGTTCAAATTATAGCCCTGGGGCCAAAAATGCCCCTGCTCGAGGCCCTTTGGTTTTGCATAGACTTATATAGGGAAAATCATTAAAAATCTTCTTCTGAAACCACAAGGCCCAGGTCTTTGATATTTGGTGTGAAGCTTCATCTCGTGGACCTTTCAAGTTTGTTCAAATTATAGCCCTAGGGCTAAAAATGCCGCCACCCCAGGGCCCTTTGGTTTTACATAGGCCCTACATCATAGTGTAGATTATATTTTCTTGACCTTTGGGATCATTGATTCCATTGTGGAATTTTGAAAATATCTGAGGGTCACTGATGAGGCCTAATTGGCCCAAACTAGCTAGTCTGGCCCAGAAAACATGTACACTCCATATTTTTCAGTTCTGTGGTGTATTCCTTGCTTCCAAAGGATAACCCTTTTATAGAACATATTTGACTTCACTACAGCTGGTGTGTGGGAATGTGTGGCGGCGGTAAAACGCCTCCCTGCCCTACATCATAGTGTTGATTATAATTTGACCTTTGGGATCATTGATTCTATTTTGGAATTTTGAAAATATCTGAGGGTCACTGATGAGGCCTGATTGGCCGAAACTAGCTAGTCTGGCCCAGAAAACATGCACACTCCATATTTTTCAGTTCTGTGGTGTATTCCTTGCTTCCAAAAGATAACTCTTTTATAGAACATACATGTATTATATAGGGAAAATCTTGAAAAATCTTCTTCTCTGAAACCACAAGGCCCAGGTATTTGATATGAAGCTACATCTAGTGAACCTCTACCAAGATTGTTCAAATTATAGCCACAGCCCCCGCCCATAGGGGCTTGAAGAAATATATGGGCTGCATGATGCTTCCACGCAGAGCTGAATCCGGCCCGCACACTAGTACTGGTAAACAGCTTAGAGGATCTAAGCCTGTCCAGGAACTGCGGTGCGAGGTGGACCGTCCATGCTAATAAACCCAATTGGTTTCATTGGGCGACAGGGCTTGAGATGTCATTTCATCTCAATGTCGGGTAAAAGTCCCACAAAATTGGAAGCAACGTCTCCAAAATGACCTTTACAGTGTTGACGGGGACTTTAAACCTCAAATCAAACAAACAAAAAACAAACAAATTATAGCCATGGGACCAAAAATGCCCCTGCCCCGGGGCCCGTTGGTCTTACATAGACTTATATAGGGAAAATCTGGTATGTAGCTTCATCTAGTGGACCTCTACCAAGATTGTTCAAATTATAGCCCTGGGGCCAAAAATGGCCCTTTGGTTTTACATATACTTATATAGGGAAAATCTTTAAATATCTTCTTCTCTGAAACCACAAGGCACAGGTCTTTGATATTTGGTGTGAACCTTCATCTAGTGGACCTTTCAAGTTTGTTCAAATAATAGCCCTAGGTTTAAAAATGCCCCCGCCTTGGGGCCCTTTGGTTTTACATAGGCTTATATAGGGAAAATCTTGAAAAATCTTCTTCTCTGAAACCACAAGGCCCAGGTATTTGATATTTGGTATGAAGCTTCATCTAGTGAACCTCTACCAAGATTGTTCAAATTATAGCCATGGGACCAAAAATGCCCCTGCCCCGGGGCCCTTTGGTTTTACATAGACTTATATAGGGAAAATCTTTAAAAATCTTCTTATCTGAAACTGCAAGGCCCAAGTCTTCGATATATAATATGAAGCTTCATCTAGTGGACCTCTACTAAGATTGATCAAATTATAGCCCTAGGGGCAAACATGCCTCTGCCTCAGGGCTCTTTGGTTTTATATATACTTATATAGGGAAAATCTTTGAAAATCTTCTACTCTCAAACTGCAAGGCCTATGGTGAAGGTATGCCTAACACAATTTTCACATTGATTCTATCATCTGTAATGGAGTTACGGCCCTTGATTTTCTGAAAAACGCGTTTGAAAACCTTGTGACACGAACTACTTCCACATTTCTTCACCGTTACTTCCACATTTCTTCACCGTTTGAGCTGAAACTTTGCACATGCATTCATTTTGAGGTAAAGGGGTGCCTAACACAATTTTTTACATTGATCCTATCATCTGCGAAGGAGCGGCCGGCCCTTTATTTTCTGAAAAACACATTCTTAAACCTTGTGACGCGAACTACTTTCACATTTCTTCGACAATTTTGTTAATTTTTTGCATATGCATTTGCAATGATATGTAGATGTGCCTAACACAAAATTCATTCTGCTAGGATGAAGCGTTTTGGAGTAATGGCCCTTGATTTTCTCAAAAATGCACTAAAAAATCTTGTTACACTACGTTGTGACGCGAACTACTCCCACATTTCTTCACCGTTTGAGCTGAAACTTTGCACATGCTTTCCTTGTGAGGTAAAGGGATGCCTAACACAATTTTCACGTTGATCCTATCATCTGCAAAGGAGCGGACAGCCCTTTGTTTTCTGAAAAACACGTTCTTAAACCTTGTGACGCCAACTACTTCCACATTTCTTTGACAATTTTAAATTTTTATGCCCCCGGAATCTAAGAGATTCGGGGGCATATAGTTTTTGGTCTGTCCATCTGTTTGTCTGTTTGTCTGTTTGTCCGTTTGTCCGTTTGTCCGTCTGCAAAAACTTTAACATTGGGCATAACTTTTGAATGGTAATAGATAGAGCTTTCATATTTCACATGTGTATACCTTATCACAAGACCTTTCCAGTGGTACCATAATTTTTGATCTCGTGACCTTGAACTTGACCTTTGACCTATTTTTTTTCAAAAATTTTTAAAACATTAACATTGGCGCTGTCCGGGGGCATCAGTGTTTCACAAACACATCTTGTTGCATATGCATTTGCAATATGTAGATGTGCCTAACACAAAATTCATTCTGCTTGGATGGAGCGTTTTGGAGTGTGATGCGAACTACTTCAACATTTCTTCACTGATTCAGCTGAAACTTTATACATGCATTCCTTGTGAGGTGAAGGGGTGCCTAACACAATTTTCACGTTGATCCTATCATTTGTGACGGAGTTATGGCCCTTGATTTTCTGAAAAACATTTGAAAACCTTGTGACGGGAACTACTTCCACATTTCTTCACCGTTTGAGCTGAAACTTTGCACATGCATTCCTTGTTTTACTTCATTTTAGTTACCGGAGCATAACTCTGCAACCGTTTGAAATATTTTATTATACTTGGTAGGATTATAGAATAGGTCAGTTCAGAGTGTCGCATGCAAGAATGACGACTCTGCTTGTCTTCTTTTTTGAATTATCTCCCCTGATCCCTATTTTATTTCATTTTCGTTTCCGTAGCATAACTCTGCAACTGTTTGAAATATTTTAATGCTACATGGTGGGATTAAAGAACAGGTCAGTGTGGAGTGTTACATGCAAGAATGACATCTCTGTTTGTGCTCCTTTTCAAATTATCTCCCCTGATCAGTATTATTCAACATTTAGTTTTCCAAACTATGCAACCATTTGAAATATTTTTAATGATACTTGGTAGGATTATAGAACAATTCAGTGCTGAGTGTCACATGCAAGAATAACAACTCTGCTTATCAACTTTTCGAATAATCACCCCTGATCCATATTTTACTTCATTTTCATTATGGGAGCATAACTCGGCAACCATTTGAAATATTTTCATGATACTTGGTAGGAACATACAACAGTCAGTGTGGAGTGTCACATGCAAGAATGACAACTCCGTTTTTCTTCCTTTTCAAATTATCTCCCCTGAGCCATATTTTTACTTCATTTTCGTTTCATTTGCGGAGCATAACTCTTCAACAGTATGAAATATTTTAATGATACTTAGTAGGATTATAGAACAGGTCAGTGTGGATTGTCCCATGCATTAATGTCAATTTTGTTTATAGAACAGGTCATTACTGAGTGTCTCCTGTAAGAATCTTAAATATTATTGAAAGAAAAGTACATATGTTCACAAGTCTGCACTTGAAATGTTTTCCTGGTTTCTATGTACTTTCCATGTTTCTTGTTTTCTTTTGCATCCAACTTTATGTAACTTATCAGGTTTAGAAATGGCACTGTAGTCTAAGAGAGACAACAAGGTTTTCACAAGTTTTATATTCTTGCATTTGATTTATGTGATAAATAGAATCGTACATTTGTGTTCATTTATGGATGAATTTATTAAACACATAGGGAAAACTGTTGTTAAGATCCTTGGCAATGCCTTGCATTTTATCATTTTTCCCAACTCGTTTAATAAATTCAATAATAAATGAACACTCCTGTAACATCCTCCATTTATGGAACTTTTCAGATATTGCAGAACCTCTAGGAGGAATGTCTAAGGAACCTCCACATCCAGCTGCAGGAGGAGCTCCACCACCACCACAACCACCACTTGTTGCAGGGATTCCACCACCACCGCCACCACCACCTCTCCCAGTTGAGTCACCTCAGCCAGCCACTGGTTTTATGTTTGGAGGCCGATCACAAACAGTTCCTGCTGCACCAGAACGTCTTGTAATTACAACTCATTCAATGCATGTGTGTTCATTTGGTTGAAGTTTAATGGCCCAGTCCACACTATTAAGTTCATATCCAGCCATCAGTTTACCTAGCCACAGTTTCCTTGGCATTTAACCTAAACAGTGCCAGAATCTGACATCTGCCCTTCTTGAATCAGAGGAAGGGAGAGAATGACCATATAAAAGATTGCATGATCAATCTCTAAGAAAGAAATGACAGGTTTCTCACCAGTGACCGCCTGATTACTAGTCACTTAGACTTAGCTACTGAGGCCATCATCTATGCTTTCATTTATCTCATTTTTTCCAAAGTCCCTAGTAGGCAAGAGAGGCTGGGACTCTTTAGACCAACAGAGATACACTACAATTTCTTTAACCCTTATCCTGCTAAATAAATTAGTTTTGCTACACCCATCTCTAACTATCAGCCAATCAAATCACTTGATATACATTTATTGCAATCTTGACAAACAGTTTAGATCCTGATCAGAAGCCATCTGATCTGGATCTATACTGTTTGTAGTTCCTGAACAGATGGCTTCTTCAGTTGGCTTGGACCTGATCTGTAGTGATATAGAGATGTTGGGGTATAACTGAATTTATGCAAACCCTTTCAGTCTTGTAGACAGGTAAAGATACCTGGATACCTGTGCAAATAGTGTATTGAATTATGGAAAAGATTTTACCTCAAATCTTCAAGATGTTTTGTTGGAGAATTATCATACCTGGATGATACATAGATCTTAAATTGTATTAAATTAAATATGACCTATATTTCATTGTTCAGTGATTTACCTTATATCTTGACTACTGTTTGAGGGAGAAACTTTATACCTGGTTTTTAAGTTTCTTTTGACCCAATGATAGACATAATGGTATATCTATGTGGGTGTGACCTATATTTCATACTTCAATGATTTTGCCTTATAACTCTAAAATTATTCAATGGAGAAATGTCATGCCTGGAATATAAGTTCCATGTAACCCAAAGACTGACCTCTGAATATATCTAGGTCAGTGTGAATTTAACAAAAACGAATAGGATAATTGTTTGCTTCAGTCAGTTTTGTAGAAGTCAAAGCTTGACCGAATGTATGCATCCATATATTACCATTTTTCTATTTCAGGGCAACAGAAAAATGAAAAAAGCAGGTCATCACTGGCGGACTCCTCAGGGAGTGCAAGTTACATATGGTATGTGCCATGTTTGCTATATTTAACAGGGCTCTCACTAGGATTTTGAAAAGTGGAGTAAAAATACTGTCCTCCAGAAAAAGTTGGGAGTTTTACCATACTTTTCTATTGAGACTTTCCAAAAAGTTGTGAGTCAGAAATGAAAAAGTTGGAATAATCTACTCCAAATTTGGAGTTAACGAGAACTCTGTTTAAAGTAGAGCAAACTTAGAAACTTCACTTTAATTATAAAAATCAAAGCACTGACAGCACTGTTGGGACATTGTGGGCTGGAATAATGATCATGGACATGGACTTGGACTGTTTGTTCAAACCAGGGCCCAGTTGTTCAAAGCCTCATTAGCTTAATGAACTCTTGTTAGTGGTCAAAATGTTAAATGTTCTTGTTAGTACAATATCTAATATAGTGGTATTTTTGCTGAAAAGCTGCTCACATTTTTTCAGCAAAAATATTAGTAGTATTTTTGCAATACTGAATGATTAAAATTTCAACTATATGTTAACTAACAACATCCTTAGTTTTGAACAACTGGCCGCAGTTTAATATTGAAACACTTTTTGTTGCACCTGCTATTAGCATGGCATGTTATAGGTGTCTGATTTTCTGTCCGTTCAACCGTCTGTCCGTACATCTGTCCATCCATCCATCCATCTGTTCATCCGTTTGTGAATCTGTCAATGTTTGCGACAACTCTAGCTTTCACCCAAATAGTCAAGTTCATTTCTCAAGAACTGTAAGAGATTCATTAATGATACTTGGTACAAACTTGCATCTGGGGATGGCAATGATAATGCAAGCATCCTTGAGTTCACCCTACTATTCAAGATAATTTCTTAAGAACTACAAGAGCTTCATTAATTATATTTAGTACAAGCTTGCATCTAGCGATGACCATTACAATGCAGTTATTCATATTTAACATTGACCAACATTTCATGGTTCATTGACTTTGTGATCTATTATATCAACCCTAGTGTTCATCCTAATGTTCAAGTCCATTTCTCAAGAACCATAAGAGCTTCATTAATGTTACTTCGTACAAGCTTGCATCTAGGAGTGGTTACTTTAATGCAAGCATCCATGTTTGACTTCGACCTAAATTTCATGGATCTGTGACTATGAGCCCCCCCCCCCCTCCCCCCTCCCCCCTCCACCCCACAGGGGAGACATAGCCTTACACAGAACTCTTGTTTATAGTACTTCCGGGCCCTTTATTATCCCCTCGCAACAACGTTGCGAATGGGGATATAGCATCGGTGCCGTGCGTCCGTGTGTTAGTGTGTCTGTGTGTGTGTGTGTGTGTGTGTGTGTCTGTCCGGAACCTTGTGAGCAGGATAGAAGACACAGTATTCATCGTAGAAGCATCAAACCTTCCACAAATGTTCACCATGTACAGAGGATGAACCCTATTGAATTTCAAGGTCAGGGGTCAAAGGTCAAGGTCACAATGGACTTGACCTTGAAAACCTTGTGAGCAGGATAGAAGACACAGTATTCATCGTAGAAGCATCAAACCTTCCACAAATGTTCACCATGTACAGAGGATGAACCCTATTGAATTTCAAGGTCAGGGGTCAAAGGTCAAGGTCACAATGGACTTGACCTTGAAAACCTTGTGAGCAGGATAGACGACACAGTATTCATCGTAGAAGCATCAAACCTTCCACAAATGTTCACCATGTACAGAGGATGAACCCTATTGAATTTCAAGGTCAGGGGTCAAAGGTCAAGGTCACAATGGACTTGACCTTGAAAACCTTGTGAGCAGGATAGACGACACAGTATTCATTGTAGAAGCATCAAACCTTCCACAAATGTTCACCATGTACAGAGGATGAACCCTATTGAATTTCCAGGTCAGGGGTCAAAGGTCAAGGTCACAATGGACTTGACCTTGAAAACCTTGTGAGCAGGATAGAAGACACAGTATTCATCGTAGAAGCATCAAACCTTCCACAAATGTTCACCATGTACAGAGGATGAACCCTATTGAATTTCAAGGTCAGGGGTCAAAGGTCAAGGTCACAATGGATTTTCAAGTTAATGAATGGTATGCAGTTGCGAGGGGATGCTACGCTTGCGTTGCCTTGTTTTCATTGTGGTGTATATTAATTAACCTATATATTTCTAGCGTCCACAAATGGGGCATTTGCAGACTGGGAAGACCCTGATCAGACACTGCAGAACACATTGTCTGATCAGGGTTTTCACTGTCTGTATAAAGTATGGAAAAGAGTTAAGGTTGTAGTATGAAAGATTTAATCCAAAATCATTAATCCAGTATGGGTATGTCCGAGACTTTGGAAGTCTTCCTATGGCTTTAAATTGGCAAAAACATCAGAAATAATTCTGGAAATGGCCACATTGTACGGATCAACAAGATCATGGTGCCTCCCATTTTGATGTAAACCTATCAACAATTAAGGTTAACCTGATGTCCAATATATTGTAAGTGGACCTCCCCAAAGCTGTTGGTTGGAAGTGTTTATTTGTCAGTAAAGGGTTAAACAGCAAACAAATTTCGGACACTTGAGGACTTGCCTTAATTTTTGTCACGCCTGCTTTTAGCATGGCGCGATATAGGCACGCGGTTTTCCGTCCGTTCGTTCATCTGTTCGTTCGTCCATCCTTTTGTCAAGGTGTCAACATTTGCGACCACGCAAGCGTTCACCCTAATGGTCAAGTTTATTTCTCAAAAACTATAAGAGCTTCATTAATGATACTTGGTACAAACTTGTATCTGGGGATGACAACTTACATGCAAGCATCCATATTTGACCTTGACCTACATTTCATGGTTCACTGACTTTGTAAAATATTGCGACCACCCTAGCATTCACCCTAATGGTCAAGTTTATTTCTCAAGAACTATAAGAGCTTTTTATACCGCAATCAGGCATTCTAGTAACCTAATAAAGAGGGTCGAATAACTGCACGCTATAATCGGTAGTGACCTATAATACCTTCTACTGACCTTTAATACGTCTAGTGACCGTTTATAGACCGGACCTACTTTTCAGTTCACTAATTTACAACTGTAAACAATAACATGCAACCTATCATACATGGGAAAAAACGAAACTGCAAGTTAACATCTTTTTATCCCCCGACCGAATAGGTTCGGGGGATATAGCGATCAGCCTGGCGTCCGTCCGTCCGTCCGTCTGTCCGTCCGTCCGTTGTCCGTAGACGCAACCTTGTGATGGCCATAACTCCTATACCCTTTGAGATTCATTGATGGTTCTTGGCATAATTGTTCACAAGGCCGAGACGGCGTGTCATGCGCAAGAACCAGAACTCTGGATGCCATACTTTTCTAGTTATCTCCCCTTTTAATAAAATAGAATGACTGCTTTGTGATGGCCATAACTCCAATACCCTTTGAGATATATTGATGGTACCTGGCACAGTTGTTCACAAGGCTGAGACGGCGTGTCATGCACAAGAACCACAACTCTGGTTGCCACGGTTTTGGAGTTATCTCCCCTTCCAATAAAATAGAGTGACAACCTTGTGATGGCCATAACTCCTATACCCTTTGAGATTCATTGATGGTTCTTGGCACAATTGTTAACAAGGCTGAGGCGGCGTGTCATGCACAACCAGAACTCTGGATGCCATACTTTTTTAGTTATCTCCCCTTTTAATAAAATAGAATGACTACTTTGTGATGGCCATAACTCCAATACCCTTTGAGATATATTGATGGTACCTGGCACAGTTGTTCACAAGGCTGAGACGGTGTGTCATGCACAAGAACCACAACTCTGGTTGCCATGGTTTTGGAGTTATCTCCCCTTCCAATAAAATAGAGTGACAACCTTGTGATGGCCATAATTCCAATAGACTTTAAGATATATTGATGATACCTGGCACAGTTGTTCACAAGGCCGAGACAGTGTGTCATGCATAAGAACCACAACTCTGGGTGCCGTGTTTTTTTAGTTATCTCCCCTTCCAATAATATAGAATCACACCTTGTGATGGCCACATCTCCAACACTCTTTGAGATATATTGATGATACTTGGTATAGTTGTACATGAGGTTAAGCAGGTGTGTCACATGCAAGAACCACAACTCTGGGTGCCCTGGTTTTTCAATTATCTCCCCTGACAATATAACCTTGTGATGGCCATAACTCCAATACCCTTTGAAATATATTGATGGTACTTGGCACAATTGTATACAACGTTGAGACGGCGCTTCTTGCCTAAGAACCACAACTCTGGGTGCTATGATATTTGAGTTATCTCCCCTTCCAATATAACAGTATGACAATCTTGTGACCACCGTACCTCCAATACTCTTTGAGACATATTGGTGGTACTTGATGCAGATGTACATGAGGTTAAGCAGGTGTGTCACACTCAAGAATTACAACTCTGGGTGCTCTGGTTTTTTAGTTGTCTCCCATGGCAATATAACCTTGTGATGGCCATAACTCCAACTCCCTTTGAGATATATTGAAGGAACTTGGCACAATTGTATATAAGGTGCAGAAGGGATGTCATGTGCAAGAACCACAACTGTTGTTGCTGTGGTATTTGAGTTATCTACCCTTCCAATATAACAATATGACCAGCTTGTGATCACCATATCTCCAATACCTTTTGAGACATATTGATGGTACTTTGTGCAGAAATACATGAGCTTAAGCAGGCATGTCATGCGCAAGAACCACATTCTTGAGTGCCCTGGTTTTTTAGTTATCTCCCCTGACAGTATAATCTTGTGATGGCCATAACTGCAATACTTTTGTGATATGTGGTTTAATTCTGGTGCACTATCTATTGGTGAACAATCTTCTGAAGGCCGTATTGGGTTTTGGTCGGGGGATTTGCCATCTCTTCCGATGGCTATTTTTAACATTTATTTGAACAGATTTTCAGAAATTTCAGCTAAATTCTTACCTTCTCGGCCTTTCCTGGTTTGAATGGCCCGTTGGAATAACTGCGCACTGCTACTGCAGTTGCGTCTCAACCTCGAAAATAATTTTTAAAGCTAAAATGAATTATTTATTTGCAGATTTTCATACAGAATGTAAAGCGCTGAGAAACTTTTATTCGAGCGTCCATGTTGTTTCCTGCGTCTTTGTGGCGCGATGACATCAGAAACTTTGCACTAGTTGACGTCATGTTATACTACGTGTGCGCGCCATGGCACCTAATGTCGTTTAACATGCCTCACTGTCTGTTGTCTGTTTTGATTAAATTTGCTAAATTATTGCAAAACCCCTTGGTTGTTTTGAATTGCGGTATAAACTAAATACATGATTAGTGTCTTTAATAATAAAATATAATCGGTTCGCCGTGACAGTTTTATAGGGGCGAGCTAAAGCTCGCCCCTATAAAATTGTCTAAGGCTCACCGATTATATTTTATTATTAAGGACACTAACCATGTATTTACTATATATATGATACTTGGTACAAACTTGTATCTGGGTATGGTAACTTAAATGCAAGCATCCATATTTGACCTTGACCTATATTTCATGGTTCACTGACTTTGTAAAATATTGCGACCACCCTAGCGTTCACCCTAATGGTCAAGTTTATTTCTCAAGAACTATAAGAGCTTCATTAATGATACTTGGTACAATTTATATTGTACGTGGACCTCCCCAAAGCTGTTGGTTGGAAGTGTTTATTTGTCAGTAAAGGGTTAAACAACAAACAAATTTCGGACACTTGATTACTTGCCTTAATTTTTGTCTCGCCTGCTATTAGCATGGCGTGATATAGGCGCGCAGTTTTCCATCCGTTCGTTTGTCTGTTCGTCCGTCCATCCGTTTGTCAAGGTGGCAACATTTGCAACCACCCTAGCGTTCACCCAAATAGTCAAGTTTATTTCTCAAGAACTATAAGAGCTTCATTAATGATACTTGGTACAAACTTTTATCTGGGGATGACAACTTACATGCAAGCATCCATATTTGACCTTGACCTACATTTCATGGTTCACTGACTTTGTAAAATATTGCGACCACCCTAGCATTCACCCTAATGGTCAAGTTTATTTCTCAAGAACTATAAGAGCTTTATTAATGATACTTGGTACAAACTTGTATCTGGGTATGGTAACTTAAATGCAAGCATCCATATTTGGCCTTGACCTATATTTCATGGTTCACTGACTTTGTAAAATATTGCGACCACCCTAGCATTCACCCTAATGGTCAAGTTTATTTCTCAAGAGCTTTATTAATTATACTTGGTACAAACTTGTATCTGGGTATGGTAACTGAAATGCAAGCATCCATATTTGACCTTGACCTATATTTCATGGTTCACTGACTTTGTAAAATATTGCGACCACCCTAGCTTCACCCTAATGGTCAAGTTTATTTCTCAAGAACTATAAGAGCTTCATTATGATACTTGGTACAAACTTATATCTGTGGATGGCAACTTAAATGCAAGCATCCATATTTGACCTTGACCTACATTTCATGGTTCACAGACATTGTAAAATATTGCGACCACCCTAGCGTTCACCCTAATGGTTAAATTTATATCTCAAGAATTATTACAGCTTAATGATACTTAGTACAAGCTTGCATTTCAGAATGGAAACTTTTGTGCAAGCATCTGTTTGACCTTGACCTACATATCATGGTTGGGTGACTTTGCACCCCCACAGGCGCGACATAGCCTTCGGCGGAATTCTTGTCCTAAAATGTTGACAGAGTTTCATGATTCAGCAAGGAGTCAAAAGGTGCAGACGGAATGGCAAACAGTGTAGATCCTGATCAGACTGCTCTTTCAGGAGCAGTCTGATCTGGATCTTCACTGTTTGCTTAGGCCTATCTGTCCCAATTCTTAGGAACCTTACGGTATAAGTGTTTATTATATACCCAGAAAATGTCCCGTTTACTATGTACAGAAGATACTGGTCAATATTTTTCCATATTGCCCATGGTCAAGTACATATTGCCCATAGATTAGCAGTCCCATTGCAACAGAACTACTTTCAAATTTGACCATTGCGAGACTAAAAGTCGGCATCCATTTTGTCATCCATGTCAACTGAAATAACGTGAAACAAAAACAAATATAGGCGTAAAGCGCATTTTACAGTGTCAAATATGACCTTCGGTCACCTGCCTGCAATCTGTTTTCAATAATTCCTTTTACGAAAAAGAAGTATTTTGAAAGAAATAAAACAGACTTTTCTGAAGAAATGGCATCCTGCGTTGGGAAACATCAGTATTTTTAATGACATCTCATCCACCAACATTAACGTCATCTTCACTGTGGTGCCAATGGGGGTGGGCATGTGTAGAATGACACTTAACAACCTGCATTTTTATACCCCCGGCATACGAAGTATGCTATTTATACCCCCGGCATACGAAGTATGCTATTTATAACCCCGACATACAAAGTATGCTATGGGGTATAATGTTTTCATCCTGCCGTTCATTCGTTTGTCCGTCCGTCCGTCCATCCTTCCGTCCGTGTGTCCGTCTTTCCGTCTGTGCATCCGTTAATATTTTGGTTAAAGTTTTGCGTCAAAATTTAAGAGATTGTATCTTCTGAGCCCTTTGATTGATTTAGTTGATACTTACACTGAAATTACATACTGGTCCAAAAATTTCATTGATGCATGTCCCACCCCCCACAGTGACCTTGAGATCAAGGTCACAGACTTAGAAATTTTACATCTGGTTAAAGTTTTGCGTCAAAGTTTCTAAGAGATTGTATCTTCTGAGCCCTTTGATTGAATCAGTTGATACTTACACTGAAGTTACATACTGGTCTAAAAATTTCATTGATGCATGTCCCACCACCCACAGTGACCTTGAGGTCAAGGCCACAGACTTAGAAATTTTACATTTGGTTAAAGTTTTATGACATAGTTTATAGATGCCTGTATGTTCTTAACTCTAAGACAATTTCAGTTGATACATACTTGCATCAATGTACCAGTCCAAACATTTCGTGATGTATGTCCCTTACTCCACCCACTGTGACCTTGACCTCAAGGTCATGGACTTTTTTACATTTGGTTCAACTTTTATGACAAAGTTTATAGATGCCTGTATGTTCTAAACTCTAAGACAAATTCAATTTATGCTTGCATCAATGTTGCATACCAGTCCAAAGATTTCATTGATGCATACCCCACCCTGCTGCTTCAGTAACATTGATACCTCCCACCCCTTCAGTAACTGTGATGCCCTCACTCCCTTGGTCCATTTTGTCTAGACAGGCTTAGACTTTCTAAATGGTTTACCAGTTCTCAAGTACAGTTGGTTCCAGCTCTGTATGGAAGCACCATGCAGCCCAAGCTATTTCTCCATTGATGCCCAGAGACCCTCATCCCCCCGAACAAAAGCATATTTCAGCAACAGAGCTGTCATCAGACAGCATTATATAACTGAGCATAGTTCATCTGGAAAAGTGTTCTTGAGGTCAAACACAGGGCTGGTAAATTCTTCAAAATTTTGCTCGTCCTGCATGACCAAAAGGCATGAAGATTGTGATAAATTTCATTGGTACTAGTCCAAATTTTTACTTATCCTGCAAAATTTTTACTCGTCACCCGCATTGCAAGCAGAAGAGTATTATTTTCCAGTGGTGATACACATAGGTATAGGCAGTTGTATTGCCAATCAAACCGTAGGACAAAATCATATCAAATATGAACCAAGTCCATTATGGTTTGTAAGTATGAGCTCTGTAATATTTAAATTTCTATGTCTGTGACCTTGACCTTGAGGTCATGGGCATGTTATGGGTAGGAGGGGTTGGTATTGGTGAATAAAACCATGGACCTGTATCACCATACCAAATATGAACCAGATCCATTGCATGACTCTTAAAAATGTCTTTGACCTTGACCTTAACCCTTAAGATCAGGGGCATAGGTATTTCTGAAAAATTTTGGATCTATCAAATTGACAATATGGTTTGGTAAATATGAGCTCTTAAGTCATGGGCATGGGTGTGGTATCACCAAATTATTTTATTTGTTTGAATTGAGATTTAATGTCCCAGTCAACTTTTACCCAACATTGAGATGAAATGACATCTTAAGCCCCGCCGCCTAATGAAACCAATAGGTTAATATGCATGGATTGTCCGACTTGCATTATTTTACCAGGGCAGGCTTAGACTTTCTAAGCAGTTTACTAGTATTCATGTGCTGTTGGTTTCAGCTCTGTGTAGAAGCACAATGCAGCCCAATCAGTTTCTACAAACCCTAATGGGTGGGGTCTAGAGGGATCGCAGTAATGGTGCAAAAAAATCCTGTCCTTTGGGATCATTGGTTCCATTGTTGAATTTTGAAATTATTTGAGGGTCACTGATGAGGCCTAAATGGCCGAAACTTGCTAGTCTGGCCCAGAAAACATGTACACTCCATAT
The DNA here is from genome assembly GCA_963580285.1 of Lucinisca nassula. NCBI lineage: Eukaryota > Metazoa > Mollusca > Bivalvia > Lucinida > Lucinidae > Lucinisca > Lucinisca nassula. Next base: position 63,734,825 of record OY757013.1, on the reverse strand, counting down.
TTTCCAGTTCTGTGGTGTAGTCTTTGCTTCCAAAGGACATCCCTTTCTAGAACAAATTTGAGATGTCATTTCATCCCAGTGTCAAATAAAAATTCCATGGAAAATATGAGCTCTCAAAAATATTATAAATCTACCTAATTTCTAAGTCTGTGACTTTGACCTTGATTTGTTTTGTTTGTTTGATTTGAGGTTTAATGTCCCTGTCAACACTGTAAAGGTCATTATGGAGACTTTGCTTCCAATTTTGTGGGACTTTTACCAGACATCAAGATGAAATGACATCTCAAGCCATGCCGCCCAATGAAACCAATAGGGTTTATAAGTATGGACAGTCTGACACTCACACCGCTTTGCCTGGGCAGGCTTAGATCCTCTAAGTGGTTTACCAGTACTTATGTGCGGGTCTGTTTTAGCTCTGCATGGAATCATCATGCAGCCCATCTATTTCTTCAAGCCCTGATGGGCGGGGACATCCTTGACCTTGAGGTCATGGGAATCGGCTGGGCTATTGCTGATTGAAACCTTGGCCCTGTATCTATCATCACAGAAATATGAAGCAAATCCACTGTATGGTTTGGAAAATAATTATGATCTCTGAAAAATAACATAAAAAAATTCTAAGCCTGACCTTGACCTTGAGGTCACTGGTCTGGGCTAGGGTATCACTGCATAAAACTTTGGACCTGTATCTTTCACCATACCAAATTTGGTTTCGAAAAGTGTGTTCTTAATTGAAAATGCTTGCAGTCAAAATATTTAAGCCTGAGACCTTGACCCTGAGGTCATGGGCATGGGCAGGGAACAATCATCATACAAAGTATGAAGCAAATCTATCCTATGACTTGGAAAATATGAACTCTTAGAAAAATTTAATACATGTACTGAACATTTCTAAGTCTGTAACTTTGACTTTAAGGCAATGATTGAATGAACATAGGCAGGGATATCACTGCCTGATACATACCGTTAAGATTCAGCTATAAGGCGATTCGGTTATAAGACGGGACCCCTTTTTCAGTTTTTCTAAGGTGGGATTTTGCTTATACTCTTTTATAAGACGGGTCAAATTTTTGCCATATCTGTCGGGGCCTATCTGCTACCGCCAGATGCCATTTAGATGTGAGAAATGAGCCTTTTTTCGTCAGAAAACCCCTCTACTTACCCCTTACATGGCTTGTTTGGCCGCTTGTTTATGTCTGTTGACATTCTGTGTCTTCGTTTGTAAGAGTTACAAAGAGAGACAACTCTTATTGAATCTGAATAGGTATGTCTATTATGCGTTGGGTAAGGGGGGAAATTCATTTCCATCCACAAAATTTAGAAATATATGTTGCAGCTTTCTTATTAGTAACTGAACGTTTTTTTCATCAGGGAACACAACACCTAGCTATTCAGTTTCAGAACCAACGCCCCAGCTAAAACAAAATAGCGGCAAACGTCGGGCCAATACGTCGTATCGCTGTCGGCCCGGTACATGCCTTGCTGGCTTAGGCTACACAGACTTCTATTTAATAGACGACAGGGGCTGACAAATGCATTTCCCGGCCGTCCGGGACAAGATCGAAATCACGCCGGGCAGGTGCACTTTGACCTTATGAAGCTCGGTCGGGACAAGTGCAAAAAAAAAAAAATTGTCTACAACTGCCATTCTTTTGTAGTCCTTAAATATGGTAAAACTAGACCAGTAAGTAAATCGCTGTCAATTCAGAGACTAACCGTCAGTGCATTTATTACGGTTCAAGTATGACACTATTGTTAATCCCTGTCGTATAATTGCCACCCTGCGGTGCGTGTCGACATTATGATAACACACCCGTAAGACATAGTGCATTTCATCACATCTCCAAAATGACTATTTTTCGGATGAAAATCCATGATATCTTTCTTATTTATACTGCAAACATAGGTTGTGGGTGCTCGTTAGAACCGCCTCATTGAGGCGGTTCTAACGAGTACCCACAACCTATGTCTTGGAGCAAAAATAAGAAAAATAATGTTTACCCCCGTAAACCCCAGTTTTCCCTATACAAAGTGGGGTGTGAGGGGGTGTTTATTTCACGGACTTGTTCACGTGATGATAAGGTGTGAAAATATGGTCAAGTTATGTCTCTAATTTGCGTTTATCCTCCAGTCATAAAATTTAATCCACAATCAATGTGAAATTGATTTAATTGCTCCTTAGACTATTAGCTACATCTAACGGTAGATGTTTGCATTAAAAAATCGGACTATCCTATGATCTCATGAATGGTTATGTTTTGGCGCCAAATAGCAGACGTTGGCGAGAAAAGTCGAACGCTGTTGGTTATTGACACGGAGCTTCTAGGGATAATTCGGGAGCTGTGCAAAGCACTGATTTTCTATCCACCTCTATTCACAACCGCTTAGCTATCGGAAAAATATTTTTTACCGGTTCCAAACATTTTTTTTTATGAAAAAGATTCATGCAATGACATTAAACATGTGTTGGGATAATGGAGTAGGATGACGTCATTTACCGATCGCGTGCAGAAAAATCGTAGCGATGGTTTGTGGGAGGCGATTTATATCAATTCAAAAATCACCGATCGGCTTTTTCCGTATGTCTTGTCTTCGGCGGACATTGTCGGAAAAAAGCCTGCAGTTCATGACCTCGGCTATAAGACGGGGTCATTTTTTGGGCTCATTTTGTAGGGAAAAAACCTCGTCTTATAGCCGAATTTTTACGGTATTTGGTATCTTTATACCAAATATGAAAGAAATCCATGATATGGTTTGGAAAATATACTCACCGGAAATAGAAACTATATACTCATTTTTAAATAGAACCTATACACTCATTTTTAAATTGTCACTGACAAAACATTTTAATGAAATTTGAATTCCAATTATATAAATTATCATCAGTGGCATGTCTGATTTATCAAATAAAATGTTTAATGGTAGCTACGATTTAACGGGTAAGGCCACAGGTTCAAGGCAAGGGTCAAAATCTTGGTGTTCAAGTTTCCATTGAGTCAAACATTTTGTGTTGCGAATGTGATTCCCATTTTTACCAATTATTACTCATCATCTAACATTGGGCGTATTGTTTACAAAATGAAATTTTCACAATGGTTGAAATGTTATCGACCTTTATTAATTGGACCAAACCACCGGAAGTGAGCAAAAAGTATGGCATTTCTGATTGCAGTTTTTGTTTTAATCAATATTTAAGACACAGCTGAAGATGCTAAAATGATTGAAGGCACTTTTCGCTCGATTTTTGGAGCAAAACATTATTTTGGAAATTTCACAGAAAAAAAACAACAGTTTTTGTGATTTCAATAAAATGCTTGTTTCTCGCTAAATTTTAGATGTTATGTTATTTTTTTATTCCTTGCTTTTAACTTATTACCTATACACAAAAATGTTGAAGTCAAAATTCGATTACAAACAGATTTTGTGAAAAATGCACTTTTTTTGCATTTTCCCCCAAAACCTTTATTTTGAACACCAGCGTTTCTTTAAATTTTTACAGGATTCATGTCTATAGTTAGTCATATCCTTAATCAGTTATTTTTATCTGAATTATCCACTTTGTTTTGTCAGGAGAGACAATATAAAAGTGTATAGTTTCTATTTCAGGTCAGTATATGAGCTCTTTAACAAGATGCCCATAGGCCACAATGCTTACCAGAGCTCATGCTGCACTGCCCAATGGCAGCCATGTATTTTAACATAATATCATTTTAATCTACCAATTATAAAGTCTCCCAAATGAACCCCCATATCCAAATGAGCACCCATATGGACTCAGTATCTGAAACATTAGGCCTTTTATGATGTAGAGGGGGTGGGGCATGGACTCAATGGAGCCCTGGTTGGTATCACTAAATGCATCTTATCATAAGGAACAAGAATATATAAGGTTTAGCAGTGGGATCTGTATGCCGGAAATATAAGGCCTCTTACATGGTGGAGGGGTTGGGGCATGCCCTATTGGTCCCAGGAAAGCCCAAGATTGTTGTGCCTAAATGTGTCTTGTCATAAAGACCAAGAATATATAGAGGATATTTACTTTCTTGAGGCGGATACCAAAAATATTTTGTCGAGTGTGTTGAAAACATCATAATTTTCACGAGTGCGAAGCCCGAGTGAAAATTCGGATGTTTTCAACACACGAGATGAAATACTTTTTGTATCAGCTCCCAAAAAGTTCATTTTCTTTTTATTTTATAGTTCATTAGGACACTTAGGGTAATTGATCGACCCGAGACGGTGACGTCACAATTTTGACCTGGCTACATGACGTCACAACTGTCAGTTTCAAAGCATAAACAAATCGCCATTTCGAATTTTAGCATTTTTATGCCCCGGGGGCATATAGTTTTTTGTCTGTCTGTCTGTTTGTCTGTCTACAAAAACCTTAACATTGGACTTAAATTTGGAATGGTAATAGGTAGAGCTTTTATTTTTCATGTGTGTATACCTTATCACAAGACCTTTCCAGTGGAACCATAATTTTTGATATCATGACCTAGACCTTGACATTTGACCTACTTTTTTCAACATTTTTAAAAACCTGAACATTGGCCATAACTTTCGATTGGTAAGTGATAGGGCTTTCATATTTCACATGTGCATTTCTTGTCACAAGACCTTTCTAGTGGTACCATAATTTTTGACCTTGACCTTTACATTTGACATACTTTTTAAAAACTTTAACATAGTCCATAACTTTCGATTGGTAAGTGACAGGGCTTTCATATTTCACATGTGTATTCTTTTTCACAAGACCTTTCCAGCGGTCCCATAATTTTTGACCTCATGAACTTGACCTTGATGTTTGACCTACTTTTTAAAAACATTGGCCATAACTTTCGATTGGTAAGTGATAGGGCTTTCATATTTCACATGTGCATTTTATGTCCCAAGACCTTTCCAACGATCCCATAATGTTTGACCTTGTGACCTGGACCTACTTTTTTAAGACTTGAACATTGGCCATACCTTTTGATTGCTTAGTGATATATTTAATATGTGTTGTGTGGGGGCATCAGTGTTTCACAAGCACATCTTCTTAGTTCAAAGAATGCTTTTCAAGGTATGTTACAGAATCCTTTGTGCTTATTTGAAGTTCATTTTATTTTTGAAGGCTCTCAGTTACATGCACCCAGTCAATGTATAATCGATTCCATGTGTAGCAGTCGGTTGCGGTCGGTTTTTCACGTTGAAAAAAAAAAAACACGCTGATTTTAGCACAGATTTTCCTAGAAACTAGACTCTAATTCAGTCATTCAGTGAACTGGTATGCCTTGTAGACCTTTTTCAACAAAGATAGCTAAGCCTAAATCTGTGAGGGAGCATTTAAATTGTGCCTGAGCTGTGTGTCAGCAAAAAGGAAACGTTCAAAATCACAGCGCATGGCGCCTGTTCAATTTTTGCCAGTCTTGAAAATTTTTGTAACAGATTTCTCAGGAACTATGAAAGCTAGAAAGCTGAAACTTTGTATAAACTTGGACAGTCACTGGATGTATTGTGTATACCAGAATAGGGTCAAGAGTTTTTAACTCTTTGAGTTATGTCCCTTGATAGGTTTTCAAATTTTGCCATTCTTGTTAACTTTGGAATAAATTGTTGACATACTACATGAGTTATGGCCTTTTCAAAATTTGGGCACTTTTACCTTGTCAGGAAGGTAATAGATTGGGCTGCTTGGTGCTTCTGTGCAGAGCTGAAACTGATCAAACTTTTGAGTACAAGTAGATTTGTTTGTTTGTATTGGAGTTTAATGGCTTAGTCAACACTATTTAGGTCATTTTGAGCTGGTCAGTTTACCAGACCACACTTTTCCTGGGCAGGTTTATACGTAAGGGGTTAATCAGTACAGTGCACATTCTTTCGCCAGAAACTGATAACTGCCTTCTTGAATCAGCAGTAGGGAGAGAATGACCGCAGAAAAGATTTCATGGTCAATCTCCAAGAAAGAATGTTGCCGACCTCGGCAGATATTGAACCCGCATCCTCCTGATCACCAGGCAGACCACGCATCCGACTGAGCTACCGAGGCCGGCTTTGAGTACAGGTAGATAAGTGAAGGAAGGAAATGCAGTCTGTAACACCTATACTAAGCAAAGATTGAGACTGAGACAGCTAATATACACAAGAGAGAGACAAGAACTCACAAACTGTCATACCAAGGGATATTCTTGTCCCATGGGTGAGAAAACACTGTCCTTCATGGACTTGAAAATAGGACTTTTTATGAAAATGTGTGATACTTTTGTGACTGATTCCTTCCCTGTAAGCTTAGCATTAAGTACAAAATGGGTTGAAGGAAAGAATTTGCTCCTGAGCAAAATGGGTTAAAAGAAAAAATAGATTGCTCCTGAACAACAAGGGCTAAAAGAAAGAATTTGCTCCAGAGCAAAATTGGTTAACCCATTGTATGCTAGTGGACTCTTCCATTGCTATATGTTGGACAAGTCCAATAGTCATATCAGGGGTGACAGGCCTATTTTTTAGCTCACCAGAGCCGAAGGCTCCGGGGGAGCTTATAGGATAGGCAGTTGTCCGTCGTCGTCGCCTGCGTCGTATGTCCGTCGTCAACACTTTCAAACGACTTCTCCTCTAAAGCCACTGGGCCGATTGGGCCCAAATTTTATCTGTAGCATCCTTGGGCGGGGGGATTGAAAGTTTGTGTTTTTTATGAAAATCGGCTCATTAGTTTGGTAGCTATGGCAACTTAAAGTTCCCATAGACTTATAATGGGGAAAATTGAAAAATGGCATTTACTGCCAAGCCTCTGCAGATATTTTGAAAAAACTTTCTTAGAAATGTTCCTTAGACAATCTACTCTCTGCCATATGAATTTAGGGCTGCTGCTCATTTGTATTGGTTGGGATGGAAACCAAAATGAAAAAAATAGAAAAAAAAATCCTTAAAAAATTATCTCCTCAGAAACCGTATGCTCTATGACGCTGAGAGTTTATGGAAATATTCACCAGATTTGCCTTTACAGGTTTTGTGTTTTTTTATGAAATTCGGCTCTTTAGCTTGGTTGCTATGGCAACTTAGATTTTCCATAGACTTATAATGGGGAAAATTGAAAAATGGCATTAACTACCAAGCCTTTGCAGATATTTTGACAAAATTTTCATAGAAACGTTCCATGAGTAAACTTCTCTCAGCCATGAGGAGGTTTTAATAAGGAGGTTCTAATGAGTGCCCATAATCTATGTTTTTAAGCCAAAATAAGAAGACTTACATATATCCATGTAAAATAAAAGTGAAGGCAATGATCAGGAATCGATACAATTATCTCACACCTCCCATCAGACACCCTAGTTTTATCCATAAAAAGGGAATTTACAGATGTGTTTATTGACGGATGTCATCAAAGATTAGACTCATCCTGGGTAAGCATCCAGTCAACTTCTTTGTCTTTTTACCAAATGGAATCTTCCTCCTTATATACTCACCGGAAATAGAAACTATACACTCATTTTTAGATTGTCACGGGCAGAATACTTTAATGAAATTTGAATTCTAATTATATAAATTATCATCAGTGGCATGGCTGATTTATGGAATAAAATGTTTATTGATAGCTACGATTTAACGGGTAAAGCCACAGGTTCAAAGCAAGGGTCCAAATCTTGCTGTTCAAGTTTCCATTGAGTCAAACATTTTGTGTCGCGAATGTGATTCCCATTTTTATCAGTTATTACTCATCATCTAACGTTTTGAATATTGTTTACAAAATGAAAATTTTCACAATGGTTGAAATGTTATCGGCCTTTAAATATTGGACCAAACCACTGGAAGTGAGTGAAAAGTATAGCATTTCTGATTGCGGTTTTTGTTTTAATCAATATTTAAGACACAGCTGAAGATGCTAAAACGATTGAAGGCTTTGTCTGGGTTGACTTTTGACTTGAAACATTATTTTGAAAATTTCGCTGAAAAAAAGCAGTTTTTGAGATTCCAATAAAAGGTTTGTTTCTTGATAATTTTTAGAGGTTATGTTATTTTTTTATCCCTTGCTTTGAACTTATTACCTATACGCAAAAAGGTTTATGTCAAAATTCGATTACAAACAGATTTTATGAAAAATGCACTTTTTTACATTTTCCCCTAAAACTTTTATTTTGAACACCAGATTTTTAGCTCACCTGAGCCGAAGGCTCATGTGAGGTATTAGTATACCACGAGCCGGCGTGTGTCGTCCGTCGTCGTCGTCCGTCGTCGTCGTCCGTCGTCCACACATTCAAAGAAGTATATCTCCGGAACCAGTGGGCCAATCTTGATCAAATTTCATGTGAAGCATTATCAAGTAGGGGGAAAGGCTGCATACTGTTTTCGGGCAGATCGGATTGGAACTCTGGTTGCCATGGCAACAAATAGCTCCCATAGACTTAACATAGGAAAAAACTTGTCATCACTCCAGCTCCGTCAATTTTTTTCTGATTGTCTTCATTCTTGCAGATAACGAGGACAGGAATGAAATCTCGATCAAGTTCGATTTTGGGCTGAATCGGATTATTCACTCAGGAGTTACGTGCCCTTGAGCGTTGAAAAAATTGCCTATTGACTTAACATGGGGAGAATGTTGTCATCACCGTAGCTGCTTCAATTATTTTCAGATTGGCTTTATTCTTGCAGATAACCAGCACAGCCATGAAATCTCGGTCAAGTTCGATGACTGGCAGAATCGGATCATTCACTTAGGAGTTACCTGCCCTTGTGTGTTTTTGCATTAGGGTTAATGGGAATTCGGAAAAAGCTTGTCATCACTCTAGCTCCGTCAATTTTTTTCTGATCGACTTCATTCTTGCAGATAACGAGGACAGGCATGAAATCTCGATCAAGTTCGATTTTGGGCTGAATCGGATTATTCACTCAGGAGTTACCTGCCCTTGTGTGTTTTTGCATTAGGGTTAATGGGAATTTCAAAAATGTATATCTTAAAGACTACTTGGCCAACTTTGATCAAATTTCATGTGTCGCATTATTGGGCAAGTGGAAAGGCTTCATTAGATTTTCAGGCAGATCTGAGTGGAACTCTGGTTGCCATGGCAACATCTAGCTCCCATAGACTTCACATAGGAAAAAGCTTGTCATCACTCTAGCTCTGTCAATTTTTTTCTGATCGACTTCATTCTTGCAGATAACCAGTACAGGCATAAAATCTCGGTCAAGTTCGATTTTGGGCCGAATCGGATTATTTGCCTTGGAGTTACCTGCCCTTGAGCATAAAAAAATACGTTGTGACCACGATAGCAACTTTATTTTTATTCAGATCAGCTTCAAAAATGCAGGTAACGTGGACAGGCATAAAATCTCAGTTAAGTTCGAATCGGAATATTGACCTCGGAGTTACATGACCTTGAGCGACAAAAAATTTGCCCATAGACTTTACATAGGGAAAATGTTGTGACTACGATAGCGACTTGAATTTTTTTCAGATCAGCTTCAAACTTGCATGTAACGAGGACAGACATAAATCTCGGTTAAGTTCGATTTTGGGCCGAATCCGATTATTTGCCTTGGAGTTACCTGCCCTTGAGCATAAAAAAATACGTTGTGACCACGATAGCAACTTTATTTTTATTCATATCAGCTTCAAAGTTGCAGGTAACGAGGACAGGCATAAAAACTCGGTTAAGTTCAATTTTGGGCCGAATCGGAATATTGACCTCGGAGTTACGTGACCTTGAGCGACAAAAAATTTGCCCATAGACTTAATTAGGGAAAATGTTGCGACTACGATAGCGACTTGAATTTTTTTCAGATCAGCTTCAAACTTGCAGGTAACGAGGACAGACATAAAATCTCGGTAAAGTTCGATTTTGGGCCGAATCGGAATATTTGCCTTGGAGTTACCTGCCCTTGAGCATAAAAAAATACGTTGTGACCACGATAGCAACTTTATTTTTATTCATATCAGCTTCAAACTTGCAGGTAGCGAGGACAGGCATAAAATCTCGGTTAAGTTTGATTTTGGGCCGAATCGGAATATTGACCTCGGAGTTACGTGACCTTGAGAGACAAAAAAATTTGCCCATAGACTTAACGTAGGGAAAATGTTGTGACAGAAATAGCGACTTGAATTTTTAGCTCACCTGAGCCAAAGGCTCCAGTGAGCTGATAGTATACCAAGGCTCCGGAGTTTGTTGTCTGTCGTCCGTCCATCCGTCGTCCACACTTTCAATGAAGCATATCTCAGAAGGCAGTCGACCAATCTTGTTTAAATTTTATGTGTAGCACCATTGGGCAAGGGGAAAGGCTGCATTAGGTTTTGGAGCTAGTCTGGTTCATTTGTTCCTTCATTCTTCTTTCTCTCCATATAGAGATAATAGACCAATGTTAAATTTTTAATCAAAGATTTCTCAGGAACTATAAAAGCTAGAAACATCAAATTTGGAATTCAATAGAATAATGATGACTTATTTTGTGTAAGAGACATTGGGCTTTCTCAGCTTATTTGTTCATCTGTTCTTTCATTCTTCTTTCTCTCCATTTTGACCAATGTTAAATTTTCGTCAAAGATTTCTCAGGAACTATAGAAGCTAGAAGTCTCAAACTTGGAATGCAATGCAATAATGATGACTTATATCCTGTAAGGGTCAATGGGCTGGATTCTATTAGCAGATTTAGTAGTCAAGTCTGTGAATTGTTAAAACTTAAGTTCCTCAGGTGAGCGGTTTAGGCTCATTGAGCCTCTTGTCTTTAAATTGTTACAGGATTCATGTCAGTAGTTAGTCAAATCCTTAATCTGTAATGTTTAACTGAATTATCCTCTTGTTTCGTCAGGCGAGACAATTTAAAAATGTATAGTTTCTATTTCCGGTCAGTATATATATAGCGGGAGTTCATTTCAAAATTTAGGGGTGTCAGGTTGTGTTTTCATCAAAATTTATTTGGAAAAATGACTAAACTTTTTGCAAACAGTGGAGGTTCTGCTGCGCCGTCTGATCTGGGCCTGCTTTGTTTGCCAAGGTAACTGTTTTGGGGTTTCTGGTACTAAATGGGTTAATAGAAAGCTTTGAGTTAGTTTAAACAATATTTTATTTACTTCTTTTCAATTACAGATATATAACAAGAATGTAACATATTAGAAAGATCAACAGGATTTGAAAACAAGCAAGGTTGCTTATACTAATCATCTCCTGAGCTTTGAGTTTTCATATGAATACAGCATATAATCAGATCAGACTGTGTAACTGCACAGATGCACAGGCTGATTGGAGTATTTCCCTTGGGTTACATGTCTGCAGACATATTTTCACTTGTGAAGGCTCTATATGTTGACTCTTAACCCTTGTTTGAGTCCAAGACAAACTGGGTCTGAAAATTTTGTTGGTGTATGTCATCTGCTGCTGCTTCTTGCAAACTGTTTAAAAATATTTTTGCATACAGGCAAACATTGTGGGCCCTGATCAGACTGCTCCTAAAGCAGTCTGATCTGGGTCCACATTGTTTGCAACAATATAATTAAAAGTAACCAGCAGACAACAAAGCAGACGACAATTGTTGTGTTAAGAATTATAAGGGTTGACTGCCATTCAGTCTTGACTTGACTTGATAGATTTTGTAAGGTAACCGGGCGCTAAAAGCACATAGGGGCTACCCCCATCTCGCTAAATGGGATTAGTTTATGAACTGCTCTTCCCAGGGCCTCCAATGTGCTGGCACTTGTCAATTCGACAGGTGTCAGCTGACCAATGGGAATATACTGAACTCTTAATCGGAGGAAGGCACAAATCGCACCCAAGGTACAGCGTTTGTCCTAAGAAACACAGTTCTATAGCGATTTTAGAATTTTGAGTGCAGGAATCAGACCAAAGACGGGCTCTAGTATGTGATGACGTGTTGCCAATTTCGACTGCCAAATGTGTCAGAGCACAGCCCTGTTTTCGAATGTCTGGCCGAGGAAAAAAGCTAACATACATTATCAGTTCTGGCTTCCATTATTCTCTGCCTCCACCCCTGACATGGCAAAGAAAACGCCTTCGGTCACGATGCTTGTTGAAGGGTGATAACGCATGAAATTTTTGAATTTTGAACAGGCATCTAAAGTGAGCCAGGATGGGTGACTAATAGACCAGCCAATTCCGGCTATTGCGAAAAGTCCTAGTACCCGTGCTCTCATCACGGAGACCTGCCTATGCAAGTGGGGTTCAAAATTGGACATGTGTGTCTTCGTGATGTGTTTGGAGGTATGTGTTTGTTTGGGAAAGGCACTGATGAGACTAATCATTCAGTCTGTTAAATACAAAGCATTTATATGCATCTTGTTTTTACTTTAGCAAGTCGGCCTCATATACCCCAAGCCCCACCCCAGGGACAGCACATCAGCGGACAGAGGGTGCGTCAGGGAGACACAAATGTTGTGTCTATCAAGTTTGACAAGCTGATAGCTCCAAGCTCGATGCATGCTGGTGACCCCCAGGTGTGTGCAGGGTGCTCAGCTATTCTCTCCAAGATAAGCAAATTGACAGTGGAAGGAGACCAGAGGGTAATGTATACTTTGATTTGTGAGTGGGTGGGAGTGGTTAATGTATCGTCTAAAATCTACAGAGGGCAAACAAAGAGAAAGAATTCTAGATGAACTTAAGAAAACCACAAAGATTCAAGATAAACTTAACCCTTAAGACACCGAGAAAAACTACATCTGAAAATTTCGTCTGCTTATGTCGCATGCTAATTTTTTTGCAAACTTTTTAAAAATATTTTTGCATACAGGCAAACAGTGTGGGCCCTGATCAGACTGCTCCTACAGGAGCAGTCTTAGAATGGGTGGGAGTGGTTAATGTATCGTCTAAAATCTACAGAGGGCAAACAAAGAGAAAGAATTCTAGATGAACTTAAGAAAACCACAAAGATTCAAGATAAACTTAACCCTTAAGACACCGAGAAAAACTACATCTGAAAATTTCGTCCGCTTATGTCGCATGCTAATTTTTTTGCAAACTTTTTAAAAATATTTTTGCATACAGGCAAACAGTGTGGGCCCTGATCAGACTGCTCCTACAGTCTTATCTGGTTCCTCACTGTTTGCCAAAAAAATGACTTTTAAAGTTACAAGCAGACATCAAAGCAGACGACAGTTGTTGTGATTGGCATGTTGGCATGTTATGGGTTTAAAAATCAACAAAACAACCTCTTTGTTACACTGTTGTTGAGGTCCAACTCCGAAACTGTAATAGTATACAATGGGTGTTACATCCAAACAAAAATGTACATGTGTATAGATTATATAGAAAAATGATCATTTGTTGTCATATATTTTTGGGACACTTTTAAACGAGATTGGGTGGGTTCTAGTGAAACTTGGCTTTCAGTATTTTGTTGATTATAGACATGATTGTGACCTAGTTTTCAAGGTCACTGTACTAGTTTTCAAGGTCACTGTAGAATCTAGATTGTTTGGAATATCCAAGTAATATCCATGGTGGACATTTTTTTCTAAAAAATAGTTTTAATTTTGTATGAAGCTGAAATTGGCCTGTGGATTCTTTTGTCATTTTGGTGTCAAGGATGAAGTACATATTCATGAAATGTACTAGATTGTGAATGGGCTGTTTTTTCGAGCGTTTAAACATATTTATTTCACTTGATTTCCCCAGAAACCTCAAAAAACTTACAAACATGTTCTTGAAGGCATGGGCATTGGATTATTATGGTTATGGCTGGAGGTAGTTTCCAGAGTACCATTAGAAAATAACCGTCCTTTGAAAGGACACCGCCATTGCCGAGAATTGAACCTGGGCTGATGTGGTGACAAACAAGGGACATATCCCTGCGCTATCCATACCCCAAACTGTGTCTTTGCTATTTTACTTCAGGGAAAGGATAACTAAGGACAAAAATGAAAGCCATTATCACTTGCAAATTTGTTTGTATTCGAGTTCAACAGCCCAGTCAACACTATTTAGATCATTTTTGAGCCGGTCAGTTTACTTAAAGAAATATATGGGCTGCATCAGGGCTCGAGAAACTGAAGAATCAAAATCGGTCCGGCATGATTCTCGGCAAAAAAAAAACCCGGAAATTGCCGAACCGATTTTCGGTCATTTCCGTAAAGGTCATTTGTTTCCTTTCATTATTATTTTTCAATTTCAAAATACAGGGTGTTAGGTGTCCGAAAACTTACGAAAATGTTAAAAAAAATGTCTCGAACCTGTTTTTATTCGTGAAAATGCCCTCGTTTACACTTCGCTGGCGGCCGCCATTTTTGTTTAGTTTATATAAAGTCCCCCTATGTAGGTTCACCCTCCACACATGGGTACCGGTATATATGTATGCGAGTGTATGATTGTTTCTTTGTTTTTTTATCGTTTTCTTGTTATCTATTTGTAAAATAAATACCAATTCTACTGATTTTGAGCGTTGTCCTTTAACTACAAATGGCGACCGAAATTGCCGCCACGTGGTCGGAAATGACGTCATACGGTTTTAGCTTACGCAATACACATTTTTTCATTAAAGAACGTTAAACAAACATGTTTTATGTCATAGATTTAAATTGTGGCTGTTTCTTAAATAAAAAATCATTTGCTGTCGTTAAAGAAAAAAAAAAAAAAGGTTAAAAGGTTAAATCTCGAACCAAAACGTGGGTTTACTAGAGTCACTGAAAATCTTATAGGGCCGAACCTAACTTCTTAATATTCTAAATAAATGTTATTTCATAATTACTAATGTCTACTACCCTTATCTTAAAAAATAAAAAAAAAACCTTATCAAAAAAAAAAAACACGAAACCACGTGATCGGAAAAATGTCGTCATTCAGTTTCATTTTATACAATACACATTAAATTACACTAGGACGTAATACCACGTGTTTTATGTTATTGTTTCAATTTTGGAGCGAAGATTTATTTCTTATTTATTTTTTTTTCTTTTTCCATGATATTACATGCAACAGATGTGGTTTTTGAATTGCGCCCTGTGGAAAACCACTTTTTATGTTTAAATATCCGTTCAACATAGGCAGTCATAAATTAATGACATAAACACTTGTGTAAACAAATAAGCGTCTGTCCTGCATTATTTGACCCAAATTTCACACCTTTTCCAATTGTTTGACAGCTTACCTACTGATAACGCCAGGGGATTACAGGTTAGTAGCGGAATAATCCATTTGAATAGTAGTGCCTAATTAATTCCTTTGTAATAGTTCAACAACTTGACCTTTTCTCACTGATAAATTGTTTCAATTAAACGTGTATTCAATTGCCCTTCGTGTGTCTCCTATAGATCTCCTATAGATATAAAAACAACAGAAAAAAGAATGACTTTTTTCAATGTACATGTACTTGCTGTCTAACCTGTCTGGAAAATGGTTCGGCTGTGTGGACAAATCCGATTTACCTATACCAATAATGAGCCGGTCCAATAACTGGCCCTCGAGGTGTTTTATCAATACACGCTTGGATTATCTGTGGCAAAAGGTCAGTTCGTTTACACAATTTAGCGACTTGGCGAAAATTTTCGAACCGATTTTTTGAAAATATCATTGAATACTGGACCGATTTTTTAACATCCTTTGTAAGTCAAAATCGGTTCAGAAATACCAAAATCGGTCCAGAACCGAAAAACCGATATTTTCTCGAGCCCTGGGCTGCATGATGCTTCCACGCAGAGCTGAATCCGGCCCGCACACTAGTACTGGTAAACCGCTTAGAGGATCTAAGCCTGTCCAGGAACCGCTGTGCCAGGCGGAACATCCATTCTAATAAACCCTATTGGTTTCATTGGGTGACAGGGCTTGAGATGTCATTTCATCTCAATGTCGGGTAAAAGTCCCACAAAATTGGAAGCAACATCTCCAAAATGACCTTTAAAGTGTTGATGGGGATGTTAAACCTCAAATCAAACAAAACAAATAGTTTACCTGGTTACTTTTCCTGGGCAGGCTTACACATATGCAGTTAACCAGTACAGTGCACATTCTTTTGCCTGAAACTGACAACTGCTCTTCTTGAATCAGCAGAAGGGAGAGAATGGTAGTAGAAAAGATTAGATTTCAGTATCAATCTTCTACAAAGAATGTTGCCGACCTGGCAGGTATCGAACCCACGTCCTCCTGATCACCAGTCAGACAAGCATCTGACTGAGCTATCGAGGCCGGCCCATTAACACTTGACTGGAGATTGTTTGACAAGAAAGCTAAATCTGAAGGCATTTATTTCTGTAGAGTTCATAGGGGCTTGGATCACTTTGAGTTTAAAAATTAACTTTCTACCTCTAAAAAGTGATTCAAGCCCCTATGGCAGAGTTCCAATGAAACAGAAAGAATTATGTATACACACAGCCACAGATAAGGTTAGTATTTTGTAATAATTGAAGGATAGTTTTTGTCAGTTCTCCATAACAACCTATGTTGTGGGTATTCATTAGAACTGCCTCGAAGAGGTGGTTCTAATGAATACCCACAACATAGGTTTATATGGAGAAATAAGGAAAACTATCAATCAATTACCACAAAATTTGCACCTTATCTGTAGCTATTTATATATGCATAACAAGAACAAAAATCCAGAACATCCCTTCTTGTTATGGATGCCACTCTTGGATTGAAGTGTTTTCTCCCAGCCTGAACAAATTCTTTACCCGCAGTGTGCCCCCTGTTTTGTTTTTATTTGGTTTTCTGCCATCATGTTGAATCATTCTTCTTAAAGAGAATTTTTGTTGCTAATGTCATTAGGCATCTTCTCTTTTACAAAACAATTTACTTCAGAGGAGCAGATGTTTTTTTTGCTATAAGAGTATACTCTTTTTTTTTTTCTTTTTTTTTCAGATTTTATAGGAAAGTGAGCAGGAAGTTGCAAAATTACCCAGCATGCAAATAGTTGAAGAAAATTCTTTTACAATTGACAAATCCAAATACTATGTCATCACCCAATAATTCTATTTGCTGAGACTGACCGGTGGTGGGCAAAAACGTCTTTGGCCATTTATCGCCATTGTAAATGCGATGTTATTGTCTGTAAAATTGTATTTTGTTTGGAATCGAAACAACAAAATTGACCTTTAAACTTTTAAAATAGACATGTCTTAGCTAGTTATTATTGGTTTCTAGAAGATTTGAGGATGTTTTGATGATAATTACCTGTTAAACATAGGGCAGGTAACAAGGCAGGACAGTCTTAATTATTTGTAATAAAAAGGCACAAAATGCATGACTAAATGCGGAAGATGCATGAAGGAACTCTAAAATATATTTATCTACTCATTTAAAGTGTAATTCGGTCGATTTTCTGTGGCAGTCAACTAAAATATGCCGGTAATACTAAACCTATTTACAATGAGTTTATATGGAACCAGGGGCTTTTTGCCAACCACGAAAGATGGTTATCAAAAGGAAAATTAATTTTGCGCATGCGCAATGACATGTAAAGAAAGTCACATGTCAAAACATTGGGTCTGTCTATATGTTTGCTTAATGAAGATGACCTTTAAGTTAGGATTGACTATTTTCTGTTCACTCATGTTGAGAAGAAATTATTTTACTTTCTCATTATAACACAGTTGGGGTCCAAAGCAGAAACCATGTTAGCTAAAAACACCATTTATACCGCAATCAGCCATTCTAGTAACCTATTAAAGGATTTTCTGTAAAATCTATATATTTTCGGGAGACATTAAAAATGTTATATCCAAAATCAAGTTATAATGAAAAGTGTTGTTAAGAAGTTTATATGCATTTTTAAGACAGTGTTTCAATTTTTTGTGAAATAGAGGTTCCTGTCATGCATTTCTTTTTCAGTTCTGGGATTGTGAATTCTGTTATCACCGAAATCTTGTTGATCTCGAAGATGAAGAAATACCGACAGATGAGGATGTTACGTTTATGTTGGAACCAGCACTTTCTACAACAGCCAGTGGTCTATCAGGCATGGATGAAGCATTGGTCATTTTCTGTGTTGACATTTCTGGGAGTATGTGTGTCACAACTGAGGTAGGGTTTAATTTGGGAATCAACCTTTTCTTTGGCTGTATGAAAATCTGTATCTCACTGAACTGGAAGAGTCGATCTGGAACAGTTCATATTGCATTGATAAGAGAAGTACCAGTCATTTAGTATAAGGGGTCTATACTTTCATCAAGGTGGATTTACAGTATTGTAACTGCCCCCGCCCATTGGGGCTTGAAGAAATGGATTGGGCCGCATGGTGCTTCCACGCAGAGCTGAAACTGACTGCACATGAATACTGATAAATGGCTTAGAGGCTCAAAGCCTGCCCAGGCAGAGTGGTGGAAGTCGGACCGTCCATGCTTACAAATCCTATTGGTTTCATTGGGCAGCAGGGTTTGAGATATCATTTCGTTTTAATGTCGGGTAAAAGTTCAAAAAAAAAATGGAAACGTTTCCAAAATAACCTATAAGGTGTTGACGGGGACCTTAAAATTCAAACCAAACAAACAAACCATGTTATAAAGTTAATATTGGCTTGGTCAGAATGGCTACAGGCCAATTTGATAACAAGCAGCATTAGTTTACCAAAATTTCCAAGCAATGGGACATTTGTGTTGCTATATTGCTTATTTATTTGGTAAATTACTCATTTGGTAAATTAACCCATTTTTTTCCGTAAACCCCAAAACTGGTACCTTGGCAAACAGTGCAAGCCCGGATGAGACGCCGCAGAAAGTCCAGCCATTTTCCAAATCAATTTTGAAGATACCACAACCTGTCACCTCTAAATTTAGAAATGGACTCCTTCTATATATAAGGTGATACAAAAAGGGTTAAGGATTTAGCTTTCAAATGAATATAGTTTTGGTGTGCTTTATTGCCCCATTTTTTATTCCCACTGCAGTGAAAGTTTGATGGCTGTTTTGAACTCATTCTGGAGTCCCTTGGAAAAGATTTCCATAACTGCAGAAATAAATATATTTTGGATAATTGTCTTATTTGATCTTGAAAATGTTTGTTGTGTGTACTCATTAGGAACGCCTCGATCTCTGCCATTTTGTATAAGCTTGATATCTTTTGGAACTTCCTTTTTGCCTTTCCGTAAACTAGATTCCCTCAAGAAAGGGGTCTACTAGTATGGAGTAAATTCCTTTAACCTTTGCCACTCTCTTGACTAATTTAGCAGACAACAAATTGTGCATATTTTTCTAGTTTCTCCTAGCAAACATCCTCTATTGGAGACAATTTGCATAAAATGCCAAATCCTGTTTATGGACAATTTGCATAAATTGCCGAATCCTGTTTAGGAAAAACAAGAAAACTATTTCAAAATTTCGTCTGCTCTGCTTAAAAATAAAAATTCCCAGCATGCAGAGCATTAAGAGTAGACAACTGTTGATAAAGGAAACAAAATGTTTGTTGTTGTTTGTTTTTCAAAAAAAAAAAAAAAAAAAAGAAGAATTGCCTCCCCTGAAGTTGAAACCATTCCATTCAGATAATTATTATGTAAATCATTCAGGTGCCTGGACGTGTTGCTCTGAGGGGAGCGGAAAGTTTGAGAAGAGCTCAGCGAATGAACAGGGAGCGTGAGGACCAGTTTTTACCAAGACAGCGTCGTGATGTGACCTATGTCTCGCGTCTTCAGTCTGTACAGGCTGCCATAGACCACCAGTTAGAGGAGATGGAGAAAGAGTTCCCCAACAGAAGAGTTGCGCTTATCACTTTTAACAGTGAGGTTAGTCTTACATAATTCATTTTCTCATTTGGTCATGTATAAAATCTTCCACCTTATACACCACAACCTCTTTATAGCACTATTAATGGGATCCAAAGCAGAAACCGTATTAGTTAAACAACAGTGTTATATCCAAACAAAAATGTATAGCTTATATAGAAAAATGACCATGAAACCATGTTATATCCATAACCATGTTAAAACAAACAATGTTATAATGAGGTTGCAGTTTATATAGCAGGAATCCCTTTTGAAATTTAGAGGTGTCAGGCTGTTCACCTTTAGAAATTTATTTACGAAATGGTTTATTTTTTTTTCGTATCTTAATTTAAACGTTTCTTGGTTCTTTTACCGTCAGTCTGACTTAAAATTATTTTCATCTCAAAAGGAAAAACGGCTATACGACAACCTCTTTATAACACTGTTCATCACGATGGCTTTGGATATAACACAATGATGGATGCCAAAAATATATAGATTATACAGAAAAATGACCATAAATGGTCATTTTTCTGTATAATCTATACATTTTTGTTTTGATGTAACAGAGTTTCTGCTTTAGACCCCAATAATCGTGTTATAATGTGGTTGTGGTGGGTCAGTAATGGAAAATTTGACCCATTCTATTGCTGGTGATGAACTTAGAAACAGAGACAGTTATTTTCTGATGAATGCAATCATTGTTGATGTTGTCACTGTTTGTACCCAACTAAATAAGGAGACACCATTTTTGAGGTTTGTTCAGTTCACATAAAATGTCATGCCTTATTTTCTGTGTAAAAAAAAAATTCTTTAAAAATAGATTGTTGTCTGTTTAATTTTTATGCCCCCGCATCATATGATGCCGGGGGCATATAGTTTTTGGGTTTTCCGTACGTGCGTACGTGCGTACATGTGTACGTCCGTCTGTACGTGTGTGTGTACGTACGTACGTACGTACGTACGTGATCCTGTAACCTCAGGTTAAAGTTTTTGTAACAGGTAGAGCCTGAACTTTTAGAACTCATATTTTCCTAACCTTTTGATGGAACTGGTTCATCTTTGGTATGATGATAGATATAGGTCCAAAGTTTTATTAAGCAATACCCCCACCCATGCCTGTGACCTCAAGGTCAAGGTCACAGACTTAGAAATTTTCAATGTTAAAGACACAGGTTAAGGTTTTTGTAACAGGTAGACTTGAACATTTTAGAACTCATATTTTCCAAACCATTTGATGGAATTAGTTCATATTTGGTATGATTATAGATATAGGTCCAAAGTTTTATTCAGCGATACCCCCACCCATGCCTATGGCCTCAAGGTCAAGGTCATGGACTTAGAAATTTTCCATGTTAAAGACTCCAGTTAAGGTATTTGTACCTGGTAGAACCTGAACTGATGGCTTTGGTTCATATGATGATAGATATAGGTACAAAGTTTTATTCAGCAATACCCCCACCCATGCCTATGACCTCAAGGTCAAGGTCACAGGCTTAGACAATTTTAATGTGAAAGATTTTAAAGAGCTCCAGTTTTCCAAACTATATCATGGATTTGGCTTATGTATGCTATGATGATAGATACAGGTCCAAATGTTTATTTGGCAATACCCCCACTCATGCCTATGGCTTCAAGGTCAAGGTCACACACTTAGAAATTTTTAATTAGATATTTTAAGAGTTGATATTTTCCAAATTGTGCGATGGATTGAGTTGATATTTGGTATGATGTTAGATACCTGTCCATTTTATTCACCTATACCCCCACCCATGCCCATGAGCTCAAGGTCAAGGTCACAGACTTAAAAATTTTTAATTATCCCCTCGCACAACATAGCTCTAGCGTCTATATTTCTTCACTGATTTCAATATAACTTCACACAAATGTTCCTTATGACAATATCTCAAGTGAGTTTGACTTTCAAGGTCATGACCTCAAGGTCAAGGTCACTGTGGCTATTTTTAGAAAAACTTTGTCATCGCTCTAGCGCTTACATTTCTTCACCGATTTCAATATAACTTCACACAAATGTTCCTTATGACAATATCTCGAGCCATTTCGACTTTCAAGGTCAAGGTCACTGGCTATTTTTAGAAAAACTTTGTCATAGCTCTAGCGCCTGCATTTCTTCACTGGTTTCAAAATAACTTCACACAAATGTTCCTTATGACAATACCTCGAATGAGTTTGACTTTCAAGGTCAAGGTCACTGTGGCTATTTTTAGAAAAACTTTGTCATTGCTCTAGCGCTTACATTTTTTCACCAATTTCAATATTACTTCACACAAATGTTCCTTATGACAATATCTCTAGCAAGTTCCACTTTCAAGGTCAAGGTCACTGTGGCTATTTTTAGAAAAACTTTGTCATCGCTCTAGCACTTACATTTCTTCACCGATTTCAATATAACTTCACACAAATGTTCCTTATGACAATATCTCGAGCAATTTCGACTTTCAAGGTCAAGGTCACTGTGTCCATTTTTAGAAAACTTTTGTCATCGCTCTAGCGACTACATTTCTTCACTGATTTCAATAAAACTTCACACAAATGTTCCTTATGACAATACCTCGAGCAAGTTCGACTTTCAAGGTCAAGGTCACTGTGGCTATTTTTAGAAAAACTTTGTCATTGCTCTAGCGCTTACATTTTTTCACCAATTTCAATATAACTTCTCACAAATGTTCCTGATGACAAGGTCACACACTTAGAAAATTTTGTTGCAACATGGATTTTCGGGGTGAGGCGGGCCCCTTGGCGGGGGCATCTGTGTCATCTGGACACATTTCTAGTTTATTTTGGTTTTACTTGGTTCATTGAGAGTTAACCCTTATCTTGCTGTTCACGACAACCCCTATCTTTGCGAACATTGTGAGTGAGTGTTTGGGTTTTACGTCCCACCAACAGCTAAGGTCATATGGAGATGGGACCTCGTTTTAAAGACTCATCTGAAAGTCTGGAGAAGCCCGGGATCGAATTGCAAACATTGTAGATCCAGATCCGATGGCTTCTGAAGAAGCCATCCGATCAGGATCTACACTGCTTGGCATTCAGTTTATGAATTTGTAGCAATAAATTACATCAAGTAATTTGATTGGTTGATAGACAGAAATGGGTGTGGCTTAAATGAATATTCAGTAAAGATAAGGGTTAATGCGTATCTTACTTATTTATATTACAACAGGTAACAGTTATCGGAGATGGAAAATCTGACCCAGTTTCTATTGCTGGTGATAAACTTGGGAACAAAGATACCCTGAGGTCCATTGCAGGAGAACAAGCATTACCCTCAGCTATAAAACTCACCAGAAAAGCACTTGGAGAAAAAGTCTTTGAGTAAGTTCCACTTAGATTAAAGGGATGGTGGTTAGGTAAGGCAAAGGTTGTAGTTTCTTGTATTATTCGGCATTTGGGCATCCAGTCAATATTGGCTTACTGTTGGGCAAGGCCTGCTTCTTTGCAGTTGGTAATGCTTATAGGAATGAATTTCATTTTTGTGGAGTTTATCTATGTGTAAACTGGTGAATCACTCACAAACTGCATGAGGCCTGAAGAGCTTTATGCTAAGTTTGTGAGTGATTCGCTGGCGTCTACACATCAATAGAATCCACAAAAATGATAATTCATTCCTTGTAATTCCAACTTTGTCATCGGAATATTCAAAATATCACAGAAATTATCATTGGAATACTCAGAATATCACCGAAATAGTAAGATTATGGAATTCCCTCAAAAGCGTAAGGATGAACATACAAATGGCCACGGTGTAATGATTATTCAATTAGAAGCTGCCATCTTTGAAAGAAACCCAAGCGAAAAAAGTCAAGTCTTCAAATTCAGTTTATTTGTCTTCTATCATTTACATTTTCAATAGTTTCTCATCTTTTAATCCAGCCCTGTTGATGTCTCTTCATTAACAATGATGTGACACGCAGGTTCTAAACATGCACTTTGACATCTCGTTATATTAATATCTACCGCTGTGTGAAACAGTTCTGAGATTCTTGCTCATGGTACTTATTGAAGTATAAAATGCTTATTTCAACCAAACAAATCAATCAAAATGTTTGTTTGTTTGATTTGAGGTTTAACATCCCCGTCAACACTGTAAAGGTTACTTTGGAGACGTTGCTGCCAATTTTGTGGGACTTTTACCCAACATTGAGACGAACTGACATCTCAAGCCCTGCCGCCCAATGAAACCAATAGGGTTTATAAGCATGGACGGTCCGACTCGCACCGAATTTCCTGGGCAGGCTTAGATTCTCTAAGCGGTTTACCAGTACTCGTGTGCTGTCGGTTTCAACTCTGCATAGAAGCATCATGCAGCCCATCTATTCCTTCAAGCCCCGATGGGTGGGGGCCGCACTGGAAATGTACGAATTGATCGAGAATTGGAATTATTTGAGAATTATGTCTTTGTTTCTCAACTTTCATTCTAATTTTCTCATTGTCTACCTTCCATTACGAAAACACGCCTATATAATTCTCAGCTCCTTGAACCCCACTTTTATGTAGTAAAACTTGGGTTTACAGAGGTATTCAATATTTTTCTTATTTCTGCTCAAAAACAAAGACTCAAAAACATAAACTGAGGCAGTTCTAATGAGTACCCACAATCTATGTTAAGAGCAGAAATAAGAAAAATATCAGAATTTTGTATCGGAAAATTTTCAATTTTTTTGTGGCAAAATTCTCAATATATTTGAATAGGCGTGTTTCCGTAATGTCTTTTTTTTTTTCATTTCTTTTACAGTCAAACTTCAATGGTTTGAACACTTTTGGGACCATGAACATTTGTTAGAGACAGGGGTAGCTTGAGGGTTAACCCATTTAGTACCAGAAACCCAAAAACAAGTGCTCAGGCAAACAGTGCGGGCCCAGATCAGATGCCGCGGAACGTGGCATCTGATCAGGCCCTCCACTGTTTGCTAAAAGTTCAGTCATTTTCCAAATAAAGTTTGAAGAAAACACAACCTGACACTCCTAAATTTTGAAATGAACCCCTGCTATATATAAGGAGGAAGATTCCATTTGGTACAAAAAGGGTCAATCAAAGCAACAGATCAGGAGGCATTTTGAGCTCCTCAGAGTGAGTGAGTGTTTGAGTTTTAAGTCCCACCAACGGCTAAGGGCATACGGAGACGGGACCTCGGTTTAAAGACTCATCCGAATATCTGGAGAAGCCCGGGATGGATCCTGCTATCCCTGGTTTGCAAGGCGAGTAGCGTAACCACTACACCACGGAGGCTTCTTGTACTCCTCAGAGCATCACAATAACACCCCTATATAATTCTGACCCCTTTGAACCCCGCTTTTATATAGTTAAACTGAGGTTTACAGTGGTAAAGCTTATTTTTTCTGATTTCTGCTCTAAAATATACATTGTGGGTACTCGTGAGAACCGCTTCCATGATGCGGTTCTATTGTGTGCCCACAATCTATATTTTGAGCAGAAATAAGAAAAACACCATAATTTTTGTCGCGCCTGCTATTAGCATGGCGCGATATAGGTGCCCCGGTTTTCCGTTTGTTCGTCCGTACGTTCGTCCAACCGTTTGTCAAGGCGTCAACATTTGCGACCACCCTAGCGTTCACCCTAATGGTCAAGTTTATTTCTCAAGAACTATAAGAGCTTCATTAATGATACTTGGTACAGACTTGTATCTCGGGATGGCAACTTAAATGTATGCATCCCTATTTGACCTTGACCTACATTTTATGGTTCACTGACTTTGTAAAATATTGCGACCACCCTAGCATTCACCCTAATGGTCAAGTTTATTTCTCAAGAACTATAAGAGCTTCATTAATGATATTTGGTACAAACTTCAATCTGGCGATGGCAACTTAAATGCAAGCATCCATATTTGACCTTGACCTAAATTTCATGGTTCACTGACTTTGTAAAATATTGCGACCACCCTAGCGTTCACCCTAATGGTCAAGTTTATTTCTCAAGAACTATCAGAGCTTCATTAATGATACTAGGTACAAACTTGTATCTTGGGATGGCAACTTAAATGTAAGCATCCATATTTGACCTTGACCTAAATTTCATGGTTCACCAACTTTGTAAAATATTGCGACCACCCTAACATTCACCCAAATGGTCAAGTTAATTTCTCAAGAACTATAAGAGCTTCATTTATAATACTTGTTACAAACTTGTATCTGGGGGTGACAAGTTAAATGCAAATATCCATATTTGACTTGACCGACATTTTATGGTTCACTGACTTTGTAAAATATTGCAACCACCCTAGCGTTCACCCAAATGGTCAAGTTAATTTCTCAAGAACTATAAGAGCTTCATTAATGATACTTGGTACAACTTGTAACTTGTATGAAACTTGTATCTGGAGATAGAAATTTAAATGCATCCATCCATATTTGACCTTGACCTAAATTTCATGGTTTACTGACTTTGTAAAATATTGTAACCACCCTAGCATTCACCCTAATGGTTAAGTTCATTTCTCAAGAATTATAACAGCTTATTTAATGATACTTAGTACAAGCTTGCATTTAAGAATGGCAACTTTTATGCAAGCTTCTAGGTTTGACCTTGGCCTAGATGTCATGGTTCGGTGACTTTGCGCCCCAACAGGCGCGACATAGCCTTCGGAGGAATGCTTGTTCTTCTGAAAATTATCATTCTTTTTTTCGGCGGTCAAATTTACAATGTATTTGTATAGGCGTGTTTTGGTAAAGGTACAGGTATATTGTGTGCACTCATTAGCATCTTCTCATCGAGGTGATTCTAATGAGCCAACAAATCACGCATCATTGTTTCTTCCTTCCTTACCCACAGGCTTGAAGAAGGAGGGCCAACAGCTCTTGGACCAGCCCTGCTAGTGTCAACGACATTGGCCTCCAAGTTCAGGGGATCGAAGGTCATCTTGTGTACAGATGGTCTAGCTAATGTTGGCATGGGAAAATTGGATAATTACAAGGATGATGCAGAGAGGGATGAATGTATTCAGTTCTATGATGATATTGCTGACTCTGCAGCTGAAAATGGGTAAAGTCTTTTACCGTGAATCTTCCCTGTCTTCAGGGGAATGGGAACACCTTCAGGGGAGGCAACTCCTACAAAAGAATTTTTGTCTCCAATGTCAACAGGGGTCAACTCTTAAAGGAAAGAATTCGCTCCTGAGGAGCAAATTCTTTCCTATAAGAGTAGACGCCTTTTTCTGCAGGACAGCACTGATAGAAAAGCGAACAGGAAGTCCCGAAAGTTGTCTCCCTTTAAAAATGGCAGAAAAATCAGCCAGGTGTTCCCATTCCCCTTAAATATTTCATGATGTGTTTTTAGCTCACCGTCACGTAGTGACGAGGTGAGCTTTTGGGATCACTTTTTGTCCGTCGTCCGTGCGTACGTCCGTCCGTAAACTTTTTCTTCAAACGACATCTCCTCCTAAACCACTGATTGGATTTTGACCAAACTTCACAGGAATGATCCTTAGGTGGTCCCCTTTCAAAGTTGTTCAAATGGTTCCGGTCCGTTGCACATATGGGTCACAGGAGCCAAAAATAGATTTTTTTCACCGAAAACTTAAAAAATCTTCTTCTCTGAAACTGCAAGGCCCAGGTCTTTGATATTTGGTATGAAGCTTCATCTAGTGGACCCCTACCAAGATTGTTCAAATTATAGTGCTGGGGCCAAAAATGCCCCCGCCCCGGGGCCCTTTGGTTTTACATGGGCTTATATAGGGAAAATCTTTAAAAATCTTCTTCTCTGAAACTGCAAGGCCCAGGTCTTTGATATTTGGTGTGAATCTTTACCTGGTAGACCCCTACCAAGATTGTTCAAATTATAGTGCTGGGGCCAAAAATGCCCCCGCCCCGGGGCCCTTTGGTTTTACATAGGCTTATATAGGGAAAATCTTTAAAAATCTTCTTCTCTGAAACCGCAAGGCCCAGGTCTTTGATATTTGGTATGAAGCTTCATCTAGTGGACCCCTACCAAGAATGTTCAAATTATAGTGCTGGGGCCAAAAATGCCCCCGCCCTGGGGCCCTTTGGTTTTACATGGGCTTATATAGGGAAAATCTTTAAAAATCTTCTTCTCTGAAACTGCAAGGCCCAGGTCTTTGATATTTGGTATGAATCTTCATCTGGTGGACCCCTACCAAGATTGTTCAAATTATAGTGCTGGGGCCAAAGATGCCCCCGCCCCGGGGCCCTTTGGTTTTACATAGGCTTATATAGGGAAAATCTTTAAAAATCTTCTTCTCTGAAACCGCAAGGCCCAGGTCTTTGATATTTGGTATGAAGCTTCATCTAGTGGACCCCTACCAAGATTGTTCAAATTATAGTGCTGGGGCCAAAAATGCCCCCGCCCCGGGGCCCTTTGGTTTTACATGGGCTTATATAGGGAAAATCTTTAAAAATCTTCTTCTCTGAAACCGCAAGGCCCAGGTCTTTGATATTTGGTATGAATCTTCATCTTATAAACCCCTACCAAGATTGTTCAAATTATAGTGCTGGGGCCAAAAATGCCCCTGCCCCGTGGCCCTTTGGTTTTACATAGGCTTCTATAGGGAAAACCTTTAAAAATCTTCTTCTATGAAACCGCAAGGCCCAGGTCTTTGATATTTGGTATGAAGCTTCATCTAGTGGACCCCTACCAAGATTGTTCAAATTATAGTGCTGGGGCAAAAAATGCCCCCGCCCCAGGGCCCTTTGGTTTTACATGGGCTTATATTGGGAAAATCTTTAAAAAATCTTCTTCTCTGAAACTGCAGGGCCCAGGTCTTTGCTATTTGGTATGAAGCTTCATCTAGTGGACCCCTACCAAGACTGTTCAAATTATAGTGCTGGGGCCAAAAATGCCCCCGCCCCGGGGCCCTTTGGTTTTACATAGGCTTATATAGAGAAAATCTTTAAAAATCTTCTTTTCTGAAACTGCAAGGCCCAGGTCTTTGATATTTGGTATGAAGTTTCATCTTGTGGACCTCTATCAAGATTGTTCAAATTATAGCCCTGAGGCCAAAATTGCCCCCGCTCCTGGGCCCTTTGGTTTTTCATAGACTTATATAGGGAAAATCTTGAAAAATCTTCTACTCTTAAACCACAAGGCCTAGGTCTTTGACATTTGGTATGAAGCTTCAGCTAGTGGACCTCTACCAAGATTGTTCAAATTATAGCCCTGGGGCCACAATGCCCCCGCCCCAGGGCCCTTTGGTTTTACATAGACTTATAATAGAGATAATCTTTGAAAATCTTCTTCTCTGAAACAACAAGGCCCAGGTCTTTGATATTTTGTTGTGTAGCTTCATCTAGTGGACCTTTGCCAACATTGTTCAAATTATAGTCTTTTGTTGATATTTGGTATGAAGCTTCACCTTTTTAGACCTCCCTCAACATTATGCACATTATAACCCTGGGGTCAATAATGGCCCTCCCTGGGGCCCACTTGTTACTCTATGGATCAGGTGAGCGATCCAGGGCCATCATGGTCCTATTGTTTCTCTTAGTGAAAAAATGACCAAACTGATATTAACCAGATGTTTTATGGCTACTGGCATCATCTATCTCCACTATTGACACTGCATTACTAGTTTTACCTGGGGGACTACTTTAATTCAATAAATCTGTCAGTTCTGTTGAAATGTTTGATCTTGAAATACTTATTTTTCCATGTTGAAAAACGTTTAAAACATGTAATTTGATTAAAATTTGATGCAGATTTTTATTTTCACCTCATTTTTGTCGTGCCTGCTATTAGCATGGCGTGATATAGGCACCCGGTTTTCCGTCCGTGCATCCTTTCGTCAAGGCGTCAACATTTGCGACCACCCTAGCGTTCACCCTAATGTTCAAGTTTATTTCTCTGACAAGAACTATGAGAGCTTCATTAATGATATTTGGTTCAAACTTGAATCTGGGGATGGCAAGCATCCATATTTGACCTTGACCTAAATTTCATGGTTCATTGACTTTGTAAAATATTGCGACCACCCTAGCATCCATATTTGACCTTGACCTACATTTCATGGTTCACTGACTTTGTAAAATACTGCAACCACCCTAGCATTCACCTTAATGGTTAAGTTCATTTCTCAAGAATTATTACAGCTTAATTAATAATACTTATTACAAGTTTGCATTTAAGAATGGCAACTTTTATGCAAGCATCTATGTTTGACCTTGGCCTAGATGTCATGGTTTGCTGACTTTGCCACGACATATCCTTCGGCGGAATTCTTGTTTAATAATTAATTGACTTTTTAAATTTAGAAATGTTAGTATAGGCTTCTAATTATCTCTAATTACATGTAACTGTCTTGTCAGCATTACTTAGTGTTTGCATAGAGTAGCATCATATTATTTTATGGTCACAGTCATAAGAAACATGTAGAAATGCGATACCCCACTCACCCAATTTGATATACAGTCGAACCTGTGCTTACGGTCACCTCCGAATAACGGTCCCCTTATTACAACGGTCATTTTCAACCCCTCCCATCGAAATTCCCTAATAAATTAACTTGAATAACGGTCTATAATTGAATCCATCACGCTCATGATTTCAGCTTTGAGGTAATTATCGCCATTGATTGGCATATAATTGGCCTGCTTGATTGGTGTTGCAGTCCTTAATCCTGGCGATCTGGTCAAACATGTTACGGTTTGTGAGTGAGTTGAATTGAATAAATCCATTGCATTCTGTTTTACACAAGAACTGAAGATAGTTTATTAGAAAAATGAAGAAAAATTGACTAAACATTTTTTTTTAATTGGCGGACAATCCTAAAGACGGTAAAACTAGCCCAGTAAGTAAATCACAATAATTGCGGCACTGTGAATTCAGAGACAAACCATCTGTGTATTTATTACGGTTCAAGTTTGACACTATTGTTAATCCCTGTCATATAATTGCCACCCTGCGGTGCGTGTCGATAGGTGTGAAAATATGGTCAAGTCATGTCTCTAATTTGCGTTTATCCTCCAGTCATAAAATTTAATCCAAGATCAATGTGAAAATGATTTACTCCTCCTCAGACAATTAGCTACATCTAACGGTATATGTTTGCATAATAAAAACGGACTACTCTACGATCTCATGAATGGTTATGTTTTGGCGCCAAATAGCAGACGCTCGGCGGGAAAAGTCGAACGCTGTTGTTGGTTATTGACACGGAGGGATAATTCGGGAGCTATACAGCGCTGTTTTCTTTCCACCTCTATTCACAACCGTTTAGATATCAAGAAAATATTTTTTACCGGTTCCAAACATTTTTTATGAAAGATTTAAACACGTGTGGGGTTGCTGGCGTCGGATGACGCAACAAATAAACATGTAAATTAAATGGAAAACAATATGCTTCTTCATCCAGTGACAGCTTGCTATTTAATCAATAAATGTAAGAATTTTTGGACACTGTCGGCCTGCTGGTAATTGTCAAACCTCCGAATAAAGGTCACCTGTGAATAACGGCCAAATTTGTCCTGTCCCATAGATGGCCTTTGTTCACAGGTTTGACTGTAGTATTGGTCGGGAATGTGGGGGGCAAAAACACGTCATGTACAGGTCAGTTGATTCGGGGCCCCAGCCATAGGACTTTGAGAAATAGATTTGGCTGCATTATGCTTCCAGGCAGTTGAAACCGAACACATATGAGTACTGGTAAGACACAGACATTCCTGACTGCATAAAGAAGTTTTGGGTCAAGAGGTGACAATGTAGCACATGTTGAAGAATGAAGACTGATTAGGTTGTACAGACTCGTCTTACAAACATCCTACATTACAAAAACACACCTATACAAATACATTGCAAACTTTACCGCCGGAAAAACAAAAATTTACGATGAAAAATTGTGATATTTTTCTTTTTTGTGCACAAAACATAGATTGTTGGTACTCGTTAGAACTGCCTCATTTAGGCAGTTCTAATGAGTACCCACAATCTATGTTTTAGAGCAGAAGTAAGAAAAAAAAAGGTTTACCCTTGTAAATGCCAGTTTTTAGCTCACCGTCAAGTAGTGACGAGGTGAGCTTTTGGGATCACTTTTCGTCCGTCGTCCGTCGTGCGTCCGTGCGTCCGTGCGTCCGTCCGTGCGTGCGTCCGTAAACAATTCTTTAAACAACATCTCCTCCTAAACCACTGATCGGATTTTGACCAAACTTCACAGGAATGATCCTTAGGTGGTCCCCTTTCAAAGTTGTTCAAATGGTTCCGGTCCATTGCACATCTAGGTCATAGGAGCCAAAAATAGATGTTTTTCACCAAAAACTTAAAAAATCTTCTTCTCTGAAACCACAAGGCCCAGGTCTTTGATATTTGGTATGAAGCTTCATCTAGTGGACCTCTACCAAGATTGTTCAAATTATAGTGCCTGAGCCAAAAATGCCCCCGCTCCGGGGCCCTTTGGTTTTACATGGGCTTATATAGGGAAAATCTTTAAAAATCTTCTTCTCTGAAACCGTAAGGCCCAGGTCTTTGATATTTGGTATGAAGCTTCATCTAGTGGACCCCTACCAAGATTGTTCAAATTATAGTGCTGGGTCCAAAAATGCCCCCGCTCTGGGGCCCTTTGGTTTTACATGGGCTTAGATAGGGAAAATCTTTAAAAATCTTATTCTCTGAAACTGCAAGGCCCAGGTCTTTGATATTTGGTATGAAGCTTCATCTAGTGGACCCCTACCAAGATTGTTTAAATTATAGTGCTGGGGCCAAAAATGACCCCGCCCTGGGGCCCTTTGGTTTTACATGGGCTTATATAGGGAAAATCTTTAAAAATCTTCTTCTCTGAAACCGCAAGGCCTAGGTCTTTGATATTTGGTATGAAGCTTCATCTAGTGGACCCTTACCAAGATTGTTCAAATTATAGTGCTGGGGTCAAATATGCCCCCGCTCCGGGGCCCTTTGGTTTTACATGGGCTATATGGGGAAAATCTTTAAAAATCTTCTTCTCTGAAACCGCAAGGCCCAGGTCTTTGATATTTGGTATGAATCTTCATCTAGTGGACCCCTACCAAGATTGTTCTAATTATAGTGCTGGGGCGAATAATGACCCCGCCCCGGGGCCCTTTGGTTTTACATGGGCTTATATAGGGAAAATCTTTAAAAATCTTCTTCTCTGAAACCGCAAGGCCTAGGTCTTTGTTATTTGGTATGAAGCGTCATCTAGTGGACCCCTACCAAGATTGTTCAAATTATAGTGCTGGGGTCAAATATGCCCCCACTCTGGGGCCCTTTGGTTTAACACGGGCTTATATATGGAAAATCTGTAAAAATTTTCTTCTCTGAAACCATAGGTCCATGTCTTTGATATTTGGTATGAAGCTTCACCCCACAAGGCCCAGGCCCCCCCCCCCCCGAGCCCTGGGCCTTTTGGTTTTACATGGGCTTATATAAGTAAAAAACTTTAAAAATCTTTTTCTCTGAAACCGCAAGGCCCAGGTCTTTGATATATGGTATGAAGCTTCATCTAGTGGACCCCTTCCAAGATTGTTCAAATTATTGTGCTGGGGCCAAAAATGCCCCCGCCCCGGGGCCCATTAGTTTTACATGGGCTTATATTGGAAAAATCTTTAAAAATCTTTTTCTCTGAAACCGCAAGGCCCAGGTCTTTGTTATTTGGTATGAAGCTTCATCTAGTGGAAATTATAGTGCTGGGGCCAAAAATGCCCCCGCCCCTGGGCCCTTTGGTTTTACATAGGCTTTTATAGGGAAAATCTTTAAAAATCTTCTTCTCTGAAACCGCAAGGCCCAGGTCTTTGATATTTGGTATGAAGCTTCATCTTGTGGACCCCTACCAAGATTGTTCAAATTATTGTGCTGGGGCCAAAAATGCCCCCGCCCCGGGGCCCTTTAGTTTTACATGGGCTTATATTGGAAAAATCTTTTTTCTCTGAAACCGCAAGGCCCATGTCTTTGTTATTTGGTATGAAGCTTCATCTAGTGGACCCTTCAAATTATAGTGCTGGGGCCAAAAATGCCCCTGCCCCTGGGCCCTTTGGTTTTACATGGGCTTTTAATAGGAAAATCTTTAAAAATCTTCTTCTTTGAAACCGCATGGCCCAGGTCTTTGATATTTGGTATGAAGCTTCATCTTGTGGATCTCTTACAAGATTGTTCAGATTATAGTCCTGGGGCCAAAAATGCCCCCGCTCCGGGGCCTTTTGGTTTTACATAGACTTATATAGGGAAAATCTTGAAAAATCTTCTTCTCTGAAACCATAAGGCTTCTCTGAAACCATTTGTTATTTGGTATGAAGCTTCATCTAGTGGACCTCTACCAAGATTGTTCAAATTATAGTCATAGGGCCAAAATGCCCCTGCCTTTGGGCCCTTTGGTGTTACAAGGCTTATATAGTCAAAATCTTTAAACATCTTCTTCTGTGAAACCACAATGCCTAGGTCTTTGATATTTGGTGTGAAATGTCATTTAGTGGACCTCTGTCAAGATTGTTCACATTATAGCCCTTGGGCCAAAAATGCCCCTGCCCGAGACCCATTGGTTTTACATAAGACTTATATAGAGATAGTCTTTGAAAATCTGCTTCCCTGAAACTGCAAGGCCCATGCTTTTGATATTTGGTATGTAGCTTCATCTAGTGGACCTCTACCCGGATCCTTTGGTTTTACATAGGCTTATAATATATAGAGATAATCTTTGAAAATCTTCTTCTCTGATACAGCAAGGCCCAGGTCTATTTGGTGTGAAGCTTCATCTAGTGGATCTAGCCCCGGGGCAGTTTGGTTTTACATAGGCTTATGCAGGGAATATCTTTAAAAAAATCTTCTTCTCTGAAACTGCAAGGACCAGGTCTTAGATATTACTGGACCTTTGCCAAGATTGTTCAATTTATAGCCTTTGTTGATATTTGGTATGAAGCTTCACCTTTTTAGACCTCCCTCAACATTATGCACATTATAACCCTGGGGTCAATAATGGCCCTTTCCTGGGCCCACTTGTTACTCTATGGATCAGGTGAGCGATCCAGGGCCATCATGGTCCTCTTGTGTTTTATATTAGGATCACTTTTTGTCTGTCATCCGTGCGTAAACAATTTCTTCAAACGACATCTCCTCCTAAACCACTGATCGGATTTTGAACAAACTTCACAGGAATGATCCTTAGGTGGACCCCTTTCAAAGTTGTTCAAAAGGTTCCGGTCCGTTGCCCATATAGGTCACAGGAGCCAAAAATAGATTTTTTTCACCAAAAACTTAAAAAATCTTCTTCTCTGAAACTGCAAGGCCCAGGTCTTTGATATTTTGTATGAAGCTTCATCTAGTGGAACCCTACCAAGATTGTTCAAATTATAGTGCTGGGGCCAAAAATGCCCCCGCCCCGGGGCCCTTTGGTTTTACATGGGCTTATATAGGGAAAATCTTTAAAAATCTTCTTCTCTGAAACCGCAAGCCCCAGGTCTTTGACATTTGATATGAAGGTCCATCTAGTGGACCCCTACCAAGATTGTTCAAATAATAGTGCTGGGGCCAAAAATGCCCCCGCCCCGGGGCCCTTTGGTTTTGCATAGGCTTATATAGGGAAAATCTTTAAAAATCTTCTTCTCTGAAACTGCAAGCCCCAGGTCTTTGATATTTGGTATGAAGCTTCATCTAGTGGACCTGTACCAAGATTGTTCAAATTATAGTACTGGGGCCAAAAATGCCCCCGCCCCGGGGCCCTTTGGTTTTACATGGGCTTATATACGGAAAATCTTTAAAAATCTTCTTCTCTGATACCGAAAGGCCCAGGTCTTTGATATTTGGTATGAAGCTCATCTAGTGGACCACTACCAAGATTGTTCAAATTATAGTGCAGGGCCACAAATGCCCCCACCGCGGGGCCCTTTGGTTTTACATGGGCTTATATAGGGAAAATCTTAAAAAATCTTCTTCTCTGAAACCACAAGGCCCAGGTGTTTGCTATTTGGTATGAAGATTCATCTAGTAGACCCCTACCAAGATTTTTCAAATTATAGTGCTGGGCCAAAAATGCCCCCGCCTCAGGGCCCTTTAGCTTTACATGGGCTTATATAGGGAAAATCTTTAAAAATCTTCTTCTCTGAAACCGCAAGGCCCAAGTCTTTGATATTTGGTATGTAACTTCATCTTGTAAACCTCTACCAAGTTTGTTCAAATTATAGCGCTGTTGCCAAAAATGCCTCTGCTCCGGGGCCCTTTGATTTTACATAGATTTATATCGGGAAAATCTTGAAAAATCTTTTTCTGAAACCACAAGGCCTAGGTCTTGGATATTTGGTATGAAGTTTCATCTAGTGGACCTCTCCCAAGATTGTTCACATTATAGCCCCCGGGCCACGAATGCCCCCGCCTCGGGACCCTTTGGTTTTACATAGACTTATATAGAGATAATCTTTAAAAATCTTATTCTCTGAAACAGCAAGGTCCAGGTCTTTGATATTTGGTGTGAAGCTTCATCTAGTGGACCTCTATCAAGATTGTTTAAATTATAGCCCTGAGGCCAAAAATGCCCCCGCCCCAGGGCCATTTGGTTTTACATAGGCTTATGTAGGAAATATCTTTAAAAAATCTTCTCTGAAACCGCAAGCCCAGGTCTTCGATATTTGGTGTGTAGCTCCATCTAGTGGACCTTTGCCAAGATTGTTCACATTATAGCCTTTATTGAATTTGGTGTGAAGCTTCACCGTTTTAGACCTCCCACAACATTATGCACATTATAGCCCTGGGGTCAATAATGGCCCTCCCTGGGGTCCACTTGTTACTCTATGGATCAGGTGAGCGATCCAGGGCCATCATGGCCCTCTTGTGTTTTATATTAGGATCACTTTTTGTCTGTCATCCGTGCGTAAACAATTTCTTCTAACTACATCTCCTCCTAAACCACTGATCAGATTTTGACCAAATTTCAAAGGAATGATCCTTAGGTGGTCCCCTTTCAAAGTTGTTCAAATGGTTCCAGTCCGTTGCACATATAGGTCACAGGAGCCAAAAATAGATTTTTTTCACCGAAAACTTAAAAAATCTTCTTCTCTGAAACCGCAAGGCCCAAGTCTTTGATATTTGGTATGAAGCTTCATCTAGTGGACCCCTGCCAAGATTGTTCAAATTATAGTGCTGGGGCCAAAAATGCCCCCGCACCGGGGCCCTTTTGTTTTGCATGGGCTTATATAGGGAAAATGTTTAAAAATCTTCTTCTCTGAAACCGCAAGGCCCAGGTCTTTGATATTTGGTATGAAGCTTCATCTAGTAGACCCCTACCAAGATTGTTCAGATTATAATGCTGGGGCCAAAAATTTCCCCGCCCCGTGGCCCTTTGGTTTTACATAGGCTTATATAGGGAAAATCTTGAAAAATCTTCTTCTCTGGAACTGCAAGGCCCAGGTCTTTGATATTTGGTATGACGCTTCATCTAGTGGACCTCTAACAAGATTGTTCAAATTATAGCCCTGGGGCCAAAAATGCCCCCGCTTCGGGGCCCTTGGTTTTACATAGACTTGTATAGGGAAAATCTTGAAAAATCTTCTTCTCTGAAACCACAAGGCCCAAGTCTTTGATATTTGGTGTGAAGCTTCATCTAGTGGACCTCTATCAAGATTGTTTAAATTATAGCCCTGAGGCCAAAAATGCCCCCGCCCCGGGGCCATTTGGTTTTACATAGGCATATGTAGTGCTGGGGCCAAAAATGCCCTTGCCCCAGGGCCCTTTGGTTTTACATAGGCTTATACAGGCTTGTATAGGGAAAATCTTTTAAAAATCTTCTTCGCTGAAACCGCAAGGCCAAGGTCTTTGATATTTGGTGTGTAGCTCCATCTGGTGGACCTTTGCCAAGATTGCTCAAAATTATAGTCTTTGTTGATATTTGGTATGAAGCTTCACCTTTTGAGACCTCCCTCACCGAAAACTTAAAAAATCTTCTTCTTTGAAACCACAAGGCCCAGGTCTTTGATATTTGGTATGAAGCTTCATCTAGTGGACCCCTACCAAGATTGTTCAAATTATAGTGCTGGGGCCAAAAATGCCCCCGCCACAGGGCCATTTGGTTTTACATAGGCTTATATAGGGAAAATCTTTAAAAATCTTCTTCTCTGAAACCGCAAGGACCAGGTCTTTGATATTTGGTATGAAGCTTCATCTAGTGGACCCCTATCAAGATTGTTCAAATTATAGTGCTGGGGCCAAAAATGCCCCCGCCCCAGGGCCCTTTGGTTTTACATGGGCTTATATAGGGAAAATCTTTAAAAATCTTCTTCTCTGAAACTGCAGGGCCCAGGTCTTTGCTATTTGGTATGAAGCTTCATCTAGTGGACCCCTACCAAGACTGTTCAAATTATAGTGCTGGGGCCAAAAATGCCCCCGCCCCAGGGCCCTTTGGTTTTACATAGGCTTATATAGGGAAAATCTTTAAAAATCTTCTTCTCTGAAACTGCAGGGCCCAGGTCTTTGCTATTTGGTATGAAGCTTCATCTAGTGGACCCCTATCAAGATTGTTCAAATTATAGTGCTGGGGCCAAAAATGCCCCCGCCCCGGGGCCCTTTGGTTATTCATGGGATTATATAGGGAAAATCTTTAAAAATCTTCCTCTCTGAAACCGCAAGGCCCAGGTCTTTGATATTTGGTATGAAGCTTCATCAAGTGGACCCCTACCAAGATTGTTCAAATTATAGTGCTGGGGCCAAAAATGCCCCTGCCCCGGGGCCCTTTGGTTTTTCATAGGCGTATATAGGGAAAATCTTTAAAAATCTTCTTCTCTGAAACCGCAAGGCCCAGGTCTTTGATATTTGGTATGAAGCTTCATCTAGTGGACCCCTACCAAGATTGTTTAAATTATAGTGCTGGGGCCAAAAATGCCCCCGCCCCGTGGCCCTTTGGTTTTACATGGGCTTAAGTAAAATCTTTAAGAATCTGCTTCTCTGAAACCGCAAGGCCCAGGTCTTTGTTATTTGGTATGCAGCTTCATCTTGTAAACCTCTACCAAGGTTGTTCAAGGTTGCCCTTTGGTTTTACACAGACTTATATTGAGATAATCTTTAATAATCTTATTTTCTGAGACCGCAAGGCCCAGGTCTTTGATATTTGGTGTGAAGCTTCATCTAGTGGACCTCTATCAAGATTGTTTAACTTATAGCGCTGAGGCAAAAAATGCGCACGCCCCGGGGCCATTTGGTTTTTACATAGGCTTATGTTGGGAATATTATCTTCTTCTCTGAAACTGCAAGGCCTAGGTCTTAAATATTTGGTGTGTAGCTCCATCTAGTGGACCTTTGCCAAGATTTTCAAATTATAGCCTTTGTTGATATTTGGTATGAAGCTACACCTTTCTAGACCTCCCTCAACATTATGCACATTATAGCCCTGGGGTCAATAATGGCCCTCATGGGGCCCACTTGTTTCTCTATGGATCAGGTGAGCGATCCAGGGCCATCATGGCCCTCTTGTACTATATTAAAGTGGGGTTCAAGGCATCAAAATTATATAGGTGTGTTTTTTGATGAGAATGTGTCTTTGCTTAACGTAGCCCAGTTCATCTCAGGCTCAGTTTACCAGAAATCAAGCAGGAGGTTAGAAGTGAAAAGGGACTGTTCTTAATCTTAATGAAGTGCATTTAACAGCTGGCATTTTTCCCTTCTTAATGAAAATCAGGCGTTCTAACAAGTACCCACATTCTATGTTTCCAGCATGAGATAAAACACCACTCACGACAATTGTTGTTGCAAGTTACTTTAAAAGTCATTTTGCAAACAGTGTGAACCCAGATCAGACTGCTCCTAGAGGAACAGTTTGATCTGGGTCCTCACTGTTTGCCTGTGTGAAAATATTTCTAAAAAGTTTGCAGTACGATTCAGCAGACGACATAAGCAGACAATATTTTCAAATGTAGTTTTTCTTGGCATCAGGGTTAACGGTCCTCGCTGGAGCTACATAGGCACCTACATAACTTGGATTTCTAGAAGTGTAGTCTATTTTGTCTGTTTTTATTACAGAGTCTCTATATCTGTGATAACTATCAAGGGGACAGATTGTCGTCTGGTGGAGTTAGGAAAAATGGCTGATAAAACTGGAGGCCAGGTAAGACAGTTCTTTCAAAGTTTGGCACAGCTTCTCAGGTAACAAAATTGTTGGCCCTTAAAGCACCAATTAATAGCAGACAGCATTGTTTAAGGGGAATGGGAACACCTGGCAGATTTTCTGCCATTTTTCAAAGGGAGACAATTTTCGAAGCCCTGTCCCACTGAAAATGAGGTCTACTCTTAAAGGAAAGAATTTTTTCCTCAGGAGCAAATTCTTTCCTTTAAAAGTAGACCCCTGTTGGCATGGGAGATAAGTCTTGACATTTCAGATAAATGGTCTGCTGGACACATGAAATGTCAAGCCATATTGTATCTGAAAAACATATCAAAATGATAATGGCTGTGTTGATTGGTTAAAATAGTAGGAAGGCCAAACAAAGCATATTTATGCATTTGCAGTATTTAAACAGAGATATAATTGTATAACATTATAAAATATCAGTTTCTGCTTCTTTCATGATGTAGAACTCACTGGGGTGTCCAACTGATATTGACTTACAGTTGGGCTTGTCGTCCTTGCAGCAGGTAAGGGTAGAGTGTGAATTGTTGTTTCTGTTTCTACATTTTCATCCATTTTCCTCTTTCTCCCCTGTCCATCACTTTCATATCCTCTCTATCAGGGGGAACAACCTACGTCAGAGCAGTGATGTCGAAATCATTAGTAGATTTGCCGGCTTTTACCACCCACTTTTACTACACAAAATGCATTTGTCACAACAAGTAGGCACAGTCGGTGCATTAGGTCATAAAAGAAAGAAACAAACTGAAATCTGTCTCAGAAATGTGGCTCTTTCTTGAAATAATTCGACACAAGCTGATTTTGCAATGATGTCAGAACTACCATTGTTTTCAGCGCCGAATCAAATCTTGTAGCGAAGCTATGGAAGCCTTTCCAATGTTTCTAGGTAAAATTAGCTCACCGATGAGATGCAAATATTGTTCGTTACCAGCTGAAGTATGTTTTCTGAAGACTCATAATGTACACATCTAGTTTGAAGCATTTTATCTACCCTATTTACACCAATATGGCCGCTTCTGAAAATGGGTACGACATTTCTGCTATGACGTAGGTTGTCACCCTTGTCTATTCAGTCTCTTTTCTCCCTTTCTCTGTGAGATGTCACAAAATAATTCGCAAAGGTTGAGGTGTTGTTATACCCAAAACAATAAATCTATCAATCATGAAGTAGAACATTACTATACAAAGGAGAAAGAAAAATTCAAGGTACAAGAGAAAAGGAAAAAAAATATGAAAAATACAGTAAAATGCCTATATTAAGACCACCTTTGGGACTGTTCAAAAGTGGTCTTAAAGACCACTTTTGAACAGTCTTAAAGGTGGACTCTGACCAGAGGCCACTGTATGCAGAAAACACTTAGAAAGAATATCAGCACCCTTCTAAACATATTTTAAAGCAGAATTAGTCTTAATTTTAGTTGGTCTTAATAGCAGAATGGCACTGTACCTTGCTATATTTTGCTCTTTGCAGGTTAACATAGTCGATCCTCTGAAACTCACCCAAGAATTCAGTACCATCTTGGCTAACAAGATTATTGCAACAAATGTTGAGGCTACGTTTATCCTGCACAAAGAACTGTAAGTAAATGCAGTGAGACCACAATAGTTCAAAGTCCACAGGATTGGCCAAATTCGTTTATCAAGACTTTTTGAAAAATCAAGGGCAGAAAGAAGTGATTTGTTTGGGATTTTTAACCCTTCAAGGTTAAATCACAACTAGCAGAGGCCATTTCAAAGTAATTTTTTTTCTTATTTTCTAGGAAATAAGGCTTGATATTTCATTTGAATTAACATGCTATGTCCAGCCCATTTTCCGTGAAAAATCCAGGAAACATGGCTGGACATTTCATGTGTCATTTTGTACTGGAAATCCCAAAAGGGATTATTAGCAGTGCAGGCCCAGATTAGAAGCTGCAGAATGCGGCATCTGATCAGGGCCTACACTGTTTGCAAAAGGTTCAGCCATTTTCTCAAACTTTTAAGAAAACACAACCTGACACCCCTAAATTTTGTAGTGGACTGCTGCTATATACGATAAGGAGGAAGATTCCATTTGATGCAAAAAGGGTTAAGAGAAGTCCCCAATTGACAGGGGAGACAAGAATGTTTTGAAAAAGTCCCCTCCAGTGGAAGTGTAAAACTTCTCCATAATAGTTAAAGAGGCCCTCTCCACACATACATGCAGTTGCCTTCCTTTGAACTTAATTAAAAAAAAAAAGGGGGGGTCTCCTCTTAACCCTTAAAATACTGAGAAAAACCACATCTGAAAATGTCGTCTGCTTATGTCGTCTGCTGAATCTGCTTGCAAACTTTTTTTTAAAAAAATTGCACACAGACAAACAGTGTGGATCCAGATCAGACTGCTTCTAGAGGAGCAGTCTGATCTGGGTCCAAACTGTTTGCAAAAATGAGTTTTGAAATAACCTGCAGACGACAAAGCAGATGACAATTGTTGTGATTGGCGTCTTATGGGTTAAAGGAAAGTGGCCTCTCGCCACTCGTACATGCAAGCTGAGAAGGGGCTAATGTGGATTTTGGTGCAGTTCTCATTGTTGTTAGCATCTGGTCAAACATTCTTTATGTGTCTTGTATACACCACAATCTGTCATGTTAACAAGGCCATATAATAAACACACACCTGTAAACCTCACTTTATATAGAGAAAAATGGGATTTTCAGGGGTAAACATTATTATTCTTACTTCTGTTCCAAGACATAAGCAGGGTTTGACATTAACCCAAGACCGATGGACATTGTCTAGGGAAAAGCTGGTCAGGTCTAGTAAGATCTGTGGCTGGCTGGTCCGAATGGTCCAGTTGCAATTCCGCCAACACAGTTACTTTAATCCATGTTTTTAACTCATTTACCAGAAAATGGTTTTCTGTTTTCAATTTGTTGCAGTAGTGTTACTATAGATCTATGTAAATAAATAATAATAGAAATAATCTGATGACTGTAGAGCTAAATGAGTGTTTGAGTTTTATGTCCCACCAACAGCTAAGGTCATACGGAGACGGGACCTCGATTTAAAGACTCATCCAAAAGTCTGGAGAAGCCCGGGATCGATCCTGCAATCCCTGATTTACAAGGCCAGTAGCATAACCATTACACCACAAAGGCTTCTAATACTGTAGAGCTAATGTATCACTTTAGTATGATTTTCATGATATCTTCGTCCAGTTGAACTTAGCTCAGGTCCAGTGCATCCCAAGAGTTACAGGACCACCTTGTCCAGTCATTTCAAAAGTTAATGTTGAACTCTGATAAGTTGTGGGTACTCATTATACCCCCGGCATACGAAGTATGTCAGGGGGTATATAGTTTTCGTCTTTCCGTCCGTTCGTTGGTTCGTTAGTTCGTTAGTTTGTT
The DNA here is from genome assembly GCA_963580285.1 of Lucinisca nassula. Lineage (NCBI taxonomy): Eukaryota > Metazoa > Mollusca > Bivalvia > Lucinida > Lucinidae > Lucinisca > Lucinisca nassula. Next base: position 63,691,815 of record OY757013.1, on the reverse strand, counting down.
CGTATTTCCGTCTGTCCCGCCGTTCGTCAACCTTTACGTCAAAGTTTTGCGTTAAACCTTTTTGACAGCCCATATCTCTGTAACCACATGTTAAATGCTCTTCATATTTGGTAAAGGCTATCTCTATAGCATTACCTTTCATATGGAATATCTAAGCCCCTGGGTCAAACCCCTGGGTGGGCTGTCTGTCTGTCTGTCTGTTCATCTATTTTTACGTCAAAGTTTTGTGTTAAACCTTTTTCATTGCTGATATCTCTGTAACCACATGTTAGATTCTCTTCATGTTTGGTACAGGATATCTCTATAGCATTACCTTTCATATGGAATATCTAAGCCCCTGGGTCAAGCCCCTGGGTGGGGTCTGTCTGCCTGTCTGTTCATCTACTTTTACGTCAAAGTTTTGTGTTAAGCCTTTTTCATTGCTGATACCTCTGTAACCACATGTTAGATTCTCTTCATGTTTAGTAAAGGATATCTCTATAGCTTTACCTTTCATATGGAATATCTACCCCCTGGGTCAAGCCCCTGGGTGGGGTCTGTCTGTCTGTCTGTTCATCTTCTTTTATGTCAAAGTTTTGTGTTAAACCTTTTTCATTGCTGATATCTCTGTAACCACATGTTAGATTCTCTTCATGTTAGGTAAAGGATATCTCTATAGCATTACCTTTCATATGGAATATCTAAGCCCCAGCATCACGTGAACAAGTCCGTGAAATGAAGACCCCCCTAAACCCCACTTTATATAGAGAAAACTGGGGTTTACGGGGGTATTCATTATTTTTCTTATTTCTGCTCTAAGACATAGGTTGTGAGGCGGTTCTAACGAGCACACACAACCTATGTTTTGAGCATTTATAGGAAAAATATCAAGGATTTTCATCAGAAAAGTAGCCATTTTGGAGATGTGAATAATGCTCAATGTCGCACGGGCGTGTTATCATAATGGGGTCAAGCCCTTCGGTGGGCTGTCCGTCCGTTTGTCAACTTTTACGTCAAAGTTTTGTGTTAAACCTTTTTGATTGCTCATATCTCTGTCACCACATGTTGGATTCTCTTCATATTTGGTACAGCATATCTCTATAGCAATACCGTTCATTTGGAATATCTCAGCTCGGGGTTTAAGCCCCTAGGTGGGCTGTCCATCCGTCAGTCTGTCTGTCCCTTCATCAACATTTACGTCAGTGTTTCGTGTAAAACATTTTTCATTGCTCATTTTTCTGTAACAACATGTTAGATTCTCTTAATATCTCTATAGCATTACCTTTCATATAGAATATCTAAGTCCCTGAGTCAAGCCCCTGGGTGAGCTGTCCGCCCGTTTGTAAACTTTGACATCAAAGTTTTGTGTTAAACCTTTTTGATTGCTTATATCTCTGTAACCACATGTTAGATTCTCTTCATATTTGGTAAAAGATATCTCTATAGCATTACCTTTCATATGGAATATCTAAGCCCCTGGGTCAAGCCCCTGGGTGGTCTGTCTGTCCGTTTGTCATTTTTTACGTCAAAGTTTTGTGTTAAACCTTTTTTTGATTGCTCATATCTCTGTAACCTCATGTTAGATTCTCTTCATATTTGGTACAGAATATAGCTGTAGTATTAACTTTCATATGGAATATCTAAGCTCCTGGGTCAATCCCCTGGGTGGGGCTAGGGGTCAATAATTAAGACTTAGGCATTTTGACTACATCCAAGTTTTGTGTTAACTGCTTTCATTATACTCCTTGTTGTTGAAATGCAATAGTTATTCTCAGTGGACTAAATGGTTATATGGAAAGGTTCAATGCTACAGACAAATTGTCATTTCCACTAAAAGGGGATGGCACTAGCGGGGGGTATACGTGCCCCACTGGGCACTTTCTCTAGTTAGAACTGCCTTAGTGAGTTCTGGCTTATCAAGCACCCACAACCTATGTTTGGAGCATTTGTTAGAAAAAATATTACAAATTTTCATCAGAAAAAAATAACCGTTATGGACATATAAAAGAATACACTTTGTCACATGGATGTACTATTGCAATGCTCAGAACCATTGGACAGATTCTCATAAAACTTACTTGGGCAAGTCAAAGTGTTCATTAGGTTCTAGTGACTTGACAAAATTTTGAGATCAGAAGAGAACTTATATTCAATTTTAATCATGCCCATGTCCGTGAAATGAACATCCCCTCAAATCCCACTAAATACAGAGAAAACTGGGGTTTATGGGGGTATGCATTATTTTTCTTATTTCTGCTCCAAGACATAGTTTGTGGGTACTTGTTAGAACTGCCTCTATTAGGTGGTTCCTACGAGCACCCACAACCTATGTTTGCAGTGAAAATAAGAAAAATGTCACAGATTTTCATCAGAAAAGTCGCCATTTTGGAGATGTACATAAATACACTGTCGCATGGGCGTGTTATTGTAATGTAATTTGGGTATGTAATTTAGACCCAGCTGACAGCTTCAGAAATGAGTAGAAAAGAAATTTATTAACCCTTTAGACGCCGAGAAAAACTACATCTGAAAATGACGTCTGCTTATGTCATCTGCTGAATTTTTTGCAAACTTTTTTAAAAATATTTTTGCATACAGGCAAACAGTGTGGGCCGAGATCGGGCCCAGATCAGACTGCTCCTACAGGAGCAGTCTGATCTGGATCGACACTGTTTGCAAAAATTACTTTTAAGGGAACCGGCAGACGGAAAAGCAGACGACAATTGTCATGATTGGCATTTAATGGGTTGACCTTCTAAATCTAAGTTTAGTATCATTTTTGTAGTTTTCATTCAGAGACAATCAAGCCACCAGTTCTTTGATTTTTAATTTTTTATTTGGAGAAAATCAGATGACATTTCGTGTGATTCTTGTGAAATATCAAGCCTCATTTGGAAGAAAAAAAAAAGAAAAGGTGTTTGCCAGTGTCATGATCAGCTACAGGCTTTAATAGTTATTCTTGCATAAAATGCTATGAACATAGCTGTTTGAAGCTTTTCTTGATTGGACCAGAAGCTGTGTTCAAACAACAAAAACCCATGTTCAACCATGAAAATTCATATGCTGTTTGTACATGGGGTTGAACATTTGATATCATAAGATGGGCCTTGCTTTATTTCTGTTACATTGAGCAATATAATGTTGTCGCCCTGAACGTAGCCTTTCAAAATTGTATGATGATATCAGAATGTCATTGCAGAACTGACTTCAGTGTTAACATTGATCTGAACTAGCCACCATATTGGTTTTACGGTCGCATTGGAAGAGTTTATATGGAGTTTTGGGCGTTTTAATCATAATTTGCCTTTGGAATTGTAAGTTATGCAAGAAAACCGTCATCTGTGGTTATTCCATTGCAATAACATTTGCTGGGACCCTCGGATGATGTTTGAACACGAGGCGCCTCGTGTTCAGACAGCTTCCTTGAGACCCAGCAAATATAAAGAGAATACCAGGTGAGTGTCTTTTGATATCAAGTTTATCAGGCAAGGCTTCGAGAATGCTTGTAGAATCGCGAGGCTTGCCGAGCGATTCTACATGCGTTCTCGAAGCCGAGCCTGATAAACTTGATATCAAAAGACACGAATCTGGTATTCTATTTATCAGATTATCCCCTTGTATACTCTTAAATTAGCAATTTACGATCAGTTATCGATGGTCCTCAGTGTGTCCGGTCGATATATTTAGAATCAGCTGACTGTATTTTTTCCTGTGATATTTGATAAGTATTTTTTTCCATTTATTTTTCGGTAATAATAACATTTTTGTCAATTTTTCTAGTAGGGACTACTATTTCATTCATAAAATTGCAATGCCAGGTTGACCTGATAAAGCTCACTTGTCCTGAGATAGCATATCTTTATCACGTCAATGTGCTACAATGTAATTAATATTGGGGGTGACTGATAATATTGCATGAAAAACCTTGGGTGAACCCAATAATATCTCTTTGACAGGTTTTTCTTCTATGAGGAAACAGAGGAAAGCAAAGTTGTACGTAATATTGGTAATGTTACAGCTGACACAGAAATAACCTTCGAGTTTGGAGTGAGAACAAAACCAAAAGGAAAACGTAGGTATTTTTATGTGAATTCCCTGAGTTTTCCATTTTTTATCCACCCCTGACTAATGCTCAGCTCATCATGACTGTAAAATCCAAGTAAAAATATACAAGTTCACCTAAACCTCTTTATACTACAGGTTGTTATAACACAGTTTTGTTTATAATACGGTTTAACCCTTTTTATATGCCCGTTTTGTAAAAAGGTTTTATTGTGGTATGGGATCGGTGCCTGTCCATCCCTCTGTAAACTTTTCGTATCCGGATAACTTCTCCTACAGTTTTCATCAGATCAAGCTGAAGCTTGGCAGGTAGTAAGACCATGACCTGGTGTAGCCCAAGTGTCCACCAAATATTTACAGTGTTATGCCCCTTTGAAAATTTATGTAAACCTTTTCGTTTCCGGATAACTCCTCCTAGAGTTTTCATCCGATCAAGCTGAAACTTGGTAAATAATAAGATCATGACCTGATGTAGCGCATATTATTTCGAGGTTACGGTCCACCAAATATTTACTGAGTTATGCCCCTTTGAAGTATTTTTGTTAACTTTTGATTCCAGATATCTCCTCCTACAGTTTTCACCTGATCAGGCTGAAACTTGGTAGAGAGTAAGACCATGACCTGGTGCAGTGCAGGTTTGCGTCCATTTTACAGGAACTATAAGAACTTTATGAATGATTCTTGGTACAAACTTGCATCTAGGGATGGCAACTTTTATGTTGGCATCCATGTTTGACCTTGACCTACATTTCATGGTTTGGTGACTGCACACTCACAGGTACGACATAGCCTTAGCAGAATTCTTGTTATGTATTATCTATACAGATTTGTGAGCAATGTTCCAGCGTATGTTGCTGTCAGTCTGTCCATCGTTAGCTTTTCACATTTTCAACATCTGCAGAACTGTAAGTCAGACTAAGCTGATACTTGGTGCAAGGCATTGGGACAACATTAAGATTCAGAATTGCTAAAACCATTCTGTTTGAGGTGGCCACCACTGCAGCTATCTTGAAATTCTTTAAATGACATCTCCCCACGACCCAAAAGTCAGATTGAGCTGAAAAATGATGGGAAATTCAGAATTGCAAAAAGAGTTTTGTTCAGACATGGCAGCCATCTTGAAATTCTTTATTCTACAACTCCCGAACCAAAAGTCTTAATTGGAGGCATTGGGGCATTCTATAGATTCAGAATAGTACTCCATTCCAATTTCTAAGATGGCCCCCATGTCATTCTTTTTTACTTTCTTTGAACTACATCTCCTCCTGAACAGAAAGTCCGATTGAGCTGAAACTTGATTGGAGACACCATGGCAACATGGGGCCTTCTTGAATTTCTTTAAATAACATCATTGATTGAGCTAACTTTATGGGAGGCATTATGACAACATAAAGATTCAGAATTGCTAAAATTGTAATTCTCCAATATCTAAGATGGCTGCCTACATTTCATGAAAATGTTTGAATCCTATTTACTCCCAAATGGTATGGTTAGTCGGATTAAACTGAAACATCTTATGAGGTATTGGGGCAACATGGATATTCAGAATTGCTAAAATTGTTCTGTTTCGATATCCATGGCAGCCATCTTTAACCCATTTTGTACCGGAAACCACAAAACGGGTACCCTGGCAAACAGTGCAGGCCCAGATCAGACGCCGCAGAATGCGACGTCTGATCAAGGACTCCACTGTTTGCTAAAAGTTCAGTGATTTTCCAAATAAATTTTGATGAAAACACAACCTGATGCCCCTAGATTTTGAAATGGACTCTTGCTATATATAAGGAGGAAGATTCCATTTGGTACAAAAAGGGTTAAAGTCTTCAAACAGTCTCTTCTCCTGAACTGAAAGTTGGATTTAACTGAAACTTGATTGGAGGCATAGGGGGTGACATGGAGATTCAGAATTGTTAAAATCATTTTCTTTTTATAGCCAAGATGGCAGCCATCTTGAAAACATCTGCTCCAGAATCATTAGTCGAAGTGAGCTGATACTTTGTGAGAGGCATTGGGGGCAACATGGAGATTCACAATTGCCAAAATCATTACGGGCCAATATCATGGTGGCCATCTAGAAAATCTTCAAACCATATCTGCTCGAGAATGATAAGTTGAATTGAGCTGAACCTTGGTGCAAGGCTTTTGGGGCTTAATGGAGATTTCATATAGGCAGCAGGCAAAGGCTCACACATATGAGCTGGGGCACAGCAATTCCTACAATTTTCTTGTGTGCCCAAGGAAGACTCAGACCAGCCTGCGAATCTGCGCAGTCTGATCAGAACCTTCATTGTGCACTCTAAGAATAGCTTAGGGCCCAATGCTCCTTCACAAAGCAAGAGAAGTCTCTGGTCGGACTATATGGATGTGCAGGCTGATCTGATTCTTCGCTGGGTGCACATGTAAATTGTAGGAAATGCTTCGCCCCAGCTTATATTTCAAGAAGATAAATCAGAGAATGCTTGATAGCTCAGTGGTTAGTGCACTTGCCTCTGATGCTAGAGGTCCCTGGTCTGATACTCAGCAGCAGTGATAAAATTTCATTGTTCAGACATAATCCATTGGCATCATTTGCAGGGATGAATGTCATTAAGTGTGTGGTCCTTCAGATCAGGATGTTAACTTGAAACCCACTGTGCAGGGAGATTCATCCCCTCTGCAACCATAATTACATTATTTCTGTGTAGGCTGTCGTTCTACATAACTGGAGTGTATATAATATACACAGTGTGTCCTATTTCGGGGTTAAGGCAAATTGAAAGAAAGAAAGAATGCTAAGGGTCCTTTTGTCATTGGTCAGATCATTTACTCTTGCACACCAGATAAGAAAAACCTAGACTTAAATCATGAATAGAAATCCTTATCCTGCCCAGGGATATGATAAAAATCAAGAATTTTTCGGTTTTTGATGTGCACTCATTGAAATCAGGTGTCACATATACCATCGTTAAGTTTGACATCACTGCATGTTCAGTGACATCAAAAACACCGCATTATTGTCTTCAAAATATGGCAGATGTAGACAAAGTGACTGCATTAAAAGAAGAAAAAATCACTCTCAGAAATGAAAGGTATGTAAGAAAAAGCATCTTACATGGGTGTGAGGGAATGATAAAAGAAAAAAGCATCCCTCAGAATCACTGTCCAGCATCACTCGGCAAGCCTCCTGAAGCCAGACAGTGATCCTTGGTACAGATTTTTCTATCCACTCCTCCCACCAATAAAAGAGTCTTATAATGTTACACAACAGTACAAAGGTTGGCGACAGCAGTACAAAGGCTTGCCTTTGTAGCTAATCAGGAGGTTGAGGGTTTGATACATGCCAGGTCGGCAACATTGTTTTGTGGAGATTGATCATTAAATAATTTCTATGGTCTTTCAGTCGGCCTAGGGAAAGTGTGGTCAGGTAATTTGACTGGCTCCACATGAGCTAAAATGAAGAAAAAAATAATACACAGTCATATTTATGAACAGGGACCGTTTGTTCAAAACTGACAATGTTGTTAATTAACATACATGTATTTTTAAAATATGTTCATTTGGTTTAAACATATTTTATTCGTATTCTACAAGTACAATACAAAGCAAATATGACTGAAATCATACAAAAAGGGATTCAGAAGAAAGTCAGAGACTTATTTGAATCTGTTTCCCTAAACATTTGCGATAATACCATTGAATTAAATCTATATAATTGTCGATGCAAAACAGTAACTATTGTAAGTACAGAATTAGCGACTATGTTCAAAGCTATTTTGTAGCATTTTTACATACTAAAAATGGTTAAGGTGAAGGTAGCGTTGGAGGGAGGGGGGGGGGGGGGCTCCACGGGGAATCCATCAGGGTAAAAAATAACAAAGAAAAAACAATACAGCTTCTGCCGCTCTCATGTAAAAGGTCTGAGACATTCAAATCAAAGGTGTTTTATCAAGTACCAATAAAACTATTTCTTCAAAGGCGGAACGTATAGGTTTGTCGTTCTGAAGGTTGGATATAACTTAGGTTAAGGTCATATGGTTAACTTTGCGAGGTAGTTCTCTAAAAACAAAATAAGAGTAACAAACCAAAATATTTAGGTGTATTTGTTGGAGAATTACCGGTTCGGGAGATTATCACAGAAAATAGCCTGGTTAGACAAGTAAACTTTCCGTAGATTTAAAAAAGACATATTCTAGCACCACACTCTGTTCTCGGACTAACATCAAAAAAGGAAAAAAAAAAAAAAGAAGTGAAAGTGTGTCTAATACGGTAGGAAATGATACGTGCATTCATCGCCTAATTATGGTTGGTTTGGAATCTTTTAGTTTTTAAAATAAAGTTATGGACAAGGAGGACGATTTGTTTGTTCTCGTTGTAATTTAGTGTTTGGTCACCATAAAGTAGAGTATCGAGAGTTGGTTGACAAAACTGATAAACTGATCTTAACATTTCTTCTCTAAAGTTCGCATATCGTGGACAGTGAAGAAGAAAATGTTCGGTGTCTTCGACGAGACCACATACACATAAAGCACTTGGGACAATGTTTCTTGAGAAGAGGTGTTCGTTTAAGGAGCTGCATTTGGTTCTAAGCCGGCTGTGATAAATTTGTCCGAGACGTTTCCCTGCGTTGAAATAACGAGGCGTAGGGATTAAGTTAGTATTGAGTTGACGTTTAAGTGATGCTAAACTGGAGCTGTTTCTGATCTCCTCAGACAGAGAGTTCCAAGTTCTTATCGCACTTGGAAGAAAAGAATTAAAGTAGAGCTGTGAGTGACTGTGAATAGTTTGAATGTTGGTAGAATTACGAAGGCTATACGAAACATTTTCTCCCACTGTAGCTGGTAAGAGTGAAGATAGATATGCTGGAGAAATGCCATGATACATTTTGTAAAGCATAGCAATTTTATGTTTATTTCTTCGGGAGGCCAACGTGTCCCATCCAGTTTCAGAGTAAAGAAGATTTAGAGAAACCAGTCTGGTTGCCCCAGTAACTATACGTGCTGCCTCAATCTGTATTTTTTCAAGTTCATATGCTTCATACTGGGTGCAATTGTCCCATACCACGTCGGCATATTCTAGAAGAGGTCTAATGAACGAACAATAAATAGTCTGAAGTGATTTTCTATCAAGTAGAAATTTTAGTTTACGCATGATATTAATCCGATTCCATGCTTTTGATTTGATTTCGGCTAGGTGTTCATGCCACGTGCAATCACTAGAAAATATAAGGCCTAGGTGTTTATGAGTACTGACCTCAGATATTTCTTGAGTGTCCATGAAAATTGGTGGGTGGTAAGGTTTGTTGATTTTACGAGAGAGCAAGAGAGATTCAGACTTTGTAGGGTTGAAGCTGACTATCCACTTTTTTGCCCATTGCTGTATCCTTTCTAGATCATCATTTAAGAGGTGAGCAGCTTCAACCGGGTTTTCAACAATTATGTAAAGACTCGTTTCGTCTGCAAACAGACGTATCGTGCAATGGATATCTTCAACAATATCATTAATGTATACTAAAAACAAGAGAGGACCAAGGATAGAGCCTTGTGGGACACCAGCTTTAATTGGTTGCCAACTGGACGTGGTCCCAGGAAGAACGACTCTTTATAATCTATCGCTTAAGTAACTGTTAAACCATGAGAGAAGAGAACCAGTTATGCCAACGCTATTCAACTTGTGAAGAAGTCCTTTATGCCATACACGATCGAAGGCTTTGCTTACATCACAAAAGACGGCTCTTACTTCTTTGCCTACGTCAAGAGCTTTGCAGAAAGAGTTGTATATATCAATAAGTTGGTTAACAGTAGAATCGCCTGGTACAAAACCAGATTGAAGTGATGTGATAACTCCGTTGTCCCGAAAAAAGTTGAAAATATATTTATGAACAAGTTTCTCAAGAACTTTTCCCACTGCACTTAAGAGAGAAATAGGGCGGTAGTTAGCTGGGTCAGAAGGTTCGTTTTTCTTGTGAATTGGAGTGATGTTCGCTAGTTTCCATGACTCAGGAAATTGGCCTGATGATAGCGAAAAGTTGAAGAGATCACAAAGAGGGATAGAAATTGAATTAGATAGTTCTTTCAGGAGTCTGTTGTTAATCGCATCGGGTCCTACAGCTTTGCCAGTCTGAAGGGACTTCAGACAGGTTTCAACTTCCGACGGTGACAGGTGAACAGAATGGAGGGTTTCATTTTGAATGTTATTTGGATTGCTTTCAGGCAAGTGTGCATTAGTTTCGTCTATAATAGTTTGTGAGGAGAAGAAAGTATTTAACACTTCCGCTTTGTCCATTTCGTCAGAATATATATTTCCTTGTGTGTTTAAGGGAGGGATATTGCTTGTTCGTGTTGGTTTTATTACATGTTTAAGTGTTTTCCACCAGTCTTTTGGACCTAGTGAACCATTGTTTAGTTTATCAGCCAGTTTTTCATTCATTTTTTGTTTTGAATTTCTTATTTCGTTATTAACGTGATTGCGAATTTGTTTATAGGCTTCAAAATTAGTGATGGATTGTGTTTTCTTGTATCTGCTGTAGTAACGTTTCCTTTTCCGAATGAGTCTTTTTATATTAGTTGTCAACCAATTTGGATCGGATGGTCTTACACTTACTATTTTATTAGGAATATACTTAGACGAACATTGGGTTAGGTGATCAGTTAAATTTTTAACATATTTGTTGATGTTTGGGTCTTTAAAATTATCCCAATTTGTATTTCGCATGACGTCAGAGAGCGACTGATAGTCACCTTGATCAAATAGCCAAATATGTCTTTTGAATACATGAGTTTTTTGTTTATCAAAGTTGAGGACACAGAATACAGGACAGTGATAGCGAATGTTTTGGTTAAGGAAAGGTTCTCCCACCCCACAGATTAAGATGTCTTTGCTGTTGTTAGACAAAATAAGGTCAATAGTGGATTGTGAAGTTTCCGTAAAATGAGTGTAGCCAGTGATTAGTTGGTCCAGACCGTTTTCTTGACAGAGATCAGAAATTTTCCTACTACTTCTGTTGTCAGCCATGTCTATATTAAAATCTCCCATAACCAGTAATTCATGGGGGTTTGTGTCTGTGGCTAGCCCTATAGAATCTTCGATTGCCTGAAATGTTGCATGTGATGAGTTTGGTGGTCTATAGAAAGTTCCAATTAATAATTTTCTATTATTAATACAAATTTCTACCCAGACACATTCTAAGTCAAGGAATTCAAGATCTTGTCTGCGTTTGGAAAATAAATTATCGCGTACATAGACGCATACACCCCCATGGTTGTCACCAATACGGTCACGTCGATACGTGACGTAGCCGTCAAGGGCAATGTCTTCATCTGAAGTTCGAGGATCAAGCCAAGTCTCAGTGATACCAATGATACTAAAATTGCAAAGTTCAGAGAATATAATATCCTTTTTGTTTGTTAGACTTTGAACATTATAGTGCACAATAGAGAATTTTTCGCTTAGAACAGTGTCGTTTAGAGATGTCGATGAGTTATCAGATGTTATTGACTCATCTGAGTTCGGGCCCGGGTTAGTTTCAACATCCCCACAACTAATTAGCAATAGCGATAGGAATGTTATAAATTCAAAGTCTGTGAACCGGGATAGACCTTTGATTTTCATGTGATGACAATAATGCAGACCTATATGCATCCTATATTCAGTAATATCTATGTTCATTATGTTATACAATCGACAAGAAATCTGAATTGCTTTAAGGACACACGTATAGGACCGGGCATGACTGTCACATTACAGAGGCAGAAGGTTCGATATTTAGGAATGGAATCCCCGTGGAGGAGAATACAAGCATTAAGGAGATACAATAGTAAATGTACATATAAATAAAGCATTTGTAACAAACAGGTTTCCATAAGGGAAATGGGATACATATGTTATGAATAGGAGACAGCTTTAAAGTTTCTGATTCGCATTATAGTTGACCAAAGTGCCAATACACAAGTCCAAAAATGACACTCTTGTAGAAGGCTAGATACTTAAGTCGACCCTCGTCATCTCAAACACAAAGGGACTGGAAATTTTTGGCTTAAGGTAGCAATGGTTCAGAAGCAAAAAAGCTTAAGTTTAAATTAGAATAATAGTGCCAAAAATTCATTTCGACCTCAGCAGTAGCTTGAGATATCAAAGTTTGAGATAACGAGAGTCCACTGTACTTTCCAATGTACCGCCGCATGCCGAACAGCATCATCAATGGACAAGGTATCAGCAGCATGCATAAAACTAACAGTAACAGTAGGCGGGTAAAAACATCACGAGAACATGCCTACTCAAATTGTTTCAAACTCCACCACTGAACAAATCAATAATTCGGGCTAAAGAAAGAAAAAAAAAAAAAAAAAAAAAACATAGCCCAATGTATTATATGTATAAAAAGAACAATACAGATCGCGGGTACACGCTTCAACCGTCTCAACGGGCACCCACAATCCATACTTGTCGGCAGTAACAGTGGAGGGGTTAATCCTGCAAACCCCAGTTTTGCTACATAAATTTAGAGTTTTGGTGTCAAATGTATATAGGCGAGTTTCCATGCTGCAGGAACAAGCATATACGATTTACTTCCCTTGAATTAGGGGAAAAAAAGATATCGTAAATCAAGAATACTACAGTCCTCGAACGATAAGTTGAGAGTGACGTCAGCAATTCATTTAATATGGCAAATAGGCTGATATATTTGCTGAAAAAAATGTGAATGCAAAAGCTACCCACATTTTTTTCAGCAAAAATAACAATATTATATCTTGTACTCAATAGAACAGTTAGCATTTTGACCACCAACGAGCTCATTAATCTAATGATGCTTTGAACAACTGGGCCCTGAATGTAACAAAGCTGTTAAGTTTGTCCTTTTTGTAAAGGTACTCCTTGTTTTCAGCGGAAAAGAAGCCGAAGCCAGATGACAGACTAAACACACTTAAAGAGGAGTCCATGGAGCTGTCAGGACATGCTGATAAAACTCCTGCTGGAGCTAAAGATAAATCAGACATGGGTGAAGAAATGCAGACAGAATCAAGTGAACCCATACCGGAGGAGCCCACTGCTGGGCCATCTCGCCCCGCTGCTGGGCCGTCACAGCCATCAAAGCAGGCAGCAGCAGGATCAGGACAGAGGAAACCACCGTCAGAGCTTCCATTCCAGCTGCAGGTTGTGTATACTGACACTGAGGGGGCTAAAGCTATGAGGTTGCTAACAAAGACCAAACCAGTTACCAAGAACCGACACCAGGCTGAGAAAGGTAGGTTGCATGTTGTGTGTATGTTGTTTTAAAGTCAAAGTTCAGTGACTTGAACACCTGTGTAATCCATAATCAGTTTACACATGTGATTGATGGTTGATTGAACATTGAACAACAAATGGAACTCCCAAAAATAGTAAAAGAACTATTCCTTATTATATGATTAATGGAAACCTACTAGAAAAAAAAAATACAGAATACTATTGACAATAAATGAATATTTTTCAATATAGTTTATACATTTTTGGGAAGAACAAAACAACAATCTTTTTCCAAGAGATAATATCTGGGTAAAAGAGTTAGATCTGATACAAAAGACCTTTTTTGGCTTGCAGTGACGGCTGCAAGCCAGTTAGATTGGAAAAGTGGTTCCGGTTTTAGACTTCTCTTTCTATGTTATTTTGGATCCTCAGGTGCTTTTTTAAAGCAAAAATCAGAGATACAGTCAGCTTTTTCCAGTGTTCTGGTTCCCTCACCCTATAGCTCAATAGCTTTCGCATATTTTAATAGAATACAGGGTACCAGTTTAGTGAGAGATGGTCTAGTGACAGAGCTATCGTTTCTGTGCGAAGGTTTAACTAAACACCGATGCGAATTTATCCACTAGGCCACGGTCTACTCAGCACTACCGTCAATACAGTTCACCTTCAATAACATGTGCGAGTACATATTGGACATAAAGGTGAATATTATACTATCCACATTTTCAATTACCTGCACGAATGAAATTGAATAATTTCATGTGAGAAATTAGAATAATAGCATTTACTGAAAATTATGATTTACCTGCCTGAAACCTCCATTGAATCATAATGTATATGTACTATCTTATTAGGGCCCCGCACTGAAAGTGTGGGTGCTCTATAGTAATCACTCTGTCCGTTCGTCTGTCTGTCCGTCCACAATTTTTTTATCCTCCATAACTTTCTTATTCCTGGATGGATTTAAATATATACTTGGCAGAAATGTTAACCACAATGTGATGGAGTGTTGCGCGCAAGACTCAGGTCCATACCTCAAAGGTCAAGGTCATACTTAGAGGTTAAAGGTCAAAAAAGGGTCTTTGTCGTGTCCAATCAATAACTTTGTTATTCCTGGATGGATTTAAATATTACTTGGCAGAAATGTTAACCATAATGTGACAGAGTGTCTCGCGCAAGACCCACAGCCGTACCTCAAAGGTCAAGGTCATACTTAGAGATAAAAGGTCAAAAAAAGCGTCTTTTTTATTGTGTCCAATCTATAACTTTCTTATAGCTGGATGGATTTAAATATTACTTAGCAGAAATATTAACCATAATGTGTCAGTGTGTCATGCGCAAGACCCAGGTCCGTACCTCAAAGGTCAAGGTCATACCTAGAGGTGAAAGGTAAAAAAAAACGTCTTTTTTATCGTGTCCGATCAATATCTTTCTTATTCCTGGATTGATTTTATAATCTTATACTCCCTTGTATGTATATTTGTGTCGTCACCTAACAATTATATGTTTACTGCCCACATGACATGAATGTATACTCAGTATGTATGGAAGACCGCCTCCGTGGTCCAGTGATTAAGGTCGCTGACTTGTAATGACTGGAGGGTCATGGGTTCGAGTCCCGCTACCGGCCATGATCGTTTATGTTAGAACATTTGGAAGTTTGTGTCGGGGGATCAGAGTCTAGTACTGGTACTTTCCAGGAACGATGGTTAGGAAACTACCCGCCTGTATATGACTGAAAGATTGTTGAACGGGTGTAAAACCTAGCAAAACAGTATGTATGATGTGTTCTACTACATTATTGTCTCTCATAAATCTGTTAGGGACATTTATTTTGTTTTGTTTGTCCATTTCTACTTGCCAAATCGCATATCGTCCGTGCTCCATAAGTCCATTATTCCTCCTGTCTGTCTGTTAACAATGTCTTCTTCCAACTACTATTCAGATACTACTGAGCAAATTTCAATAAAACAGGATCATCACAATGACCCCTTACTTTCATAGTTGGTCAGAAGTGAGAATGTGATCATTGGGTCACATGTCAATGCCTCAGTTACCTTAACATTGAAATATTTCTTCCAATAAATGTCAGGGTAGTGCCACATAGAAAATTGACACCTCATGGGTTTGTCCATTCCAATGTGTAGATAAACCATATATTGCCTTTGAGTTTACTGCATCAAAAGTCTATGTCCCATTAACAAGAACAGTGCAACTTGCTTCCTCACCAGTACTTTCATCTACATCAACTCGTACATCCATGTGTCGGCAATATGGCTATATTTACACCAGGAGCAGTACCCTTAAAACCAGGCAAGCCTTTCCTTCTAAAAGGAACCTTTATATCATATTAAAGAGATACACTACAACCTCTCTATAACACTAAAAGTCATTTTTGCAGACAGTGTGTATCCAGATCAGACTGCTTCTGTAGAAGCAGTCTGATCTGGGTCCACACTGTTTGCCTGCTTGCATAAATTTTTAAAAAGTTTGCAAGAAGGTGCAGCAGACGACTTAATCAGACATCATGTTCAGATGCATTTTTTAATGGCATCTATAGAGGATCTTACATGAGTGGTCATTTCATATGAAATTTATGAAACGAGCCTTCGGCGAGTTTCATAAATGTCATATGAAATGACCACGAGTGTAAGATTCTCTTTATCATATGACTACTTTAAATTGGATTTCATCGCCTTTTTGTTTGACAATTTTTCTACGAAAAATGCATTGTTGACATGGACGTCGTCATGACGTTATTTAATCCCGCCAAAGTGTTATTACACGTGTGGTCATACGATTTTTATTACACGACTTTATCCACTGCTTATCAACGATGTCATATGATAAAATGGGTTAATACATGCGGCTTAGATAGCTCAGTGGTTAGCATGTTTGACTTGTGATCGAGAGGTTGTGAGTTTGAATCTGGTCACAGGAGGCGAGGTGTGTCCTTGGGCAAGACACATCATGCCACTGCCCCTCTCCACCCAGGTGTCAATTGGTAGCAGTGGAGTAAAAGTCACTGCCACTCTCTAGCGCGTGTGATAACTCCTGAATGAGTGTTTGAGAGAGATTCAAATAAGCTTGAAGCTTTCACCGCAGTGGAACTAAAATAAATTAATATAAACTAAACCAATACATGTAATTGCATCAGCCTAATTGAACATGGGTAAGGGAAAATTATTTTGATTCTAACATGAAGCAAACAGATATATTTCATCATAATGAAGTTTTCGGAAGGACTCTCTTGACACAGATATTGACAGAAGTAAACTGGTCAGCCGACAGCACCAAGTTCACGCTTGAGTATGCACTACATTAGCAACTTGCGTTAATGTATTACTAGGGAAAATGATCCAGCACATGACAAAATCTACAATTAGACACATGCAATCAGCAGAAACTTATATCAGCCTGTACTCAGTATGACAAGTTTTCATTTGTTTCCCATCGGATAGCCCATTGGCTGTAGAGGGGTCAGTGCAACCAGCAAAGACTCTGATCAGCCTGTGCATCTGCGCAGGCTGATCTGAGTCTTGGCTGGTCCCACAAGTCCTTTTATAGGTTTTTCATACGCTAGGTTAAATGTTAACGTCATGTTAGAAGAATGCATAACTGACACCAAATATTGACCACTCTCTTGCAGCTTGCAATTTGAAGGTCCTAGGGGCTCACACAGCACAGAATACAGCTAAACTGGCCTTAGATGGACAGTATACAATGTCACGTCAGAGAGCTCTAATGCATCAGAGAGTAGCATGGAGACACACGTAAGTAGTTATGGAAGCTCATCATGATAACAGATCTGTGTGTTACATACGCATATTTCTTATCTTTAACGGGCCTCCGTGGCCTAATGGATAAGAGCGCTGACTCATAGTCATTAGGTCTCTCACCGCCGTAGGTTCGAGCCTCGCTCGGGTCACGTGTGAGACGCCAAGTTCTGCAACGGAAGGTCAGGTGGTTTTTCTCCGGGTACTCCAGTTTTCGCCCACCTATGATTAACGACCGGCTCGATATGAGTGAAATAATCTTGAAAGGGCCGTAAAACCCAAACCCCAAAAAAAAAAAAAAAAAAAAAATTTCTTATCTTTAGAACTAGCATCTTTCAGATGATTTTTGTCATTTTTAGCTCGTCTGTTTTTTGAAAAAAAAACTTTCAAGCTATTGTCATCACTCCGGCGTCTGCGTTGTCATTGTCGTCGTCTGGCGTCGTCGTTCCAAAAAAACTTAACCTTGGCTATAACTTAAAAAGTATTAGACCTAGCCTCATGAAACTTCATACACACACTCATCATCACAAGAGCTACATTTTGACCAAGGACCATAACAACATTGTTGATTTTGGCTGAATTATCTCCCCTTTTCCAATTTTTTTCTGAAACACATTTTTTGCTCTCATTTTAATACTATTCACAACAGAGCCTTCAAACTTCACATGAATGTTCCTTGGGACAAGACCTTTTCAGTGATACCACACTTTTTGATCTGTGACCTTGACCTTTGAACTTTGACCTATTTTTCGAAAATTTAACCGAAAACCTTAACCTTGACCATATTTCCAAAAGTATTTGGCCTACCTTCATGAAACTTCATACACATACTCACCATCACAAGAGCTACATTCCCTACAAGTTTTATAACTCCATCTTGCAATTTGATTGAATTATCTCCCCTTTTCTCTCCGTTTTTTTTAAATTGTTTTTGTCTCTTATTTCAATACTATTCACAACAGAGCCTTCCAACTTCACATGAATGTTCCTTGGGACAAGACCTTTTCAGTGACATGGAAAAACAGACGAGCATGGCGCCACTTGCGGTGCTCTTGTCTTAATTTCTGCTCCAAACTTAGATTGTGGGTGCTCATTAGAACTGGCTCCTTGAGGTGAGTCTAATTATACCCCCAGCATATGAAGTATGTCAGGGGGTATATAGTTTGTGTCTTTCTGTCCATTCGTCTGTTTGATCTTAGTTCGTCAACTTTTACGTCAATGTTTTGCGTTAAACTTTTATGATTGTTCATATCTCGGTTACATTCTCTTCATATTTGGTACAGGATATCTCAGTAACATTACCTTTCATATGGATTAACTAAGTTCCTGGGTCAAGCCCCTGGCTGGGGCCAGGTCAAGGTTACAGACATGGAACATTGTCACAGAGTCAAAGTTTTTGTGTTAAAGTTTATAAGACCTTTTAATTTAAAGACCATTTGATGGATTTCTTTTATATTTTGCATGATGGTAGATATATGTCTAAAGTTTTAATTACCACCAACGGCTCCCGCCCATCGGGGCTTGAAGAAATAGATGGGCTGCATGATGCTTCCATGCAGAGCTGAAACGACCCGCACACAAGCACTGGTATACCACTTAGAGGATCTAAGCCTGCCCAGGCAAAGCGGTGCGAGTCGGACCGTCCTTGCTTATAAACCCTATCGCTTTCATTGGGCGGCAGGGCTTGAGAAGTTATTTTATCTCAATGTCGGGTAAAAGTCCCAGAAAATTGGAAGCAACATCTCCAAAATGACCTTTACCATGTTGACAGGGACTTTAAACCTCAAATTAAACAAACAAACAAATTAATTATCACCATCCATGTTGGTTGGCATAACCTTAAAGTCAAGGTCACAGACATAGAACTTTCAACATACCTTGAGGTTTAATAATCTATTTTTTGGCTTGTGATCTCAGCAACTATGGTTCCTGAGAAACTTCAAACTTTTCTTAACCCTTATCTTGCTGTTCACGACAACCCCTATCTTTGCAAACAGTGTAAATCCAGATCAGATGGCTTCTGAAGAAGCCATCTGATCAGGATCTACACTGTTTGTCATTCAGTTTTTGAATTTGAACACACTCATTATATCATGTAATCTGATTGGCTGATAATCAAAAATGGGTGTGGCTAGGTTAAGTATTCAGCAAGATAAGGGTTAATCTTTCTTCTTGACATGCTGCCTCAGCATACTTCTTAATACAGTGACCTTGACCAATATTTCACGCTTCATTTACTCTGTCAGATTATACAATAACCCTTGGGAATTCAGCAACTTTAGTAACGAGAACCCCCATACTTACTTACTGCTTCATCATGACTTGCTGCATCAGCATACACTTTGACCCAGTAATATTGACCTATATTTCAAGCTTCATTAACTTTATAGAGGATCTTACATGAGCGCTCATGTATTATTGAATTTATTAAATGAGTTGAGGAAAAGGGATAAAATGAGAGGCTGTGCCGAGCATTTTATCCCTTTTCCTCAACGAGTTTAATAAATTCAATAATACATGAACACGAATGCAAGATTCTATTTATCATATGACATTTAAAACGCATTTTATTAATGATTGTTTAACAAAATAGTAAATATTCCCCCATCGCGACGTTGTTAAGGGCGTCATACATGTAACGTTACGGGGCGTATCTAACTAATTTGCATATTTAATCCACTAGTGGACAATCAAATTTATTGCATGGCGTTATTACGCTCTCAGACGCGACGCCATATGATAAATCAGATTGTACCATAATCCTTGGGATCTTAGCAACTATAGCTGCTAGAGTGTGTGAATTTGGGTTTAACGTCGCTTTCAACAATTTTTCAGTCATATCACGACGGTGTCTGGTTGCGACAGGGAGCTCAATGCTCACGTTTATAGTGCTGCCTCACTGAAGTATCATGCCCCAGACACATTACATGATACCACACCCAGTCACATTATCCTGACACTGGATCGACCAGTCCTAGCTCTACCGCGTAAATCTGAGTGCCAAGCGAGGAGCAGCTAGTACCATTTTTAACGACTTTGGTATGTGGCGGCCCGGGATCGAACCCGAGACCTCCCGTTCCCCGGAGCGGACACTCTACCAACTGAGCTATCGGGGCCGGTATGATATAGCTGCTAGAACCTTCAAACTTGACATAAACTTTCTCCTTGACATGTTGACTTGGCATACACTTTGACCCTGTGACATTGACCTATATTTCATGCTCCATTGACTTTGTCAGATTATAACAGAATCATTGGGAATACAATCTTCAACTTTATGCAATGTTTCTTTGTGACATGCTGAATCAGCAAACACTTGATATGAATTTAACTATATTTGTTAAAACTCTGTAGTTATTCTCAGTGGACTGTATATGGAAAGAGTCGACAATACAGACAGTCATTTCCAATTAAAGGTGATTGCACTAGTGGGGGGTATATGTGCCCAACTGGGCATTTTGTCTAGTTTTCTTAATTCCCAGAATGATCCTAATTAGTGGGATAGATGGTCCTAAGCAAACCATGGGGAACACAACACCTAGCTATTCAGTTTCAGAACCAACGCCCCAGCTAGCACAAAATAGCGGCCAACATCGGGCAGATACGTCGTATTGCTGTACATGCCTTGCTGGCTTAGACTACACAGACTTCTATTTAATAGACGACAGGAGCTGACAAATCCTTTTCCCGGCCGTCCGGGACAAGACCAAAATCATGCCGGGCAGGTGTACTTTGACCTTATGACGCTCGGTCGGGACAAGTGAAAAAAAAAAATCGTCTACAACTGCCAGTCTTTTTGAGGACTTAAATACGGTAAAACTAGACCAATAAGTAAATCGCTGTCAATTCAGAGACAAACCGTCTGTGTATTTATTACGGTTCAAGTATGACACTATTGTTAATCCCTGTTGTATAATTGCCACCCTGCGGTACGTGTCGATAAGGTGTGAAAATATGGTCAAGTTATGTCTCTAATTTGCGTTTATCCTCCAGTCATAAAATTTAATCCACAATCAATGTGAAAATGATTTAACTGCTTCTCAGACTATTTGCTACATCTAACGGTAGATGTTTGCATTATAAAATCGGACTATTCTATGATCTCATGAATGGTTATGTTTTGGCGCCAAATAGCAGACATTGGCGGGAAAAGTCGAACGCTGTTGTTGTTTATTGACATGGAGCTTATAGAGCTGTGCAAAGCACTGATTTTCTATCCACCTCTATTCACAACCGCTTAGCTATCGGGAATATATTTTTTACCGGTTCCAAACATTTTTTTTTATGAAAGAGATACATGCAATGACATTAAACATGTGTGGGGATAATGGCGTAGGATGACGTCATTTACCGATCGCGTACAGAAAAATCGTAGCAGTGGTTTTTGGGCGGCCATTTATATCAATTCAAAAATCACCGATCAGCTTTTTTCGTATGTCTGGTCTTCTGCGGACATTGCCGGAAAAAAGCCTGCAGTCTATGACCTTGGCTATAAGACAGGGTCACTTTTTTGGTCTCATTTTGGAGGGAAAAATCCTCGTCTTATAGCTGAATTTTTACGGTAGTTATTCCCATTCTAATGCACTTTTTCACATATTTTGTTTTAAAAGATATTATTTTTTTACTCAAGGGCAAGCAAAGTGAGCTTGGTAATACCAAATACCAACCATTGGAAAGCAGTGTTATTTGATGACTTTTGGTTTTTGACAGTACAGTAAAATTCCTATAATAAGACCACCTTTGGGACTGTTCAAAAGTGGTCTTTAAGACCACTTTTGAACAGACCCAAAGGTGGTCTCTTTCTAGAAGACACTGAGTGCAGAAAACACACAAAAAGAATGACTGAAAGCATTTAAATATGGTTTTTAAAGGAGAATTAGTCGTAATTTTAGGTGGTCTTAATAACGGATTTTCGCTGTATATCATAGATTATACTGTCACATATATTTTAGATATCAATTCAGATGTTGTATTACAATCAAAAGTACATTACAATTCCTCTTCATTGCTTATTTCTAGGGAGAGTGATGAGGGCAGGAGAAACAAATCTGGTTACAAAAACATATTTGGGAAGATCAAATCCATGGAGAACTATCTTGGTGCTCAACAGAAGGTAACTAAAGAACAATACTTTTGTAGAAAAATACAGTTTCATTTGACAAAGTACAGTCCAACCTCTATTAAGCAAGAACCTAATGGATAACCAATAGTTGCTTGCTTAGGACAGGTGCTTGTTTAATACAGGTGAACCTTAATGCATTTACCTTTATCAGGAACCAGAATCATGCTTGCTTAGAACAGGTTGCTTGCTTAATAGAGGTGGCCACTATGACAGGTTTTACTGTGCATTTTGAATATATGCATATACAAATACATTGTCGCCGGCATCGGTAGCTCAGTTGGATGCGCGTCTGACTGGTGATCAGGAGGACGCGGGTTCGATACCTGCCGGGGTCGGCAACATTCTTTCGTGGAGATTGATCATGAAATCTTTTCTACGGTCATTTTCTCCCTTCCGCTGATTCAAGAAGGGCAGTTGTCAGTTTCTGGCGAAAGAATGTGCACTGTACAGGTTAACCGCTTACGTATAAGCCTGCCCAGAAAAGTGTGGATAGGTAAACTGACCGGCTTAAAAATGACATAAAATAGTGTTGACTGGGCCATCAAACTCCAAAACAAACAAACAAACAAATACATTGTAAATTTTACCACCACAAAAAAAGAAGAAGAAAATTTTGAGATGAAAAATTGTGATATTTTTAGCTCACCTGTCACATAGTGACAAGGTGAGCTTTTGTGGTCACTTTTTGTCCGTCGTCCGTCGTGCGTGCGTCCGTGCGTCCGTAAACAATTTCAAATAAGTATATCTCTAATACCCCATGGTCAATCTTGATCAAATTTCATGAGAAGCATCATCAGGTAGGGGGAAAGGCTGCATAAGGTTTTTGGGCTGATCAGATTGGAATTCTGGTTGCCATGGCAACATATAGCTCCCATAGACTTACAATGGGAAAAAATTAAAATATCTTCTTCTCTGAAACCACAGGGCCCAGAGCTTAGATATTCAGCTTGTATTAACGGCCAGTGATCACCTACATAATTCCTGCCAATCATGCCCCTGGGGTCCAAATTGGCCACGCCCCGGGGCCCCTTCGCTCCCATAGACTCATAATGGAACAAAAAGCTTCAAAAATCTTCTTCTCGAAAACCACAGGGACAAAAGCTTAGATATTTAGCATGTAGCAAAGGCAAGTGGTCACCTACATAATTCCTGCCAATCATGCTAAAGGGCCACGCCCCGGGGCCCTTTAGCTTCTATAGACTCATAATGGAAAAAGGCTTCAAAAATCTTCTTCTCTGAAACATCAGGGCCCATAGCTGAGATATTTCACATGTAGCAACGGCAAGTGGTCACCTACATAATTCCTGCCAATCATGCCCCTGGGGTCCAAACTGGCCATGCCCCGGGGCCCCTTAGCTCCCATAGACTTATAATGGAAAAAATGCTTCAAAAATCTTCTTCTCTAAAACCACAGGGCCCAGAGCTTAGATATTTAGCTTGTAGCAACGGCCAGTGGTCACCTACATAATTCCTGCCAATCATACCCCTGGGTTCCAAATGGGCGACACCCCGGGGCCCCTTCGCTCCCATAGACTCATAATGGAACAAAAAGCTTCAAAAATCTTCTTCTCTGAAACCACAGGGCCCAGAGCAAAGATATTTAGCATGTAGCAAAGGCAAGTGGTCACCCACATAATTCCTGCCAATCATGCCCCTGGGGTCCAAACGGGCCATGCCCCGGGGCCCTTTAGCTCCTAAAGACTCATAATGGAAAAAGATTCAAAAATCTTCTTCTCTGAAACCACAGGGCCCAGAGCTGAGGTATTTGGCATGTAGCAACAGCATGTGGTCACCTACATAAATCCTGCCAATCATGCCCCTAGGGTCCAAATGGGCCATGCCCTTAGCTCCAATAGACTCATATTGGAAAAAAGCTTCAAAAATCTTCTTCTCTGAAACCACAGGGCCCAGAATTGAGATATTTAGCATGTAGCAACGGCAGTTGGTCACCTACATAATTCCTGCCAATCATGCCCCTGGGTTCCAAATGGGCCACGCGCCGGGGGCGCCGGGGCCCCTTTGGTTCCAAAGACTCGTAAAGGAAAAAAGCTTAAAAATCTTCTTCTCTGAAACCACAGCGCCCAGAGCTAAGATATTTAGCATGTAGCAAAGGCAACTGGTCACCTGCATAATTCCTGCCAATCATGCCCCTGGGGTCCAAAAGGGCCACGCCCCGGGGCCCCTTAGCTCCTATAGACTCATAATGAAAAAAAAAAGCTTCAAAAATCTTCCTCTCTGAAACCACAGGGCCCAGAGCTTAGATATTTAGCATGTAGCAATGGCAAGTGGTCACCTACATAAATCCTGCCAATCATGCCCGTGGGGTCCAAATAGGTCACGCCCCGGGGCCCCTTAGCTCCCATAGACTCATAATGGAAAAAAGCTTCAAAAATCTTCTTCTCTGAAACCACAGGGCCCAGAGTTTAGATATTTAGCATGTAGCAACGGCCAGTGATCACCTACATAATTCCTGCCAATCATGCCCCTGGGTTCCAATGGGCCTCGCGCCAGAGCCCCTTTGCTCCCATAGACTCATAAGGGAACAAAAAGCTTCTAAAATCTTCAACTCTGAAACCACAGCGCCCAGAGCTTAGATATTTAGCATGTAGCAATGGCAAGTGGTCACCTACATTATTCCTGCCAATCATGCCCCTGGGGTCCAAAAGGGCCACACCACGGGGCCCCTTAGCTCCCATAGGCTCATAATGGAAAAAAGCTTCAAAAATCTTCTTCTCTGAAACCACAGGGCCCAGAGCTTAGATATTTAGCATGTAGCAATGGCAAGTGGTCACCTACATAATTCCTGCCAATCATGCCCCTGGGTTCCAAATGGGCGATGCCCCGGGGCCCCTTCGCTCCCATAGACTCATAATGGAACAAAAAGCTTCAAAAATCTTCTTTTCTGAAACCACAGGGCCCAGAGCTTAGATATTTAGCATGTAGCAAAGGCAAGTGGTCACCTACATAATTCCTGCCAATCATGCCCCTGGGTTCCAAATGGGCGACGCCCCGGGGCCCCTTCGCTCCCATTGCCTCATAATGGAACAAAAAGCTTCAAAATTCTTCTTCTCGGAAACCACAGGGCCCAGAGCTTAGATATTTAGCATGTAGCAACGGCAAGTGGTCACCTACATAATTCCTGTCAATCATGCCCCTGGGGTCCAAACGGGCCATGCCCCGGGGCCCTTTAGCTCCTAAAGACCCATAATGGAAAAAAGCTTCAAAAATCTTCTTCTCTGAAACCACAGGGCCCAGAGCTGAGGTATTTGGCATGTAGCAACGGCAAGTGGTCACCTACATAAATCCTGCCAATCATGCCCCTGGGATCCAAATGGGCCACGCCCCGGGGCCCCTTAGCTCCCATAGACTCGTAATGGAAAAAAAAAGCTTCAAAAATCATCTTCTCTGAAACCACAGAGCCCAGAGTTTAGATATTTAGCATGTAGCAACGACAATTGGTCACCTACATAATTCCTGCCAATTATGCCCCTGGGTTCCAAATGGGCCACGCGCCGTGGCCCCTTTGCTCCCATAGACTCATTATGGAAAAAAGCTTAAAAAATCTTCTTCTCTGAAACCACAGCGCCCAAAGCTTAGGTATTTAGCACGTAGCAAAGGCAAGTGGTCACCTACATAATTCCTGCCAATCATGCCCCTGGGGTCCATAAGGGTCACGCCCGAGCCCCTTAGCTCCTATAGACTCATAATGGAAAAAAAAAGCTTCAAAAATCTTCTTCTCTGAAACCACAGGGCCCAGAGCTTAGATATTTAGAATGTAGCAATGGCAAGTGGTCACATACATAAATCCTGCCAATCATGCCCCTGGGGTCCAAATGGGCCACGCCCCGGGGCCCCTTAGCTCCCATAGACTCTTAATGGAAAAAAGCTTCAAAAATCTTCTTCTCTGAAACCACAGGGCCCAGAGCTGAGATATTTAGCATATAGCAATGACAAGTGGTCACCTACATAAATACTGCCAATCATGCCCCTGGGGTCAAAATGGGCCACACCCTGGGACCCCCTTAGCTCTCATAGACTCATAATGGAAAAAAAAAACTTAAAAAATCTTCAACTCTGAAACCACAGCGCCAAGAGCTTAGATATTTAGCATGTAGCAACGGAAAGTGACCCCCTTCATATTTCCTGCCAATCATGCCCCTGGGTTCCAAATGGGCCACGCGCTGGAGCCCCTTAGCTCCCATAGACTCATAATGGAAAAAAGCTTCAAAAATCTTCTTCTCAGAAACTGTGAAGCACAGAACTTAGATATTTAGTATCTAGCAACATAAAATAGCCAGTTACATAAATCCTGCTAACCCTGCCCCTGGGGTCAAAATTGGTCTCGCCCGAGCTCATCACCTCCAATAGACTTATAATGGAAAAAAAACTTAAAAAATCTTCTATGAAACATAAGGCCCAGAGCTTAGATTTTTAGTATGTAGCAACGACAAGTGGCCACCTACATAAATCCCGCCAGTTATGCCCCTGGGATCCAAATTGGCCCCACCCCAGGGCTCTTTAGCTTCCATAGACTAACAATTGGAGAAACTTCAAAAATCTTCTTCTCTGAAACCACAGGGCCCTTATAATGAAAAAAAAAAAATGAAAAAAAAAAGCAACTTAAAATGGGGAAAAAAATCTTAAAAAATCATCTTCTCTGAAACCATAAGTCCCAGAGCTTAGGTATTTAGCATGTAGCAATGTCAAGTGGTTGCCTACATGAATCCTGCCAATCATGCCCCTGGGGTCCAGATCCTGTGGCCCCTCAACTCCAACAAACTTACAATGGAAAAAGCTTCAAACATCTTCTTTGAAACTACGAAGTACAGTCCTTAGATATTTAGTATATAGCAACACAAAATGGTTGCCTACATAAATCCTGCCAACCGTGCCCTTTGGGGCAAAATTGGCCAAGCCCCAGGGCTCATTAGCTCCTATAGACTTATACTGGAAAAAACTAAAAAAAATCTTTTTCTCCAAAACCATAAGGCACAGATTTTGTTTGATTTGAGGTTTTACATTCCCATCAACACTGTATAGGTCATTTTGGAGATGTCTCTTCCAATTTTGTGGGACTTTTACCAGACATTGAGATGAAATTACATCTCAAGCCCTGTAGCCCAATGAAACCAGTAGGGTTTATAAGCATGGACACCGCTTTGCCTGAGCTTAGATATTTAGTATGTAGCAATGTCAAGTGGTCACCTACACTAATGATTTTCTGGTACACAGGTGAGCGATATAGGGCCATTGGGCCCTCTTGTTTATATTTCTGCTCAAACTATAGCTTGTGGGTACACAGAGAATCCCCTCCTTCAGGTGCTTCTAATGAGTACCCACAATCTATATTTTAGAGCACAAATGAAAAAATAAGGTTAACCCTTGTAAACGCCAGTTTACTATATAAAAATGGGGTTTAAGGTTGTCAGAATTATATACAGTAAAACCTGTCATAGTGGTCACCTCTATTAAGCAAGCAACCTGACTTAAGCAAGCATGTTTCTGGTTCATGATAAAGGCAAAGGCATTAAGGTTCACCTGTATTAAACAAGCACCTGTCCAAAGCAGGCAAATATTGGTTATCCATTAGGTTCTTGCTTAATTGAGGTTGGACTTTATGTGTGTTTTCATGATGCAACACCTTTAACCCTTATCTTGCTGAATATTCATTTAAGCCACACCCATTTCTGTTTATCAGCCAATCAAAATACTTGCTGTAATTTATTGCTACAAATTCATAAACTGAATGCCAAACAGTGTAGATCCTGATCAGATGGCTTCCTTCAGAAGCCATCTGATCTGGATCTACACTATTTGCAAAGATATAGGTTGTCGTGAACAGCATGATAAGGGTTAAACTCCAATCAATACTAAAGCAGATGACAAATTTAAATATTTTTTCTCATATTATTTGCCAAACAGATGATTCACATGAAGCATTGTCATTTCATTTAACCCTTTTTGTACCAAATGGAATCTTCCTCCTTATATATAACAGGAGTCCATTTCAAAATTTAGGGGTGTCAGGTTGTGTTTTCTTCAAAAACTATTTGGAAACTGGCTGATTGTTTTGCAAACAGTGTAGGCCCTGATCAGAGGTCTGATCTGGGCCGCCACAGTTTGCCACTTACCACTTTTGGGGTTTCTGGTACCTAATGGGTTAAGCTTGGGTACCTGGCAAACAGTGCAGGCCCAGATCAGATGCTGCAGAACATGGCGTCTGATCAGGGCCTTCACTGTTTGCTAAAAGTTCAGTCATTTTCCAGATAAATTTTGATTGAAAAAACAACCTGACACCCCTAAATTTTGAAATGGACTCCTGCTATATATAAGAAGGAAGATTCCATGATTTGGTACAAAAAGGGTTAACTATTGTTTGCACCTGCCATGACAAAGTAAATGCACCTAAAGGCAGTTACCAGATTATTTTTTTAATTCATCTGTTTCTGGTTATCATCATTTTTTAACAAGCATCGCAGTAGAAGCTGGGATGTATATCAAGGCAAGGATGTGTCTATTCGGACGGCAATGTAAACAATGCCGTCTTGAGTGATTCAGATAACAGGCAAGTGTTCGTAATATGCCTGTATGCTGGTTTGGGTAATAAAATGGTTGTTAAATGGCTGTTTGGACAAAAAGTGGGGGGATGCATAACTTTTGCCTTGGGCAATAGGGCAATAGTTTTGACAATTGTCCAAACATCCATCCAAACCATGTTACTTAAACAACCATGTTATATCCAAACCAAAATGTATGGATTATATAGTGTAATCTATACATTTTTAGGATCTATCATTGAACCATGTTATATCCAAAACCATGTGACGGTAAACAGTGTTATAAATGGGTGCATTTAACATGAATGCAGCTTTAGCATAATGTATGAAGGGCAGGGGCCAGTTGTTCAAAGCATTGTTAGCTTAACGAGCTCGTTAGTGGTCAATTTGTTAACTGTTCTAGCAAGAACAATTATAGAAAATTGTGGTATTTTTGCTGAAAAAATGTGAGCAGCTTTTGCATCTGCAAAAACTGCTCACATTTTTTCAGCAAAAATTTTATCATATTTGCCATATTTAATGACCAAAGAAAACGGGCCTCCGTGGCCTAGTGGATAAGAGCGCTGACTCTTAGTCATTAGGTCTCTCACCGCCGTAGGTTCGAGCCTCGCTCGGGCCACGTGTGAGACGCCAAGTTCTGCAACGGAAGGTCAGGTGGTTTTTCTCCGGGTACTCCGGTTTTCGCCCACCTCTGATTAACGATCGGCTCGATATGAGTGAAATAATCTTGAAAGGGCCGTAAAACCCAAACCCAAAAAAAAAAAAAAAAGAATAATGACCAAAGTTTTAACGATACGTTAACTAACAATGTCGTTAGTTTTGAACAACTGACCCCAGGTGTTCTGGACTAATAGAATCTATGATGGGGTTGAGACTAAGACATAGAGGATATTTACTTTTTTGAGATGAATATCAAAAATATTTCATCGAGTGTGATGAAAATATCAGAATTTTCACGAGTGCGAAGCACGAGTGAAAATTCTGATGTTTTCAACACACGAGATGAAATATTTTTGATATTTATCGAAAAAAAGTAAATTTTCTTTTTATTTGATAATATTTTAGGACACCTACTGTAATTGATCTATCGGTTCTTACGTCACAATTTTTGACTTGGCTATGACGTCACAACTGTCAGTTGCTAAACATAAACAGTCGCCATTTTTAAAACAGCATTTTTACAGTTCAGAGAATGCTTTTTCAAGGTATTTTACAGAATTATTTTATAGATAACATATGAATTTTGCCGAGAAAATAATCCGGGCTGCTACTGTGAAAATAACACGGTCATGTTATTTTTCACACTGTGAAAATATAATTTATATTTTCACAGTGTGAAAATATCACTTTTATTTGTTTCAGATATGCACTGATTTCACTGCTATGTATTAAATAAAAGGAAATCTCAGGGAAGTTTTCAGTTTATTTAAGTTTCATGCAAGAGGCTGTGCCAAGCATGAGACTAACTTGAAACTAGCCTGAGATTTCCTTGTCGAGGTCTCAACCCCATCATTGATTATGTTTTCTCTTGCATTAACTTAAAAAAAATAATTTTTGCATGGAAAAATTTGTCTAAAGGTATTTCTAGCAGACTGCCTAAGAATATAGAAAATCTGTTTGCAAAATGTTTACACAAATGTAACGGAGCAAAAGAAGGTAAAGCTTTTATTTCTCTTACCTTCTAAAGAAAGCTGTTCATTTAAGTTTCATGCAAGAGGCTGTGCCAAGCATGAGACTAACTTGAAACTAGCCTGAGATTTCCTTGTCGAGGTCTCAACCCCATCATTGATTATGTTTTCTCTTGCATTAACTTAAAAAAAATAATTTTTGCATGGAAAAATTTGTCTAAAGGTATTTCTAGCAGACTGCCTAAGAATATAGAAAATCTGTTTGCAAAATGTTTACACAAATGTAACGGAGCAAAAGAAGGTAAAGCTTTTATTTCTCTTACCTTCTAAAGAAAGCTGTTCATTTAAGTTTCATGCAAGAGGCTGTGCCAAGCATGAGACTAACTTGAAACTAGCCTGAGATTTCCTTGTCGAGGTCTCAACCCCATCATTGATTATGTTTTCTCTTGCATTAACTTAAAAAAAATAATTTTTGCATGGAAAAATTTGTCTAAAGGTATTTCTAGCAGACTGCCTAAGAATATAGAAAATCTGTTTGCAAAATGTTTACACAAATGTAACGGAGCAAAAGAAGGTAAAGCTTTTATTTCTCTTACCTTCTAAAGAAAGCTGTTCATTTAAGTTTCATGCAAGAGGCTGTGCCAAGCATGAGACTAACTTGAAACTAGCCTGAGATTTCCTTGTCGAGGTCTCAACCCCATCATTGATTATGTTTTCTCTTGCATTAACTTAAAAAAAATAATTTTTGCATGGAAAAATTTGTCTAAAGGTATTTCTAGCAGACTGCCTAAGAATATAGAAAATCTGTTTGCAAAATGTTTACACAAATGTAACGGAGCAAAAGAAGGTAAAGCTTTTATTTCTCTTACCTTCTAAAGAAAGCTGTTCTTTTTTTTTCTGAAAAGAAAACTGTATGTAAATTTCATCAGATTTTTTCCTTGACACTTGACAGCAGTTTAATGACACACTGAATGTCAGTCTCATTGAAAGTTGATCAAAGACATGATATTAAGGGGAATGGGAACACCTGGCAGATTTTTCCGCCATTTTTCAAAGGGAGACAACTTTTGGGACTTCCTGTTTGCTTTTCAATAAGCCCTGTCTCACTGAAAAAGAGGTCTACTCTTAAAGGAAAGAATTTGCTCCGTAGGAGCAAATTCTTTCCTTTAAGAGTTGACCTCTATTGACATGGGAGACAAAAGACAAAAATACTTTTGCAGGAGTTGCCTCCCCTGAAGGTGTTCCCATTCCCCTTAAGGCTGTTAAAAATATATATCTTAGGTGAAGCAGAAAAGTTGCTCCCCTGTTTCCAAGGGTAACAAAACATGCAGCGGAAGACAGTTTTGCAAAAAAGGTTGTTTCACTGCAATGTACATAGCAACAGATAAGCTTGATATTTTGTGATAACTGGCGGATAGGTTTTGTCAATTTGTCAATAAAAACCTATGTTGTGGGTATTCATTAGAACCGCCTCTCCGAGGTGGTCCTCATACCTGCCAACACTCCCGATTTGAGCGTGACTCTCACGATTTATTGTGTGTCTTACTCCCCCACGATCGTATTTTGAAAAAGGCCCAAATCTCACGAATTTCAATGCATCTCACGCTTAGAAATTCGCTAATTTTGCCATACCGGATATCTACATTGCAAACTGGTTATTATCGGCTTTTCTGAATCGCTAATATATGCATTTAGAGCCGGGATACAGAACTATTGGAAAATCACCTCAGGTCACAGGTATATTTGGACTATTATTAGCAAATCTATTATTGGACAGGTAAATAAACAAAACTATCCATCTTGTCTATAATCTATCTATCGGTAAATTTCTAAGTTTAGTCCTCAGAATAATCAGATATCGAGGCATCCCTGCGTTACAAAAATATTAGAAATCATATTTAGCCATTTAATTTCTTCATTACATACTAATAATATTCCATAAAAACGATCTTTTTCTCTTTTTTTGACACTTTACAAGGCACCCAAAATGTTGTGTGGCGACCTATGGCCTATCTTGCATTTTGTTTATGAATCTATGAAAACGTAAACATTAGCAAAAACGCTCATAGTATTGATCAGTTATTTATTTTAGCATAAATATGTTCAGTTTTCAATAAGATTTGATGAAGTTCTGTGGTAAAATGAATCATTGTATCTGACTTGTAAAGTGACCTAAGTCACATATATTCGGACAGTACACAGTTTCATACATTTCACCCCTGCTAAAAATGCATGTTTTATGCTAGGTGGGTGAGCTAGCACTTCCTTTTATAATGGGTGCTTGGTCTGGTTAAAAATTGAAATTTATTGGTGGTGGGGTTCAATTTATTTTTTTTATGGGTGGTGGGTCTTTTAAAAAGGTAGCACCCATCCCCACCCCCATACGGTTAGGGAAAAAAATATCACTCAAATTTTTCCTGAAAATTCCCCGCGAGCCTTATTATAAAAAAGAAGGTGAAAAAGGGTCCGCCACGCGCAGTCTCACTGTTTGGATTTTCTCAATGTTGGCAGGTATGGGTCCTAATGAATACCCACAGCATAGGTTAATATGGAGAAATAAGGAAAACTATCCTTCAGTTATCAAAAAATACGAACCTTACCTGTTGCTATGGTGTACAGGTTTCCCTATATCGGGCAATAATTGACAGATTGAGCCCAGGATGAGACAGCAGTTTGAGATAAAAGAAGGTGAAGACCACCATACAAAAAGATATTCTTGCATAAATATTTATGCACATGGCTGTTTGAAGCCATTGTCAAAAGGACTGAAAGCTGTGCTCAAACAGCAAAAACCATGTTCAAATCATGAAATTCCTGTGCTGTTTGAACATGGATTTTATGGATTTTGAGCTTTTGATATCACGACTGGCCTTACTTTGTTTAGGTGACATTGAGCGACGTAACGTTATCGCCCTGAACGTAGCGTTTTAGGGTTCTATGATGATGTCAGATGGTTACTGCATAACAAAGTCATTGTAAACAACATTCCGAACTGGCTGCCATGTTA
Organism: Lucinisca nassula; assembly: GCA_963580285.1. Taxonomy (NCBI): domain Eukaryota; kingdom Metazoa; phylum Mollusca; class Bivalvia; order Lucinida; family Lucinidae; genus Lucinisca; species Lucinisca nassula. The sequence goes on along the minus strand of OY757013.1, from coordinate 63,658,483 downwards.
CTTCACCGGTCGCATTTGAAGAGTTTATATTGAGTTTATATGGAGCTTTGGGGCGTTTTCTTCAAATTTTGCTATGGAAATTGTAAGTTATGCAAGAACAGCGATCATCCATGGTTATTTCATTGCATTAACATTTGCCGGATCCCTCAGAAGATATTTGAACATTCGGCCTGGTGGCCTCATGTTTAAACAGCTTCCTCAGGACCCTACGAATGTTATTGCATGAAAAACCATGGTTGATTCCTATATTCTTGTCGTATGGCTGAGATTAATAAATACATTATTGATGATGAGTTCTCTGAAATTTCTTTCTAGGAGGAAAGATCAACTCTGGGCAGAACGTACAGTGATAGTGAAGACAGCGATGAAGAAGTGGAGAAAGTGGAGAGAGGAAAAGCAGAGGAGGAAAGAGGTGCCCCTGCACAGAAATCATCATTCTTCAGTGGATTGAAAAAGGTGTTATGGAGCTTATAAGAATCTTTAACCCTTATCCCGCTGTTCACGACAACCTCTACCTTTGCAAACAGTGTAGACCCAGATCAGATGGCTTCTTCAGAAGCCATCTGATCCAGATCTACACTGTTTGACATTCAGTTTATGCATTTGCAGGAATAAATTACGTCAAGTAATCTGCTTGGTTCAAGATCAGAAATGGGTGTGGCTAAATTAATTATTAAGCAGGGTTAACAATCGTCCTGCTGAATACAATAATCCCTACCTATGTGCCTTTGTGGCCCAGTGGGTAAGAGCACAGACTCTTAATCATTAGGCCTTTCACCGCTGTGGGTTCGAGCCTGCCTCGGGTCACATGAGAGGACAAGTTCTGCAACGGCAGGTCAAGTGTTTTTTCTCCAGGTACTATGGATTTTGCCCACCTCTAATTAACAATTGGCTCAAAATAAGTGAAATAAAAAATCCCCCCCAACCCCCCCCCCCCCCCCCCCCCTCCTACCCCAAAAAAAAATTACCATAGCATAAGGAAAATATAAGTAAAATCAGTGAACAGGAGTCGAGGAATCGATACAATTACCTCACCCCTCCCAGATAACTAAGGAAAAGAAATACTAGCATAAAACAACTTCACCATAATATAATTACGAAAACATGCCTATATAAATACATTGTAAACTTTACCCCCCTGGCAAAAAAAAATCATTTTAAGAAGAAATTTTTCTATATTTTTCTTATTTCTGCTCAAAATATAGATTATGGGTGCTTGTTAGAACCGCCTCGATGAGGCGGTTCTAACGAGTACCCACAAGCTGTATTTATGACAAATAATTGGTCAGTTTATATGATGGATGTCTAACTCATCTGTGCAACATCTCCAAGAACATAAAAGTCATGAATACAGAGACGAAAAAATGATGCGGGCACAACAGCATGCATAAACATTAAAACACAGTATGTTCTTAAAGGCATTTATTCTTGATTATTGAGGACTATCATTTCATTACATAATATTATGTAGCCCTCAGTGCTGACTGAAGACAAGTCCTCTGTCTTCAACAGGTAAGGGGCCTCCCTGGGGAAAATCAATAATTTACTAACTGTTGACTGGAGTGTATATTATTGATTTTCCCCTTATGTACCTCAGTCAGGGGATTCAACAAGAGCTACTAATCACCCTATTAGGGACCGCCTTTGATCTGCTATAGATAGTATACCACAGGGGGCAATAAAACAATTATGAACACACGGTGTGTTTTACTGTTTCAGAATAAATGCCTTTAACACAGGTCAGCAATTTGTCCCATTGTGTCCCAAAAACATGATTGATATGCTAGAATGACCTATAACCACTGTTTCAACATGAGCAGTATACAAAACCTTGTACTCAGCCCATTACGAAAATGCATTATAAACTTTACCACCAAAAAAAAAACACGAAAACTTTAAGAAGAAATATTTTGATATTTTTCTAATTTCTATTTTTTAGAGCAGAAATAAGAAAGAAAAAAAAAGGTTTACCCCAATAACCCCCACCCCAGTTTTACTAAATAAAAGTGGGGTTCAAGGGTGTCAAAATTGTATAGGCATGTTTTTGTGGTGCTACCTATGCAGGTAGTGTAGATCTGGGGCCAGTTGTTCAAAACAAATCCTTAAAACTTTGATCATTTATTATGGTAAATATGCTAATATTTTTGCTGTAAAAATGTGAGCAGCTTTTGCATTCACAAAAGCTGCTCACATTTTTTCAGCAAAAATACCAAAATTCTAAATATTAAACTTGCTAGAACAGTTAACAATATGACCACTAATGAGCTCGTTAAGCTAACGATGCTTTGAACAACTGGCCCCAGGAGCTAAACTGCTTGCATAGATATCTGTACTGGGTTCAGTTGTTCAAAACTAACAACATCGTTAGTTTACATATCAATAAAACTTTGATCATTTAATATGGCAAATATGTATATGCTTATGTTTTGGCTGAAAAAATGTGAGCAGCTTTTGCATTTGCATCACTTAATCATCTGATGTCGCGACTGAGAATGTAATAACTCCATGGATTAAGTATGCAAATTGGTTAGATACGTTCCATAACGTTGCACGCAACTACATTGCATTTCCTTATGGCAGAATGTTGACATTTTTGTTAAAAATGATGAATAAAATGCAATTTAAATGTCATATGATAAATAGAATCTTATATTCGTATTGTCGTCTCCATGTATTATTAAGTGCAGAAAAGGGATAAAATGCTCGGCAAAGCCTTGCATTATTAAACTTGTTGAGGAAAAGGGATAAAATGCTCAGCAAAGCCTCACATTTTATCCCTTTTCCTCAACTCATTTAATAAATTCAATAATACATAAACACTCATGTAAGATCCTCTATTTATCATATGACGTCGCGTCTGAGAGTGTAATAACGCCATATAATATTTCCGATAATCCACTAGTGAATTAAATATGCAAATTAGGTAGATACGTCCCGTAACGTTACATGTATGACGTCCTTAACGACGTCGCGTTTACTAATGGCGGAATGCTGACATTTTTGTTAACAACCGTGAATAAAATGCGTTTTAAATGTCATATGATAAATAGAATCTTGCATTCGTGCTCATGTATTATTGAATTTATTAAACTCGTTGAGGAAAAGGGATAAAATGCTCGGCAAAGCCTCGCATTTCATCCCTTTTCCTCAACTCGTTCAATAAATTCAATAATACACGAACACTCATGTAAGATCCTCTATGTATTAGGTATTTTGCTTACCATACAGTTAACATTTTGATCACTAACGAGTTTGTTTAGCTATTATCAATGCTTTGAACAAGTGGGCCCAGTTCTTCATGGTTGAAAGAGCAAACAAACCACAACCTCTTTATAACCCTGTTGTTGTAGTCCAAAGCAGTTTGTTAAGCAACTTTGTTATATCCAAACAAAAAGAATATAGATTATATATATGGTCATTTTTCCATGCAATCTATTAGTTTTATATTTTTAAGCTGTGTTACAAAAACGTTTGCCATAAAAATACTGACAGTTTGGACATCTTGAGGACTTGCTGTAATTCTCTTATAATTTTAACAAACTTGTTTCACAAAGTGTAGACCCTGATCAGACAGCTCCTGTAGAAGCAGTCTGATCTGGGTCCGCAATGTTTACTGAGGCCTGTCTGTCCCAGTACTGTTAAGGATCATTATGGTATTTATAGTTGAGATTGTTTGACCTCTTTCTTGAGTATACACTAAAATTTCTATACTAAGACCACCTTTGGGACCCACTTTTGAACAGTCCCAAAGGGGGTCTTGTAATAGGAGACACTAGGAGTGGAAAACGCACTGAAAGAATAACTGAAACCTTCTCAATAAGCTTTTAAAAGCAGATTTAGTCTTAATTTTAGGTGGGCTTAATAGTGGAATTTTACTGTATATGGATCTTTTGAATTTATTTTGTTTGTATGCAGGGATTGAAAAAGAAGAAGATGAGGTCTGCCACAACATCTGATACAATGGCTGACATGATGTACAAAGGGAAGAAACCCAGTAGATTCTTGGATGATGCCGAATCTGACTGAACATCAGACGAGTGAAAACAAAATTTGCAGACAGCGTTTTTTTTAAAGTACAGTTTCTTATGTTGTTTTAGAAAACTAATTAGGCTTGGCATAGCAAAATATTTCAAACGAAGTGTCAAGCCTTACTATGAAAGAAAAAAAAGAATGTTGTGAGCTCTACAATTTTCCAAATGATTGAAAGGTTGAAGAGATTCGTTTTACATGAACTTTGTCTAGAATGTTTCTCCAATATTTTACAAGGAGATGCTGAACTGTGTCAAGAAGGGTTCTCGGGTGTTTGCAAGTAAAGCCTAAACTGTGTCTACAATCATTTTAGCATGATGTACAATTAATCCTTTTTGTAACTATTGGAATCTTCCTCCTTATATATGACAGGAGTTCATTTCAAGATTTAGGGGTTACAGGTTGTTATCTTTAAAATTTATTCCGAAAATGGCTGAACTTTTTGCAGATAGTGTAGGCCCTTATCAGACGCCACGTTTTACGGCATCTGATTTGGGCCTGCACTGTTTGCAAGGGTGACCATTTTTGATGCAAAAAAATGAGAAGCATCTCAACTTTTTCAGCAAAACTACTACAATATAAGGTAAAGTAATTGCTAGAACAGTTAAAAATTCTGGGACTAACGATGTTATGAGCTCATTAAGTTAATGAAGTGTGGTCAGGGCCACTCAATGTCAGGTAAAAGTCCCACAAAATTGGAAGCACCTAAATAGTGTTGATGGGGACGTTAAACCTCAAATTGAGTGGCCCTGACCACACTTCCATGACATTTCGTCGAATTAAATTTGTTAATAAGATGTCCTGTCAAATGTGAGATTCGGTAGAACCAACTTCGGTAGACTACGCCATTTGGTTGAATACAACTTTTTGTCTAGATTTTGTTGAATTACAGCAAATTGGTCGATGCAGGAAGCATGATATTTCTGAAAACTTACTACTTTATTTACATATTCCATAACCAGTATTGCATTACTTGTGCATAACATTTATATTAACCCATTTAGTACCAGAAACCCCAAAGCGGGTACCCTGGCAAACAGTGCAGGCCCAGATCAGACGCCGCAGAACGCGGCGTCTGATCAGGGCCTCCACTGTTTGCTAAGTTCAGTCATTTTCCAAATAAATTTTGATGAAAACACAACCTGGCACCCCTAAATTTTGAAATGAACTCCTGCTATATATAAGGAGGAAGATTCCATTTGGTACAAAAAGGGTTAATGCACTGCAAAGGTGCATTATTAGCTGGTAACGTGCATTATCAGCAGGGGACCTCAGTTGTGGCTACAGATTTGAACTTTCCTGCTTTGACAGACCCCCATACAGAGCTCTCACTAGGATTTTGAAAACAGGATTCCAGGAATCCTTCCTTGTAAAAAGTTGGATTCACAGATAAAAAGTCGGATTCCCACATAAAAAAGTTGGAGTTCTGATGTTGATGGCGCATAGAACATAGACAAAAACTTCTTATTATCAGGCTACACGTCCATATGAATTACTGTATACTTTCATGGCTCCCAAACTCTTTTTTTCTGATAAATGCATTTAATAACTTCGTTCCAAACATGTAGATTGTGGGTACTAGTTAGAAATATTTCACTGATGTGTCTACCCCCCCCCCCACCCCAATGCAGTTGCTCAGATTTATTCTCACACTTCTAGACAAATAATGCCACATTAAAATAAGGTAGTATTAGGATAACAGCAGATATAATGAATAACCCAGATCAGAAAAGCAGCATTCTGTTTAGCTATATTTGTGCTTTCAAATTCGGACGTATATGTACGTGACAGTAGCTCAATTATTTTTAATTGGTGTAAACAAATACGTAGGGGAAGCATCCTAACCACGTCTGACTTCCTGTAATTGTTAAAAATGATTGTATTTTGAAGAATTACATGCATTTTTGTCACCAGTAAATGTCGAAGCACACTTTGACCGAGCGATAAAAAGTACGATCGTGTAGTCGCGAAAATACATGACATTGGTAATTCGTCAATTATACCGTCTTCGCCGTAACCCTGCTTTAACTAAACGTGATATTTTACCGACTCATGCAAATCCGTTAATGATATGAGCTTACATCAATTAGTAAACTAATTAATTGTAATCCGTAATAACACGGGGATTAGCGCGGCGAGATTAAACAGGTACAATCATTTTTAACACGTGCCGCAAACCGACCACTTTCCAATATCGTCTCTCCCACTGACAGGTGCAAAAATACCTGTCAATATAGGTCACGCCTACTGATCTGTGGCATGTGCGCTTTCAACATAAAAAGTGGTGCCGCATTTGATCTTTTATTGGTATTGCATAAGCGGCCTAAATTAGCTTTTGAATTTACCGCTTCTGTAATTTTGGACGCGTGTCGCAATAAAAACATGCGTACACAAGAATCGCCGGTTGTGAATTTTACGCGTACAACGGCAAAAGTTGGCGTAAAATACGCAGAATCCTGCGTTTCCGAGAGCTCTGCCATATTCATCAAACAATCATGTTTGCCCCTGCAAGTTTGCAAGAACATTGATGCACAATGGTAGGTTAACTTCTTAAGTGCCTGTCAATAAAAAAAAAAGTTTTCTTTAAGGTACATCACAGGTCAAGGTCACAGGTCAAATGTTTTTGTATGAGTGGGAAGCCTTTGTCACAAGGAACCTACATGCCAAATATGAAGGCTATATCTGAAACGGTTCAAAAGTTATGACCAATGTTAAAGTTGTCCAACCAACAAACAAGCAGACAGGGCAAAAACAATATATCCCTGCTATTGCTACAAGAAAATATGTTTGACATTTTTGTCACAGTGACGTACCTGACATTTTTTTCGACTAAACGTTAAACTCGACGAAACATTACAGCCACTAAATGTCACATTCAACTACTGGTAAGCCGCTTAGAGAATCTAAGCCTGCCCAGGCAAAGCGATGCGAGTCGGACCTTCCGTGCTTATAAACCATTTTGGTTTCATTGGGCGACAGGGCTTGAGATGTCATTTCATCTCACTGTCGGGTAAAAGTCCCACAAAATTGGAAGCAACATCTCCAAAATGACCTATAAAGTGTTGATGGGGATGTTAAGGATCAAATCAAACAAAAGAAACAAATGTCACATTCAATGAGATGTATCGACGAAATGTCGGTTGGGTATAATTTGCAGACCAAAGCTTGCAGACCTTTGGACCGTGGACCGGTCTGCAGTGGACCAAAGGGTATAATCTGCAGACCAATTACCTTGCAGACCAAGTTCCAAAAATCAATATTTCATATTCTATGGACTATATATATATACTGATATGAAAAAGAAATTTTATGTTTATTGCAAAATTTATTTTTTGTCAGATTATAAAATGTCAAATATTTTAGCAGTAACAATAAAAAACATGGATTTTTTTTCTAAAAGCAAACATTCTCAAGAAATAATAATAATAAAAAATGTTGTTTAATGTTGATTGCGAAATTCATTTTATCTTATTATTAAATGTTAGATATTTATTTTAGCAGTAACAATAAAAAACCCTGAAAAAAAAATCTAAACAAACATTCTCATAATCACTGAGAAATGCTATTCAACTGATTTAAAAACCTGAAGGAAACAGAACATAATACATCCATGTAATTACAATTTAAAATGGCTTCTGTCTTATCTCTAGGACTAACCTTTTTCAGATGAAATTGTTTGATATTTTTCTTATTTCTAGTCCAAATATAGATTGTGAGTGCTTGTTAGAACCGCCTCAGTGAGGCGGAACCGCGGTTCTAACGAGTACCCACAATCCAAATATAGATTTGAGTGCTTTTTAGAACTGCCTCAATCATGCAGTACAAACTAGTACCCACAATGTATATGATTTTGAGCAAAATAATGAATACCACCCCTACCCTTCGTAAACCCTACGTTTCTCTATTGAAAGTATGGTTTAGAGGAGTCTTCATTTAACAGTCTTGATATAATGCTTCCTTACATTTGCCAAACATGGCTTTATTGGAATGGAGATTTTTTATATTTATTTTTATTTCTGCATGTGGTGCTCTTTTGAAGTACCAACAGCAATTTTTAAACAAAAGTAAAAAAAAAAAATTTTTTTCCCCCCAGGTTCATTTTTCCTTGATTGTTACACATAAAAAAAAATAAACAATAAAATACAGTAAATAAATATATTATAAAAAAAATAATTTATTAAATAAATAAATAAATGCTCATTTATGGGCCCTGTGTGAGAACTGCAATGGAAGTTCACATTTTTCACTTTTCAGCACAACATAAGAAAATTAGTAATAAAAGGTCCTAATTAACCCGTTTGGTACCGAAACCCACAAATAGGTACATTGGCAAACAGTGTAGGCCCAGATCAGATGCCGCAGAATGTGGCATCTGATCAGGGCCTACACTATTTGCAAAAATTCAGCTATTTGCTGAATAAATTTTGATAACATAACCTGTCACCCCTACATTTCGAAATGGATTCCTGTCGTTTATTGAGAGGAAGATTCCATTTGGTACAAAAAGTCCCAAAATAATTAAAAAAAAAGTGCTTCTGAAAGATCAAACAACACATTTTAAAAATGAATACTTTCAATCATTTGCAATTTCAACCTAATCATAGGCTAACAGCCATTGGTTCTAATATATAACTTTGCCCCACCTGCAATAGGATAAGCCCCACCTACAAATAACCATTAAACTGTCAATCATAACTATTTCAATATCAAGCCTTTCTCTTTACTTCTCAAAGAAAATCTTGTTTAGCATGGAAATGTTTTTCTCTGAAAACAAACAAAAGAAAAAAAATTGAATGCCATCTGCTTGGTGCTTATTTTTTTTCCATATACAGCTCTGAATGTAATACTTGGAAGTCTGGTACACTGTTACATGAATATATTTCCTAACATAAGCTAGTTATAGATGGTCTCCACTTACATGTCTCTGTGGCAAAAAAAAAAAAAAAAAAAAAAAAATAGGTGGCTAAATAAAATAAATAAGTCACCAGGACAAATTAATTTGGCCAAATTGTCCTAAAAAAATTAAATAAATAACTTTGTTATTGTTTTTATTTCCTAGTGGAGAAATTTCCAATGGAAATGAACATATTTCTTTTAAAAGAGTAACAAGATGCCTAAATATTCTTTTCTTTCGTGGGATTGATGATGATCATGAAATCTTTTCTTCGGTCATTCTCTCCCTTCCGCTGATTCAAAAAGGGCAGTTGTCAGTTTCTGGCGAAAGAATGTGCACTGTACTGGTTAACCGCTTACGTATACCCCTGCCCAGGAGAAGCATGGATAGGTAAACTAACCAACTCCAAAAATGACCTAAAATAGTGTTGACTGGGCCGTTAAACTCCAATACAAACAAACAATATTTCATTTATTAATATGGTGAAAAATTTCCTTATGGCATTTTTTCCTTTCATTTATTTTTTCCCCACTTATCCCGCTGAACAAGACAATCCCTACATTTACAAACAGTGTAGCTCCAGATAAACCATCTGATCAGTGTCTTCACTGTTCATCATGCAGTTTGTGAACTTAACAGATAGATTATATAAGTATATCAAAAGTACTTACTAATTTCAAGTGAACATTTTTAAAAGAGTAACAATATGCCATCTGATCAGGATCTTCACTGTTCATCATGTAGTTTGTGAATTTAACAGATAGCTTGTATGAATTATAATGAAAGTAGAGAAATTCTAATTTCAAGTGAACATTTTTAAAAGAATAACAATATGCCACCTGATCAGGATCTTCACTGTTCATCTTGCTGCTTGTGAATTAAAAAAATAATAATAAAAACAAAAACAACAAAAAAAAACAACAACAAAAAAAAACAAAAAAAACAGATATACAGTATCAAGTATATAGAAAGTACTCAACTAAACATTTTACCAACAGGTGTCATTTTCAATAAACAGTAATTATGTGGCTGATTAAAGCACTGGTCCTCCTGTATTTGGTCCTCAAATTATACCCCTGGTCCTCTGGAGGACTTGGTCCTCATTCCTCTGATCCTCCAGTGAAGGTAAGTCCTCAAATTATACCTTCTCCAAGAAGAGGAAGGCATTACGCTAATTATTCCATGAGTCATGGTGCATTCAATTTTTTTTTTTAAATCTTACATATTCCAAACTTAGGTAATGGGTGCACATTAGAACCACCTCATTGTGGTAGATTTTTTTAGCAGTGTTGACCCAAATCAGACTTCTAGAGGAGCAGTCTGATCAGGGTCCACATTGCATGTATACAAAAATATGTTTCAAAAGTTTGCAAGAAGATATAGCTGCTGACATATACATAACAATCCCTTTACTGTGAGTAGACAGTGTAGATCCAGATCAGTCGCCACAGAAAATTAAAAACAAAGAAACAATAAATGAACCATGACTAAATTGTTTTCTTTGGTTGTCTGTTCAAACCAGCTATGAAGTGTATCTGCTATTGCATAAGACTGTCAATCATTTTTGAAATTTCTGTCAACCACTGTGATGTCACAATACCACTCAATTTACAGCCAATCAGATCAATAGAATTGATGATAAGCCTTCAGAGTCAGATAAAGAATTATAAGAGAAAGAAAGAAAGAATACACAGTTCATGGGAAGAAACAGTACCTGACTCACTGTACTCACTTGTCCATAATTAATTAATTAAATCCAGGAAATTAAAATGAATATGGGGGAAAGTCCCAATGCTGGTCTTTTTATAACACACTTTGTGACATGCAGCCCAGCAGGCACATGACGTAATTGTGATGTCCCATCGACGTCATTACAATGCCATGAGGTTTATGCAACGTCAAATCTACGTCAGTGCAATGACGTTGCACCGACGTTGATTTGACGTTGCCCTAGCGACGTGTGCCTGCTGGGAGCACTCTTCTAGATTGACAAAACTGACATTACTGGTTCTAGCAAGCATTCTCAACCTTTGTTTTGGACAAATATCACACATTTTGGTCAGAAAAATAACTGTTTTTGAGATATGAAAGAATGCACTATATCTCGCGAATGTGATATAGTAATTCTCTAGTTTTTACACCAATGTTGAAATTCGGAGGTTGAAACCATGTTATATATATATAGTTAGTTGTACAAATGTGTTATATGCAAAAAAAAAGAAAAAAAAAACATAGACTTTTAGAAGATTTTTCCCAAAGATTTTAGTAGGAAAAACACAAGAGACATTTTTCTACACAATTTGTGTATCTTTTAGATCCACCTTTAAGCTGAAGTACTTTTTTGCATCCCCACCCATCCGGGGTTGGAGAAATTGATTGGGCTGCATGGTGTTTCCATGCAGAGCTGAAACTGGCTGAACTTCAGTACTGGTAAACCGTGTACAAGGTTTAAGCCTGCCCAGCAAAAGTGGTGTCAGTCGGACCATTCCATAGAGATTTTTTGTGCAGTAGGGCTTGAGGTGTCATTCTGTCTCAATGTTGGGTAAAAGTCAAACAAAATCGTAAGCAACGTCTCGAAAATGACCTAAATAGTATTTCATCAGAAAATTGGCCATTTTGGACATGTGAAAAAATGCACTATGTTTCATGGCGGTGTTATCGTAATGTATATAGAAAACTGGGGTTTTCAGGGGTATGTCTGATCCAAGATCCAGGTTGTTGGTTCTTGTTAGATCTGCCACAATGAGGTGCTTCGAATGTGCAGCAACAACCTATGCCTGGAAAATATTATATAAATATTAAATCACACAGAAGAGTTTTCGTAAGGCCCACCTGTTCTTGGAAAACTAGGAAAAGTATTTGTTAATTTTCATGTCAACAAGTCCATAAAATTAAAACATTTGTTGACAGCATTTTCTTCAGAGATAAATGGGTTTTAAAATTGCAAAAGAAACAAAAAACATTTTTTTTAAGTTAGCTAAAAAGTGTTGTAGGAACTTCATCTCAGTGAAGCAGATCAAAAGAGCACCACAAGCAGAAATAAGAATAAATATCATACATTTCCATCAAAATAATACCAATTTTAACCCTGAAAGAAAGCATTATATCACATAGATGTATTATGCCCCATTTCCTTTAATAACTAAATAATTTGAATAGCATTTCAATGAATATGAGAATGTTTGCTTTTAGATAATATTTTCCATGTTCATTATTATTGTTATTATTATTGCAAAAATAATTATTCAAGTAAAATATATTTTGCAGTAAACATTTGAAATAAACAAGCTTTTTGTTTTTATTTCTTTTCAATTCAATATTTATAATCTATATATGATATATTGATTATTTCTGTCTGCATAAATCTTGGTCTGCAAGGTAAATGGTCTGCAGATTATACCCTTTGGTCCACTGCAGACCGGTCCACGGTCCAAAGGTCTGCAAGATTTGGTCTGCAGATTATACCCAACCCGAAATGTCTTTCAACCAAATGTTGTGCAACACTGACCACTAATGGGTTTGGTAAGCTGAAGAAGCTTTGAACAACTCGACCCTAGGATAAGTATTTTGTAATATTTGAAGGATAGTTAGGGCCCCGCACTGAAAGTGTGGGTGCCCTATAGTAATCACTCTGTCCGTCCGTCTGTCTGTCTGTCCGTCTGTCGGTCCACAAATTTTTATTACTCCTCTGATAGCGCTGCCAGGGCCCTAGTCAGTTTCACTGACAGCTCTAGTTTTCTTTATTTCTCCATATAAACCTATGTTGTGGGTACTCATTAGAACCGCCTCGCTGAGGCAGTTCTAATGAATACCCGCAATATAGGTTTTTATGGAGAATTGACAGAAACTATCCTTCAATTATCACAAAATAGCAACAGATAAGGTAAGTATTTTGTAATATTTGAAGGATAGTTTTCATTATAGGTTTATATGGAGAAATAAAGAAAACTATCCTTCAATTATCACAAAATACTTACCTTATCTGTTGCTATGCTATGTATTTTATATACCACTGATTTTACCATCTGTTGTTGTTAATAGTTGTTTGATTTTGAATATATAACTGGATAGTCAACTTGTTTTCATGTGTATATAGCTTTTCTGTAAATGATATTTTCTACTGTTAATGCTGTATCTATTTTTATACTTCATAAACAAACTTTTTTATATGTATAATATGACATTTGTGCAAATATACGTTGATTTATCATGTTTAAAGAAAATTTCTCTAGGTACTGTCACCAGTAGGAAGTCCTTATACATAATTACGACCCTCAACCAAAGGGGAGGGGGACATATTGTTTTTAGCTCACCTGTCACGTAGGGACAAGGTGAGCTTTTGGGATCACTTTTTGTCCGTCGTCCGTCGTGCGTGCGTGCGTGCGTCCGTCCGTCCGTAAACTTTTCTTCAAACGACATCTCCTCCTAAACCACTGATCGGATTTTGACCAAACTTCACAGGAATGATCCTTAGGTGGTCCCCTTTCAAAGTTGTTCAAATGGTTCCGGTCCGTTGCGCATATAGGTCACAGTAGCCATAAATAGATTTTTTTCACCGAAAACTTAAAAAATCTTCTTCTCTGAAACCGCAAGGCCCAGGTCTTTGATATTTGGTATGAAGCTTCATCTAGTGGACCCCTACCAAGATTGTTCAAATTATAGTGCTGGGTCCAAAAATGCCCCCACACGGGGGCCCTTTGGTTTTACATAGGCTTATATAGGGAAAATCTTGAAAAATCTTCTTCTTTGAAACCGCAAGGCCCAGGTCTTTGATATTTGGAATGAAGCTTCATCTAGTGGACCCCTACCAAGATTGTTCAAATTATAGCCCTGGGGCCAAAAATGCCCCCGCACGGGGGCCCTTTTGTTTTACATCGACTTATATAGGGAAAATCTTGAAAAATCTTCTTCTCTGAAACCGCGAGGCCCAGGTCTTTGATATTTGGTATGAAGCTTTTTCTAGTGGACCCCTACCAAGATTGTTCAAATTATAGTGCTGGAGCTTAAAATACCCCCGCACGGGGGTCCTTTGGTTTTACATGGGCTTATAAAGGGAAAATCTTGAAAAATCTACTTCTCTGAAACCGCAAGGCCCAGGTCTTTGATATTTGGTATGAAGCTTCATCTAGTGGACCCCTACCAAGATTGTTCAAATTATAGCCCTGGGGCCAAAAATGCCCCCGCACGGGGGCCCTTTTGTTTTACATAGACTTATATAGGGAAAATCTTTAAAAATCTTCTTCTCTGAACCTGCAAGGCCCAGGTCTTTGATATTTGGTATGAAGCTTTATCTAGTGGACCCTACCAAGATTGTTCAAATTATAGTGCTGGAGCTAAAAATGCCCCCGCACGGGGGCCCTTTGGTTTTACATGGGCTTATATAGGGAAAATCTTGAAAAATCTTCTTCTCTGAAACCGCAAGGCCCAGGTCTTTGATATTTGGTATGAAGCTTCATCTAGTGGACCCCTACCAAGATTGTTCAAATTATAGTGCTGGGGCCAAAAATGCCCCCGCACCAGGGCCCTTTTGTTTTACATAGGCTTATATAGGGAAAATCTTTAAAAAATCTCTTCTCTGAAACCGCAAGCCCCAGGTCTTTGATATTTGGTATGAAGCTTCATCTAGTGGAACCCTAACAAGATTGTTCAAATTATAGTGCTGGAGCTAAAAATGCCCCCCACACGGGGGCCCTTTGGTTTTACATGGGCTTATATAGGGAAAATCTTGAAAAATCTTCTTCTCTGAAACCGCAAGGCCCAGGTCTTTGATATTTGGTATGAAGCTTCATCTAGTGGACCCCTACCAAGATTGTTCAAATTATAGTGCTGGGGCCAAAAATGCCCCCGCACCAGGGCCCTTTTGTTTTGCATAGGCTTATATAGGGAAAATCTTTAAAAATCTTCTTCTCTGAAACTGCAAGGCCCAGGTCTTTGATATTTGGTATGAAGCTTCATCTTGTGGACCTCTACCAAGATTGTTCAAATTATAGCCCTGGGGCCAAAAATGCCCCCGCTCCGGAGCCCTTTGGTTTTACATAGACTTATATAGGGAAAATCTTGAAAAATCTTCTTCTCTGAAACCACAAGGCTTAGGTCTTCGATATTTGTTTTGAAGCTTCATCTTGTGGACCTCTATAAAGATTGTTCAAATTATAGC
Source organism: Lucinisca nassula (assembly GCA_963580285.1). Lineage (NCBI taxonomy): Eukaryota > Metazoa > Mollusca > Bivalvia > Lucinida > Lucinidae > Lucinisca > Lucinisca nassula. Next base: position 63,643,403 of record OY757013.1, on the reverse strand, counting down.
CCTGAGACCAAAAATGCCCCCCGCCATGTGGCCCTTTGGTTTTACATAGACTTATATAGGGAAAATCTTTAAAAATCATCTTCTCCGAAACACAAGGCTTAGGTCTTTGATATTTGTTATGAAGCTTCAGCTAGTGGACCCCTACCAAGATTGTTCAAATTATAGCCCTTGGGCCAAAAATGCCATCGCTCGGGGCCCTTTGGTTTAACATAGACTTATATAGGGAAAATCTTGTTTTACATAGACTTCTATATGCAGGGTAATCCTTTAAAATCTTCTTCTCTGAAACCAGAAAGCCCAGGTCTTTTATATTCGATATGAAGCTTCATCTTGTGGACCTCTACCAAGATTGTTCAAATTATAGCCCTATGGCCAAAATTGACCCTGCCCGGGGCCCACTTGTTATACATTGGATCAGGTGAGCGAACCAGGGCCCTCTGGGCCCTCTTGTTGATGTTTAATTATGCGTCGTTGTGACACTTTCTTGTGTGCAAGATATCTCATGAACTACTGGGTGGATTTTAATCAAATTTGCATGGATATAACATTGGGACAGGATGAAGGATTGATTAGATTTTGGTGACCTTTACCTTATTGTCAAGGTCACAGTCATGCTGTTAGATTAAGCTTCTGTTGAAAAGGGTATGTGGTTCGGGGACATCTGTTTTCTCAGAAAATAAGTCTAGTTTTCTTTATTTTTGCATATTGACATACATAATATAAGAATCTTAAATGGGTGTGAGGGGTGGATAGAAAAATCCGTCCCAAGGGTCACTGTCCAGCATCACGAGGCTTGCCGGACATTAATCCCGAGGGACGGATTTCGCTTTTTCTATCCACCCCTCACACCCATATTGGATTCTTTTTCTTGCATACCTTCCATTTCTTAGCGCGGATTTTAATGCTGCAGTCACTTCAATTACCAACGTCCGCCATATTGTGTTGACACTGCAGGAGTGTTCAGTGATGTCACGTAACGTGCATGATGTCAACCTTAATGATGGCGCACATGAGGTCGTAATCAACCAGTGCATTTATCAAACACGAGATTATATTAGATTTTGGGTCGGAACACCAAGGTCAGAACATAAATTTCTATCCCAGGGTAAAATCGCGGATTTCCATGTCTGGTGTGCAAGAAAAATTGTGTGTACTCATAGGAATTGCACCCACAATCTATTTTGCAGTAAATATATGACAAATACAGTAAAACTTCAGAAACTCAAACTCGGATAGCTCGTTTGACATGGTAAATTCTAACTGGTTCAGAAGTCCCTAGAGAATGCTGGACAGTGTCCCTCGGGACGGATTTTTCAATCCACCCCTCACACCCATACTCTAGCTTCAGATATGCCTGCATTTAGGTTTAATAATTTATGATTGTTTGTATGATTTTATCTTGAAAATGTATGTTGTGTGTACTCATAAGAATCTAATAATTACGATAACATATCCATTCACCTTATTTGCATTATCTGCTGGTTCCTAGTTTGAAGGTTATCAGTGTTGGAAAAACAGGAAACCAGACCCCCCTGACCTTTAAAGATAATGATATTGATAATGTGCCAGCTGGGAACCAGCAAATAATGCAGATATGGTGGATGAGGTGTGGTGCATTTTCCTATCTCAAAAACGGACATTTTTCTGGCGAAAAGTTGTGATATTTTTCACAGTTTTAATCCAAACATAGGTTGAGGTGCTTGTTAGAACCGCCTCATTGAGGTGGTTCTAACGACTACCTACAACCTATGTCTTTGAGCAGAAATAAGAAAAATAATTTATACCCCCATTAACCCCAGTTTTCTCAATATAAAATTGGGTTTAGTGGTGTGTTCAGTTTACAGACTTGTTCACGTAATGAAATATGCAAAACATATCTTTCATTTTAAAAAATGTCAAAAACATATACCATGAGGTTATCCCCAATAGGCTTTATGGCCTGGCAGTACAAATTATCTCAGACTTTCTGACTACCCTATCTCGAACAATATTTCATGGTCCAAAAGTATCTTGAGTTACTGAGGTTCGACTGTATCATCAATTTCCATTGTAAAATACAGTAAAACTCCTATATTAAGACCACCTTTGGGACTGTTCAAAAGTGGTCTTTAAGACCACTTTTGAACAGTCTCAAAGGTGGTCTCCAATAAGAGCATGCTGGATATAGAAAGCATAAAGAAAATGTAACTGAAACCTTCTAAGTATGCTTTTAAAAGCATAATGTCTTAATTTTTGGTGGTCTTAATAGTGGAATTTCACTGTATCATTTTTGAAACTAAAAAAAAATGTTCTATATCTCATGGATTGATTTATTATTGTTGAAGATAATTTATCAAGGCACTGATACCCATAAGAGCCATAACAGCCCTGTTACCTGACGAGCAAATGGTTTCCGTTAAGGGTAGACCCTTATTGAACGGGCCTCCATGTCTTAATGGGTGAGAGCATTGACTCTTAATTGTTAGGTCTCTCACCACTGTGGTTCGAGCCTGGCTTGGGCCACAATAAGATGCCAAGTTCTGTAATGAGAGGTCAGAAGGATTTTCTCTGGGTTCTCAGGTTTTTGATTAATGATCTGCTCAAAATAAGTGAAATTATCTTGAAAGGGCTGTAACCACCCCCCCCCCCCCCCCCCAAAAAAAGAAAGACCCTTATTGATAAGAAAGGGCAAAAATGTAGTTGAAAGACTTGCCTCCCCTGTGTTAAATATTGTGACAACTAAGTTTCACAACTCTGGCTGCATTACTTCTTTGATAATTTGTCCCACATTGAGGGACCATGTTGTCCCATATTGTGCTGCTATGTCCTAGAACAGCTATTTATCGAGAGTTGTCTATATTACCTAGGCAGATACCTCACATGAAATGTTAACCTTCATTTTCTCTGAAAAATAAAATGAGCCGGTGCATAACAAAACCTACAATAAGACCGGTGTGACCAACACAGACTCGAATTAACCTGCACACCCATCCACTATGACAAGACCTTACGCTCATGTACCTTGGCATAGATATTAGCCTATATTAGGTACATCTGATCAGCGAAGACTCTGATCAGATTGCACGAATGTGCAGGCTGATCTGAGTCTTTGCTGGTCGCTCAAGACTTCCTGTAGATTTTGTCATGCGCTGGCTCAAATGGTAAAAAATTAAAATGTCATCTGGTGCGTTTATGCATGACACTAAGTCTTAAAGGGTTAAACTAGATAACATTAAAAATGGTGTTATGTGATTGATAGTCTCTTCTGACTTGGTAAAGAAAGCTTTGAAACAGAGACTTCCCTGTCCGTAATAGATTTCTGACTATCCAAGCGGTGTAGATTTCCTTTCAATCTACACTACTGAAGTGTCTGAGGAATTGGAACATCTCTGAAGACACACCCACAGACCAGGCTACATATGCAAGCATATCCTTGTCACTAAACTCTCACCTTAACCCTTTTTGTACCAAATGGAATCTTCCACCTTATAAATAGCAGGAGTCCATTTCAAAACTCAGGGGTGTCAGGTTGTGATTTCTTCCAAAATTTATTTGGACAATGGCTTAACTTTTCGCAAACAGTGTAGGCCCTGATCAGACACTGTGTTCTGCAGTGTCTGATCTGGGCCTGCACTGTTTGGTACCCCTTCTGAGGTTTCTAGTACGAAATGGGTGAAGATGATTGAACACACCTGACATATGCACTGCCCTGACAACTGTTTTCCTTTTTTCCTTAAGAGTTTATTTGCATTATTTGCTGGTTCCTAGTCTGAGGATTATCAGTGTTGGGAAAACAGGTAACCAGACCCCCCTGACCTTTCAAGGTCAGGGGGCTCTGGTTACCTGTTTTTCCAATATTGACAATGTGCAAGCTGGGAGCCAGCAAATAATGCAAATACGGTGAGTAGACCCCTACTGATGGGGGAGATAAAAATACTTCTGAAAGAGTTTCCTCCCCTGATTGTTTATCCATTCCCCTTAATAATTTTGTTCTCCTATCATATCCCTTTTTATTTCTACAAATTTTGTACATATTTATGATTATTCCCATTCTTTATCTGTGATATGTGCATATACCATGTATATCTATACTAGATACATCAGCCCAGAGAACTCCATACTGGCCAAAACGTCAAATATTATTAGGCAAACCAGCCCAGAGAACTCCATACTGGCCAATGAGGCAAATCAGCCCAGAGAACTCCATACTGGCCAAAGGGTCAAATATTATTAGGCATATCAGCCCAGAAAACTCCATACTGGTCAGTACATCAAATATTGCAAAGTACATCAGCCAAGATGGCTCCATAAGCTCCATACTGGCCCTGTGGCTGATATCTTGGCTATTATTCCTAGTAAGATGACACTGCACTTTTTTATTACACTTATACCTCTTTATAACACTGGTTGTTTATATAAACATGGTTTTGGATATAACACGGTTTAAATATGGATCCCATCTTTTTTTTTATTTAATCACTGCATTTTTGTTTTGATATAACATGGTTTTTTACTTATCGGTAACCCTGTTTCTAATGGCCCCCACCCATGGGGGCTTGAAGAAATAGATCGGCTGCATGATGCTTCCACAAAGAGCTGAAACTGGCCACAGCTTAGTGGTCTAAGCCTGCCCAGGCAAAGTAGTGCAAGTCGGACCGTTTCTACATATTAACCCTTTTGGTTTGTTGGGGTGGCAGGGATTGAGATGCATTTCAATGTCGGGTAAAAGTCCCACAAAATTGGAAGCAACGTCTCCAAAATGACCTAAATAGTGTTGACAGGGGCGTAAAACCTCAATTCAAACACCCTGTGTCTGCTTTGGGCCCCTACAAAACTGCTTAAAAGAGGTTTTAGTACATTTATGGCTTTGAAGTTTCTAGTGGAAATTCTAATACAGTTTGCCTGTATAGTTTGTTTGTTTGATTTGAGGTTTAACGTCCCTGTCAACACTGTAAAGGTCATTTTGGAGACGTTGCTTCCAATTTTGTGGGACTTTTACCCGACGTTGAAATGAAATGACATCTCAAGCCCTGTTGCCCAATGAAACCAATAGGGTTTATAAGCATGGACAGTCCGACTCGCACCACTTTGCCTGGGCAGGCTTAGGTCCTCTAAGTGGTTTACCAGTACTCGGGTGCGGGTCGGATATAGCTCCAGTGGGCCTGTATAGGCAGTGGAAATGAACTGTGGTTGCGTGATGAAAAAAAAAAAAAACAGCTTTCTGGTGAAGTCTATCGAAGATTCTGTGATTTTAAACAATGAAACCTTATTTTATCGCATCAGAAATGTTACAAAAGGACTTAAGGGGAATGGGAACACCTTCAGGGGAGGCAACTCCTGCAAAAGTATATTTGTCTCCCATGTCAATAGGGGTCAACTCTTAAAGGAAAGAATTTGCTCCTGAGGAGCAAATTCTTTCCTTTAAGAGTAGACCCCATTTTCATTGGGATAGGGCTTAAAGAAAAGCGAACAGGAAGTCCCGAAAGTTGTCTCCCTTTGAAAAATGGCAGGTGTTCCCATTCCCCTTAAATACATGTACTACAGTCTGTAACTCTGGAAACTTTCTTCTAGCAATGGTCAAAGGCTGGGAAAATTGAAGAAAACAACACAATTATTGTCAATTTCTGTTGCATTAGAATCAAAATAGATTAGCTCCAGTGTGTGAATTGTTGATACAGTAAGTTACAGTTCAGTGGCCAGTTGTAAGTTATTTGATCTTCTTTACAAATGACCTCCAAACTGTGAGTTATTACTCACCAGTTCACACACTAGAGCTGATCTAATTCTTTATTAACCCTTAAGAAGCCAAGAAAAACTACACCTGAAAATGTCGTCTGCTTATGTCGTCTGCTGATTTTTTTATTTTTATTTTTTGCAAACTTTTTAAAAATATTTTTGCATGCAGGCAAACAGTGTGGATCCAGATCAGACTGCTCCTACATGAGCAGTCTGATCTGGGTCCACACTGTTTGCAAAAAAAAAAAAAATACTTAAGGTAACCAGCAGACGGCAAAGCAGACGACAATAGTCGTGATTGGCATTTTATGGGTTAAATGTTAATGAAGCAGCATTTGATGCACAAAATGGTGTCATGCTCTGAGCTAGTATGGTTGCACAAGTGGGCTAGTATGGGTACAGACCATACTGGTCTGGGTAACAAAAATAATTGTTACTATGTTTAGTAATACATGTAATAATGTGACAGATTGTCTGATGATTTTGTTTTGATTTTTAGAGTTATTACACAGTTGAGTGATTATGACCAGAACTGTTGACGCAGTTATAATTTTAAGACAAATATAAAAAAAAGAAAGATATGGTGTTTACTTTATTGTCTACAACCATGACTTTATATGGATTTTGGCCTGATTACTCTGGCCAGACTGTAGAGTTTCAGTTCCATCATGTTTACCTTTTACCCTTAAGATGCCGATCACGACAATTGTCGTCTGCTTTGCCGTCTGCTGGTTACTTTCAAAGCAATTTTTTACAAACAGTGTGGACCAAGATCAGACTGCTCCTGTAGGAGCAGTCTGATCTTGGCCCACACTGTTTGCCTGTATGCAAAAATATTTTTGAAAAGTTTGCAAAAAAAAAACTGCGGGCAACATAAGCAGACGGCATTTTCATATGTAGTTTTTCTCGGCATCTTAAGGGTTAACATACTGTATATTTTATTATGCTACACCCGACCCAGGTTTTCAGCCATTGTGTTGCATGATTTCAATTTTTACTGTAGATTCAGAAGCAGAATGTAAAACAGTATAGATCCTTATCAGTTAACTTATCAGATGCCAGCTGATCTTGATCTATACTGTTTTCAAAAAGAAATGTATCAGGTTCAGCATGGTGAGGGTTAACTAGTACGTAATGAACATCCCAGTAATATAAGCCATTTACAAGAGTACAGATTGTTTTCTTTATTGTTGCTCATTATGTCTCCCCCGAAAAAAATTTTTTCGGAGAGACATATTGTTTTTCCCCCGGGCGTCTGTCTGTCCGTCTGTCTGTCTGTCCGTCTGTCCGTCTGTCACACTTTCGTGTCCGCTCTGTAACTTGAAAACCATTAGAGCTATCGTCACGAAACTTCGTATAAATATTAATCAGCATTAGACGACGTGCAGTGCACAAGAACCATAACTCTCGCATTTATACTTTTTGAATTATCTCCCTTGGAAGTTTGTTGGTATGTATATATGTATGGGCAAATCGTGTCCGGTCAATAACTTTCTTATTTTTTGATGGATTTTAAAATTACTCGGCAGAAATATTAACAACCATAAGACGATGTGTGGTGCGCATGAGGCAGGTCGGTACCTCAAAGGTCAAGGTCATACTTAGAGGTCAAAGGTCAAAAAAGGGGCCTTTTTTTCTTATTTGGTCAATAACTTTCTTATGTTGAGATGGATTTTAAAATTACTTGGCATAATTATTAACAACCATAAGACGATGTGTTTAGCGCATGAGGCAGGTCGGTACCTCAAAGGTCAAGGTCATACTTAGAGGTCAAAGGTCAAAAAAAGGGGCCTTTTTTTCGTATTTGGTCAATAACTTTCTTATTTTGAGATGGATTTTAAATTTACTTGGCATAATTATTAACAACCATAAGACGATGTGTGGTGCGCATGAGGCAGGTCTGTTCCTCAAAGGTCAAGGTCATACTTAGAGGTCAAATGTCAAAAAGGGGCCTTTTTTTCGTATTTGGTCAATAACTTTCTAATTTTGAGATGGATTTTAAAATTACTTGGCATAATTATTAACAATCATGAGACGATGTGTGGTGCACATGAGGCAGGTCGGTACCTCAAAGGTCAAGGTCATACTTAGAGGTCAAAGGTCAAAAAGTGGGCCTTTTTTTCGTATTTGGTCAATAACTTTCTTATTTTGGGATGGATTTTGAAATCACATGGCAGAAATGTGAACCAATATAAGGTGATGTGTTGCGCGCATGACCCAGGTTGGTACCTCAAAGGTCAAGGTCATACTTAGAGGTCAAAGGTAAAAAAAGGGGCCTTTTTTTCGGGTTTTGTCAATAACTTGCATATTTTTAAATAGAATTTGAAGTTAATTGGCAAACATGTTAACTATCATGGGACGATGTGTTGCATGCATGATTCAGTTTGGTACCTAAAATGTCAAGGTCATACATAGAGGTCAAAGGTAAAAAAGGGGCCTTTTTTCGTGTTTGGTCAATAACTTTCTTATTTTTAGATGGATTTTGAAATTGCTAGGCAGAAATGTTAACCACCATGAGATGATGTGTTGCACGCATGACCCAGTTTAATACCTGAAAGGTCAAGGTCATACATAGAGGTTAAAGGTAAAAAAAGGGCCTTTTTTGTGTTCTTTCAATAACTTTCTTATTATGCCCCCAACTTTGAAAAAGTTTAGGGGCATATTGGTTCTGGTTCGTTCGTCCATTCGTCCCTCCATTACGCTTTTGATGCATAGCATAACTAAAGAACCGTGTATGCTAGGGTTTTGATTTTTCATATATGGATTCCTCATGGAAAATTAGCTGACACGTATTTTTTTTCTCGTCCGGATTATGCCCCCTTCAAGAGTTATTGCCCTTTGATTTTTTTTTTTTTTTTAATAAAATCTTGTCAGCAAGATATCTCAAAAACTATTGGAGCTAGAGCCTTGAAAATTAGTGATTATATTGATGGTGATGAGTAGATGAACTGATTAACTTTTGACAAAATTCCGAAAAATACTTTGTGAGTAATGGCCCTTTTTCATTTTGGTAATTTGTGCCCATTGTAATGTATGCTAAAAGTGATGCATAGCATAACTTGAGAACCATATATGCTAGGGTTTTGAAATTTCATATATGGATTCCTCATGGAAAATTAGCTGACGCATATTTTTTTTCTCGTCCGGAATATGCCCCTTTCAAGAGTTATTGCCCTTTGAAATTTTTTTAATAAAATCTTGTCAGCAAGATATCTCAAAAACTATTGGAGCTAGTGCCTTGAAAGTTGGTGAATAGATTGTTGGTGATGAGTAGATGAACTGATTAACTTATGACAAAATTCCGAAAAATACTTTGTGAGTTATGGCCCTTTGTCATTTTGGTAATTTGTGCCCATTGTAATGTATGCTAAAAGTGATGCATAGCATAACTTTAGAACGGTGTATGCTATGATTTTGAAATTTCATATATGCATTTCTGATGGAAAATAAGCTGACGCGTATTTTTTTTCTCGTCAGGATTATGCCCCTTTCAAGAGTCATTGCCCTTTGAATTTTTTTTAATAAAATCTTGTCAGCAAGATATCTCAAAAACTATTGGAGCTAGAGGCTTGAAAATTGGTGAATATATTGGTGGTGATGAGTAGATGAACTGATTAACTTCTGACAAAATTCCAAAAAATACTTTGTGAGTTATGGCCCTTTGTCATTTTGGTAATTTGTGCCCATTGTAATGTATGCTAAAAGTGATGCATAGCATAACTTTAGAACCGTGTATGCTAGGGTTTTGAAATTTCATATATGGGTTCCTCATGAAAAATTAGCTGATGCGTATTTTTTTTCTCATCCGGATTATGCCCCTTTCAAGAGTTATTGCCCTTTGAAATTTTTTTAATAAAATCTTGTCAGCAAAATATCTCAAACACTATTGGAGCTAGAGCCTTGAAAGTTGTTGAGTATATTGGTGGTGATGAGTATATGAACTGATTAACTTTTGACAAAATTCCGAAAAATACTTTGCGAGTTATGGCCCTTAGTCATTTTGGTAATTTGTGCCCATTGTAATGAATCCTAAAAGTGATGCATAGCATAACTTTAGAACTGTGTATGCTATGGTTTTGAAATTTCATATATGCATTCCTAATGGAAAATAAGCTGACACGTATTTTTTTCTCATCCGGATTATGCCCCTTTCAAGAGTTATTGCCCTTTGAATTTTTTTTAATAAAATCTTGTCAGCAAGATATCTCAAAAACTGTTGGAGCTAGAGGCTTGAAAGTTGGACCATGAGTCATGTGCAAGACCAAGGTCCATACCTCCAATGTCAAGGTCATACCTAGAGGTCAAAGGTAAAAAAAAGGACAGTCAATAACTTCCTTATTCTTTGATGGATTATGAAATTACTTGGCAGAAATGTTAACCATCATGAGACGATGTGTTGTACCGCAAAGGTCAAGGCCATACTTAGAGGTCAAAGGTAAAAAAGTGCTTTTTTTGTTTACGGCCAATAACTTTTTTATTTTTCTATGAACATTTTTAAAGTTACTATGCAGAAATGTTCATCTTCATTAGATGATGTGTTGCACACAAGACCCAGCTCAATACCTCCAATGTCAAGGTTATACTTAGCAGTCAAAAACGGGGGAGACATCTGTGTTTTTGTAGAAAAACAAATTCTAGTAGAACATAGATGAGGCAGTTCATTCAGCAATACCCCAGCCCATGTCCATGGCTTCAAGGTCAAGGATTGACCAGTCCAAGGCGGTCTTCTGTCGCGGTTTATTTTTGTATTGGTTTGTCTTTGAGTGTGTGATGAACATCCCAGTAATATAAGCCATTTACAAGAGTACAGATTGTTTTCTTTATTGCTGCTCATAGAACATAGATGAGGCAGTTCCAGCAAGCACTCATAATTAACCCTTATCCTGCTGAATATTCATTTAAGCCACACCCATTTCTGTCTATCAACCAATCAAATTACTTGATGTAATTTATTGCTACAAATTCATACACTGAATGTCAAATAGTGTAGATCCTGATCAGATTGCTTCTTCTGATCTGGATTTACACTGCAAAGATAGGGGTTGTCGTGAACAGCAAGATAAGGGTTAAATAAAAAAAGAAAAATCACTAAATTTCAACAGAAAAAGACTACTTTTAGTGACATGACAGCATTTTTAGCTCGCCTGGAAGAGCTGTTGCATTACACCGGCGTCGGCGTTGGGAGTCGGCGTCCGCATTTGCGTTAAAGTTTTTTTTTAAGCTCATATTTTCCAAACCATATGATGGATTTGGTTCATGTTTGGTATGATGATAGCTATAGGTCCAAAGTTTTATTCAGCAACATCCCTGCCCATACCAATGGCCTCAAGGTCAAAGTTATGGACTTAGAATTTTTATGTTAAAGTTTTTTTTTAATTTTTTATTTTAAAGTTTTTCAACTGCTCATATTTTCTGAACCATTGAAGAATTTGGTTGATATTTTGTATGATGATTGATATAGGTCCAAAGTTTCATTCAGCAATACCCCAGCCCATGTCCATGGCTTCAAGGTCAAGGATTAACTGTTCCAAGGCCGTCTTCTGTTGCGGTTTATTTTTGTTATGGTTTGTCTTTGAGTGTGTGTGTCGCTTGTATTATTTTGTTTTGGATAGCCAATTGGCCATTTTGTGGGAAAGTGACTGTCATTTTGGCTTTCCGCTATTGATGTTTCCATTAGGGTCTAGTTGTTTCATGTCTGTGCTTCTTTCCCTTTGGTGTCTCTGATGGGAGCTGTGGGCTAATTGTATTGATTCCTGATCATTGCCTTCACTTCTGTTTCAGAAATTTTTAATGTTAAAAAGTTTTTTAACAGCTCATGTTTTTACACGCCCGTTTTGTAAAAACTGTCATACCGGTATTATAGTATGTGGCCGGTGTCCCTCCATCTGTAAACTTTTCGTTTCCGGATAACTCCTCCTACAGTTTTCATCCAATCAAGTTGAAACTTGGTCGGTAGTAAGACCAAGACCTGGTGTAGTGCATATTGTTTCGAGGTTATGGTCCACCAAATATTTACAGGTTTATGCTCCTTTGAAAATTTTTGTAAACTTTTTTGTTTCCAGATAACTCCTACAGTTTTCATCTGATCAAGCTGAAACTTAGTAGGAAGTAAGACCATGACCTGATGTAGCGCATATTCTTTCGAGGTCTTTTGAGTATTTCTGTAAATATTTCGTTTCCGGATAATTACTACAATTAACATTTGATCAAGCTGAAACTTGATAAATAGTTAGACCATGATGTGGAGCAGTACATTATGTTAGGGCCCCACACAGGCTACTTTATTGCTGTTGTCTGTGTGTAACGCCTTAACCAAAAAACTTAACGTCGGTCATAACTTCAAAAGGATTTGCCCTACTCTCATGAAACTTCACACATATACTCACCATCACAAGACCTATATTATGACGAAGGACCATACCCATATTGCTTTTGTCCGTGTGTTTGTCTTCCTTAACCCAAAAACTTAACCTTGATCATAACTTCATAAATATTTGCCTTTCTCTCATAAAAATTCACACAAATACCATCACACGACCCTACATTCTGACAAAATCTTGTACCACACCTCTTTGACAGCTCTATGTCAGGTCCTTTCTGACATAGTGATCTGGTTTTGAGGTTATTGTCCAACAAATAAAAACAAAGTTATGCCCCTTTGAAAGTTTATGTAAGCAATTTTGCCTGCAATTAAGAACCATAAAATTCTTGTGAACATTTTGTTTATGGCCAACTCTTTCTACAGTGAACATTTTTGGTCAGAATCCATTCATAGGGTCAGGAGATATAGTGCTTCAAATAGGCTGTGCTCATGCCAAAGCCAACACAACAGGGTTTGCACCAAAAACAATATGTACCCCTCCCCTTGGTGGGGGGACATAAAAATAGAGTGCTGTCTGCTCTAGAATTTTCTGTAACTTTGTTTTGTTTAATTTGAGGTTTAACGTCCCCGTCAACACTGTAAAGGTCGTTTTGGAGATGTTGCTTCCAATTTTGTGGGATTTTTACCCGACATTGAGATGAAATGACATCTCAGCCCTGCCGCCGAATGAAACCAATAGGGTTTATAAGCATGTACAGGCCGACTCGCACCGCTTTGCCTGGGCAGGCTGCGGTTTACCAGTACTCGTGTGCAGGTCGGTTTCAGCTCTGCGTGGAAGCATCATGCAGCCCATTTATTTCTTCAAGCCCCGATGGGCGGGGGCCGTAATTTTCTGTAACATTTGGGCCCCGTCAAGCGATTTTGGTACTTATTGCCTATGCGAGCAGCGAAGGTTCAGGCGAGCCTGTGCATCCGCGCAGTCTTGCCAGAACCTTCGCTGCTCGCTCATACAAGCAGTGAATCAAGAGGAACCTTCAGACAGAAAGCCATATCCCTGACCCCTCTGAATGGCTGGGCATGCGCAGTTAAAATTTGTCATGAGGGAATGCTCGAAGACACAAATTCGCTTGGCGGGCTCATTTGATGGGTTCATAGTAATAGGCTCAATGTAGTTCATTACGATAACACACCCATGCAACATAGTGCATTTTTCCCATCTCCTAAATGGCTACTTTTCTGATGAAAATCGTTGATATTTTTCTTATTTATACTGCAAACATAGGTCGTGGGAGCTCGTTAGAACCGCCTCATTGATGGGGTTCTAACGAGTAGCCACAACCTTTGTCTCGGAGCAGAAATAAGAAAAATAATGTATACCCCTGTAAACCCAAGTTTTCTCTATATAAAGTGGGGTTTGAGTGAGTGTGTGTGTGGGGGGGGGGGCTTCATTTCACATGTTTGTTAACGTGATGAACACCTTCATCAGGGTAAATGGCAAGAATAAAAAGATAAATGAACAGATGCAGTATTTTTATTATGGTATTTCACAATATAAAGTCTATAAAGATAAAAAGAAAATCTAAATTTCTCAAATATATAAACTTCTGTATAAATATGTATATCCCATAACTCAAGAAAAAAGGAAAATGAAAAAAAAAAGCTATGCAATCTAACATCAAGCTTGAACCGTATGTACTCATGTATATATATCTTGTTAATCAATCTGTCAATCTAACCTACATTCTAGCTGCTATCTTACCCACTCATATAGCCTTTGTTTTGGCTTCTCACACCCTTCTAAGCTTATGCTGAGGTACAGTCGAACTTCAATGGCTCTAACACCTTTGGGACCATGAAAATCTGTTCAAGACAGGTGTCGTTCGAGCCACTGAGGGCTAATGCCAGGAGGCATAACGACAAACTTAAGGACATATTTTTCTGTGTTCTATAATGAAAAATGTATGTTGTGTGTACGCATTAGAATCGCCTCATCGAGGCGATTCTACTGAGTACACACAGCATACATTTGCAAGATAAAAGACTAACGTCTCCTTAACCCTTTACCACTCAGATACGTGTTTTTACGTGTCTGCACCAACCCCCCCCCCCCTTTTAAGCCCCCCAGAAGCACCTAAAATCTGCATTTCTACCCCTGGATAGTTATGTTTGCTTAAGGATTTGTTGGGCAAAAAAATGACCTGTTTTTTCGCGCGCCTCCCCATTAAAAATATTCTGGGGGGATTGAAGGGGGGCAGCGCCCCCCTCACATCCCGAAAACTTTTCGGTTTATGGCCCAACCGGCTGCTAAAATTTATATCTGAGGGTGTCTGGGGTCAAAAATGCCTGAAAATTGATGCTGATAAAACATGCTGCGAACAGTGAAAATGGCCAGTGCCAAACACCTTAAATGTTGCCTTGACAGCTGTGTGAAGATTAAAATGTGGTCAAAAATTCATGTGAAAACCCACTTTTTGCCAACTTTGAGATGCCCCCTCTTTACCATGACAACAATGATCAAGTTATGAAAGGTTGCATTTGAAAGGCTACTGCCCAATGAACATTCATACCGAGTTTGGTGTAAAACAGACCATACAGTATGAAACAATGGCTAGTTGAAGTTGCTGTCAGGTGCAACACTGTGAAAATCAGCGAAATTCACAAAATCCCTGAGTGGTAAAGGGTTAATTATCCCCCACTATTTCTTATGTAGAGGATTTCGCTAGGGGCTCCAGAATGGGTTCGACATATCCATGGTAAACGAGACATCGGTGTTCGAGCCATCAAAGTTCTACTGTATATTACATGTTGCAAACACATCTAATATATGTGAACTGAATTTGGGCTATTCTAATTAGCTGGCAACATTTTCCCTATAGAAAACTAAACTGAATTGTGTACAGTAAAATTCTTATATTAAGACCACCTTTGGGACTGTTAAAAACGCCATTTTTGAACAGTCCTAAAGGTGGTTTCTGACCAGTGGACACTGCATGAAGAAAACACAAAGAACAGTCTATTAATTTAAACTAGAATGTATTTTCAGACATAGAAAGTGGCTTTTTTTCTTCAAAGAAATTTTTGTGCATTACGCAGTGCTGTTATGTGTGCAGCCATTGTAAAATTCAAGAATACGTATACTGTAGCATGCATGTTTATTGAACTTTTCTATGTATCTATGTAGAACACAACTGTTTTCAAATGATTGGATGCTTGTGCCACACAAATCCATACCTAAGAAATGGTATCCATCAAGGAGCTGCATATCTATGAAACACATGACCCCAGTGCTTAGGACAGTGTAAGCAGTTAACCCTGTGCCATGTACAGACTTAGCTGCTAACCCTGTGCCAGGCACAGACTTAGCTGCTAACCCTGTGCCAGGCACAGACTTAGCTGCTAACCCTGTGCCAGGCACGGACTTAGCTGCTAACCCCGTGCCAGGCACGGACTTAGCTGCTAACCCCGTGCCAGGCACAGACTTAGCTGCTAACCCCGTGCCAGGCACAGACTTAGCTGCTAACCCCGTGCCAGGCACAGACTTAGCTGCTAACCCCGTGCCAGGCACAGACTTAGCTGCTAACCCTGTGCCATGCACAGACTTAGCTGCTAACCCCGTGCCAGGCACAGACTTAGCTGCTAAACCCGTGCCAGGCACAGACTTAGCTGCTAACCCCGTGCCAGGCATGGGCTTAGCTGCTAACCCCATGCAAGGCACAGACTTAACTGCTAACCCCGTGCCAGGCACAGACTTAGCTGCTAACCCTGTGCCAGGCACAGACTTAGTTGCTAACCCTGTGCCAGGCACAGACTAAGCTGCTAACCCCGTGCCAGGCACAGACTTAGCTGCTAACCCTGTGCCAACATGGGCTTAGCTGCTATCCCCGTGCCAGGCACATACTTAGCTGCTAACCCCGTGCCAGGCACAGACTTAGCTGCTAACCCTGTGCCAGGCGAAGACTTAGCTGCTAACCCCGTGCCAGGCACAAACTTAGCTGCTAATCCCGTGCCAGGCACAGACATAGCTGCTAAACATATGCATCTGCTAAATTTAAGTAATGGCAATACTGCTTACCCTCTGCCAGGCACGGGCCAATTTACTAAGTAGAAGTAAAACAAAGATCAGGAATTGATACAATTAACTTACTCCACCCATAAAAGACACCAAAGGGAAAGAAATACAAACATTAAGCGACCAGACCATAATGGAAACCTAAACAAAAGAAGGCCATAAGGACAGTTACTTTCCAACAAAATGGCCATATGGCCATCCAAAATTTAAAGACACAAGTGATACACACACTAAGTAACAAACAACAACATAAATAAACCGCCACAGAAGATCCGCCTTGGAACTGTCAGTGGAAGATTTCCACTGGGGGGGCTTAAATCGATTTTACGTGGCCACAATCCTCGCCCTTACTTCCGTCGCGATTTAGACAAAGAATTTGTTCAGTCCGCATGAAGGCCTCCTAACTCATCAGTGCAACATCTCCGTGAACACAAAAATCAAAGAACCACAGAGGTGAGACAACGGTGAGGACTCGACAGCAAGAAACCACTGAAATGCTGGAGCAAAAGAAAACCAACAGTTAGACTCCGATGGGCCCAACCAGAGACAGAGCATCAGGCACCAACCAACATTACCTTGAATTAGATCTCTCTAATTCTCAATAAGCCTTTACGTTGGAGCCGTCATAGAATCTGAGGCCTGACCCACCGGCATGCAATTAAAGAGGGAAGCAAAGTTGCCAACCGTGATTGGGTTAACTACCATGCATGCAGTCTGTCGTATAATATCCATGTTGTACCCAATCTTTTTATATCGAAGAATGATTTTACGAAATTGGGTGCTGAAGTCATTGCGGTTATATATTTTTCTGAATTTATATACTAAGTCACCATAAAATTCGGGTTCCGATAGACCTTGTTGCATAAGAGATTTAAGTCCAATATTGAATTTTGAAATTAAATCAGAATGGCGTCTATAAAATTTTGAAAAGGCTTTGCGTAGTTTATGGTACCGATAACCCTGATTAAGGAGTTTAGCCGTTAATAATTTATTACGAGTGTTGAAGTCAGTTACATGACTACACACTCTAGCAAATCGAATTAATTGCGAAATATAAACGCCATAGGATGGCGCACGAGGAACATCACCATCCAAAAAAGGAAAATTTACAATCTCAAAATCAAAGTCATCGCGTTTATCATAAATTTTGCACGAAACAAATCCATCTACAATAGATAGATGTAAATCCAAAAACGGGGCCTCAGTATCAGAAGAATTTGCTTTATTTAACTGAAGTTCTAGGGGGTAAATCTGACTGATCAAACCATCAAAATAGGTATTATCAATATTTAATAAATCATCTAAATATCTAGAAGTGGAGCTAAAAGCTTCAATAATTTCAGATTGGTTATCAATGGAAAGCGACAAAATGAAGTCTCTTTCATAACAATACAAGAACAGATCAGCCACAAGAGGTGCGCAATTAGTACCCATCGGAATACCCACAATTTGTCTAAATAACTTAGTACCGAACCCTGCGTCAGGCACAGACTTTGTTGCTTACCCCGTGTTTGGCGCAGACTTATTTATTACCCTATGTCAGGCACAGACTTAGCTGTGGACCCCGCGCCAGAGTGATAGAAGCTAACCCTGTGTCAGGAACAGATGAAGCAGCTATCCACATGCCAGTCATACAGCTGCGAATCCCAGTCACAGACGTTGCACCTAAGCTGTGCCATACATGGATTTTTCAGCTAATTCAGCCTCTTGCCTGTCATTCACTAGTCAAGATATGTATATTTTGGTGGTGAAGTATCTTGAACCCAAGGCAGGATTCAATATGTAGAACAGATCTCTGACACTTTACCTAGTGGAATTAACCATTTCTTAGTTAGGCTGTGTTTATATAATTTGCACCCTGAATAAATTGTATAAAATATATACCATACCTTCCTTTTTTGAAGACCGAGCTTTATTTAGAAACATCTGCCTTCTTCCTATCAGTGGAAACCCAGAAAATTGGAAACACAGGCTTCATTGGAAACACTGGCAAGAACTTCATTTGAAACCTGATGTCATCATTGTTTGACATTCCCATTGTTTGACTTATTATTAGGTATAAAATATGGAAAGGGGATCACAATTGACAGCATGCTGTCTTTTCTCAGCATTCGCTTTAGACAGCTGTCTGTTGATAGTGAACATTTAGTACAGACAGACAGTGACATCTACAAAATAACCTATACCGTGTTGACAGAAACGTTAAACCTCAAACCACACAAACAAACAGATACTAATCTGTAATATTCACCGCTCTGCATTGTAGGTGGCATTTACATATTTGATACACCTCCACACCTCCAAGATAAAGGGCTGTTATACATTATGTGAATGCTTTTATAATACAGACCGGCATAATAAAAGCCTAGGGCCCATACCGTTAACTCCTGTCCTGCTTCAAGAATTAATTTTGCCACACCCATTTTGGTCTATTAACCAAACCCATTCCTGAATATTATTCACAAATTGATTGAATGAAAGATACTGTAGATCCTGTTCAGTTGGCTTGGGTTTTCATGATCAGCAGAACAATTAATAAATGTATTTTATGTTTCTATTGTTCATGGAAGTATGAACACAGTGGGTCGTGTGCAAAGTAAAGGGATTCATGATTACTTTGCTAGCAGTCTGCTGTCGTTCATAC
Organism: Lucinisca nassula; assembly: GCA_963580285.1. Taxonomy (NCBI): domain Eukaryota; kingdom Metazoa; phylum Mollusca; class Bivalvia; order Lucinida; family Lucinidae; genus Lucinisca; species Lucinisca nassula. Next base: position 63,624,653 of record OY757013.1, on the reverse strand, counting down.
TTTCATGAAAAGCTGAAAATTTTATTTTTTTACATGTACATGTTTTCGGTATAGTTAATGGGTTAAAAGAAATGCAAGTGTAATGACAGTCAGATAAATGGGCATTTGGCATTATTTTTTGGTAGGGCTTATGCCTTGGTGAGCTACGGCCTGTACGTGTCCCTTGTGTTGCTCATTCATGCTTAATGTTCATGTAAACTGATACGCATCACAGCTCTATATAAGGAGGATAACCTATTTCCGGTTAACTTTTCTTATTATACCCCCGGCATACGAAGTATGCAATGGGGGTATATAGTTTTTGTCTTTTCCGTCTGTCTGTCTGTCTGTCCGTAAACAATTATTTTGTGTCAAAGATATCTCAGGAACTGCTTCACATAGAAACTTGAAATTTTTCACACATGATCAGTATGACTAGTTGTATTGTGGGAAAGAAAATAAGGGCCAAGGGGTCAGGCCTTTAAGAGTTATTTCCCTTTGTAGTTCTTGTTTCAGCTGAGGTGATGGCACTGGCCGGGGGTATACGTGCCCCACTGGGCACTTTTGTCTAGTTAATCATGTGTTGCTATTACTCGTTGAATGATGCAATTCTAACAAATACCCACAACATATTTCAAATTTAAGAAGATTATCCCGGAGTTGTATCATTACTCCTTCTGTTGACTCGCCCCCGCCCATCGGGGCTTGAAGAAATATATGGGCTGCATGATGCTTCCACGCAGAGCTGAATCCGGCCCGCACACTAGTACTGGTAAACCGCTTAGAGGATCTAAGCCTGTCCAGGAACCGCGGTGCAAGGCGGAGCGTCCATGCTAATAAACCCTATTGGTTTCATTGGGCGACAGGGGTTGAGATGTCATTTCATCTCAATGTCGGGTAAAAGTCCCACAAAATTGGAAGCAACGTCTCCAAAATGACCTTTACAGTGTTGACGGGGACGTTAAACCTCAAATCAACCAACCAAATCCTTCTGTTGACATGGATTTTAGTTTCGATCCCGGGCTTCTTCAGACCTTAGGTTAATTCTTTAAATCGAGGTCAAGTCTCCATATGACTTTTGCTGTTGTTAGAGCGTAAAACTCAAACACATACCATGCCATCCTTATACGGATGTTTAATGTGCTTCTATTCTTTGTTGGGATGTAATGCTCATTAATATATGAATGAACAGTTTTTTCACCTGAAAAAAATACTAAACTGTATTCTCCCTAAGGCAAAGATACGAGTTCATATTGAGCCAAAGTAATCAGATTGTATCCCAGTAAATGAAGAAAATGTTCCAGGATGTGGCTCAATCGATTGGGGGGATACAAAACTGCATGTACAAGAATAAAATCATTGTAAGTTGTTATTTGACTTTATTTCTTAAACTAACATCTCTTTTCCAGACAGAGGGATACCATATTTACCCCAATAGTTCAAACACCAAATCATAATTTATCAGTTACCCCCTATATATAGTGCATTGTAACACAGTGACCTGATAAAGATATGCTATCTCATGCCAGAGTGAGCTCTATCACGTCAACGTGACATTGCACTATTTCAATGAGGCTGACTATTATTACGAGGAAAATGAAAATAAATTACAGTGAAAATTATCAAAAGGAAAATAACGGTCAGATGATAGTAAAATAAATTTACTGGTCGATTATATTCCGCATCGGAATGCTGGGACGCACTGAGAACAATCGGTAAGTGGTCGAAAATTGCCAATTTAAAGAGTTTACAATGGGATAAACTGATAAATATAATACCAGATTCGTGTCATTTGATATCAAGTTTATCAGGCTTGGCTTCGAGAACGCATGTAAAATCACTCGGCAAGCCTCGCGATTCTACAAGCATTCCCGAAGCCTTGCCTGATAAACTTGAAGGCTCGCCTTCAAGAAGCATGTAGAATCGCTCGGCAAGCCTCGCGATTCTACAAGCGTTCCCGAAACCTTGCCTGATCAACTTGATATCAAAAGACACGAACCTGGTATTCTGTGTATATCTCCATAGGATTAACAAACAGTGTATTAACAATGCTACAATGCTCATTTATATGAGCACTGAAATGTATATTGCTGGTACCCTTCAGAATTGCCTCAGTGAGGCGATTCTAAGATGTACCCGGTGGATATGGTTGGTTGATTTTGATTATAACACTCAAGGTCATCTGAGGCTGTTCGTTTTGCCATGTTAAGTCTTATAGATATGGTAAGTGGTGAGGCCTTCCCAGAAGGGAACCAGGTCTTCTGCTTCCCTCGTGATAACGATAGAAAAGCTCATATTAGAAACAACTACACCGCACAACATTGTCTCAGTACCTTTAACAAATACTTATCTTCTTTGTATGATTTTAGGTATAATGTCCCCGTCAACACTGTAAAGGCCATTTTGGATATGTACTTTGCTATCAATTTTGTGTGACTTTTACCAAACATTGAGGTGAAATGACTTCTCAAGCCATGTCGCCCAATGAAACCAATAGGGTTTATAAACATGGTCGGTCCAACTCGCACTGCTTTGCCTGGACCGGCTTATATCCTCTAAGGGGTTTACCAGTACTCGTGTGCGGGTCGTTTTCAGATCGTTTCTGCGTGGCAGCATCATGTAGCCCATCTTTTTCTTTAAGCCCAGATAGGCGGGGGCCAACATATCTTCTTAGGTTTTTCCTTGGTACAGCCCCCACCCATCGGGGCTTGAAGAATTATATGGGCTGCACGATGCTTCCAAGCAGAGTTTAAAATGACCCACACACGGTGCATTCATCTCCTTTAGTGATTGCTATTCTTCAAAGTCAATGTGTTTGATTTTTGCAATTTCATTTTGTATTTTACGTTTGAAATTTCTAATTATAGTTTTGACTGGTTCTATGTCCTGTACAAATCTGCCATCTTTCTTTATAGTGATGTTTATCTCGAATGTCTGTGTCGCCTCATCATTTTCTTTTGCATCTCTACAGAAGTCTAATAAAGTTTCTGGAACATATTTGCCAGCTCTGATATCTGGAAATAAAAAAGGTAAGGCTAACTGAAAAGCTATTGCAGTTGGTCTTTCTGTACGGTTCTTTTTTCAATGTTTGGAGGGGCATATTGCTTCTAGCTTGTCCATTTGTCCATTCATTAGTTCATTTGTCCCGCTGCATAGCTCAACTTAAAAAGCGTTGAATCTATTGCTTTGAAATTTCGTATATTGATTCCTCATGAAAAATTAGTTTACCCGTATTTTTTTTCTAATCCGAATTATCTCCCCTTTTCAAATCATTTATATTTATAATAAATAATACAGAAATCTCGCAAGCAAGATATGAATAAGAGACTTGATATTTTGGTATAATGTTTTGGACTGAGGAGGAAATCATCTGTTTAATTTTTCAATCAATTTAATGAAATTTGGTTGAATTTCTGACACTATTTGCAATTTCTTGCCATTTGCCATATTTTTTCCTTTCCGAATTGTCTCCCCTTTTTTATTTATTTTCATTTTAAATAAATATCATAGAAATATATATATATTTTTTTTGGGGGGGGGGGGTGTTGTTTTTACTTGTGTTGAGACGATCGTTAGTCAGAGGTCTGCGAAAATGGAGTACTCAGAGAATAACCACCTGACCTTTCCGTTCCAGAACTTAGCGTCTCTCATGTGACCAGAACCAGGCTCGAAACACATCTGAGAGAGACTTAATTATTAAAATTCGGCGATCTAATCCATTAATTAGTTGTTTTCTTGTGCATATCATAACTTATGAACCACTAATGTCATTGTTAAGAAATAGCTGATCTTGCATGAGTGCTCATGTATTATTCTCGAGCATTTTATCCCTTTTCCTGAATGACTTTAATAAATGCAATAATACATGAGCACGAATGCAAGATTATCTATATCATACGACATAAAACATTTTTTTTCAAGATTGTTTTACAAAGTTGTCAATATTCTACAATTAGTAAACACGATGTCGTTAAGGATGTCGTACATGTAACGTTACGGGGAGTAGCTAACTGATTTGCATATTTAATCCACTAGTGGATTAGAAATGGAATTCCAAAGCAGTTCTTCTATGAAAATTTATTTATGTTGTTGTTTGTTACTTACTGTGTGTAGCACTTGTGTCTTTTTATTATGGATGGCCATATGGCCATTTTGTGGGAAAGTAACTGTCCTTTTGGCCTTCCTTTGTTTAGGTTTCCATTATGGTCTGGTCGCTTAATGTTTGTGTTTTCTTTCCCTTTGGTGTCTTTGTATGGTCTGGTCGCTTAATGTTTGTGTTTCTTTCCCTTTGGTGTCTTTGATGGGTGGAGTAAGTTAATTGTATCGATTCCTGATCTTTGTTTTACTTCTTCTTTACTACATGGCGTTTTAACACTCTCAGACGCGACGTCATCTGATAAATTTCTTATATGGGTGTCTCATGATTATACTTTTTCTGAGAATTGTCTCCCCTTTATTATTATTTATCAGTTAAAATGAAATAGAAATCTCGTTATTTGTCTGAATCACGACGGAAATAATGGTGAGTATTGTGGCCATGTAAAATCAATATAATTTCCCAATGGAATTCGTTTAACTGACCGTTCCAAGGCGGTTCTTCTGTCGCAGTTTAATTTTTGTTATGGTATGTCTTTGAGTGTGTGTATCTCTTATTATTCAGTTTTGGATACCAATAGGGTCTTTTTGGAGGGAAAGTACTGTCCTTTTGGCTTTACGCTATTGATGTTTCCATTAGGGTCTAGTTGTTACATGTCTGTGCTTCTTTCCCTATAGTGCCTCTGATGTGAGTTGTGTGTTAATTGTATCGATTCCTGATCATTGCCTTCACTTCTATTTCACCCTTGATATTTACTGGTATTGTGGAAGAGATCAACAAGTTAGATTGGGAATTTTTGTTTGAGTTATGTCCCTTTTGCAGTTTCTGGCCATTTAACATGTTTAATCTTTTTTTCCTTTTTGTGAAAAAAAATCAGAATGAAAATGTCACATATATTTCCCCGTATGAAAATATTTTTTTGATTTGTTTCCGATATGTATTGATTTCATTGCTCAGTAAGTCTTTATTCCAAATTTAGTTTTACCTTTAAATTCCAGTAACTCCTTTGATTTATTTGGATGGTTCCTTTTTGCCTCTTCCCAGTTTTGTTCCCCCGTTTCTTTGACAAAAACACGCTTCAATGCTGCCGTTTTTTTCTCCTCCATTAAATTACTGCATGCAGTTTGCAGGCCAGACTCTAAACCAGTTAGTAAGGCGCTCCTTCTGACCTCCACTGACTCTGCTTGCAGCAATTTGAATAACTGAAATTGAATGAAAAATGCATGTTTTCTATTGCAATGGAATATACTTGAAAATTGTGTGTTCTAAAAAGTTTATTGGAAATGAATTTCACCCAAATGTCATACATGAAATCCTTCTTACATGCTTTTCAATGAATGATAGAGATTTATCAGTGAAATATAAATCGATATTTTCACTGTTTCAAACAGTGAAAATACGATTTTTTATTTTTCACTGTTTGGGACTACTTTTTTCTTCAAATCTAACTCTAATTTCAATTTTATCTTTGTCAGATAACTGAACAATAATGAAATGTGTTCTAATTGACGCATAGCCCGTTCATGTGTGACGGGGACGTTACTGACGTCATTTATGACGCTGACGTCGCGTCTTTTGTCGCGCGACGTTAGACTTGCCAGCAACTTCTTTGGAAAACTACTCTCTCAATTATTTTATTAATCATTCATAAAAATACCATCCCAGGCCATTTCTCAGGTGCAAACTTTCAGTTTACACCCAATAGTATACCCACTAAACACGATGGACACCACTAAATTGACGCGAAACGAACAGGAACAAAGATAATTTTCTCCGAATGTGAGCGACACCATTAAAGACGCTAAATATTGCCTTTTGAAGCATGTAAGAAACAGAAAATTTGATTTTTTCAGTGCAAGATCAAATTTTATTAATGAAATTTTATTTATGAAATCCTTGCTCAATCTTTACACTTTTTGACAGTTTTTCTTCCTTTGCAAAGTCAAAACAGGAGGACCATGGTGGTCTTATATTTTTACACTCATAACACACTTCTTGGTGTCTTCTTTGTTATCGTTTGCTTGTTGTAATAAATCTTCATTACCACGGACCATGAAACCGCTTAGGTCAATGCAAAGTGTGACTCGGTCCGTCCATGTGTTTTTCCTTGGGTGGCATTGAAAGAGATGTTATCTCATCTCAATGTTTGTTAAAAGTCACATGGAATTGGAAGCAATGTCTCCACATTGACCTACACATTGTTGACGGCGTCGTGAAACCTCAAATCAAACAAACAAAACCCCAGTCCTAAATGCTGAATAACTAGAGCTGTCAGTGAAAATGACTAGGGCCCCGGCAGCGCTATCAGAGGAGTAAAAATTTGTGGACGGACATACAGACAGACAGACGGACGGACAGAGTGATTACTAATAAGCCCCATGGCCAGATGCATTTGGTTATGTTGAATAAATTAAAAGGGTTTTAATCACATATGGTCACGGTGGCCATCTCTGTCATCTGACCAGAACCATCAAAAAGCTTTTCAGTCCCCGGGGCCCGCATGTTTCTTTATTAAATTTTATTAAGAAATAGCTCAGCCCTATCAGTGATTTAACGAGTGTTATATCAATGCTTGGCGGTCAGTTGTAATGTAGATCAAACCTCGAGTGCGTAGTAGTATTTCATGCTCTAATAGAATTGACCATACATACCAAACTGAATGCCTGGAACTTCAAAAGTTTCACAGATATTTTTGGGATAACTGTATTCGAAATTGTCAGTTGGAGAGGTAAATCGGTTGTTTTACGGTCGGAAAGTTCGTTATACGGTAACGTGTTAGCGGAGGCGTATAACGGAATTTGCGACCGTGAAACTGACGAAGGTCCATGACCATCCAATACCACCGGATTCTTCAGCTCCAGAGGAAAGGATAATAATTCATCATTTTTTTTCTTACTGATTCACCAAATACTTAGGTCATCAACACATTAAGAATCAGCTGCATGCAACACGTGGATCCTAGCTCAAGCTAACAAGAGTTTCCTTTCAGTAATTAATGAACAATCATAGAGGGGCATAACTAGGTTTGATTGTTTCATCTCTGTGTTTGATTTTTGTGTTCGCAGATATGTTCCACTGATGAGTAAGGAGTGCTTTATGCGGACTTAAAAAAATATTTGTCTTAATCGCGATGGGAGTAAGGGCGAGGGTTTTGGCCACGTTAAATCGATTTAAGCCCCCCCCCCCCCACCGCCCAGTTTCCGCTGACCGCTCCAAGGCGGCTCTTTTGTCGCAGTTTATTTTTGTTATGCATTGTCTTTGGGTGTTTGTGCCCCTTGTATTATTTTATTTTTGATAGCCTATTGGCCATTTTGGTGGAAAGTAACTGCCCTTTTTGCTTTCCATTGTTGGTGTTTCCATAAGGGTATGTTGTTTCATGTTTGTGTTTCTCTCCCTTTGGTGTCTCTGAAGGAGGTGTGGGTTAATTATATCGAATCCTGAGCATTGTCTCCACTTCTATTTTGTTGCATAATTCAATCAAAATTGAAACTGTTCAGCGCCATATATAAAAATGTAAGACAAATCTAAGGACCTAATTATATATTGTATTGACCATGTTTCTCTATTGTATTAAAGGCACATTCAAAATAGGGGCATTACAGTTACAGAATTTGCTTGTAAGTTAATCATGTCTACCCATTTATTTAAAACGTAGGCAAAGTAAGAATATCCCAGCCCAAGTGTACTCTTTAGAATTATTATTGACAAGGAATGTTTTTTTTTTTGATAATGTCAAAGTCAAAACAAGAAGGAGATTAATGGCTTATGTTTGTAACAAGCTTATATGAGACTAAATCACCTGCACTCTCACTTGAAAAGAATTGTATGCTTGTTTCTGTATCAGCCTCTTGTAACGCTGTTAAAATTTTCTAGAACGGGTTATCCTTTGGAAGCAAGGAATACACCACATAACGAAAAGATGGAGTGTACATGTTTTCTGGGCCAGACTAGCTAGTTTCTGCCAATTAGGCCTCATCAGTGACCCTCAAATATTTTCAAAATTCTACAATGGAATCAATGATCCAAAATGACAAGAAAATATAAACTACACTATGATGTAGGGCAGGGAGACTCTTTACGGTCGCCACACATTCCCAGACACAAAGTTGCGAATTTGCTTACCTTTTGATTTAAGCTTTTTTCTGATTCTGCAAGACGACAGAAAAGAGTATAGTTAGAGCTGCAGTATCTGGCCACAGACACGATTGTGGACACCGAGTCTTTGATCTCCTGAAAATTGTGGTTAAAACCTTCGTTACAAAACAGTCTATGTGCATAGCTTTTTGAAAATCGTGATGAATCAACTGGAAGCAATGTTACACATTATGTTTGTTTTTTCGTTTGACGCATCATGCAGCATATCTATTTATTCACGCCCCGACGGGCGGGTGCCGATGTTACACATTATATTTTAATTTCAAATTACCACAGAGGAAATTTTAACATCTTTCCCAATGCCAGTCCATGACACACTGAGGATGACGGTCTGGTGGGGGTCATAAAACAGTTCTAATTTACTTCATCCTTATCATTTTTTTTGTACTTATTTATCGATAGTAATTATTTTTGTTTGCGGTTGTGTAATTCAAACCAGTATTTAATGGAATGTGTAATTCAAATCATTATTTAATTGAATTTTCTTAATGTTGATAATTAACATTTCATTGAAAAATGTAATATATCGCTCAATAAATCATTGCATTAAAACTGAATTATTTTGATTCTAACACTTAAATTGTACAAAAATGCTATTTAATCATTCAGATTCTCCCTATGTTTCGCCAATGTTGATAGGAATTCCGCAAATTTGACAGACTGTATCAAATGCATTCTTCCGTTTTTATATTATATTTTATACAAGAGAATAGCGTTACACCATCAAACATCAAGGCTACAATTAATGACGACATGAAAAGGCGGCTCTTCGCGTTGCAGTCTTACGTCCAGTTATTTATCACTCAATATATCACAAGATTTGTCCATTGTCTATACATGCGACCAGTTTTAGAATTAAGAAACAGATCAGGTCTATCATTGATTTGTTGTGAAATATATCGCTGTTTGTTGGTCAGTTGCAATGTAGATAAATTCATGAGCATGATTTATTTTTATTCTAACACAATGAACTCCCGACTAAATGCAGTTTATTCATTCCTTCTGTCGCAACATATCGTCACTGTTTTAACAAATCCCACCAATATGTTTGACTAATTCATGAAAAAGGCATGTCTCTGTATTATTGAAAGTATATGATGGATGACGTCGCAAAATGTCTTAAAAATTGGCTCTTCCGTCACGCCTGTTTGCCTATTGATTTGTCACTAAATATATCACCGGATTTAACCATTGGCTATATAGGCGACCTGTGTTCGAAAGAATCAGATATTCTACAGTACACCTACCTTCATTTCAATTTCCCCCAGTACATCTTTTAGTCTGCTCGCAAGTTTTCCATCTTCATCCATACCGTCTTCTTTCATTCTTCTGGCGATTGCTACTCTGTCCTGTGTCATAAGAGGGTCTTTTTAGTAATTGAATGTATACATATGACTATTATCAACAGAAATATCATTGTTAGAAGTCGGTGAAATAATTTTACAACTAGTGTGTTACGACTTCTTCAAATCTGTTACTACCTTGGATTTCAGTGGAGTATATGAAAAATGATTTGATCTTAAACCTTTGATGGCATCGCGTAGGGAACCAAAGAGTTTACAGAAATCAGCTTGGCATGGTGATGGCCAAATCAAAGAAAGCGATGCCATAAAGCGATCCATGTGGCAAAATAGAATCGGAGGCAATGATCAGGAATCGATACAATTAACCCACAAATCCCATCAGATACACAAAAGGGAAAGAAACACAACCTTGAAACAACAGACCCTAATGAAAACATCAATAGCGGAAAGCCAAAAGGACAATTACTTTTCCACAAAATGGCCAATATGCTATCCAAAATAAATAATATAAGCGACATACACACCCATAGACAAACATAACAAGAATAAACCGCGTCATAAGAAATGCCTTGGAAGAGTTAGCGGAAACGAATGCCACTGGGGGGCTTATATCGACTTTACGTGGCCACAATCCTCGCCCTTACTGCCGTCGTGATTAAGACAAATAATTTGTTCAGTCCGCATGAAGGCCTCCTTACTCATCAGTGCAACATCTCCGCGAACACAAAAAATCAAACAATCACCGAGAATAAGCAAGGATGACGACACGACAGCAAGAAACCACTGAAATGCTGGAGCAAAAGAAAACGAACAGCCTGTTTGCTAAAGCAGATGTGACGGCCACTGAGAATCTCTTCAGCTAAAGCTTTGAGCATTGTGATGCATTTTCGAGAGTAGTGTGACACTTGCTTAATGGGTGACATAAAATATTGATTGTATTCTGCAAAAGCTGTTGCATTAATATTATCATTATATAATGTTCGTTTCATTGGCTGGAGTTTGGTTATAGCACCTCTAAACAGAATGATCCAGTGGAGCATATATGATGGAAAGGAACCCCAGTCCTTGTCCAACTGTCCACAATTAAGAAACAAATTTTATTTTTCTGCTGTTCATGAAAGTGTGAACGCATGGGATCGCCTGCAAAGTAAGTGAAAAATAACTTTTCTCACGACCCGATTTCGTTCATACTTTCATGAAAAGCAGACAAATTAATATGACTTTTTAAATTTACATTCTTTGCCCCTCATCACTAGGCGACAGTCTTCATAAAGGTCAAACTTTTAAAGCAGATATACATATGCACGTTTTTAACAAAGAGACAGCATTGACATCAACGCCCGTATGAATCATGGTTTAGATTGACGTCACAGAAAATCTTGTGACTCGATGCCTTTCTGGATGTATGAACTACATGGTTTTCTTTATGTTTATATTAGGCTTTACAATGGAAATGTAAATATTCGTATTTAAACGAGTTATCTGACGCTCATGGACCAGTTGTCACCAAATCGCATATAAAGCTTTGTTTAAGTGGTCCAGCTCACATGACCAGGATGACCTTATAGACAAATAAAGTAAAATCTGATTTAAGGTAAAAAACGGTTCAAACATCTCTTCCACACTGCTTTAGCTTCATAACGATATGTAATGGCTCCAGGCGACAGAATATGAGGATCAACCATGGTTTTTCATGCATTAACATTTGCCTGGTCTCGAGGAAGCTGTTTGAACATGAGGCCGCCATGCCGAATGTTAAAATATCTACCGAGGGATGCGGCAAATGTTAATGCATGAGCTAACCATGGATGATCGTTGTTCTTGCATAACTTATGATTCCGACTGCAAATTTTGACGAAAACGCCCAAAACTCCATATAAACTCCATCTATACTTTTGAAATTCGACCGGCGAACCAACATGGCGGCCATTTCAGAATGTTGTTTACAATGAAGTTGTTACGCAGTATCCATCTGACGTCATCATAGAACCCTAAAACGCTACGTTCAGTGCGATAACCTTACGGCTGCTCAACGTAACGTAAACAAAGCAAGGCCCGCCTTGTGATATAAAAAGCTCAAAATCCATGTTCAAACGGCACGCGAATTTCATGATTTGAACATGGTTTTTGCTGTTTGAGCACGGCTTTCGGTCCATTTGACAATGGCTTCAAACAGCATTGCGCATAGGTATTTATGCAAGAATATTAGTTCAAATGGAACTAGTCAAACCACCCAGATGGCCTCCATGCCAATGAATGGAAATACCCCTTTAAAAATCTTCATAAGCAAATGTGCTATGATCTAGAGCATGAGGACTGTCCCCTACAAAATTTGTATAAATGTTGACCGTAGGTAGACTTGGATCTATTTTATATCAACGTCAACTTTGATGTCTTGTCTTTTGCAAGGTAAGACATATAAATCTGAATGGCTGTTAAATTCAATGATTACACGTCTATTTGCAGTTCTTAAACGTTAATGTCATTTCTTGACCATTGTTAAAGTTTAATATAGGTCCGGTATTTAGTGCTGTTGTTACTTTAACCCCATCCAACCGAAGCCATACTTCTTGTGTTGCGGTAAGGTTCCTCAATTGAGTTCAAATAAACTGGAACACATTGCCTACTTGGCCGCCATGTCTGTATATGGTAGAAAAATATAAAAATGTTACCTGGAATGTAAGGGGCAACATCTTCTGCTTCTTGTTATGAATTGAGGCTATCCGCAGCGCCTCCTCTCTTGTCAAGTTCTTATAAACATGGCATAATACTTGCCTGAAATGACAACAGTGACTTCCAGTACTGAAGCATTTATCAGTAATTAAATAGGAACAAGAAATTTTCTAAACATCTACTGACCCGAACCTGATTGTACTAATGAGAGCCAGCTTGTCTGAATGAATGATTAGACATGCCTTATTTTGTGTTGTGTCTATTTGAATTCTAAAATATCTAATTTTTACTTCATAAAATTGATTTTAATTAATTCTTTCACAGCCTTAACCTAGCGCAACCCTATTACGTTATACATCAAAATCAATGTGAGAAACTGAAGTTAAAAATGTAACCTACTATATAATTTTAAAAATAAAGTAATATTGATGCTACTGCCTGTAAACTGTAAAAAAAAATTGACATTTTGCATTTTTGGATTCATTACTTTTATACCATTCACTTAAACAATAAGCAGTTTCCTCGGCTAGGCATCACAAGTACATGCTCTATAGTAATGTATCACACAACTATCCATGAAGCAGAAAAGCGTAACATCATATGGTTGTGTTTGAAATGAAAATATTAACTGTATCATATAATTCGAGTATACATCCTGAGTTACATTCGGTTTACACTGGAAATGTAATTGCAGTGGCGTAAATATAGAAATAATGCACATGTTACATAACAGAATGGATGCAATTACGAAATCACGCCTATACCACAAAATTGTAGCCTTTATCGGCGGGAAAAATACAAAATTATAATGAGAAATAATGATAATTTTATTATTTCTGCTCAAAATATAGACCAGAAATAAGAAAAATAATGTTTACCCCTGTAAACCCAAATTTATTTTTTAAAAGTGTGTTTCTAGGGGTCAAAATTATATAGGCATGTTTTCGTGATGCTACATAACTCTTGTGGATATCATACCACCTAAATATGATCTATAAACGGGTATCCTTTGGAAGCAACTTAACACTGGTTCATTGATCATGGGACTTAATCGTTGAATCACAACCGGTTTCGGCTTCAAACCAGTTTCATAAACCAGTCTTTTTTTTCCATTGAAACTGTTGTAAACCTGGTTTCGTTTTTCTCATTTTTTTTAGTGGGGGGGGGGGGGGGATGAAACCGAAACATTTTACAGAATAATCTTAACTGCCTCCAGTTGGTTTTCGTCTGTGCGAAGTTAGGTACATTTCGACATTCACATACATTGAATGTAGCCTTTCATATATTCAGCAAGTTGAACTACTCCAGTCTCGGTAGCCCAGCGGTAAGCGAGTTCGACTTATGATCAAGAGGCTGTTTGTTAGAATCCACCATCAGGAGGATAAGTGTTTTCTCAATCTGACACACATTGCCACTGCATTCCACCTAGTAGTTAAAAAGATAGCAGTGTTGTATAAGTCACTGCGTCTCTCGCGCGTGTGTTCCAATATCATGAATGAGTATTCGGGAGCGATACAAATAAGCTTCAATCTTTAATCGCTCGCAATCAAACTAAAATAAATAATTAAACACCAACTACGACTTCTTGATAATTTACTTCTGCATCTGGGCCATTTTAAAGTCTATCCTGCAAGCACAGAAAAGACATAAGATGGCAACATAATGTATTGGCTTGAGCTAATTTGGTACAGTTTCATTAAAAAGAAAATGAGCATATGTCAAAGATCCTTAGTATCTTCAACTCACCTCTGTGGACTGGAAATCTTTAACGCTTCCACTAGATGATTACCGCCTAGTAGCCAATATTCATTTGTTGCTTCTTGGGTTTCGCTTTCCTGTGAAACCTAAATGCCAACAAAAAATAAATCACATAGAGGATATATTTAAATTTTAAGTGTAATATCTCTGCATCATAATCAATTGGAAACCGTTGCTTGCATGGTAAACTCGTCAAAAAGGGCCACCTACTCAGCGATTTGTCATGATCTCAATCATGTGACGTGCCAAGATTGAAGGTGAAGGAGTTTGTATGTGATTAGTTGATTGGCTTGCAAGTAGACCTCAATGTGGAGGTTATCACCTCAAATTAAGTGAGTTATGACTGGATGGACCTAATTAAGAAATAGACCAGCACTGAATGACATCATGAAAAATGATAAAAGTGCGGCCTCTTAGTGTCGAGGTTTCCCACCCAGTGATTTATCACTCGATGTACCACCAGCCTTTAAGAATGGCTATACAAGCGATATCTGTTAGAATTTTGATACAGAAATATTTACATTTCCAGTGTAAAGCCCAATGTAGTTTTGGAAAAACAGCGTACTAATGTTTTTTTAGCTTTACATATTTGCCCTATAACCAATTTTTCGCCTAGTGTCGATGGATAACAAGATGTGTTTGGTGAAACAATGATGCCCCCGGACAGTGCATGTTAAATATGAAAGCACTATCACTTAGCAATCGAAAGGTATGGCCAATGTTCAGGTCTTAAAAACTAGGTCAAGGTCACACTGTAAAAAACTACGGGATCGTTTGATACGTCATGTGACATAGAATACACATTTGAAATATGAAAGCCCTGTCACCTACCAGTCGAAAGTTTTGGCCAATGTTAAAGTTTTTAAAAAGTGGGTCAAACGTCAAGGTCAAGGACACGAGGTCCAACATTATGGTACCACTAGAACGGTGTTGTAAAAAGAATGCACATGTGAAATATGAAAGCCCTATCACTTACCAAAAGAAAGTTATCGACTATGTTAAAGTTTTTAAAAAGTATGTCGAAGGTCAAGGTAACGGGGTAAAAATTGATGGTACCATTAGAAAGGTCTCGTGACAATAAATGCACATGTGAAATGTGAAAGCCCTACCACTTTCCAAACGGAACTTATGGCCAATGTTATTTTTTTTAAAAGTAGTTCAAATTTCAAGGTCAAGGTCACGAGGTCAAAAATTATGGTACCACTAGATAAGTCTTCTGACAAGGAATGCACATGTGAAATATGAAAGCCCTATCACATATCAATCGACAGTTATGGCCAAAGTAAAAGTACAACAAATCAATTGCTACAGAATAAGATTGTTATACATTTTCTCCACCTTACAGGTTTGAATGTGTATAATTGAAGAAATACCTCTGTTTGAACCTTCATGACTGGTATAATGGTTGACAGCAAGCTTGTATACATCAGATCTGCGGTTAATTTGTTTAACCATTCTGGTTTTAGGTCCCTAAGCCTGTAGCATGGTGGTGGTATCTTCAGCTCACTGACAGAAAGTCTGCGTTCACCTGTAACAATAGCACAGCATTTTCGATTTAAATTTAGAATTTTAGTGCACCCGTGAATGTAATGCAGCGTCCTGCTGGATAACATGGAAAATTTGTTACCGCATATTCTGTGAATATCTGTCGTTAGCTAGATGGCATTACATAGCATTGGTTTTCACTGGCGGGCATCTTGCTTTTACTTTGTTGTCAGCGCTGACACTTAATCCATATATACATTATAAGTATGTTATGTAATGACAGTAAGCGAGTGAATACATTACCATGACTATGCTGAGGACTTCTTTTGTGTGTGTAGGGCATGAGGTAGATAGGTTGCGTTTGTGCTCATTAGAACCGCCTCATTGGGAAGGTTATAACAGGTACCCACAATCTATGTGTTGGAGCAGAAGTAAGAAAAATTCTTGCACACCGGATAAGGAAATCAGTAGTTATGTCTTGGGAAAGAAATTCTGTTCTAACCCCGGTGTTCTTACCCGAAATCGAATATTATTGCGTGTTTGACAACTACGACCTCCTATGCGCCGTCATTAAAGGGTTGACATCACAGCACCAGTACACATAGTATACCCCCGTAAACCCAGTTGTGTGTACATAAAGTGGGGATTATGCCGGTGTTCACGTGATGGGAATATTGTAATGATGACCAAATTCGATTATTATTGGACTAAAAATGTGTCCTCTAGAGCGCACACAAGGTTTTTCTATTTTATTTTTTATCTACTGACTTACTTTTAATCCGATATGACCCATATTCGAACTTGACCGAGACATTGTCATGATTGTTATTCTGACCAAGTTTGATGATGAATGGACCAAATGTGTGGCCTCTATAGCACACATAAGGTTTTTATATGATTTGATCTACTGATCTTCTGTTTGATGCGACATGACCCATATTCGAACTTGATCCATATATTGTCGTGATGATAATTCTGAGCAAGATTGATGATGACTGGTGTCACTGGACCAAACAGTGACCTCTAATTTTTTTTATTTTATTTTATTTTTTTTATTTTTTTTTTTTTTTTGGGGGGGGGGGGGTTTGGTATTATGGCCCTTTCAAGATTATTTCACTCATATCGAGCCGATCGTTAATCAGAGGTGGGCGAACACCGGAGTACCCGGAGAAAAACCACCTGACCTTCCGTTGCAGAATTTGGCGTGTCACATGTGACCCAAGTGAGGCTCGAACCACAGCGGTGAGAGACCTAATGATCAAGAGTCAGCGCTCTAAACCACTAGGCCATGGATGCCTGTCAATGTGGCCTCTATTGCGCTTACAAGGCTTTTTCTATGATTTGACCTACCGACCTACTCTTTGATGCAACACGACCCAGTCTCGAACTTGATCGAGATATTGACATGATCAGCATTCACAGCAAGATTGCTGATAAATTGTTCACAACTGTGGTCACTATAGCGCTCACAAAAGTGTTTCTTTGATTTGACCTACATGTACTGACCTACCTGCAGCTTATCAGCCTGCAGGTTGCACAGACATAAGTGGTCAATGGTGCTGACGGATAGACGGACCACGGACTGACGACGAATGGAAGACTGTACTGTAAGCTCCCCTTCGTCTCAGAAGAGGTAAATAAAACATCAATGATTAAGAAAACGAGTAGAACTTTAAGTAAATATGTATGTGTGTATATATTAAAATTAAGGTTACCTTCGTATTTCTCTATCACCTCCTGCTGGTTCCCACATCCTTGTTTCTCTGCTATAGCATCACTTTCTTGAAGAAAAAGTTCCCTCCCTTTTCTTTTTCTTGTGATAACTGTTGTCTCTAAAAAATCAGAGCATGCTTTAAGAACTAAGAAATCCTGATGTTTCGATTAAAGTGCACTTCGGAGGACTTTGTTTGTTTGTTTGATTGATTGATTGATTGATTGGAGTTAAGCGACCCAGTCCGCAGTATTTATGTAATTTTTTAGCCGCTCAGTTAAACTATACATGATTTTCATAGACAGGCGTATTCTTAGCGGTGAACCAGTACAGTATCATTCTTTCTCCAATAACTGACAACTGCCCTTCTTGAATCAGCGGAAGGAAGAGAATGGCCTTAGGAAGGAGGACTTAATGCTATATTACACGCATAGTATATCAAGTATTTGTTTGCATCTGCATCCCCAATATTTTGTCATTTTATTTAGTTTCATTTACTTTTTTTACCATTTTGGTATTACGACCCTTGAAGGAATATTTCACTAATATCGAGCCGATTGTTTATCAGAAGTGGGCGAAAACCGGACTACCAGGGGAAAAACTACCCGAACTACTGCTCCAGAAGTTGGCGTCTAACATATAATCCGAACTAGATTCGATCAACAGCGGTGATAGGGCTAATGATTAAGAGTCAAAGCCCTTTACCGCGGAAGCCCGTTTTTTTGTTTTTTTTTTTTTATTTCGTTTTGCTTTCAGGTCTATAATAAGAATGATTTTTAATCTTTATTAAATTAAAGGCATCGATGAATAGAAACAGGCGAATCACACACACATTTTTTATTAAGCCGGACACTAAGCTGTTTCCAGGGTATTTTGAAATCGGTAATCAGTGTATTGGTTCTCTGAATAATGTATAGTTTAAAGTTTAAATTTCACAAAACTTTTTGCATATTGAAATAAGTGTTTTTGTCCAATGTGTGTGTGTGAATTCGGGTTTAACGTCGCTTTCGACAATTTTCCAGTCATATCACGAATGTGTCTGGTTGCGACAGAGAGCTCAATGCTCACTTTTTGTAGTGCTGCCTCACTGAAGTATCATGTCCCAGATACATTACATGATACCACACCCAGTCACATTATCCTGACACTGGGACGACCAGTCCTAGCTCTACCCCGTAAATCTGAGTGCCAAGCGAGGAGCAGCTATTACCATTTTTAACGACTTTGGTATGTCACAGCCCGGGATCGAACCCGTGACATCCCGTTCCCCGTATCGGACATTCTACCAACTGAGCTATCGGGGCCGGTTGTGTTTTTGTCCAAATTGTCACTACAGGTTTGGTTCCAACAGCTAACATGTTGAAATAAAAATTAGTCAAAGATAATATGGCATGACCTCCGGGAACCAAACTTTAAATATAGTGCAGGTTCTGTAGTGTTTGAAGTTAAACTAGAATGCGTTGCTGAAAGACGTCAGTGGACTGATACTTACAACTAAAATCAACAGGTTTTCCCTAATACGAAAGTTGTAAATTCCAAGCAGCATTATTGTATCTATAAAACTTACTGCATCATTACTGCAGCTCCAACCGTGTGGATGCTAAGGTTCTTAGATAATTAGCATATTTACACGGAGAGTATCGTCACTACTAACAGATTCACACATTTGAATGCAGATGCTTTGTTTGTTTGATTTGATGTTTAACGTCCCCGTCAACACTGTTTAGGTTATTTTGGATACGTTGCTTCCAATTTTGTCGGACTTTTACCAGACATTAAGATGAAATGACTTCTCAATCCCTGTCGCCCGATAAAACCAGTAGTGTTTATGAGCATGGACGGTCCGACTCGTGCGCACCGCTTTGCCTGCGCAGGCTTAGATCCTCTAAGCGGTTTACCAGTACTCGTGTGCGGGTCGGATTCAGCTCTGCGTGGACGCATCATGCTGCCCATATATTTCTTCAAGCCCCGATGGGCGGGGGCCGCTGTGGATGCTGATGCAAAGATGTAAGTGTATCTTCAATCACATGCACAGGGATTCCCGACATAAGAGAATTTTGGCTGTGTTAAGAATATATTTACCTTTGCCTAGCCGCTTATTCAAGGCGTCTATGAACTCCCTATTAGAACTGACCATCAAATCTGGGTACGATTGTCCATTAAACTGGTTCCGTAGACACCTCCTGCCATTTTTAGCATCTTTAAATTTTAACTGAAAATGTATTAAGCAGTATAGTATGAATTTCGTGTCAAATTAATCAATATTCGAAGACGGGAAGGAAATAAGTCAGAGTTTATTTTTTTTTTTTTTTTGTAGATTTGATATGGAAAGTCCATGTCAATACTAAATGTCATTTTGGGGACGTTGCTTCAATTTTTTTTTCAGTTTTACCCGACGCTGAGCTGAAATGACATCTCAAGTCCTGTCGTCGAATGAAACCAATATGGCTCATATACACCATTTTGTCTGTTCAGGCTCAGTCTGTCTAAGCGGGTTATCCATGTGAATTTTCATAAAAATATCTGGAAGCGTTTCCAACATACAGAGCAAACACGAAACAATATCGGCATAAATGGCTATTTTCAATATTCACTATGTTCAAAGGGCCATAAATCCATAATAAGGTTATTCATAGTTATCAGGTTCATACGTTCTACGTATCGTTTCGTGGTGCTCCACATATCTGTGAAGTTTCGTGAAAATAGCTCATATACATTGTATCAGAGTTATGGAGCGGACACTAAGCTATAATAAAAATGGCTATGTTAAATGTTCTAAGGGCCATAACTCCAGAATTAGGTTATTCATACTTATCAGGTTCATATGTTCTGCACGTCGACTAATTGTGATCTACATAACTGTGAATTTTCGTAAAAATATCTCGAATGGTAGCAGAGTGAGATTATGAAATGGGCACGAAACTATAATAAAAATGGCTATTTTTACTTTTCAAAGGGCAATAATTTTACTTTTCAAAGGGCAATAACTCCAAAAGTAGGAAAACCAGAGTTAAAGCTAATATATGTTCTCCACGTCTGCTCTACGTCTGCTCACTGAGCTCTACATGTCTCTGAAGCTTCGAGAAAACATCTGAAATGGTTTCAGTTATGGTGCCGACATTAAAATATGAGGCGCTGACGGACGGACGTACGGACGGAAACGCAAAATTTCGGAGGAAAGAACATAATGGACGGTCCCACTCGCACCGCCTTGCCTAGGCAGGCTTAGTTCTTCTAAGCGATTTACTAGTACTCGTGTGCGGTCGGATTTCAGCTCTGCGTGGAAGCATAATACAGCCCATCTATTTCTTCAATCCCAGGTGGGCGGGGGCCGAGGTTTATACGTAAGCGGTTAACTAGTACATATGGCACAATCTTTCGCCAGAAACTGACAATTGCCCTTCTTGAACAAGAAAGCAGTCTGAGGGACAGCCAAATCCCCAACCGAACATTAATAACAAGTCTCGACCTAGTGACCTTCACCTGTGACCTCGACCTTTAGTTGACATGGTTTATTTATGGGTTCTGCACATCAGCTTAATTAGGGGGGGGGGGGGGGTATTCCACCTAAGTTGACTTAAAATTATTTTGAAACCCATTCACTGTCTAAGGAGAAGAAGTCGTTTGAAGGTTTTTCTATTTTTAGCTCTGGCAGTCGCCGGTTCGAGTCCGGTTCTGGTCGCATTTCTTAAATATTTACATATTTATTTGCAATGTGTAAAAGGGTTCCCCATCTCTATCAATAGTGTTGTTTATTTACTAAGTTTTTATTAACTATTAATTATAAATTGGAGAAATGTCATCAGCGCCCGGATAGCTCAGTCGGTAGGACTTGCCTTGCAAGCAAGGGGTCGGCGGTTCGAGTCCGGTTTTGGTAGCATTGTTCCTACTTCATTTCATAACGACAGCCACGCTGTTCTTAACAGATTGAGGCCTAAGAGGGTTACATGTAGAATCGAAAGGGGATTGTATATCCAAATAATATGCCACAAAAAGCGGCATCTTATCACGATCTACATTGATTAAAGTGAATGCATTAATCATCCAGGGCCATTTTCCCAGTCTACACTCGTAGTAAGCCGACCTGCCATTGATGCCAGTGCTATGACTAAACGACCTTATCGTAATGCTTTCTTATTTTCAATTAAACATCTCTCAACCTAAGCCAGTAACTTTTACGGTCACATATTCTGGGATTACAGTGTGTGTTTTACTTGACCTTCCGCTTAGAGGAGCTAAGCCTGTCAGGCAAAGCGTTGCGCGTCCGACCGTCCATGCTTAAAAACGTTATTGGTTGCACTGGGCGGCAGGGTAGCAGATGTCATTTCATCTCAATGTAGGGTGAAGGTCCCACATAATTGGAAGCAACGTCTCCAAAATTACCTTTACAGTGTTGACGGTTACGTTAAACCTCAAATCAAACAAACAAACAGGAAGAAAGCTGTGCATATATGTGTGTGTTTTAGTTTTGATTGATTGATTGAGTGATTGTTTAAGTTTAACGACACATCCACCCTTGAGTCGTCTCCAAAAGGAAGGAGGAAAAGAGATAACAGATAAGTGAGACGTCCAACCGACAGCTATGGGCATGCTGACGAAACCTAATAAATATTCATCCAAAAGTCTGGAGAAGCACGGGATTGAACATTTATGAGGCGAATCCTCTTATCCGTGCTGACACCACTTTCCTCAACTGATGTAATGAAACGACCTCGCGACCGCAATTCAACCGTAGTGCCAGGGGCGTAGCCAGAAGAAAATCATTTGTACGCAAACCATAGAAAATACTTAATGTGAAATGGAACACCTTAAGTGGAGGCAACTCATGCAAAATTATTTATGTCTCCCATGTCAATAGGGGTCAACTCTTAAAGGAAAGAATTTGCTCCTCAGGAGCAAATTCTTTTCTTCAAATGCAGACCCAATTTTCAGGAGCAAATTCTTTCCTTTAAATGTATACCCAATTTTTAGTGGGAAAATGCTTATAGAAAAGCAAACAGGAAGTCACGAAAGTTGTCTCTCTTTGAGAAATGGCAGAAAATTCTGCCAGTTATTCCCATTCCCCTTAAAATAATAACTCCGTTCACTAAACGAGGACCACTCTTACAGGAAAGAATACATTCCTGTAAGTGCGGTCCCCGTGGCAAAGGAGGAAACTGCTAGCTAATAAATAGTGTTCCGTATATCCTAGACACAAAGGGTTTTCTTATTGTTCTTCTTCTTATTCTACTTCTTCTTCTTCTTCTTCTTCTTCTTCTTCTTCTTCTTCTTCTTCTTCTTCTTCTTCTTCTTCTATCTGCTTATTTTTTGTGGTTGCTTTTTTTTCTTCTTCTTCCTCTTATTCTTCTTTCTTCTTCACCACGTCAATTTTTTACGTTTGTAATGTGTACGCAAGTGCGTATCTGCGTATAGCTAGTTACGCACCTGACTGCACCAGGAAATAGGCCGGCGACGGTAGCTCAGTCAGATGCGCGTCTGACTTGTATTCAGTAGGATGCGGGTTCAATACATGCCGGGGTTGGCAACATTCTTTCGTGGATATTGATCGTGAAATCATTTCTACGGTCATGCTCTCCGTTCCGCTGATGATGATAATGAAGATGATGATGATGATGATTTCGTGTTTAATGACGCGTCAACCCTCTTTGTGGGTCATACACGTCAACTGGTTACTGATCAAAAGGTTTGTAGAATTAAGAGGATATTAAAAGTTTGAAGCAAAATGTCAGAATGATAATGTATAAACATCTCACACAAAAATTATAGTTTATGAGAAAGTCCAATTTCTTTAAAGAATAAGATATTATCAACAGGTAAATATTGAAACAATCATTGCAAACTGTCAGTTTTGAAGCACAAGTCACGGGACTATGACTCCCTTCCGCTGATTCAAGAAGGTCATATGTCAGTTTCTGGCGAAAGTATGTACAATGTACAGGTTAACCGCTTACGTATAAGCCTACCAAGGAAGATTGTGGATAAGTAAACTGACCGGCTCAAAATGGCCTAAATTAGTGTTTACTAGGCCGTTTGACTCCAATACAAACAAAGCACCAGGAAATGATAAGCAACTGGTAAGCTGTGCCGACGACAATGTTACTGCAATTAAAATTACTTTGTTTGCGGAATCTGATCAGAACCTTCATTGTCGTGGTCCCCGACCATAGGGGCTTATAGAAATAGATGGGCTGCATGATGCGTACACGCAGAGTTGAATCCGACCCGCATACGAGTACGACTGGTTAACCGCTTAGAGTGAGTGTTCTAGTTTTACACTTCACCAACAGCTAAGGTCATACGGAGAGGGACCTCGGTTTACAGACTCATCCGAAAGTATTGATAAGCCCGGAATCGATCCTGCGACCCCTGGTTTACCAGGAGAGCAGCTTATCCATTACACCACGGAGGCTTCTAAACCGCATAGATGATCTAAGCCTGCCCATTTCATTTCATTTCAAAGCCTTCTACTGGTCTAGATAACTCACAAGAATAATCTTTCACAAGTAGTGTCTACGCAATGCGGTGCGCGTCGGCCCTTCCATGATTATTAATAAACCCTGTTGGTTTAATTAGGCGACAGGGCTTGAGATGTCTTTCATATCAATGTCGGGTAACAGTCCCAAAAATTGGAAGCAACGTCTCCAAAAAGACCTTTAAAATGTAAACGGGGACGTTACACTTCAAATCGAACAAACAAACAAAACCTTCATTGTGAAGATTGTCACCACAAAGCGCAATATCTGATCCAGAACTGCACTATATATATATACATGTATGCTGGAGTCATGTTACATATACGCTATACATTTACATGTTTCAGTACAATGGTCAACCCCTACAAATAATGGAATGGCCTCGCTGATCTAGCAGCACACTTAATTTTGAGAACTCTAAATCACACGCTATATATATGAGCTAGCGCTCGGCAAAGCTGACTTAGTGCACATGATTAATGAAACGTCAGAAGCCTGATCGTAGAATCTTAAAATATAATGTTTTAGTCATTTTTTCGAGGTTTTTACTTTTTTAACATGAAACGTGAGAGGCCAACAACTGCACAAATAAATATAGGAAAATATTTTACTTACGAGTACTTCATCAGCAGTCCTGCCCCTCTCAACACTTGCTACTTCTCTGTATTGGTTCCTTGTAGCTGGATCGATCGCCTTTATACCTTCGATTGTCAAAAACAATTTGCTTTCTTCTTCAACGAAGCTCCACATACTGTCTTTGAGATGTATTCAGATGATATGGTTTCAGGAAGCACAGAATCAGTTTCAAAGTCACATTTCTTCTACCTTTGGAGAAGCTGTCTAAACTATGTTGTCATTCCAAAGGTATGAACATTGGAGTTGGAAAATAATTGTTCATAAATAAGTGGGCCTTATGTATTTTCATGCACTCATGGAGTTTAATAGTCTCGCCACATTATACAGCGTATACTTCATAAAATTGCAAAGGAGGGCATTATTTTCTCTCAAAAGAAAAAAAACAACAACAACAAACTAACAGACATTTGCAACCGAAGTTAACCTTGCCTTGGAGGTTAACACAGTGTAACCAATAAAAAATTTTATAGGATGTGCAAGCCAAAAAGCATCACGTCTTTGGTGCTGGATTTTTTTTACTCCAATTTTTAGATTGCCAGAGCCGAAACTTTTAGTATATGATATGGTCAGTCGTCTGTCGTCGTTTGCTTGTGCGTCACCATTTTCAAACCACATTTTCACTGACAATATTTCATTAATTGAATCAAAATTACGTGAGGAGCCTCTATGGGAAAGGGGAACGAAAGTTTGTTCGTAAGGACTGGGTCTCAGGATCTCAAGACCAATATGACCCATACCTATATATGGAAAAAAACGATACATTTGCATTTGCAATCAGCTCAATTGAGTTTATCAAATCCAAAGGTCAGATGATATAATGACATTAAACCTAGATGGCTCAGATTCACTATTTTTATCTTCTTCTCCACATAAACTGTTGGGTTAATTGAACCCAAGACTTGAAGAAATATATGGGCTGCTTGATGCTTCCACACAGAGCTGAATCAGGCCCGCACACCAGTACTGGTAAACCGCTTAGAGGATCTAATCCTTTCCAGGAACCGCGGTGCGAGGCGGACCGTCCATGCTAATAAACCCTATTGGTTTCATTGGGCGACAGAGCTTGAGATGTCATTTCATCTCAATGTCGGGTAAAAGTCCCACAAAATTGGAAGCAACGTCTCCAAAATGACCTTTACAGTGTTGACGGGGACGTTAAATCTCAAATCAAACAAATCAAACAAAAAACAAAGCATTTATGGGAAGGGCGAGGGAAACATTATTCGTTTGGACAGGGTCAAGTGCTGTGCAAATTACATGAAGACTCAATGGGAAAAGACTATGAAATATTATACGTTTGACTGTACTCTCAAGACCAAGATGGGCGCCCTGTCTGTATATGGTGAAAACCACATGAAGATAGCAAACAATGATATTATGAAACGTCAGAAAAAGGCGGATCTTCGCATTGGGCTCTTATGGGCAGTGATTAATCAGTCAGTATATCACTAGGTTCTATTATTGGCGATATATGCAGTCAGAGATAGACTTTCAATAATCAGCATATATATACAGCATTAATACCAATTTCATGACATTTAATGTAAGCGACACCATGCCTTTATAAGCATCGAAGTCACATAATTATACTAATGACTAATTTTTATATGCTAGTTGTATTTTGTACTTCTCATTTTAGAGATCAAAATTTTCCAAATGTGACTTATGCACAGAAATCAAAACAAAACTATGTGAAACGAAAGACAAAGCTACCAGAAAGACCCTCACGGAGTTACGACACCAGCACCTTCTGAAACAGGGGTAGGTGTAACTTTTAAGATTAAGGGTATATGGTAAACCTCCAGTTTCAGCACGCATAAACGGACATACAAATCAAACCACTGAAAGTACTGGTGGGTCGACTGTCTATTGGTCGAAGGCTGAGAAAATTGTCCTGAAGTTAGATTTTTCGATTAAACCTTTAAATTCAAGTACTATAAGTGTTGGCCTGATCATACGCCGCATTATGTTGCCTTGTGTGGAGCCTGTTTAGGTATGTATGACGGTTTGCTACGTCACCAGTCAGGAGCCGAATAGGACACTGGCAAATAGTGTAGGTCCGTATCGTACATCGCAGATCGAGGCGTCTGAACAGTCTACACTATTTGCAAAACTGGTTTCATAGTGACCATAACTGAAGTTTAAAACCTCAAATTCGTGAAATCGGGTTTCACCTGTCAGCTAATCGATGCTGAAAGAATATAAAATTAGTGCCTGGTATAATCAAAGCACTGAGAGTATTGGTGGGTCGATCATCTCTTACTGTAGGTTGGGAAAATAGTCCTGAGCTAAGAATCGAACTGTTCGTTTAACTTTAAGCAAGCACAGTAGTGCTGATCAGACATCGCGTTATGTGGCGTCTGATTATGTAGATTGTGTTTGCCAATGCCCAAGCGTACGAGTACAGTCCACCCGCCCCCGCCCATCGAGGTTTGAATAAATAGATGGGCTGCAAGCTGCTTCCACGCAGAGCTGAAAGTCACGTAACATTGGAAGTAACGTCTCCAAATGACCTAAGTAGTGTTGACGAGGACGTTGAACCTTAATTCAAACAAACGAGCAGTCAAGAATTTTCTTCTTACGCTACGCACTAACGTCTGAGGGTAGTACTTGGACATTGTTCAACATAGTGGGGAGGGTGCAAACGCAGCCCCCTCCCATCTTTTGAAATTGTTTCAGATTCATATGGTTTTTCACCCTCTGCAAATTACCTGAAATTCGCATCCTCAACCCGCCCCTTTTCAGAGTCTGCGTACGGCCCTGAATCATGTTCAAAAATGTTCTTGCATACATATGGCGAACAGTGCCGACCTGATCAGAAGCAATGTACTCAATATCTGATCATGGTCTACGCTGTATGTATAATAAGGGTACCAGCTATTCATTTTTGCACTTAAAACATTTCAGGGTTCTAACATTAAGTTCTTAGCAGGAGTGCGAAAAGTCTATTATTACTCGACTTGGCATACGTTTGTGTAACACACTGTCCCATGGCGGATACAATTTATTTAGAGGTACTTGTTCGGACGTGGGTTTTGCATGCGACACACCTATTAACTGATGGTTATTATTTCAGAAAAATAAAAATAAATCCAACCAGATTGATCAAGAATTAGGATTCTGACGCATGACCGTACAGTGACAAGACTATTTGCCTATGTACAATTATACAAATTATACAAATGGCAGTGTCCCAATAAAAATGCATATGAGCTTGACCACTTTTTTTTTCCAGTCTTCATGGTCAAAGTATACCAACCTAATTTGATACATGGCTTTGAAACGATGACACCTCACACGGATGCGATGATCGTCAAAATCCGGCGGGTATAATCATGAAATTAGCCGTTTCAAACTCTTCACTCTGTGATTACCAACCGATTTCAAACAAACTTGATACATGGCTTTGTATCCATGACACCGCGCAAGAGTTCAATCCTGGTCACAATCCGAAGCGCAACACCCGGGTAACGGCCCTTTGTTCATACAAACAAGCTAAAATTAACCGTTTCTGAACTCTACAAGCCATCCTTACCAAACTGTTTCAACCACAATTGGCACATGATTTTGTATCAATAACATAACACGATGTTAAAAGTCAACAATGTATAAGCTGAAACTTGAGTTATTGTATTTGCACTTCATGAAATTTTATGTGTTTTCCTTATTTGCTTAAAATTCTTAGTAGCTATTCATTTTATCGCATGCTCATGACGGGGTATTACAACAGCTCAATCTAGTAAATTCTTTATTTGATGTTTTAGCGAATGTTACATAGACGTTTTTTTTCTTTTAATTTTGCAGGAAAGAAAGACAAAAATATTATAAACATGCCCAGAAGGCTAGACATCAACCGGATAAGTACATGTCCATTATTATCGATGGCATGGATCAGTCGAAAACCGATATTCCTCACTTCCTGTACCTTAGCTCGATGGCAGCTGGTATGTGGAAGCTGAGGACACATCTGGTTGGATCGATTGTCCATGGCATCGGTACTTATGGATTTTTCGACTATTACCAATATCAGCACGGTTCCAACCTCACAATACATGTTCTGCTGTACCTGCTGCATATGATGAAAGATAAGCTACCGGATACACTCTACTTGCAACTAGACAACTGCGCCCGGGAGAATAAGAACAGGTAATTATCAGTGTACATAAACATTACTATTGGTATACATGGGCAATCAGAGTAGACACTTTCTTACTGTCGATTCAGCCGTTTCTTCAGCGTCTGTTGGACAAATCAACTGATAATTAAGAGCAGTTTGTGTGTCTTTTTACTCTTTGGACAATAATTTAAGATGTCTTTTAGAATAATTATTGACTGTCAATAGGAATAGTATAGTGATTGTGAAAGCTGAGAGTGTCTTATAATGAAGGTAACATATATATGGAAAAAATCATGGCCCAATACCGAATCTAACCAGTTCAGACGATTTACTGTGTTTTGTAGTTTACATAATTGAATTCAATTATCCCAAAGGACAAGAAAATATAATCTGCACTATGATGATGTTCGAGGAGACCTTTTACGACCGCCACATCACACAACAGCAGCTGCAGTAAAGATAAATAAGTTCAAGGTCACCAAAATCTAAAAATTCTGCGGTATGTTGAAATGATATATTGTACCAGGTTTGAGTAAAATCAATCAATTCGTTAATAAGTTGGAGTGCAGACAAGTCATTTTGGGGGCCAAAATTGGATTTTTTTAGGGTGCGCCTGTTACCTTGAAAAAAGGTCAAGGTCACCAAAATATAGACAAATCTGCATTATGTTGAAATGATGTATTGTACCAAGTTTGACTCAAATTTGACAATGAGTGAAAGAGATAGAGTACAGACAAGCCAGTTTTGGTCCCAAAATGACATGGGGGGGGGGCTGTGACCTTGAAAGGAGGTCAAGATTATCATTCTCAAGAACACAAATCGCCTCCGGTGACCTGAATGGAACCCACATCTTCAAAATTCGAATATCCTAACCACTGAGCTGTCGAGGCTGCGAATGCTATCGAGTTGACTATGCGGAGGTGGATACCGCTTGAACTTAGTTAAATGTGGTTGAGCAATCAGAATGGCAATGATTTACACAAATTATGTCATCATTAACAGGTATATGTTGGGTCTGCTATGTCTGTTGGTTGAAAAGAAGATCTTCAGAAAGGTTAAAATCAGCTTCCTAATGGTTGGTCATACACACGAAGATATAGATCAAGTCTTCTCGAGGTAAATGACAAATGTTTAAGTTTTGAATGAAACAAGGTTCTAGCTGTACTGAAGTCATTAAAATTAAATATATTTTGTTCAATGTATGTAAATCATGGAAAACCTTTAAAGTACTAAACTAAGTCATCTCGTGGAAAATCTCAGGTGGAATGTGTGGCCAGCGAATATGCAATCTCCGCTTGTGCACACACACAGGCTGATAAGAGCATTCACTGTTCCCATGAGGCTGCTAATGAACCACAGCTACAACAAATTTCTTAGCGTATGTGTCTACACGGGTCAGAATTACACCCACAAGGTGGCTCAGACGTTATACCTAAATCCATTAATGCCAAAAAAGTTTTATTCGTCGGCTACTTGCAATTTATTCAGCTTCAAGAGTGTTATTGAATACCTGTTAAGTCGGGTTAAGAATAGCCATGAAGTGCTTTACATACAATATCACAACAAAAATGTTATTATATTAGGAAACTAAATGGTTAATATTCAGCTGTCACATTATGTTAACATTTTACAAATTGAAACTATAGAAACATCTTTAGATAAACATTCAGTAAATCCATTTTGAAAAAAAAGGTATTCTTTGGTTTGCGTATGCGAACATCAAAGCCATTGATTGGCCATAGTTCCCTGTACTTTGATACAGGTGAGTTGAAACCAAGAATTGCCCAATGCATTACATTCTTTTCACGAATCTTGATTATAGCAGATTTTTGTTATCTATGATTAATGTACAAATCATATAACTATTCCGCATTCAAATTAACTACATATATATTCAGAGCGATTTCAGGAATTAACATATTTGATTCTCCAACATTATAAACATTTCGAACCATTTGATTGGTTGAAATAGTTTTAAACTTCGATAATTTCACTGCACTGTGTCACACAGCGACAGGCAATATAAATTATAAGTAACCATTTTAGACAGAGCCTTCATATTTGGCATGTATTTTCCTTGTGACAAGGTCTTCCCATATTGTGACATGTGACTTAGACCTTTAACCTACTTCCCATAACTTTTGAACCATTTCATAAAGAGACTTTATATTGCGCATGTAGGGTCTTTATGACAAGGGTTTCCCACCCATACAAAAAATGCCCAATGACCTGGACCGTTTAACTTTTTTGTCATAACTTTTGAACCATTGAAGGTAGAGCCTCATATTTGGCATGTACGTAGCTTGTGACAATAGCTTCCCTACCATATTAAAAGTTTGACCTAGTACCTTGAACTTTGACCTATGTTATCATATTTGGCATGTCTGTTCTTCCTGACAAGGCACCTTACCACATTACCTATCATTTCATTTCTTAAGTGTGGATTAGGTGAGCGATCCAGGCCAATCATGGCCCTGTTGTTAAATGAAATTTTACAGTACCCAATTTGATAATTATCTTACTTTTTCAGGTTTTCGGTATGGCTACAAAAAAACCGGCAACAACTCTGCCAAAGCTTATGGATGCATGGGGAAAATGTATGGCATGTGGCCCAAAAGGTTTTGAAACTGCCAATGTATTGAATGTTACAGAATGGCTTCAGGTAATTATTACACAGAACGTATTGGCTTTAAGGGAGTAATTCAAGTTACCAATGGTCAACTATAAACTAAAAGACCCCAGGATTGTCGCTGCGTAAAATTTATTTACCCCCCCCACACACACACACACCCCACCCACACACACACACACCTGGGAATTTGTTTAATTTACCGTTCAAAGGCGATTCTTATGTGGGGGTTTATTTCTGTTATGGTTTGTCTTTGAGTGTGTGTATCGCTTATATCTTTTGGTGTGTTTGTGGGTAGCCATGTCTAATTATTTCATGTTTGTGTTTCTTTCCTTGGATGTCTCTGATGAGGGCTGTGGGTTAATTTTATCCCTTCCTGATCATTGCCTTCACGTCTAATTTTCAGCGTTTCCAAGGCAAAGTTGCAACCAACTGCCTAAGCCTTACTGCAAAAGTGAATGGTTATAAGTTTGAGTTCGAAATTCGTGATACTTTTGCTGTATATTTTGGATGATTTTTTTAAGTTATCTGTAACCTTGAAATGATGTATAGGTTAATCCACCAAATATCTTGAGCAAGTTCGACTGTCGATGTCGTGGCCTCAAGGTTAAGGTCACTGTGACTATTTTTAGAAAAATTGTCATCGCACTAGCGCTTACATTTCTTAACCAATTTCATTGTAAAGTCAAACAAATGTTCCTTATGACAATATATAGGGTAAGTTCAACTTTCAATGTCATGGCAGCAAGGTCAATGTCGCTGTGTATATTTTATATAAAAAAAATGTTATTGCATATTCCTTATGACAATATCTCAAGCGAGTTCGACTTTCAAGGTCTTGGCCTCAAGGTCTAGGTCACTGTGGCTATTTTTATAAAAACTTTGTCATCGCTCTAGCACCTACATTTCTTGACCGAATTCAATGTAAATTCAAACAAATATTGCTTAGGACAATGTTTAGAGCAAGTTCGACTTTAAAGGTCGTGACCTCAAGGTCAAGGTCACTGTGGCCTTTTTTTAGATAAACTTTGTCATCCCACTAGGGCTAAATGTCTTGACCGTTTTCAATATAAATTCACACAAATGTTCATTAAGACAACATATGGAGCAGGTTCGATTTCAAGGTCATGACCTCAAGGATAACGGTAACTTTGGATAATTTTATGAAAACTTTGTCATCACTCCAGCGCCTACATTTCTAAACTGATTTCAATAGAACTTCACACAAATGTTCATTATGAGGGAGTTGAACTTTCAAGGTCATGGTGGCCAGGTCACGGGCTATTTTTAGAAAAACCTTGGCATCGCTCAAGCGTCTACATTTTCCCACCGATTTCAAAATGACTTCACATAAATGTTCCTTATGACAATATAAAGAGCGTGTTTGACTTCCAGGGTCCTCGGCCCAAAGTCATGGTCACTGTGACTATTTATAGAAAGCCTTTTACACCGCTATAGTGCCTACATTTATTGATAGATTTAAAAAAATATTAACACAAATGTTGGGTATGATAATATCTCCAGCAAGGTTATGCCAAGCTTAAATTTGGTCACATAGACTTTTGTAGGGGAAAAAGCCAAAACTGAGTAATTGTTGGAAACTATTGCAGCCTTTGATCTGAAATTTGGTAGAATCAGTAAGTGAAGTGATGTTGGTCCAAGGTCATTCAGATATGAAAATTCAAACTTTTTCAACATAAATCCACCGGGCTATTTATAACCATATTGCACATAAAATCTTTAAGGCACATGGAAACGAAAATTGATTAAATAGAGTTTGGTCACATGACCAATTTGGTCTCCATGCCAATTAAAGGTAAAAACCCTTAAGTACTCTTCTTCACCGGAACCAGTTGGCCAATTATCAGGTCATATGACCACGATGGTTACCATAGTAAAAAAAACACTTAATCACTTTATCAGAATTGAAACGGCTCTATAAACTCTCAGCACTCAGGTGAGCAGCAAAGGACCAATGTTCTAAGGTGTAATAACCTGTAATCTGTCATAAGAGTATGAAAAGCAGGAATCAGTTGATTTTTTTTTTCCTTTATTTTCAATTACAGACTAAAATATTTTTTTTTTTGCATTATAGGCATATATAAACCCGATGGCGGGTCATTCCCAACCCCATGCATTCAGAATTACTCTAGGAGAAAACGGAAAGGCTAAGCTTGTTTTCAAGAAGTGGACCAATGACAAAGTAAGTTTAGAAGAGTAAATGACATCCCCGTACATAATCAAAGGGAAGAATTGAAATTGATTTTACATGCCATTAATCATGTCATTTGTAACAACATCAGTGTCCACTTTCTATATATCTATCAACCACAATGGAATACCGAAGCATCTATTTCAACGTGGTTTCACTTAAAAAATGGATGAGTCATTCATATATGCAGATTGATCTTGTGCTTTTCATTAATGAAAAGCTCCTCCAGAGCTGATATACACGGAACTATTTCTTGCGTCAAAGAGGCTTAGGTCAAAGTTAATAGGACTTGATTCATCTTATTTGTTGGTCTTCATGATATCCGGGAGATGCTGACTCCTGATATATAAAGTTAATTTCAAAAGAAAAAAATATGGCAGGAAAACAGAAACCCGAAAAAAGTATTAAATAAATAGTAAATAACAATAATTTTGGTAAAAACAATTTTCAATGCATTGATCTAATTTAATTGTGCATTAAGCTTCTGCAACATGTAGTCTTCAAGATATGAGGCAAAATCACTGAACCACGAAATATAGGTCACACTGACCTACGTAAATTAATACAGATACATTTTAATGTCAATAATAAGGTTGCATGAAACTATTGCTATCCCATGTAAGACATTTCATCATCAGTAATGAGGTAGACTCATTGGACCACAATACATATAACACTAACACAGATACATATTTCGTGTCAGTCATCAGGTCACTTAATAGTCACATTCCAGAATTGTCGTATTTCTCCTATCTTTATACTTTAACTTGTTATACTGCAAACATTGGACAATTATATTCACATACCCCGTGAGCAAAAATATATACCACCCTCTCTCGTGCCTTTGCTGAATTTCAATGTCCGCCATCTTGGATTTACTGCAGTTGATAAAAAGTAAAGCACAATTAATTAGATACACATGGCATTTCATTCATTTGGTATTTTATTTCATGACTTTCTGTTATATAATAAAAAACAAAAAATGAGTTCCTTTAAGAGCAATGAAAACATTCATAAGAAAGAAGATGGGTCATACTACGTAGTTTCGGCTAATAAAGCATCATCAGTGACCCCGTAATCATCCGGCAAAGAAAGCCAGAGGAAACATACTGCAATTTTGCGAATTTCGAATAGACAGTCGATTCAAAGACTGATATAAATCAAAATGGGGTCCAAATAATTGAAAACATGTCTAGAATATGAGTCTAAACCAATAATTTCTTTCTGATTTCTCAGAATATTCACGCTGATCTCAAAGGACCAAAAGTAAAATATAAACTGCACTATGTTTGATGTACGGGGAGACGTTTTACGGCCGCCACACGGCACAACACCAGCTGCAGTGAAGGCAAATAAAAAACAAAAAATGAGTTCCTTTAAGAGCAATGAAAACATTCATAAGAAAGAAGATGGGTCATACTACGTAGTTTCGACTAATAAAGCATCATCAGTGACCCTGTAATGATCCGGCAAAGAAAGCCAGAGGAAACATACTGCAATCTTGCGAATTTCGAACAGGCAGTCGATTCAAAGACTGATATAAATCAAAATGGGGTCCAAATAATTGACTCTCATTTTAACATGACCTAAACATTTTCCTACTTAGCGCCATGATTAACGTAGTGCTTGCAGAAGGATCCCTTAAATTGACGTCAAAACCAGCATATACTTCTCACGACGTCCAAACATTGGAACGATGTACCAAAATGTCATGGAAAAACATTTCGGTATAACAAATTAGTTATTTTGAATCTTAACAGGGAACATGGCCCCATATACCCGGCTAGAAAGCGATATTTACCCTGGACTAATGGATAGGGCAAATGTCGATCTCATGCAGGGAATATAATCTGCATGTTCCACGTCAAAAATAAAAATAACTTACAATGTATTTCAATTTTACTTGAAATATTACTGAGAAAATGGAGACCGGAGTTTTCAGCCTAAAAACTTTCACTTTCAGCCTTACAAATGGTTGCTGTTAGTCTCTGGCGAGAGAATGGGCAGTTTACAGGTTAGCCGCTTACTTATAAGCCTGCCCAGGAAAAGTGTGGATAGGTAAAGTGACCGGCCTAAACAATTACCGAAAATAGTGTTTACTGGGCCATTAAACTCCAATACAATCAAACACAACTTACAAATGAATACGTTCAAAGCTACCTTTCTCGCTGTCAAATCTAAAAAAATTTACTATATATGTTACCGAATAAATTTTCTATCGAAAGTTTTCAAATTTTATAGGATTGGTTAGAGAGCACCGGGAGTGAGAAGTTTCTACTTAGGGATATACCGACATCAAAACCACAATACCTGACTCCAAGCTTACTCAAGATTGACGTTGAAAGGCTCAGAAATGACGTTCAGAAAATTGTGACACTCTTCTCACCAGATGACATGGGTTGGTGGAACTCCTTCTTTGAAAGGATAGGTAATTCTCTTTGCAAATAAAGTGAATTTATCATTGCAAATACCACAGAAGCCAAAAACGACATAGTATGAAAAAAAAACCTGGTAATCCATTCAGCTTATTAAGATTGTTGCTGTTTGGGTGATTATTGTTATAGTGGCAGCAGTTCGGTCAAATGAGGGTGGTTAGTTACATTAACCGCAGTGTTGCTGGGCAGTTTTAGATCGGTATTTAGTGTATAGGTCCTTTCGGAAATGCTACTTCCAATTTCATGGGACTTTTATTCAACAATGAGATAAAAAGAAATCCCAAGCCCAGTCGAACAATGGGCAGGCTAAGTAGAGAATATCAGGTTAGTGTCTTTTGATATCAAGTTTATCAGGCAAGGCTTCGAGAACGCTTGTAGAATCGCGAGGCTTGCCGAGCGATTCTAAATGCGTTCTCGATGCCGAGCATGATAAACTTGATATCAAATAACACGAATCTGGTATTATATTTATAGAGGATCTTACATGAGTGCTCATGTATTATTAAATTTATTAAACTCATTGAGAAAAAGGGATAAAATCCGAGGCTTATTATTGAATTCATTAAACGATTTGAGGAAAAGAGATAAAATGCGAGGCTTTGCCGACCATTTTATCACTTTTTCTCAATGAATTTAATAAATTAAATAATACATGAGCACGAATGCAAGATTCTATTTATCATATGACATTAAAATCGTATTTTATTCACGATTGATTACAACAATGTCAACATTCCGCCGTTAGTAAACGCGACGTCATTAAGGACGTCGTACATGTAACATTACGGAACGTATCTAGCTAATTTGCATATTTAATCCACTAGTGGATAATAGAAAATAATACATGACGTTATTACACTCTCAGACGCGACGTCATATGATAAATCAGTTTATCCCATTGTAAACTCTTAAAATTGGCAATCTACGATCACTTACTGGTTGTCCTGAGTGTGTACCAACATTGCCGGGCGGAATATAATCCATCAATATATTTACTATTATCAGACCGTTATTTTATTTTGGTAATTTTTAACGTAATTTTTCAGATTTTTTAGTAATAATAACATTTCGGTCTTTTTTCCGGTTGACCGTTCATTCAAAAAGTGCAATGTCACGTTAATGTGATAAAGCTCACTTGTCCTGAGATAGCATATCTTTATCAGGTCAGTGTGTTACAATGCACTATATACAGGGGGTAACTGATAAGATACTCTAAGCAGTCCAACAGTAAACCTGTGTGGTCAGTTTAAGCATCATGCAGTCGAACTATCTCTTCAAGCCCCAATGGGCGGTGGCCCTCTTTATTATAAATAAAAATTTGTGAGCAGAAGCTATTTCTTAATTACATTCTTAATTAAATATTTAATTAAATTATTCAGCATTTTTATTTCAGATTCTGTCAACGAGACACTTGAAACAGAAGCAACAATAATTGATGACCTTGTTGTGGCAAAGATGTCTCAAAGGTAGGAAGAAGTTTTTATTTAGCAAGATGTCTAGAGTACAAGAAACAATGTTTCTAAAAGATAAACGTAGCTTTCATGGAGTTTAGTATAGAGTAGAAATGTGATCACGCTCATATTGGATAAACATTCTTTAAAAAGTTGTGAATCACAATGATACCGATTATATGCTTGCCTACAAATGCTGGCAATACAATATGCTTGTAGAAAAAAGAAAAGGGCATAACTTGGTCACCTATCCATGCCATTTAATCATAAATTAGTACAGTCGTGTGAAAATCAACAAATAGTAGGCCAGAAAGTATGAGGCTCTGGAGATATTTTGCTCAAACCGTTTCATAAGGTGTATAAACGCATTGGATTTGTTAGATTCGTCAGTTGTAAAGTAAAAAAAAAAATTGGAAACAAACTGTGTGCTGAATATTATTATTCTAACGCAGCTGGTTCACCAATCTTCACGACATCTTCATGATACTGTAACTTCAGGATAATGTAAACCTACATAAAAAAAATGTAGTTCATACTTTCATGAACGCATCGAGTCACATGATTTTCAGTGACGTAAAGTGACGTCAGGCTAAAACATTTTTTTCCTCTATGGTTGTTGGTGACGTAAACGCTGATTCGCTCTTTGCAGAAAAACCAGTGTGTAAATGTTTTCTTAAATGAGTTTTATTTTTCTGCTGTTCATGAAAAAATGAACCCAGTGGGTAATGTGCAAAGTAAATTAAGGGGTTCATATAAACTTTGTTAGCGACCCGCTATTGTTCATACTTTCATGAAAAGCAGAAAAGTTAAGTTAATTTTTATATGTACATTATTTACCACTCATCACTGTGCGAAAAAATACTTTTAGGGCAAAATTTTAAATATGAAAAACATTTTCATGCTAATTTTTACTACGAGAGGAACAGCGGTGACATCACCAACAGCCATAGAGAATCATTGTTCATATTCACGTTACTTGAGATCACTGAAAATCATGTGACTTGATGCGTTCATGGAAATATGAAATACATTGTTAGCTCAAGGTTTACGTATTGATTACCCACAAATAATACACTCGTGTTCTAAGGATTTCGTGCAAAAAACTCGTTCTCTATTGCTCACTCGTTTTTTTAACTCGGAAGCCTTAGAACAGTTGTAAATGATTTCAGCGTAATCGATAAAAAATCCCAAATAAACTCTATTTAATATCTTTTTAGGCCAGTAATCAACAATGAAGGTATGCATATCAATGTTGACAGCTTGCAAGAAGAAGATTACAAAACTGTCAATGTAAGTTAAGACAATGTATGAGGTATATTAAAAGAAACAGATAAGCCAGTTTATTCACGATTGGGCTGTCTTGAGCAAAATTATTGTAAACATAACTTATTTAATTTAGCATATACAAGTTAACAAGGCCACAAACTCTATCTTCCTTCCGCTAGTTCAGGTAGGGCAGTTGTCATTTTCTGGCAATTAAAATGTGCACTGTACTGGTTAACCCCTTACAGGAAAAGTGTGGATAGGTAAACTGACAGGCTCACAAAATGACCTAAGATTGTTGACTGGGACGTTAAACTCTAATACAAACAGACAATGCCATACTGTGAGCATTATAAACCACACGAAACATACACTTTTTGAACCTAAAACTTATTTATCAAAGAGTAATATGGAATACCAAAGTTTGCCAATACAATAAATAGAGGACATTTACTTTTATTCAGTTTGATACCAACTGTTTCATGGATTATGTTAAAAACATACAAAATTTCAAAATTGCTAATATTTTGGCTAAAAACATATCTAGGTTTTTGAGTGGAAATAACTGAAAACAAAGTTTACACCCCAGTTTTACTGAACAATGTTTTTTTTTCATTGTGAGTACTCGTTAGAACCACATCTGGGAGGGGGTTTTAACGAGGACCCACAAAATGAAATTTATGAAACTCGCCGAAGGCTCGTTTCAAAAATTCCATATGAAATGACCACTCGTGTAAGAACCTCTATATAACACACTCTCTCATTGTCTGTCAGTTAATGACTTCTATCAAAAATGTAGCATATAACAATTGCCAACCCCTATTCTCATGATAAATGAAATTTCTTTATTTCTTTCAGATCACAATAGGCAAAGCCAGAAGAAAAGTGCCTGAAATTATTAAAGTCGGCATGCTTTGCCTATTGGATGTTCCACAATATGCCGGAGAATGGCCACAGGTTGCTAAGGTAGTGACGGTAGAGGGAACCAGAACTCTTGTGCACTGGTACAAAGGGTCAAAGACAACACAATGGCAGCCATGCACAAGACGTTCTGGTAGTGGTGGAAAATGGGTGGAGTGGACAGAATATGTGAACATTGAGCACATTTGGTACAAAGACATACAGCTGACACCCACAGGGAAACTCCCACAAAAAATAAGAGACAAAATTGATAGCTACAATGAGCTGTAAAAAAAAATAAACAGAAGTGCAGGCAGTGGTCAGGAACCAATTGGTATTAATGCTGCATATATATGCTGATTATTGAAATTCTAACTCTGACTGCATATATCGCCAATAATAAAACCTAGTGATATACTGACTGATTAATCACTGGGCATAAGAGCCCAATGCAAAGAGCCGCCTTTTTCTGACGTTTCATAATGTCATTCTTTGTTATCTTCATGTTAGACAGTGTAAGTCTCGTTTCCTCGTATCATACACGTTATGTAAATAGGTATAGGCATGTGAACCGCAATTCAAAATAATCAAGTGTTTTTTTTTTTTTAGCTAACCTGCCACGTAGTGACAAGGTGAGCTTTTGGGATCACTTTGTGTCCGTCGTGCGTGCGTGCGTCCGTAAATTTTTTCTTCAAATGACATCTACTCCTAAACCACTGATCAGATTTAGACCAAACTTCACAGGAATGATCCTTAGGTGGTCCCCTTTCAAAGTTGTTCAAATGGTTCCGGTCCGTTGCACATATAGGTCACAGGAGCCAAAAATAGATTTTTTCACCAAAACTTACAAAATCTTCTTCTCTGAAACCACTAGGCCCAGGACATTGATATTTGGTATGAAGCTTCATCTAGTGGACCCCTGCCAAGATTTTTCAAATTATAGTGCTGGGGCCAAAAATGCCCCAACACCGTGGCCCTTTGGTTTTACATGGGCTTATATAGGGAAAATATTTAAAAATTTTCTTCTCTGAAACTGCAAGGCCCAGGTCTTTGATATTTGGTATGAAGCTTCATATAGTGGACCCTTACCAAGATTGTTCAAATTATAGTGCTGGGGCCAAAAATGCCCCCGCCCAGGGCCCTTTGTCGGTCAGTTGTAAGTAGACAAATCACGCGCGCTACGCGCTCGTGATTTGTCTACTTTACAACTGACCTCCAAACTGTGATTTATTACTCAACAAATCACAGTTAGAGCTGATCTATTTCTTAAACACACTAACCATGTATTTACTATTTGCTTGTTCAAATTTAAGAACAAAAATGTTAAGAGTTTGAAATTTCCAAAAATTCAGGATGCCTTAATGCAGAGATAAAATATTAAACTGTATAGTCAGTGCTCTGATAATTGAGCATTGTAGCATTGTTAATACACTTTTTGTTAATCCTATGGAGATATACACAGAATACCAGGTTCGTGTCTTTTGATATCAAGTTGATCAGGCAAGGCTTCGGGAACGCTTGTAGAATCGCGAGGCTTGCCGAGCGATTCTACTTGCAGCCTTCAAGTTTATCAGGCAAGGCTTCGGGAATGCTTGTAGAATCGCGAGGCTTGACGAGCGATTTTACATGCGTTCTCGAAGCCAAGCCTGATAAACTTGATATCAAATGACAAGAATCTGGTATTATATTTATCAGTTTATCCCATTGTAAACCCTTTAAATTGGCAATTTTCGATCACTTACCGATTGTTGTCTGTGCGTCCCAGCATTCCGGTGCGGAATATAATCGACCAGTATATTTATTTTACTTTCATCTGACCGTTATTTTCCTTTTTGATAATTTTCACTGTAATTTATTTTCATTTTCCTCGTAATAATAGTCAGCCTCATTGAAATAGTGCAATGTCACGTTGACGTGATAGAGCTCACTCTGTCATGAGATAGCATATCTTTATCAGGTCACTGTGTTACAATGCACTATATATAGGGGGTAACTGATAAATTATGATTTGGTGTTTGAACTATTTGGGTAAATATGGTATCCCTCTGTCTGGAAAAGAGATGTTAGTTTAAGAAATAAAATCAAATAACAAATTATAATGATTTTATTCTTGTACATGCAGTTTTGTATCCCCCCAATCGATTGAGCCACATCCTGGAACATTTTCTTCATTTACTGGGAAACAATCTGATTATTTTTGCTCAAAATGTACTCGTATCTTTGCCTTACGGAGAATACAGTTTAGTACTTTAGACAGGTGAATAAACTGTTCATTCATATATTATTGAGCATTACATCCCAACCAAGAATAAAAGCACATTAAACATCCGTATAAGGATGGCATGGTATGTGTTTGAGTTTTACGCTCTAACAACAGCAAAAGTCATAGGGAGACTTGACCTCGATTTAAAGAATTAACCTAAGGTCTGAAGAAGCGCGGGATCGAAACTAAAATCCATGTCAACAGAAGGAGTAATGATACAACTCCGGGATAATCTTCTTAAATTTGAAATATGTTGTGGGTATTTGTTAGAATTGCATCATTCAACGAGTACTAGCAACACATGATTAATAAGAAAAGTGAACCTGAAATAGGTTATCCTCCTTATATAGGGCTGTGATGCATATCAGTTTACATGAACATTAAGCATGAATGAGCAACACAAGGGACACGTACGGGCCGTAGCTCACCAAGGCATAAGCCCTACCAAAAATAATGCCAAATGCCCATTTATCTGACTGTCATTACACTTGCATTTCTTTTAACCCATTAACTATACCGAAAACATGTACATGTAAAAAAATAAAATTTTCAGCTTTTCATGAAAGTATGAACGACAGCAGACTGATTGCAAAGTAATCATGAATCCCTTTACTTTGCACACGACCCACTGTGTTCATACTTCCATGAACAATAGAAACATAAAATACATTTCTTAATTGTTCTGCTGATCATGAAAACCCAAGCCAACTGAACAGGATTTTACAGTATCTTTCATTCAATCAATTTGTGAATAATATTCAGGAATGGGTTTGGTTAATAGACCAAAATGGGTGTGGCAAAATTAATTCTTGCAGCAGGACAGGAGTTAACGGTATGGGCCCTAGGCTTTTATTATGCCGGTCTGTATTATAAAAGCATTCACATAATGTATAACAGCCCTTTATCTTGGAGGTGTGGAGGTGTATCAAAAATGTAAATGCCACCTACAATGCAGAGCGGTGAATATTACAGATTAGTATCTGTTTGTTTGTGTGGTTTGAGGTTTAACGTTTCTGTCAACACGGTATAGATGAGTTTAGGCTGATTAACTTCCTTGGTTACGCTGCGCATGCGCAGTCTTGTGTGGCAAAAAGAAATCAATTGAGCACGTGTGTGTACAGTAAACTAAGGAAAAATAAGATTTTTTTAAGCATAGTGTTTGTCATTTCATCCACAACATTCATAGACTTGTATACTGCAGTTCAGGGGCCCCCACCCATCGGGCCTTGAAGAAATAGATGGGCTGCGTGATGCTTCCACGCTGAGCTGAAACCGACCCGCACACGAGTACTGGTAAACCGCTAAGAGGATCTA
The DNA here is from genome assembly GCA_963580285.1 of Lucinisca nassula. NCBI lineage: Eukaryota > Metazoa > Mollusca > Bivalvia > Lucinida > Lucinidae > Lucinisca > Lucinisca nassula. Next base: position 63,581,799 of record OY757013.1, on the reverse strand, counting down.
AAATAGAAGAGGAAGCAATGCCTGCCCAGGCAAAGCGGTGCGAGTCGGACCGTCCATGCTTATAAACCCTATTGCTTTCATTGGGCGGCAGGGCTTGAGATGTCATTTCATCTCAATGTCGGGTAAAAGTCCCACAAAATTGGAAACAACGTCTCCAGTCTCAAAAATGACCTTTCCATTGTTGACGGGGACGTTGAACCTCAAATCAAAGAAACAAAAACTGCAGTTCACAATCTTTTGAATCACAACAGTACTTAGCAGAGACCATGTCCGAATGTCCGAATCCAGACTGGATAGCACTTAGAGGTTCGGGGCGAATCTCATTAGGCAGGGGAGAAATGTAAAAGGTAGAAGATGTGGCTCGGTATCTCAGATGGTAGAGTGTTTGTACGGTATACGAGAGGCCCTGGGTTCGCAGAGCTAAAACTGACCGCACATGAGTGCTGGTAAACCACTATAAACCACATCTTTTTTATTTGGCGGCAAGGCTTGTGATGTTATTTAATCTCAATGTGGGCATAGGTAGCAACGTGTCAAAATGACCCAAAATAGTGTTAACGGGGACCGTGAGTTTTTTGTTTGTTTTGAGATTGAACGTCCCCGTCAACACTGTATATGTCATTTTGGAGACGTTGCTACCAATTCTGTGGGACTTTTACCCGATATTGAGAAGAAATGACATCTCAAGCCCTGTCGCCCGATGAAACCAATAGGGGTTATAAGCATGGACGGTCCGATTCGCACCGTTTTGCCTGGGCTGGCTTAGATCCTCTAATTGGTTTACCGGTACTCGTATGTGTTGGTTTCAGCTCTGCGTGGAAGCATCATGCAGCCCATCTATTTCTTCCAGCCTCGATGGGCGGCAGTCGCGGGGACGGTAAATTTCAATATTTAAACAACCCTGTTACTGGCAGTAAAAGATTGATCTTTATCACCCACATGTTGAATCCGTCAGGTTGGTAATCCTTCGATTCATCTTCACTGTCTGGCCCCCGCCCATCGGGGCTTGGAGAAATAGATTGGGCTACATGGTGCTTCCACGCAGAGCTGAACTTGACCACACATGAGTACTGGTAAACCGCCTAGATGGACTAAGATTGCCCAGGCAAAGTGATGTGAGCCAGACCGTCAAATGCATGTAAGTATTTTGGTTGCATTAGGCGGCAGGGCTTGAGATGTCATTTCATCTCAGTGTCGGGTAAAAGTCCCACAAAACTGAACAACGTCTACAAAATGACCTAAATAGTGTTGACAGGGACATTAAACCACAATTCAACCAACCAACCAATCATCTTCACTGTCACATAGTTTGTCTTACGATTAGCGCAACATGACGCGACCATTGTCAGTTAATTATTTGATTATTAACTGTTTTGGGCTTACCGACACGTCAACCCATGTGGATAATTTTGTCTCGTCTCCCAGAGAAAGGGAGAAAATATAGAAGAGATCGTAGTTTAAAGTAAAGGACAGAGGAGAAAGAGGAAAATGAATGGAAATGTAGAACAGATGGAATAAGGGCACTCCCCTCTACCATTACCTGCTACAAGGATAGCAGGTCTTACCTAGTCGTCAGCCAATATCAGTTGGACGCCATAGTGACGCAAGGCCTACGTCACCTTTACCTTTCGCTCTATTTAAAATTGTCAAATTCAAAGAAATTAATAATTGCTATTGGATCAGTCTGAACAACGGTTATTTTTTGCCACACAAAACTGCGCGTGCGCAAAAATACGGAATCGTGGGATAGCACTTCCTTAGCGACCGATGGCGTCCTAAACTCATCTATAGGTTATTTTGTACATGTCACTGTCTGTCTGTACTAAATGTTCACTATCAACAGACAGCTGTCTATAGCGAATGCTGAGAAAAGACAGCATGTTGTCAATCGCGATCCCCTTTTCATATTTTATACCTAATAATAAGTCAAACTATGGGAATGTCAAACAATATTCTAACATGACGTTAACGTTTTTCCCATTGAACCCAGTGGAAACGTCAGCGTTTGCAAATATGCGATAATTCACGTCGTCAACGTGGTGCGTGCAATTTGGCGTCATCGTGACGTTGCATGTAAACATTTCCTTCTGTCGACATCCGCTGCAAAATAGTCCCCAAGATAACGCTTTGTTACTACTGTATTTCAGTTTAGCATCATGTTAGAATCGAAATAATTTCCACGCACCCGGTGTGTTATCGTGATTAACACACGGTGTTGTTGGGCAGATGCGAATATTAATTCACTCCGGCTTCGCCGTCGCGAATTAATATTTCGCAATCTGCCCTCCAACACCGTGTGTTAATCACGATAACACACGGTACGTGGAGATTATTTCTTAAATGACATCAGGTTTCAAATGAAGTTCTTGCCAGTGTTTCCAATGAAGCCTGTGTTTCCAATTATCTGGGTTTCCACTGATAGGAAGAAGGCAGATGTTTCTAAATAAAGCTCGGTCTTCAAAAAAGGAAGGTATGGTATATATTTTATACAATTTATTCAGGGTGCAAATTATATAAACACAGCCTAACTAAGAAATGGTTAATTCCACTAGGTAAAGTGTCAGAGATCTGTTCTACATATTGAATCCTGCCTTGGGTTCAAGATACTTCACCACCAAAATATACATATCTTGACTAGTGAATGACAGGCAAGAGGCTGAATTAGCTGAAAAATCCATGTATGGCACAGCTTAGGTGCAACGTCTGTGACTGGGATTCGCAGCTGTATGACTGGCATGTGGATAGCTGCTTCATCTGTTCCTGACACAGGGTTAGCTTCTATCACTCTGGCGCGGGGTCCACAGCTAAGTCTGTGCCTGACATAGGGTAATAAATAAGTCTGCGCCAAACACGGGGTAAGCAACAAAGTCTGTGCCTGACGCAGGGTTAGTAAATTGGCCCGTGCCTGGCAGAGGGTAAGCAGTATTGCCATTACTTAAATTTAGCAGATGCATATGTTTAGCAGCTATGTCTGTGCCTGGCACGGGATTAGCAGCTAAGTTTGTGCCTGGCACGGGGTTAGCAGCTAAGTCTTCGCCTGGCACAGGGTTAGCAGCTAAGTCTGTGCCTGGCACGGGGTTAGCAGCTAAGTATGTGCCTGGCACGGGGATAGCAGCTAAGCCCATGTTGGCACAGGGTTAGCAGCTAAGTCTGTGCCTGGCACGGGGTTAGCAGCTTAGTCTGTGCCTGGCACGGGGTTAGCAGCTAAGTCTGTGCCTGGCACGGGGTTAGCAGCTAAGTTTGTGCCTGGCACGGGGTTAGCAGCTAAGTCTTCGCCTGGCACAGGGTTAGCAGCTAAGTCTGTGCCTGGCACGGGGTTAGCAGCTAAGTCTGTGCCTGGCACGGGCTTAGCAGCTAAGCCCGTGTTGGCACAGGGTTAGCAGCTAAGTCTGTGCCTGGCACGGGGTTAGCAGCTAAGTCTGTGCCTGGCACAGGGTTAGCAACTAAGTCTGTGCCTGGCACGGGGTTAGCAGCTAAGTCTGTGCCTGGCACGGGGTTAGCAGCTAAGTCCGTGCCTGGCATGGGGTTAGCAGCTAAATCCGTGCCTGGCACAGGGTTAGCAGCTAAGTCTGTGCCTGGCACGGGGTTAGCAGCTAAGTCTGTGCCTGGCACGGAGTTAGCAGCTAAGTCTGTGCCTGGCACGGGGTTAGCAGCTAAGTCTGTGCCTGGCACGGGGTTAGCAGCTAAGTCTGTGCTTGGCACGGGGTTAGCAGCTAAGTCTGTGCCTGGCACGGGGTTAGCAGCTAAGTCCGTGCCTGGCACGGGGTTAGCAGCTAAGTCCGTGCCTGGCACGGGGTTAGCAGCTAAGTCCGTGCCTGGCACAGGGTTAGCAGCTAAGTCTGTGCCTGGCACAGGGTTAGCAGCTAAGTCTGTACATGGCACAGGGTTAACTGCTTACACTGTCCTAAGCACTGGGGTCATGTGTTTCATAGATATGCAGCTCCTTGATGGATACCATTTCTTAGGTATGGATTTGTGTGGCACAAGCATCCAATCATTTGAAAACAGTTGTGTTCTACATAGATATATAGAAAAGTTCAATAAACATGCATGCTACACTATACGTATTCTTGAATTTTACAATGGCTGCACACATAATAGCACTGCATAATGCACAAAAATTTCTTTTTAGAAAAAAAGCCACTTTCTATGTCTGAAAATACATTCTAGTTTAAATTAATAGACTGTTAAAGAAAGAATACCTGCAACCTACTAAATCAGCTTTTAAAAGCAGAATTAGTTTTTACTCTTAGCATGCTGTTCACGACAACCCATATATTTGCAAACAGTGTAGATCCAGATCAGATGGCTTCTGAAGAAGCCATCTGATCAGGATCTACACTGTTTGACATTCAGTTTATGAATTTGTAGGAATGAATTACATCAAGTAATCTGATTGGTTCAAAATCAGAGATGGGTGTGGCTAAAATGAATATTCAGCAAGAGACGGGTTAATTTTTTATGGTCCTAATAGCGGAATTGCACTGTATTTCATAATGTGCATTATTAATGTAGTGAGTGCACAAGCATGTTTGGTGATGTTGGAAACAACATTTACTTCTGTCAATGTGTGCAACTTGCTAGAACAGTTAACACTTATCTTGCTGAATATTCATTTAAGCCACACCCATTTCTGCCACAACCAATCAAATTACTTGATATAACTTATTGCTACAAATTCATAAAATGAATGTCAAACAGTGTAGATCCTGATCAGATGGCTGCTTCAGAAGCCATCTGATCTGGATTTACACTGTTTGCAAAGATAGGGGTTGTTGTGAACAGCAAGATAAGGGTTAAATAAAAAAAAAGAAAAAGAAAAATCTCTAAATTTCAAAAGAAAAAGACCACTTTTAGTGACATGACAGCATTTTTGAGCTCGTCTGGAAGAGCTGTTGCACTACCCTGGTGTTGGAGTCGACATCGGCATCCGCATTTGTGTTAAAGTTTTTTTAAAGCTCATATTTTCCAAACCATACGATGGATTTGGTTCGTGTTTGGTATGATGATAGCTATAGGTTGAAAGTTTTATTTAGCAACATCCCTGCCCATACCAATGGCCTCAAGGTCAAAGTCATGGACTTAGAATTTTTATGTTAAAGTTTTTTTTTTTTTAATTTTTTATTTTAAAGTTTTTCAACTGCTCATATTTTCCGAACCAGTTGAAGAATTTAGTTTATATTTTGTATGATGATTGATATAGGTCCAAAGTTTCATTAAGCAATACCCCAGCCCATGTCCATGGCTTCAAGGTCAAGGATTGACCGTTCCAAGGTGGTCTTCTGTCGCGGTTTATTATTATACCCGCTTTTTCGAAGAAAAATCGGGTATATTGTTTTCGTACCACAGTTCACTCCAACGTTGGTCCGTCTGTCTGTCCGTCTGTCACATTGCTTGTAAATGGATCTCCTCTGCAACCACTGAAGTTACACTTTTGAAACTTTGCATGTGGATAGTACATGGAATGTAGATGGCAGTGGGCAACTTTTTTGTGACCTTGACCTCAACATGACCCCAAGGTCAAAGGTCAAAAGTTATGATTTGCCATATCTCCTAAACTATTGGAGTTACACTTCTGAAACTTTGCTTATTTGATGGTCCGTAGAATATAGAATATGTCAGGTTACTTTTAGTGTGACCTTGACCCCAAGGTCAAAGGTCAAAAAGTATGATTTTGCCATATCTTCTAAACTATTAGAGTTACACTTCTGAAACTTTGGTTATTGGATGGCCCTTGGAATATAGAATAAATTTGGATACTTTTGGTGTGACCTTGACCTCAACATGACCACAAGGTCAAAGGTAAAAAATTATGATTTGCCATATCTCCTAAACTATTGGAGTTACACTTCTGAAACTTGGAATATAGAATATGTTGGGCTACTTTTGATGTGACCTCGACCCCAAGGTCAAAAAGTATGACTTTGCCATATATTCTAAACTATTGGAGTTACACTTCTGAAACTTGGTTATTGGATGGCTGTTGGAATATAGAATAAATTGGGATACTTTAGGTGGACTTCAACATAACCCCAAGGTCAAAAAGTATGACTTTGCCATATCTTCTAAACTATAAGAGCTATACTTCTGAAACTTTGCTTATCAGTTAGAATGTTTTTTGCAACTTTTTTTAACTTACATGAAGTTTTGCCTAGCTAATACATAGTCATTAGTGTTATGAATAGAAAAAGCAGGTATTTGCGATGGTATACCATCGACTGCAGATCTAGTTTTTGTTATGGTTTGTCTTTGAGTGTGTGTGTGTCGCTTGTATTATTTTGTTTTGGATAGCCAATTGGCCATTTTGTGGGAAAGTGACTGTCATTTTGGCTTACCGCTATTGATGTTTTCATTAGGGTCTAGTTGTTTCATGTCTGTGCTTCTTTCCCTTTGGTGTCTCTGATGGGAGCTGTGGGCTAATTGTAGCGATTCCTGATCATTGCCTTCACTTCTGTTTCAGAAATTTTTAATGTTAAATAGTTTTTTAACAGCTCATGTTTTTATACACCCATTTTGTAAAAACTGTCATGGTATTATAGTATGTGGCCGGTGTCCCTCCATCTGTAAACTTTTCGTTTCCAGATAACTCCGCCTACAGTTTTCATCTGACAAGTTGAAACTTGGTTGGTAGTAAGACCAAGACCTGGTGTAGTGCATATTGTTTCGAGGTTATGGTCCACCAAATATTTACATTGTTATGCTCCTTTGAAAAGTTTTTTAAACTTTTTTTGTTTCCAGATAACTCCTCCTACAGTTTTCATCTGATCAAGCTGAAACTTAGTAGGAAGTAAGACCATGACCTGATGTAGCGCATATTCTTTCTAGGTCTTTTGAGTATTTCTGTAAATATTTTGTTTCCGGATAATTACTACAATTAACATTCAATCAAGCTGAAACTTAATAGTTAGACAATGATGTGGAGCAGTACATATTGTTAGGGCCCTAAACAGGCTACTTTATTGCTGTTGTCTGTGTGTTTGTAACGTCTTAACCAAATAACTTAATGTCGGTCATAACTTCAAAAGGATTTGCCCTACTCTCATGAAACTTCACACATATACTCACCATCACAAGACCTATATTATGACCTATATTGCTTTTGTCCATGTGTTTGTCTTCCTTAACCCAAAAACTTAACCTTGGTCATAACTTCATAAATATTTGCCTTTCTCTCATGAAAATTCACACAAATACCATCCCAAGACCCTACATTCTGACAAAATCGTGTACCACATCTGTTTGACAGCTCTATGTGGGGTCCTTTCTGATTTAGTCAGTGATCTGGTTTTGAGGTTATCGTCCAACAAATAAAAACAAAGTTATGCCCCTTTGAAAGTTTCTGTAAGCAATTTTGCCTGCAATTTAGAACCGATCAAACGGAAACTTGATATAAAGTTAGACCAAGATGTGGAGCAGCGCATATTATTTCAAGGTTACAGTCCACCAGATATTTATAGAGTTATGCCCCTTTCAAAATTCCTGTGAACATTTTGTTTATGGCCAACTCTTTCTACAGCGAACATTTTTGGTCAGAATCAATCCATAGGGTCAGGAGATATAGTGCTTCAAACAGGCTCTGCTCATGCCAAAGCCAACACAACAGGGTTTGCACCAAACACAATATGTACCCCTCCCCATGGTGGGGGGACATAAAAATAGAGTGCTGTCTGCTCTAGAATTTTCTGAAACTTTGTTTTGTTTGATTTGAGGTTTAACATCCCCGTCAACAAAGATCATTTTGGAGAAGTTGCTTCCAATTTTGTGGGACTTTTACCCGACATTGAGATGAAATGACATCTCAAGCCCTGCCGCCCAATGAAAACAATAGGGTTTATAAGCATGTATAGGCCGACTGGCACCGCTTTGCCTGGGCAGGCTTAGATTCTCTAAGCTGTTTACCAGTACTCGTGTGCAGGTCGGTTTCAGCTCTGCGTGGAAGCATCATGCAGCCCATTTATTTCTTCAAGCACCGATGGATGGGGGCCATAATTTTCTGTAACATTTGGGCCCCGTCAAGTGATTTTGGTACTTATCGCCTATGCGAGCAGCGAAGGTTCAGGCGAGCCTGCGCAGTCTCGCCAGAACCTTCGCTGCTCGCTCATACAAGCAGTGAATCAAGTGGAACCTTCAGACAGAAAGCCATATCCCAGACCCCTCTGAATGGCTGGGCATGCGCAGTTAAAATTTGTCATGACGGAATGCTCGAAGACACAAATTCGCTTGGCGGGGCTCATTTGATGGGTTCATAGTAATAGGCTCAATGCAGTTCATTACGATACACAACCATGCAACATGGTGCATTTTTCCCCCATCTCCTAAATGGCTACTTTTCTGATGAAAATCGGTGATATTTTACTTATTTATACTGCAAACATAGGTAGTGGGAGCTCGTTAGAACCGCCTCATTGATGGGGTTCTAATGAGTAGCACAACCTTTGTCTTGGAGCAGAAATAAGAAAAATAATGTATACCCCTGTAAACTCAAGTTTTATCTATATAAAGTGGGGTTTCTGTGTGTGTGTGTGTGTGGGGGGGGTTCATTTCACATGTTTGTTAACATGATGAAGACCTTGAGCATGGTAAATGGCAAGAATAAAAAGATATATTGACAGATGCTGTCTCTTTATTATGACATTTCACAATATAAAGTCTATAAAGATAAAAAGAAAATCTAAATTTCTCAAATATATAAACTTCTGTATAAATATGTATATCCCATAACTGAAGAAAAAAGGAAAATGGAAAAAAAAAAAAAAAGCTATGCAATCTAACATCAAGCTTGAACCGTATGTGCTCATATATATATCTTGTTAATCAATCTATCAATCTAACCTACATTCTAGCTGCTATCTTATCCACTCATATAGCCTTTGTTTTGGCTTCTCACAACCTTCTAAGCTTTTACTGAGGTATATCACATGTTGCAAAAGCATCAAATATATGAACTGAATTTGGGCTATTCTAATTAGATGACAACATTTTCCCTATAGAAAACTAAACTGAATTATGTACAGTTAAATTCTGATATTAAGACCACCTTTGGGACTGTTAAAAAGCCATTTTTGAACAGTCCTAAAGGTGGTTTCTGACCAGAGAACACTGCATGAAGAAAACACAAAGAAAGAATACCTGCAACCTACTAAATCAGCTTTTAAAAGCAGAATTAGTCTTAACTCTTAGCATGCTGTTCACGACAACCCATATATTTGCAAACAGTGTAGATCCAGATCAGATGGCTTCTGAAGAAGGCATCTGATCAGGAGCTACACTGTTTGGCATTCAGTTTATGAATTTGTAGGAATAAATTACATCAAGTAATCTGATTGGTTCAAAATCAGAGATGGGTGTGGCTAAAATGAATATTCAGCAAGAGAAGGGTTAATTTTTTATGGTCCTAATAGCAGAATTTCACTGTATTTCATAATGTGCATTACTAATGTAGTGAGTGCACAAGCATGTTTGGTGATGTTGGAAACAACATTTACTTCTGTCAATGTGTGCAACTTGCTAGAACAGTTAACACTTATCTTGCTGAATATTCATTTAAGCCACACCCATTTCTGTCTATCAACCAATCAAATTACTTGATATAACTTATTGCTACAAATTCACAAACTAAATGCCAAACAGTGTAGATCCTGATCAGATGGCTTCTTCAGAAGCCATCTGATCTGGATCTACACTGTTTGCAAAGATAGGGGTTGTCGTGAACAGCAAGATAAGGGTTAAAAGTTTTTCAGTTTTTAGCTCTGGCATTCCATGAAGCAAAACTGTTAGTTAGATAGTCATCTGGGCAACATTCTTGCCAAATTTGCATGAAACTGGCTTAAAGAGTTTTGTCAATCTGAATGAAACTCTTTTAGCTATTTCATTAGAGGGTCATCCAAGCAACATTCCGATGACGTTTGAATAAAATTGGACCAAAGGTACAGAAGTGGTCATTCAAATGTTTTTTCTATTTCTTAGTGGCCATACATGGTCATTTTTCTATACATTTTGTTCCGATATAGTAAGGCCATTTGATTTAAACTTTTCTGTGGATCCCAAAAAGTAGTTATAAAGAGGTTGTGGTGTGTAAATAGAGTTTATATGGAATTTATAAACCAAGGGGAGGTTGAAGATCCAAAAAAGAAACAAGTGCGCTTGCACACGAGTTTCTTTATCGGATGTTCAACCTCCCCGAGGTTTATTAATCCCATATTTGAAATAGGCTGAGTCAATAAACTGTATACTACAGGCATTTTGACAGAGCTAATGGATCTGTTTGGATCTAATTCTTATAACATTCAGTTCATGAAAACTGTAGTTGGCAAAGAGACACATTTATTCCAAAATAAATGTGCGTTTTATGTCCCTGTAAATCCTTGAAGCTTAAAACACACCCAGTTACGTTTCAATGCACACTACTTATTTTCTATGTAATATTAATCAAAACTGAGTCTAAACATATTATTTTTTTTTACATTTTATATGAATATTTTCACAAAAATGATCATCCGAGATGGTAGGGGCTTGCTTTTTGCCATGTCCCTGTTTGGTACCTTTGATATTTATCAAGAATGAACTTCAATACCATGCCCCTATCTGTCACCCACTTGGAATTTTTAAGCAAATGATACTTAACTGTAATAAAATCTAGAAACAATGTGTACAATAAGACAATTTCAAGCATTCATCTGAGGCTTTACGTTTTGTCCCTGTATTTTTTGTCAGTTCCGTAACGCTAACAAATATTATATTTCAGAAGGATATTGAAATTTCTAAAAGAAATCCCCTTTGACCACCCTTCAAGCACTAAATGTTGGGAATAGTTCAGTGAATATTTAACTTGGATAGCTGATGATAAAAGTCAGGGACAAAGACTTAAAGACGCCAATTTAGATGAGTACCTTTTCTGTATGTCATTACCGTACACCTGTTTAAAAGTTTATCTTCCCATGAACGTGTTTAGTTATTGTACTTACAGCTACATCATAAGTGTACATACAATAATTGAACAGCACTACAAGGCCTCCATTAAAATAAGGTATGAAAAACTGAAAAAAACGATGAAACTGTCATTTCCGTAACCGTCATTTCCGAAACATTGTTGGTTACGGTAATGACATGATACCAAGTAATACTGGGATTCGTTCATTTGTTTCGTTATAAATGCATTGTTTGATGCATACTGAAGTGATACAATTAATATTTGTAGCTATAAACTGACCTGTGTCTATGATATGACCGATAATTTAACTGTCATTTCCGTAACGTCATTTCCATAACAAGAAAAATGTGTCATTTCCGTAACTTTTCTTGTGATTAAACCCCTCTTACAGGCTAATTATACCATGCAGTCACATGTGTGCATGCTCTATAGATACTTGCTTGTCTAAGAAATAATATAACACAGTACCTTATTACTTTATCCAAATTTTAAACAGAAAAAGCACAAATCAAATATTAGAAAAATGTATTTTGGCCTTTTGAATGTGTAAACTTTCAATGTTTTCTGAATGTTGAGTGAGATATTCATTGATTTTTGGTTGTAATATTTGCATCATAGCTGCAACATATAATTTATAAAAAAAATAATACATTCAAAATAAGAAATCAAAATCTTATGGGTCTTTATATGTGTGTTACGGTAATGACATCATTGCCATGACATGCTCATTAAAAGAAGATGAAACATTATTTTTTGGCAAGTATGAGGTGTAGTCAGTGATGCCTTTTCATTCAAACCCTATCACAATTTAACTATATCATGAAAAATGATAGAAATAACAATATTGCACATGAAGCATTTCACTGTCCAAACTGTACATTATTTTAAGAATGACCCTTTATAAGCTGACTGAAACAAAAACTGTTTAGACGCCATCTTGAAAGTACTTTCTATTGTTCTGAATGAAAACAGAAGGACTAAAATACTTATAGTGACAAAGCAATTCAAAATCCGAGAGTACAGTAACCAAACTTACACTTCATCCAATGGTTATGTCCATGTAATCTTTATTTCAATGCTGCCACCTAGTCAAACTTCATGTATTCTGAACATTGTTTACAGCTTCTGAGACCCCATTGACATGACGTCAAGAACAATGTGTCAATGTGAATTAAACTTTCCTGGGTCTAAATATAATGATTGCATTACAGGACCGGCTGCAGGGAAATACTTCCTTGAGAAATTGTGGTATTTCTTTGTTATGCATGTGATATGTTCTTTTACAGTAGCTACAAATTTCATATACTCTATTATTAACCCTTCTCTTGCTGAATATTCAGTTAAGCCACACCCGTTTCTGACTGAACCAATCAGATTACTTGATGTAATTTATTCCTACAAATTCATAAATTGAATGTCAAACTGTGTAGATCCTGATCAGATGGCTTCTTCAGAAGCCATCTGATCTGGATCTACACTGTTTGCAAAGAAAAGGGTTGTCGTGAACAGCAAGATAAGGGATAAGATAATTAACATGCAACTTAGAAAATGTTTCTGTAGTAAAAATTGTTCATTTCAATATAAAGTAAAAATTGTCATTATGAGAAAATGACTAGAGAAAATAACAAGAGGGCCCACAGGGCCCTGGTTCGCTCACCTGTGTGTCACTGTCTCGAGTACATTCTATTTTTAGCTGTGGTGGCCATCTGGTTCATCAGCAGAGTGATTTTAGCTTATTTAGTAGGGAGTAACCTAGGCAACATTCCTGTGAAGTTTGAATCAAATTGGCCTTAGGGTTTAGGAGGGGTTCACGTTTGAATCAGATTTACAATATTTTACTATTTTTAGCTCCGTTGGCCATTTTTTTCATCAGAGCAGGATTGTTTGAGCCTTTTTGGTAGAGGGTCATCTAAGCAACATTACTTCGAAGTTTGAATGATATTGTCCCAAGAGTACAGAAGGAATTGTCGTTTGAAGATTTTTTTTATTTTTAGCTCTGGCAGCCATCTTGTTCATTGGAGTGGAATGAGTTTTAACTATTTTGGTAGGGAGTCACCTAGGCAATATTTCTGTGAAGTTTTAAATCCGATTGGCCCAAAGGTTTAGAAGGAGTTCGCATTTGAAGCCAATTTACAATGTTTTTCTATTTTCAGCTCTTGTGACCATTTGTAAATCATTATGCTATTTTCCTAGAGGGTCATCTACACAACATTCCAATGAAGTTTAGAAGCCTTCATGGTGAAGTGGTCATGCTACTTGCCTTGTAAACCAGGGGTAGCAGAATCGATCCCAGGCTTCTCCAGACTTTCAGATTGGTCTTTAAACAGAGGTCCCATCACTGTATGACCTTAGCTGTTGGTGAGACTTCAACTCAAACACTCACTCCTATGAAGGAACCTATATGCCAAATATGAAGGGTGTATCTTAAATGCTCCAAAAGTTAAGACAAAGTAAGTCAAAGGTCAAGGTCATGGCTCAAAAGTTTTGAATGGTTGGGAAAATTTTGCCACAAGGAACATACATGCCAAATATGAAGGCTCTATTTCATATGGTTCAAAAGTTATGATAAAGTAGGTCACAGGTCAACGTCACAGGTAAAATCTTTATATGAGTGGGAAGCCCTTGTCACAAGGAACCTACATGCCGAATATGAAGGCTCTATCTCAAACAGTTCAAAAGTTATGACAAAATAACCTACTGATATACTTTTTGATTTGACATGACCCATATTCGAGCTTAACTGAGATATTGTCCAGATGATCATTCTGAGCAAGTTTTATGATGATTTGACTAAAACTGTGGCCTCTTAGAGTGTTCAAAACGTTTTTCTATGATTTGACCTGCTGACCTACTTTTTGACCAGATATGACCCATATTCAAACCTGACCCAGATATTGTCAAGATGATCATTCTGAGCAAGTTTGATGGTGATCGGACCAAAACTGGCGTCTCTGGTGTGTCCACAAGGTTTTTCAACAATCTAACCTACTGACCTACTTACTGGCCAGATATGACCCGTATTCGAAATTAACTGAGATATTGTCAAATGATCATTTTTAGCAAGTTTGATGATGATCAGACCAAAACTGTGGTCTCTAGTGTGTTCAGAGGGTTTTTCTATGATTTTATCTACTGACCTACTTTTTGGACCGACATGACCCATATTCGAACTTGACTCAGATATTGTCAAGATGATCATTCTGGGCATGTGTGATGATGATCGGACCTAATCTGCGGCCTCTAGTGTGTTCACAAGGTTTTTCTTTGATTTCACCTACTGACCTACTTTTTGACCTGAAATGACCCATATTCAAATTGACCGAGATATTGTCAAGACTATCATTCCGAGCAAGTTTGATGATGATTGGACCAAAACTGTGTCCTCTAGTGTGTTCACAAGGTTTTTCTCTGATTTGACCTACTGACCTACTTTTTGACCTGCCATGACCCATATTCGAACGTGACCAAGATATTATCAAAATGATCATTCTGAGCAAGTTTGATGATGATCGAACCAGAACTGTGGCCTCTAGTGTGTTCACAAGGTTTTTCTCTGATTTCAACTACTGACCTACTTTTTGAACCGACATGACCCATATTCAAACTTGACTCTGATATTGTCAAGATGATCATTCTGGGCAAGTTTGATGACGATTGGACCAAAACTGTGGCCTCTAGTGTGTTCACAAGGTTTTTCTATGATTTTACCTACTGACCTACTTTTTGAACCGACATGGCCCATATTCGAACGTGACCAAGATATTATCAAGATGATCATTCTGAGCAAGTTTGATGATTATTGGACATAAATTGTGGCCTCTAGTGTGTTCAGAAGGTTTTTCTATGATTTGACCTACTGAACTACTTTTTGACCCGACAACACCCATATTCGAACTTGACTGAGATATTGTCAGGATGATCATTCTGGGCTAGTTTGATGATGATCGGACCAAAACTGTGGCCTCTCGTGTCTTCACAAGGTTTTTTTCTGATTTGACCTACTGACCTACTTTTTGACCCAACATGACCCATATTCGAACTTAACCCGAGATATTTTGTGGTGGTACAAAATGTGAGCAAGTTAAGTTAAAATCAAATCATAAATGAAACAGCTATCATGCAGACAAGACCAAAATAGGCAATTTTTGCCCTTTCAGGGGCCGTAACTCCGTAACACATGATGGGAAATGGCTGGTTCAAGAAAGGAACCCAGATCTCATGGTAGTACAAGTTGTGTGCAAGTCTGGTTAAAATCAAATCATAAATGAAGATGCTATCGTGTGGACAAGACCAAAATAGTCAATTTTTGCCCATTCAGGGGCCGTAACTCAGTAACACATGATGGGATATGGCTGGTTCAAGAAAGGAACCTAGATCTCATGGAGGTACAAGTTGTGTGCAAGTCTGGTTAAAATCAAATCATCAATGAAGATGCTATCGTGCGGACAAGAAATTGTTTACGCACAGATGCACGCACGGATGCACGCACGGACGCACGACGGACAAAATGTGATCACAAAAGCTCACCTTGTCACTACGTGACAGGTGAGCTAACAAAAAAACTTACACTGCGGGATCATAATTATTTGTTGTAAATTAAATAAACGGCTGAAATTTTGATTAAACATGACTTCATATAAAACATTCTGCAAATTTAACCCATTTAGTACCAGAAACCCCAAAACGGGTACCCCGTCAAACAGTGCAGGTCCAGATCAGACGCCGCAGAATGCGGTTTCTGATCAGGGCCTACACTGTTTGCAAAAAATTCAGCCATTTTCTTTTAAATCAATTTTGAAGAAAACACAACCTGATACCCCTAAATTTTGAAATGGACTCCTGCTATATATAAGGAGGAAGATTCCATTAGGTACAAAAAGGGTTAAACACAAGAATAGGCAATTAATGGTTAAAATGTGTCATTCTTAGCAGTATGCTTAATGTATTTGTCAGATTAAAACTGACAGTCAAAAAACTAGCTATTTTGATGTTGACTGGCTGGTGAAAAGCCTTTTGATTAGCCAATCTGCAGTTGACTTTCTCTGTTAGGCAATGCAATGTGAGTCTGGTGGTGATCCTGTGACATGTCCATGATTATGCCTCTTTCATCTTGATTCGTGCCTTCTTGTTGAATTCCTGCCTTTGAAGAGCGCGTGAAAAGTACATGTGCGCATCTGCCTCACTTGTCCAGATTCAATTCAACAACATAAGAGGTCAAGGACGTTCTCTGTGTCAGTCAGGCGCTTGGATATGATGTTGTTGTTGTAGTTGTTTATCTTGCTGTCTGCACCCACTAAGATTTTTCATCCTAAGTTCTGACCATTTTTAATAAATGTAAGCCTTAGTGACTTACAGCAGTAAATTGGCTCTACCATGTTTATACAGACATCAGAAAACTTTTGTTCAGATGGGAGAGAGTTATTCCTTTCATGGCAATGTGTAATACAGCTACACCAGTCAAAGGGAAACAATCCAAACATGCTTTTCAAAAGGATAAAATGCTAGGCTTTTTAGCTCACCTGGGCCGAAGGCTCCAGGGGAGCTTATAGTATAGTGGGTCCTCCGTCGTCCGTCCGTCGTCCGTCCACACTTTTGAGCAGCTATATCTCTGTATCCTGCAGGCTGATCTCAATCATTTCTCACCTGTAGCATGCCTCTGGTGGGGCATTGATGACATAAACTTTTTTTTTGAAATCGCTCTAAAACTTTGGTTCCTATGGCAACCACAAGGTCCCATAGACTTACTATGGGAAAATGCTTGTCATCACCGTAGCGCCTTCAGTTTTGATCGGATCTTTCTGAAACTTATATGTAAGGTGACTGGTGATAAAAACTCGGATGAGTTCGAAAACTGGCCAAGTCGGCCCATTTATCATAGAGTTACGTCCCTTTGATTGCTGAAAATGCCCATTTTCGACCTTGTCATCACCGTAGCCCCTTCAGTTTTGATCGGATCTTTCTGAAACTTATATGTAATGTGGCTGGGGAAAAAACCTCGGATGAGTTCGAAAACCGGCCAAGTCCGCCAATTTATCATAGAGTTACGTCCCTTTGATTGCTGAAAATGCCGATTTTTGACCTTGTCATCACCGTAGCCCCTTCAGTTTTGATCGGATCTTTCTGAAACTTATATGTAAGGTGGCTGTGGATAAAATCTCGGATGAGTTCGAAAACCGACCAAGTCGGCCCTTTTATCGTAGAGTAACGTCCCTTTGATTGCTGAAAATGCTGATTTTTGACCTTGTCATCACTGTAGCCCTTTCAGTTTTGATCGAATCTTTCTGAAACTTATATGTAAAGTGGCTGGGAATAAAATCTTGGATGAGTTCGAAAACCAGCCATGTTGGTCCATTTATCACAGAGTAACGTCCCTTTGATTGCTGAAAATGCCGATTTTTGACCTTGTCATCACCGTAGCCCTTTCAGTTTTGATCGGATCTTTCTGAAACTTATATGCAAGGTGGCTGGGGATATTGCCTCGGATGAGTTCGCATACCGGCAAAGGTGGCCTATTTATCATAGAGTTAGGTCCCTTTGATTGCTGAAAATGTTGATTTTTGACCTTGTCCACACTGTAGCCCCTTCAGTTTTGATCGGATCTTTCTGAAACTTATATGTAAGGTGGCTGGGGATAAAGCCTCGGATGAGTTCGAAAACCGGCCAAGTTACCCCATTAACTATATAGTTATGTCCCTTTGATGGCTGAAAATGTCGATTTTTTACCTTGTCAGCACCGTAGCCCCTTCAGTTTTGATCGAATCTTTCTGAAACCTATATGTAAGGTGACTGGAGATAAAACCTAGGATAAGTTTGAATACCGGCCAAGTTGGCCCATTTATCATTGATTTACGTCCCTTTGATTGCTGAAAATGCCGATTTTTTACCTTGTCATCACCATAGCCCCTTCAGTTTTGATCGGATCTTTCTGAAACTTACATGTAAGGTGGGTGGGGATAAAATCTTGGATGAGTTCGAAAACAGGCCAAGTCAGCCCATTTATCTTAGAGTTCTGTCCCTTTGATGGCTGAAAATGTTGATTTTTGACCTTGTCATTACTGTAGCCCCTTCAGTTTGGATCGGATTTTTCTGAAACTTATATGTAAGGTGGCTGGGGATGAAACCTCGGATGAGTTCGAAAACTGGCCAAGTCAGCTTATTTATTTTAGAGTAACATCCCTTTGATTGCTAAAAATGCCAAATTTTGACCTTGTCATCACCATAGCCTCTTCAGTTTTGATCGGATCTTTCTGAAACTTAAATGTGAGGTGGCTGGGAATAAAATCTTGGATGAGTTTGAATACTGGCCAAGTCTGATCGGATCTTTCTGAAACTTACATGTAAGGTGGCTGGGAATAAAACCTGAGGTGAGTTCGAATACCGGCCAAGTCGGCACATTTATCATAGAGTGACGTGCCTTTGATTGCTGAAAATGCCTATTTTCGACATTGTTATCACTGCTGCCCCTTTAGTTTTGAACGGATCTTCATGAAACTTACAAACAAGGAAGTCAGGCAGAAAGCTTGGAGGAGTTTGAAAACTCTTGTTTTTGAACTTTTCATCACCATAGCCACTTCAGTTTAGATAGGATCTTCAAAGCAAGTCAGGAATAAAAGCTTGAATGAGTTTGAAAACCGGTGAGGTCAGCCTGTTTATCATAGAGTTAAATTCTACTTGATTTTCAGAAAATGCATACCCTGTCATCACCATGTCCTCCCATTGCCTTCAGTAAAGGTTGGCACTTCCTTAAACTTTGAATCTGTTAGCTCAGGTGAGCGATACAGGACCAAGCTAGCTTGGTCCTCTTGTTTTAATTTATTAAACTCGTTGTGGAAAAGGGATAAAATGCTCGGCAAAGCCTCACACTTTATCCATTTTCATAAACTCATTTAATAAATTCAATAAAACATGACCACTCATGTAAGATCCTCTTTATAAAGAGGTGTGGTGTGCCTATATGATGTAGAGATTGCAAGCATGCATGGAACATCTTTAGCATGGACTGATGGCAGTGATATGAGTTTGTTAGGCAACCAATTGTCTTACACCATCTACAGTTTACACCCTGGGCTGCTATGACACAACCATATTTGCAACCAATTGTCTTACACCATCTACACTTTACACCCTGGGCTGCTATCACACAACCATATTTGCAACCAATTGTCTAACACCATCTACAGTTTACACCCTGAGCTGCTATGACACAACCATATTTGCAACCAATTGTCTTACACCATCTACAGTTTACACCCTGGGCTGCTATCACACAACCGTATTTGCAACCAATTGTCTTACACCATCTACAGTTTACACCCTGGGCTGCTATCACACAACCATATTTGCAACCAATTGTCTAACACCATCTACAGTTTACACCCTAGGCTCCTATCATACAACCATATTTGCAACCAATTGTCTAACACCCAACTACAGTTTACACCCTGGGCTGCTATCACACAACCATATTTGCAACCAATTGTCATACACCATCTACAGTTTACACCCTGGGCTGCTATCACACAACCATATTTGCAAATAATTGTCATACACCATCTACAGTTTACACCCTGGGCTCTATCACACAACCATATTTGCCCTTTAACTGCTACATAAAATCAAAGAGCAGAAGACTTTTTTTTTTTTTTTATATATACAGTCGAACTTCGATGGCTCGAACTCGCCGGGACCGCCGAAAAAAGTTCGAGCCATCGGTAGTTCGAGCCATTGGAGTCCGACTCGGCAAGATCCATCTTTTTGTACTATGATTTTTTATCATAGCTGCGGCAATTTTGGTGACTTCCGGTGCATTTATCGGTCATAATTTAAGCCACGTAGTATACCTTTCGTATTTTTGGTCCGTATTTTAAGGCAAAGGCTGTAATTTTGGCAGCTCTAACTCAATGTCGGTGTGAAATATTAATTTGTGAAAAATATTTTGCCAGCTTTAATTTCCTTATGCTGCCTCATTAGCCCTGGGTTATTATAGGTGTTTACAATTAACTTAATTTGACACCTTCTCAACATTAATTTCTTGACCTGTTGATCAAAGGGATTGCGCCAATCAAGTTCACCTGTGTTATGTAAACAGCTGTTTCGGCAAGACAAGTGTCTTATGATACTGATCACGCGCCTGCGTGACTTGATCGATAAAATTGGAATTTTTAAAAAGGTAATTAGTGCGAGCCATCGGTGGGATTTTACATAGAAAATGCACTCAAGGGACCAGGCTTAGAGTTCGAGCCATCGTGGTTCGAGCCAAGGGTGGCATGTTTAGTTATAATGAATAGGGATTTTGCAGGGACTGAAAAGTCAGTTCGACCCAAACGTGGTGTTCGAGCCTACCGAGTTCGACCCATCGAAGTTCGACTGTATTGTTTTCCACAGAAGAAAAGGCTTGGAGCAGAAATGACTTGTTCATGTAATGACATAAGGAGATTGGATATACATGTAGCTTCACACCTTCAAGGGGGATTTTTTTTTTTTCAAATATACTTTGTCTCCATTTTCAATAGGGTCCACTCTGAAAGAAAAGACTTTATTCCTGCTGAGCAAATTCTTTCCTTTTAGAATAGACCCCTTTTTCAGAAGGGATAAGTGTATATCAAACCTTAAAGGAAGTCCCAAATGTTATCTCCCCTGTAGAAAATGGCAGAAAGTATGCTTGGTTTCACCACAAAAACATGCCTATATAATTTTGATATAGTAAAACTGGGGTTTACAGGGGTATACATTATTTTTCTTATTTCCAATAAAATATTTTAGAGCATAAATAAGAAAAATGTCACAACTTTTCATCTTAAAATGTTCATTTTTTTCGGTGGTAAAGTTTTCAATGTATTTGTATAGGCAGGTTTTCGTAATGTATACAATCCCCTTAATAAACTTCCTTCAGCTAGTTTTGCAACATTAACTTTGCAAACAATTTTTACAAAAATATTCAAACACAGACAGTCAGACATACAAAAACAATCTTTTCTTACATGATTTTCAATGAAATAGAGAAATCTCAGTGAAATCGAAATGGATATTGTCACATTTAAATAGTGAAAATGTGATTTTTGGACTTAACTGTTTGTGCATTTGATGTATCATTGAAAAATAACATATATCCTCTGTTTGTTCGATTTTAATCAGCTATACGTAATTCATGTGTGTCAGAAATTATGTTATGCACATTCCAAAGTCGTTGTGACATTGAAACTGTCACTTTTAAAGCTGACATAACGTAATTGCGTATATTATTTGAATGCAAATTTCAAGTGATTCATTTGATAAAGTAACATTCCAAGTTAAATTTCAGATTACAAGCTATTTTTCAGATGCAAACTTACAATTTACACCCTGTAAATCTTCTGAACACATCTAAATCAATGCGAAATCACCATGGATAAAGTTTGGTCTCTGGTGATGGCTAACATCTTAAAACTGCATTAATAATTGCAGTTTAAAGCATAAAAGAACCAGAAAATCTGTTGTTGTTTTTTTTTCATGTAAGATCAATTTTAATTTCACCTATGAACACCATAAGCAGTATTTTCGCTCATGAACACCAATCTTACACTGAAAAAAAAAATAATCCTCTCTTTATTTTCTTAAGTCAACATAATATTTCAAGGTGAATTTTCACAACTGGCCAAAATCTTTCAGTGGGTCCATTCAACCTAAAAATGAACAAGACCTGTCACCTGACAGGGCAGCTCCCGTACTTACTTTCTATGTCTATGACCTTGATCTCAAGATCACAGGCAAGCATCGAAGTAGTGACAAATAAAACTTTAGACCAAGTCATCAGGATTTTGGAAAATATGAAAGTTTAACATGTTGCTGTCATTTATGCCAGAGGCATAGAAATGGAACAGACAAGCAAAACATAGCCAAACATTACATACATTGGCTAAACTGTGGTACTATTTTGACAGTCTTGACCCTTCAAGCACTGCAGAAAATTTTAGAGCAGACAATAATTAATTGTTTTTCCAGGGAAGAAAGGCTTGACATTACATGTGAATTGTCTGCCCAGCAGACAATTCACATGTAATGTCAAACCTTATTTTCTCTGAAAAATAAGAAAAAATTACTTTACAGATGGCATCTGCTAACTGCGACTGGTGTTCGAAGGTTTACAAGCTGTGTTGCAAATATGTTGTCAGTTAACCCATTTAGTACCAGAAACCCGAAAACGGGTACCCTGGCAAACAGTGCAGGCCCAGATCAGATGCCACAGATCGCGGCGACTGATCAGGGCCTACACTGTTTGCAAAAAGTTCAGTCATTTTCCAAATAAATTTTGATAAAACACAACTTGACACCCCTAAATTTTGAAATGAACTCCTGCTATATATAAGGAGGAAGATTCCATTTGGCACGAAAAGGGTTAAACTAATCCAGCATCCTTAGCCATTCCATAGAAGATCGAGTCAGTATTTTGTAGCAATTTCTGTGGCTTGTCAAATTCTTTGATTTCACCTTTGTCTAACACTAGGATCCTGAAACAAAAATAAGTATATTCGCTATCATGTTACCAAGGGTTCTATGGCACTGTGTTAGACAATACATTCTTGCACACCAGACAAGGAAATTCGTGATTTTTCCCCTGAGATAGAAATTTATGTTCTGACCCTGGTGCTCCGACCCAAAATTGAATATAATCGTGTGTTTAATAAATGCATTGGTTGATTACGACCTTGTATGTGCCGCCGTTAAGGTTGATGTCACTGCACGTTACGTGACGTCACTTAACATTCCTGTACTGTCATCACAATATCACAATATTGCGGATGTCGGTACTCGAAGTGACTACAGCATTTAAAATCCGCGCAAAGAAATGAAAGGTATGCAAGAAAAAGAATCCTATATGGGTGTGAGGGGTGGATATAAAAATCCGTCCCTCGAGATCACTGTCCGGCATCACTCGGTAAGCCTCGTGATGCCGGACAGTGACCCTTGGGACGGATTTTTCCATCCACCCCTCACACCCATATAAGATTTTTATATTACGACAACACACAAAGTGCATTCTTTCATATCCCAAAAAAGGATACTTTTCGGATGAAAATTGGTGATCGTTTTCTTATTTAAACTCATAATATAGGTTGTGGGTGCATATTAGAGCCACCTCAATGAGGCAGCTGTAACAAGTATAGTTGGTACAATTTGACATGAGACTGACAAAGGATAAATTAGTGTTTTTGTCTAATAGATTGGTTTTCATAAACTTATCGTGAATTTTCGTCATTTCATGAATGGCGACCCATTTACTTACCTCTATGTATTGAATAACAGTACTGACCTCTTCGGAAAATGGCGAAGATTCTAACGACATGAAAGCCGTAACAAAGGAAAGAAGCATAGCCTGAAAAAATCCCCGCCTATGGTGGGATTCGAACCCAGGCCGCTGCTCTAACCGCTGAGCCAAAGAGTCGACTCCCTGACGCAGTTGTCAGAGAGTGGTTATAAACCTAGAAGCTATGCATATGATCTACCAAGGTAGATAATGGAAGGGAGGTAATGCTGTCCGTAACACACCCCCTCTTCAAGGAAGTCATCATATATGATGACGTGAAGCCAACTTCGGCACAAAGCCATTTTCGGCATATAAAATCCGATCCCGGACGAGCCCCCATCTTCAACATGAAAGCTGTAACAAAGGAAAGAAGCATAGCCTGAAAAAATCCCCGCCTATGGTGGGATTCGAACCCGGGCCGCTCGGGTGATAGTCCAGTGCTCTAACCGCTGAGCCAAAGAGTCGACTCCCTGAAGCAGTTGTCAGAGAGTGATTATAAACCTAGAAGCTATGTATATGATCTACCAAGGTAGATAATGGAAGGGAGGTAATGCTGTCCGTAACAATATGCATTCAATCATGTGTGAAATTATGATAAAAAAGGTCACCAGTCTCATGTCAAATTGTTCGAAATATACCAACAACCTATGTCTTGGAGCAGAAATAAGCAAATTTATGTATACCTGTGTTTTTTTCTATAAAAAGGGGTTTACAGGTGTGTTTGCATCATGACTTGTTATCCCCACGTTTTTCAACGAAAAAGTGGGGATATTGTTATCGCCTCCGTCCGTCCGTCTGTCTGTCTGTCCGCACCAACGAAACGACATTTAGGGGGCAAAAAATTTGGACAGTTTGACACTTAAGTATATATTCGTGAGTCCAAATGGGGTTTATTCCGTTATTTGGGTACTTAAGTGGCAAAAATTCGCTCTTAGGTGGCTTGCCGCTTAAGAGAATTTGCCGCTTAAGTAGTCAATATGCCGACGCCTAGCCACTTAAGTATCCGTTCGTGAGAACGTCCGTCTGTCTGTCCGGCTATCTCCTCCTAAACCGTTAGCCGGAATTCAACCAAATTTGGTATGCGAGTTGCTTACATGAATGGCTTGCGCAAGAGCACATTTTTTTGTCCCCGCCCCCAGGGGCCCTGGGGAGGGGTCAAAAGGTCAAATTTTGACCTACTGTGGAGAAAACGTGGGGATTTGCGATGGCTTGCCATCGACTGCGCGCTCTAGTTAACATGATGTTTTGCTGTATTTTGAATCTTGCAAAATTTGCATGGGCTTAATATCTTTACATCAATAAAGCAGGGAATATCTTTTTACACTGAAATATATTTCATTACATTTTTATGACCAATATCTGAATAAATATCTAGAAAGTTTAAGAGCATGTGAATTTCGACTTTTCACCCTTTCTCTCCACCCCTGTGTGTTTGATTCGCCTTTATTTTTTGTTCTTAAATATTCAATTGTTTGCTTCTACAGGAATGAATTTCATTTTTGCGGATTTTAATGATGGGTAAACTCCGGCGAATCACTCACAAACTGTGTGATTTATGCTATGTTTGTGAGTGATTCACTGATAAAATCAACAAAAATTCCCTATAATTCCAACTTTGTTATTGAAATATTAAAAATACCATAAAAAATGGTAATTTTAGGAATTCTTTCAAAAGCGTAAGAATGAACTTACCAATGACCATGGCAGACTGATTGATTATTCAATTAGAATCTGCCATCTTTGAAAGGAACCCAAGTGGAATAAACGGCAATTCTTTAAAATCAGTTTCTTGGTCATCTAACATTTGCATTTTCAATAGTTTTCAAACTTTTAATCGAACGCTGTTGACATCATTTCATATACAATAATCTAAACCTGTTCTTTGACGTAATGTTATATTACTACCTGTCCCTGTGTAAAATAGGTTTGAGATTCTTGCTCATGGAATTTATCGAATTATCAAACTTTTATTTCAACCAATCAAGTTTATAATGATGGAGAATTGGAATTATTGTTGCTTAAGATTTTCTAAGGTAGTTCTTAGATATGGAAGTTACATTCTGTATGTTTGATATATACTGCCTACTTTAAGTATGGATAGTCATTTACCACCGAAATTAAATTTTAGCATAAAGTGCATAGGTAGTCTATGCATCATAGTGTACGCTTGTAAAAACTTTGAACTTTCCCAGTCCCATAACCTTATTATGAATAGTACCCACAGCATTTCAACTGAAGGTTACTTCAATGTATCATTTGGGAGATAAGAAGCAGTCAAAACCTATTTTACATCTCAATCCCTGCCGCCCAATGAAACCAATAGGGTTTATATGCATGGACGGTCCAAGGTGCACCACTTTACCTGGGAAGGCTTAGACCTCCTAAGCCGATAATTAGTACTTATGTGTGGTTTGTTTCAGCTCTGCATGGAAGCATCATGCAGCCCAGTCTTTTTCTCCAAGCCCAGATGGGCAGGGGCCCAGTGGGGAGTTTTACATCCCATCAACAGAAAAGGTCATACAGAGACAGGACCTCCGTTTAAAGACTCATTCGAAAGTCTGGAGAAGCCCGGGATTTAACCCGGGATTTAACCCACAACCCCCCATTTACGAACAAGTGAATGGGAAACTGGACTCCAATATTGCGCCATGTTTAAAGCAACCAGGACAAGAATGCACTTACTTGTCATAGTCTATCACAGTGTTAAGTCTATGGGCTATTGTCAGCACAGTGCACTCCTCAAACTCTTTATTGATTGTCTTCTGTATCAACTCATCTGTTTCCATGTCAACGGCAGCGGTTGCCTCGTCCAAGACCAGTATCTTGCTCTTCCTCAATAGACTCCTGGCTAGACACATTAACTGTCGCTGACCAACACTGGTAAATAGCAAAGTGAAAATCTAATTAAGAAATAGATCAGCTTTAGCAGTGATTTACTGAGTAATATGTCACTTTTGGGAGGTCAGTTGCAAAGAAGATCAAACGCAAGTGATTTGTCTACTGACCAACAAACAGTGATATATCACTCAATAAATCACAGAGCTGGAGCTGATCTATTTCGAATCTAACACACTAAAAGTCGACGAAGATGCTAATGATTCCTTTAGATTCTCCCTATCTTTTGCCATTGTTGAAAAGAATCCAGCCAACATGACTGACTGTATCACATGCGCTTACCAGTTTTCATAACATAACTAATACAAGAAAAAGACATTACACCATCTAACGTCAAGGTAACAATGAATGACGTCAAGAAACGCGATAAAAAGGCAGCTCTTCATGTCACGCTCTTCCGCCCAGTGATTAATGATTCAATATATCACTAGATTTGTCTATTGATTATATAGGTGACCAGTGTTAGAATTACAGTCGGCCTTCAATAACTCAAATACAAATATAGTAAAATTCCTATAGTAAGACCACTTTGGGACTGTTCAAAAGTGGTCTTAAAGACCACTTTTGAACAGCCCCAAAGGTGGTCTCTGAGCAGAGGACATTGGTTGAAGAAAATGCAAAGATGAATTACTGAAACCTTCTAAATAAGCTTTTTATAGCAGAATTAGTCTTAATTGGGCCCCGTCAAGCTATTTTGGTACTTATCACCTATGGGAGCAGCAATGGTTCAGGCGAGCCTGCGCATCCGCGCAGTCTCACCAGAACCTTCGCTGCTCGCTCATACAAGCAGTGAATCAAGAAGAACCTTCAGACAGAAAGCCATATCCCTGGCCTCTCTGAATGGCTGGGCATGCGCAGTTAAAATTTGTCATGACGGAATGCTCGAAGACACAAATTCGCTTGGCGGGGCTCAATTTTAGGCAGTCTTAATAGCGGAATTTCACTGTACCTTTGGGACCATTAAAATTTGTTCGAGATAGGGGTAGTTCGAACTATCAGGGTTTAATCATAGCACCAGGTCACGAGGCATAATAGGGTTCACTTAACCCTTTTGTAACAAATGGAATCTTCCACTTAATACATGGCAGGAGTCCATTTTGAAATTTAGGGGTGTCAGGTTGTGTTTTCCTCAAAATTTATTTGGAAAATGACTGAACTTTTAGCAAACAGTGGAGGTCCTGATCAGACGCCGTGTTCTGTGGTGTCTGATCCGGGCCTGCACTGTTTGGTAATTACCCCTTTTGGGGTTTCGGTTACTAAATGGGTTAAGGATGTGTTTACTATCTAATATAAAAGAGAGGTATGTTGTGTGTACTCATTAGAATTGCCTCATGGAGGTGATTCTAATGAGTACACATAATTTATAACAGGAAATCAAACAGACAGAACTCCATGAATTATTCTAAGCATATACAGTTGTACGATACTTCAATGGCTCGAAGACCTTTGGGACCTCGAAAATCTGTTCGAGACAGGGGTAGTTCGAACCACTGAGGGTTACTGCCAGGCGGCATAAAGAGATACTTTGAACATCTTTTCAGTGTTCTATAATGAAAATGTATGCTGTATGTACTCATTAGAATCACCGAGGTGATTCTAATGCTCGGTGATTCTGATGAGTACACACAGCATACATTTGCAAGATAAAAGTCGAAAATCTCCTAAATTATCCCTCACTAATTCTTATGTAGAGGATTTCCCTAGAGGCTCAAGAATGGGTTCGACTCAGCCATGATAAATGAGCCATCGATGTTCAAGCCATCAAAGTTCTACTGTAGATATCTGGAACCAGTTGTTCAAAACTAAAGAGGCATTAGTTAACATTTTGTTAAAACTTTTATCATTTAATATGGTAAATATACTTATATTTTTTTTCGGCAAATTTTTAGATATTAAACTTGTAGAATAGTTAACAATCTGGGGCCAGTTGTTCAAAACTAATGACGTCGTTAGTTAACATATCGTTAAAACTTTGGTTGTTAAATATGGCAAATATGCTACAATTTTTGCTGAAAAAATGTGAGCAGCGGCACACATTTTTTCAGCAAAAATACCACGATTTTCGATATTGCACTAGCTAGAACAGTTAACAATATGACCACTAACAAGCTCATTAAGCTAAGAGGCTTTGAACAACTGGCCCCAGGTGTTGTGTGAAGACTCCTGTAGGGTCTCCAGGAGGAGTTTGAATTAGCCAGGGTAAACAAGTTATCTGTGTTCGAGTTATCAAAGTTTCAGTATAATTGGACACCGATGGTTCATTTACCATGGCTGAGTCAAACCCGTTTTTGAGTCACCAGAGAATTCTTCTAATAGCTCCAGATAAGAAAATGTATGCTGTATGTACTCATTAGAATCGTCTCATCGATTTTTGTCGAAAAATATGTGAGCAGCTTTTATAAATAAACAGTGTAGATTTTGATCATTGAAGAAGCTATCTGACTTTTATCTACACTGTTTTCAGTGTATCCAGGCTAAGCAGGCCAAGGGTTGAATAAATTGGGCTTTGCCCAATTACAAAAAGAATCTGACTGTTTGATTTAAAGTTTAATGGCCTAGTTAATGCTATTCAGGTCATATCAAGTCAGTCAGTTTACCTAACCACACTTTCATTTGGCAGACTTAGGTGAATAATAGAAAGCGACAACTGCCCTTCTTGAATCTGGAGAACTTAGAAGTGAGACAATGACTGCAAAAATATTCAAATGATCAATCTCAAAGAAATAATGTTGCCACACCTGGAAAGGGTTCAACTCCCTGGGTCCAGTTGTTCAAAATATCGTTAGCTTAATGAGCTTGTTAGTGGTCAAACTGTTAACTGTTCTAGCTTGTATGATATCTAATATAGGTTTATTTTTGCTGAAAAATGTGAGCAAAACTATTTAGTATCTGAATATTTGCAATATTAAATGATCAAAGTTTTAACGATATGTTAACTAACAACTTTGTTAGATTTGAACAACTGACCCTGGGCCAGTTGTTCGAAACTAATCGCGTTGTAAGTTAAATTTTGATGATTTAATATGACAAGTATGTTATTTTTGCTGAACAAAATGAAAATGCAAAGCTGCTCTCATTTTTTCAGCAAAAATACCAGAGTATAAGATATTGTACTTGCTAGAACAGTTAGTTAACAATTTGACCACTAACTAGCTTGTTAAGCAAACGATGCTTTGAACAACCGGCCCCTGATCACCAGTTGGATGTGTAACTCAGTGAGCCTCCAGGACTGATTGTTATCAATCAAAAGAATGTGATGTAAATAACATTACGTCTACCATACCTAAGATTCTGACCACCTTCTCCACACTCATATTCTAGACCTGCTGGCAATGTCTCAACAAATGATTTCAGATGGGCATGATCGAGTACCCGCCATAAAGCATCATCTGAGTACTCATTCAGAGGATCAAGGTTCAACCGCAGACTACCACAGAATAACACAGGCTCCTGTGAAAACATGAAACAAATTCCATTAATATTAATATAGCTATGAATACTGAATTATTAGAAATGACCTGAAGGAAAAATCATGCTGCTATCAGTCAATATTTACTTGCTTACATCACGTTAATGAGTTCATGTAACAACATCCCTCTAAACACCTCATCAGAGATGGGCGAAAACAGGAGTACCCAGAGAAAAAAACACCAGACCTTCCGATGCAGAACTTGGTATCTCACATATGACACAAGCCAGGCTCGAACCCACAGAGTGGTGAGAGACCTAATGATTAAGAGTCAGTGCTCTTAACCACTGGGCCATGGATGTCCTTTCACACACATACTTTTGGATGGGAAATTATTTCAAAAACATTTTTTGTCACCCTTATGAACCGGTTTTACTTTTGAAAGAAATTTTACCCACAACGCCAAAATATTCATCTCATAATACAACCTGCCCCTTATTGTTCCCTACAAAATGCTCCTCACCAAATATTCTACAAGGAATATCATTAACCCATTTGTACCAAATGGAATCCTCCTCCTACTATATAGCATGAGTTCATTTCAAAATTTAGGGATGTCAGGTTGTGTTTTCAACAAAATTTGTTTGGAAAATGCCTGATTTTTTAGCAAACAGTGGAAGTCCTGATCACTTGCCCCGTTCTGCAGCGTCTGATCTGGGCCTGCACTGTTTGCCAGGGTACCGGATTTGGGGTTTCTAGTACTAAAAGGGTTAAGATAAAACATCCGTATGCTAAAATGGCATTTTTCTTATCTCTAGAATTAGCATTTTTCAGATTAAAATGTTTGATATTTTTCTTATTTCTAGTCCAAATATACATTGTGCGTACTCGTTAGAACTGCCTCAATGAGGCTGTTCTAACGAATACTCTTAATCTATGTTTTTGAGCAAAAATAATAAATACCCCTATAAATCCATTTTTGTCTATATAAAGTGGGGTTTAGGTGGATGTTCACATCACGAAAACACGTTTATATAACTCTTATCCCCTTGAACCCTATTTTTATATAGTAAAACTGGGGTTTAGTTTAACCCTTCTCTTGCTGAATAATCATTTAAGCCGCACCCATTTCTGTCTATCAACCAATCAAATTACTTGATGTAATTTATTGCTACAAATTCATAAAATGAATGCCAGACAGTGTAGATCCTGATCTGAAGCCATCTGATCTGGATCTACACTGTTTGCAAAGATAGGGGTTGACCTGACAGCAAGATAAGGTTTAAACATATTTATTTATTAAAGTAGTAAATAATTTGCATCCAAATGTGACACAAGCAATAACAGGATTAGAGCGAAAGTAAAAGTACTTATATAGTTCTTCTCCTGTTTTTTTTTCTGTTTTCTGCTCTAAAATATAGATTGTGGGTACTGGTAAGAACCGCTCCCCCCCCCCCCCCCACATTGAATGTGTATCCACAATCTATATTTTGAGTAAAAATAACAAAAATATCACAATTTTTCATCTTGAAGTTTAGTATTTTTCAGTAGTATTTACAATGATGTCATTTTTTCTCAACAGTGCCCAACCGTATTTGACAGGGAATATAGCCAATACAGTGCCCTAAAAACCCAACAAGAATATTAACATCTCCTATTCTTAACCATAACATTTCCAATAGTTGACAGGGAACCGATACCTGCCTATATTTCTTTCCCACCAACAGAAAATACAGTAAAATTCCTTTTTAAGACCACCGTTGGGACTGTTCAAAAGAGGTCTTTAAGACCACATTTGAACAGTCCCAAAGGTGGTCCCTGACCAGAGGACACTGTTGGCAGAAAACAAACAGAAATATTAAGTGCAGTCTTCAAAATAAGCTTTTTAAAGCAGTCTTAGTTTTAGGTGGTCTTTACAGCAGAATTTCACTGTATTTTACACCTGTTCTTCCACTACAATACAAAATAATCAACAGGGAATATTTACAGTAAAAATTGTAAAAAACCAGTGCTTCAGCTGAAGTGCACGACCCGCCGAATGCTTTTAGTTTTATGAGTGTTACCATATATGGGTATGGCGGCCATTTTGGTCATGAGACCTGGACCTAAAACAGTTCCCCCAAAACATGCGCCTTATCATAAGGAGCAAAAATATATCTTATACTATAGTACTGTATTCTGAATCGTTTGCAGGATAAAATGCATTCTCACTTTTCCAATACAAAAGCATATGTGTCAAAGTTTGACCTAGGAACAAAGAAGGTCAAGGTCAACCCAGGGTCACCATTTTAGCAATTTATGATGGGCCTACGTCCCAGATGCTATTTATCAAGTTTTGTGGAAATCTGCCCAGTGATTCTGGAGAAGACTAGTTTTGAAGGGTTTTTACCATATATGGCTTGGCGGCCATTTTGGTCAAGTAACCTGGACCCAATGAGCAAATTTTGGTTTACCCCATCCCATAGAGGCTCCATATGAAATATGACTTCAATCGGCCCAACAGTTTCCGAGGAGAAGCAGTTCGAAAATTTTCACATTTTTCGCCTCGGCGAGGCTATACTAAATGGAATGTAATATTTCGCAAGTTCATTGGTTCGATCTCATTGATATCTATCAGTATGCCAAAAATTGTTTAAATATTCCAAGCGGTTAAGTCACTATCACCAATTTTCACAAACGGGTTACAGACGGACAGACAGACAGACCATATATGGCTCGGCGGCCATTTTGGTCATGTGACCTGGACCCCATGAGCAAATTTTGGTTTCCCCCATCCCATTGAGGCTCCATATGAAATTTGACTTCAATCGGCCCAACGGTTTCCGAGGAGAAGCAGTTCGAAAATTTTCACATTTTTCGCCTCGGCGAGGCTATACTAAATGGAATGTAATATTACGCAAGTTCATTGGTTAGATCTCATTGATATCTATCAGTGTGCCCAAAATTGTTTAAATATTCTCCAAGCGGTTAAGTCGCTATCACCAATTTTCACAAACGGGTTACGGACGGACAGACAGACTGACAGAATGACACAGTGATTTTAGGGCACTCTTAGAAAATCAACCAACTTCAGTCGGTCGCTTTTTCTGCGGGTCAATAAGGACTGGTGATAAGGACAATTTTCCATTAATAACCCTATGATACAAAAGTTGTGGACATTTGTTAGAATCGCCTCAGTGAGGCGATTCTAACAAATGTCCACAACATTTGCAGTTTAACCAATATTTTCATATGTCCTTGTGTCTGAGAATGTAATAACGCCATGAAATAAATTAAATAATGCACAAGTGGATTAAATATGCAAATTAGTTAGACACGCCACATAATGTTACACAAACGATGTCCTTAATGACGCTGTGTTTACTAATGGTCAAATATTACATTTTTGTTAAAATATCGTAAATAAAATGCATTTTAAATGTCATTTGATTAACAGAATCTTGCAGTCATGCTCATGTATTATTGAATTTATTAAACGCATTGAGGAAAAGGGGCAAAATGCTCGGGGAAGCCTCACATTTTATCCCTTTTCCTCAACTCTTTTAATAAATTCAATAATATATGAACACTCATGTAAGATCCTCTATTTCTTGAATATCTCCATTAATCTGTCTCAACTTGAGCTAAGGGTTCATTCCACTGAAATTGTCTTTATAGCATGTTTTTGTCGTTATATTGAATGTCGTTATAAAAAGTATTAATTGCATTTAATACAGTACACACACATCCTTCCATTTTCCACAAACTCACCTGTGGTAGAATAGTTAATTTAGATCTGAGATCATATAGTCCAAGTTTGGTAATGTCTTCTCCATCAATAGTAATGCTGCCTGCAGCAGGCTCTATCAGGCGGAACAGTGACAGAGTAAGGGAAGATTTTCCTGCCCCTGTTCTCCCCACAATACCAACCTATTAGAGCAAATGAAACATTAAATCAAATTCAACATTGGCATCTTGTAAAAAGGTGTTTTTCAGAAATCAGTAATGTCTATAAATATTTCACTGACAGATATTAACCATTTTCAAGTGAATATTTTTATTGGTACTATAATTCAACAACAATTCTGATCAAATAGCTCATTTGTATAGAAATTCACTTGAAAAAAAATTAAAGACCCAGGACTTGGGTTCTGTAGCACTGTTTCTTGCTTTTGGAATACATGTACATCATAATCTCTTTATAACACTATTAATGGGGCCCAAAGCACAAACCATGTCTAACAGTTAAAGAGAATGAACTCTCATACATCAAGTGTCCCCCAAGGATCTGTCCTTGGTCCGATTTTATTCTTGTTATACATTAATGACTTACCAGATATGACAAAATCAAAGGTACGATTGTTTGCTGACGACACAGCTATCTACTTGGCAGTATTCAGCCTGAAAGATGCAGAGCTCCTACAGCAGGATCTTGCTCAACTTCATAGATGGGAACTTTATTTGGACATGGAGTTCAATCCAAGCAAATGTGTTGTCATACATATAACAAGAGCTAGAACTCCAGTCCCAAGTAAGTACTTATTACACGACCAGCTTTTGGAATCAGTTGCAAGTTCCAAGTATTTGGGTGTTGAGATCAGCAGCAACCAGTCCTTCAACAAATGTATACACAGCATAACCACTTCAGCAAGTCTGTCATTGGGCTTCCTAAAGAGACATAGTGGATCCTAAAACCCAGCATTAAGGGAAATGACATACAATATGCTGAGCCATCCTTTGGTGGAGTACTCCTCTCCAGTTTGGAGCCCTTACACCAAAACTAACATTGATAAAATTGAGATGGTGCAGCATCGAGCTGCCCGGCGGATACTTCATAATTACCCACCCTATGCAAGTGTCACAGAGATGCTCAAATCCCATGGCATGGATGGAGATAGATATAACTCCCGACTATGTCTGTTTTAAAAGATTGTTGCATTGCTGCCTACATTTGATTCTTTCAAGAAGGCACTGTGCCCAGTCAGCCATTTATTGCCTTAAATGCCAGGTCGTTGTTTTAATCTTTTAGTCTACACTGTCAATCTACTTCTAACTTTTAACATTTTAACTCTGTCACCTTTATTCCACTTGTACTAATATGTCTAATGGGAACTTTTCATTTTTAACATATCCTCTACTAACATGGCACAGACGCACACCTGCACGTCATCCCTGTGAGGGGGGTGATGCAGTATGAATAGATAGATACATACATAAACAAGATTGTAATGTCCAATGATGATGATGATGATGATTACGTGTTTAACGATGCGTCAACCCTCTTTGTGTGTCATAAGCATCAATCAGTTAATGATCAAAAGGTATGTAGATTTATGAGGATATTAAAAGTAAACTAGAAAAGTGTCCAGACGACACGGATGCCCCCGCCAAGGGCCCCACCTCACCCCGAAAATCCATGTTACAAGAAAACTTTTTAAGTGTGTGACCTTGTCATCAGGAACATTTGTGAGAAGTTATATTGAAATTGGTGAAAAAATGTAAGCACTACAGCAATGACAAAGTTTTTCTAAAAATAGCCACAGTAACCTTGACCTTGAAAATCGAACTCGCTCGAGGTATTGTCATAAGGAACATTTGTGTGAAATTATATTGAAATCAGTGAAGAAATGTAGTCGCTAGAGCGATGACAAAGTTTTTCTAAAAATAGCCACAGTGACCTTGACCTTGAAAGTGGAACTTGCTAGAGATATTGTCATAAGGAACATTTGTGTGAAGTAATACTGAAATTGGTGAAAAAATGTAAGCGCATGAGCAATGACAAAGTTTTTCTAAAAATAGCCACAGTGACCTTGACCTTGAAAGTCAAACTCATTCGAGGTATTGTCATAAGGAACATTTGTGTGAAGTTATTTTGAAACCATTGAAGAAATGCAGGCGAAAGAGCTATGACAAAGTTTTTCTAAAAATAGCCACAGTGACCTTGACCTTGAGGTCATGACCTTGAAAGTCAAACTCGCTCGAGATATTATTATAAGGACCATTTGTGTGAAGTTATATTGAAATCAGTGAAGAAATATAGAAGCTAGAGCTATGTTGTTCGAGGGGATAATTAAAAAAAAATTAAGTCTGTGACCTTGACCTAGAGCTCATGGGCATGGGTGGGGGTATCGCTGAATAAAATGGACAGGTATCTAACATCATACCAAATATCAACTCAATCCATCGCACGATTTGGAAAATATCAACTCTTAAAATATCTAATAAAAAATTTCTAAGTCTGTGACCTTGACCTTGAAGGCATAGGCATGAGTGGGGGTATTGCCAAATAAACATTTGGACCTGTAACTATCATCATAGCATACATAAGCCAAATCCATAATATAGTTTGGAAAATTTGAGCTCTTTAAAATCTTTCACATTAAAATTGTCTAAGTCTGTGACCTTGACCTTGAGGGCATGGGTGGGGGTACTGCTGAATAAAACATTGTACCTATGAACCAAAGCCATCATAAAAGTTCAGGTTCTAGCAGGTACAAATACCTTAACTGGAGTCTTTAACATGGAAAATTTCTAAGTCCATGACCTTGACCTTGAGGCCATGGGCATGGGTGGGGGTATCGCTGAATAAAACTTTGGACCTATATCTATAATCATACCAAATATGAACCAATTCCATCAAATGGTTTGGAAAATATGAGTTCTAAAATGTTCAAGTCTACCTGTTACAAAAACCTTAACCTGAGTCTTTACCATTGAAAATTTCTTCTAAGTCTGTGACCTTGACCTTGAGGTCACACGCATGGGTGGGGGTATTGCTTAATAAAACTTTGGACCTATATCTATCATCATACCAAAGATGAACCAGTTCCATCAAATGGTTAGGAAAATATGAGTTCTAAAACTTCAGGCTCTACCTGTTACAAAAACTTTAACCTGAGGTTACAGGATCACGTACGTACGTACGTACGTACGTACGTACGTACACACATACGTACAGACGGACGTACACATGTACGCACGTACGCACGTACGGAAAACCCAAAAACTATATGCCCCCGGCATCATATGATGCGGGGGCATAAAAAGGTCAGAATGATAATGTATAAAAATCTGAAACAAAATTAAATCTTATGAAAAAGTCTGTAATGTCCAAGCAAAAATGTATAGACTACAGTGTGTGTGTGTGTGTGTGTGTGTGAATTCGGGTTTAACGTCGCTTTCAACAATTTTTCAGTCATATCACGATGGTGTCTGGTTGCGACAGGGAGCTCAATGCTCACGTTTATAGTGCTGCCTCACTGAAGTATCATGTCCCAGACACATTACATGATACCACACCCAGTCACATTATCCTGACACTGGATCGACCAGTCCTAGCTCTACCCCGTAAATCTGAGTGCCAAGCGAGGAGCAGCTCGTACCATTTTTAACGACTTTGGTATGTCGCGGCCCGGGATCGAACCCGAGACCTTCCGTTCCCCGGAGCGGACACTCTATCAACTGAGCTATCGGGGCCGGTTATATAGACTACAGTGAAATTCTGCTATAAAGACCACCTAAAAATGAGACTAATTCTGCTTTAAAAAGCTTATTTAAAAGGATGCAGTTATTCTTTCTTCCTGTTTTCTGTACACAATATCCTCTGGTTAGAGACCACCTTTGGGACTGTTCAAAAGTGGTCTTAAAGACCACTTTGAACAGTCCCAAAGGTGGTCTTAATATAGGAATTTTACTGTATATAGAAAAATGATAATTTATTGTCATTTATCTATAAATTCTGTATGTTTTTATCCATCTTTAAACAGTGCTATATCCAAAGCCATATCATAGTAAAAACACTGCAAGCACTGCATCATGCCCCGCCACTGCACTTACATAAAGCAAGAACAATAACACTGTCAAACCAGAGTTACGGTTCTTGTGGTCTGGACCTCAGCTCATAATGATTTACATTTGTGTGAAGTTTCATCAAAATATCTGAAAAGGTTCCTAATACATGAGTAAACTATTGACAGAAATGGCTATTTTCAATATTTACTGTGTTCAAAGGGTGATAACTCGAAAAGTAAGATAACCAAAGTTATGGTTCGTCTGATCTGCACATTGTCTCATAGTGCTTTACATTTGTATATAAGATATGAAAATATCTAAAATAGTTTTCAACTTGCAATGCAGACATGAGTACCAGTACAAGGTAGGAATGGCTATGTTCAATGTTCAAAGAACAGTAACTCCAAAAGTATACAAACCAGAGTTATGGATCATATGTTTGGCATGTAGACTTGGTGATTTAAATTTGTATGAAGCTTCATGAAAATATCAAAATGGTGTCAGAGTTACGGAGCGGACACAAGTACATGAAAGAAAGAAATGGCTATGTTCAATATTCAAAGGGCAATAACACAAAACGTAGGAGAATAAGAGTTACCGTTCATATGTTCTGCAGTCATCTCATGGTGCTCAACATTTCTCTGAAGTTTCATGAAAATATCTCTAAGGGTGTCAGAGTTATGGCGCACACACAAGTGCATGACAGAAATGTTCAATGTTCAAAGGGCAATAACTTCAAAGGTAGGAAAATCACAGTTATGTTTAATATGTTCTGCATGTCATCTCATGGTGCACTACATGTCTGTGAAGTTTTGTGAAAATATCTCAAAAGGTATTAGTGTTATGGAGCGGACACGAAACTATGATAGAAATGGCTATGTTTAATGATCAAAGGGCAATAACTCCAAAAGTTGGAAAATCAGAATTACAATTAATATGTTCTGACCGTTTATAGCTTAATGATAGGTTGTGTATGCTCCACAACCTACATCTTGGAGCAGGAATATAAATAACACTGTATACCCGTGTAGATCACAATTTTTTATATATGTGGGGTTTAGGGGCTTTCATTTCACGGAATTTTTAACCTAGATCCAGTTGTTCAAAGCATTGTTAGCTTAGCGAGCTCGTTAGTGATCAAATTGTTGACTGTTCTAGTAAGTACAAAATCTAATATAGCGGTATTTTTGCTGAAAAAAATGTGAGCGAGCTTTTGCATCTGCAAACGCTACTCACATTTTTTCAGCAAAAATATTAGCATATTTGCCATATTAAACAATCAAAGTTTTAACAATATGTTAACTAATGACGCCGTTAGTTTTGAACAACCGGCCCATGATATTTGTTCATTAGATGGACAGTTACCTACCTTTTCCCCAGAATTTATATGCAGACTTATTCCTTTTAGAACCAAGTCCAGCCCCTCTCTGTATCTCACGGAGTATGATTGCAACTTTACAGTGCCTTGATCTGGCCAGTTTAATGGTGGCCTTCTGTTTGTCTTCAAAGGCGCCTAGAGAAAACAGGAATAAGTATTACGATAATATCTACATGTGAAGTTAAATGGGAACACTGTAGATCCAATATATCACGGTGTTTGGGGTCCAAGTTCCACTGGCATGATATATCCAGATAGCGATATAAGTCGCGGTAGTTTGCCGAGATGCCAAAACAAGTCGCCATGCTAGTTACCGCTTATCAATCCACATTAATGGCTGTCAGTAATGCTATTGGCCATGTTTCACCAGTAAAGTAAGAGGACTGTTCAAATATGAGTGCAAGTAGAATGTTTTCTCATGCACTAATGCGAAAATCACCTGGAAATAAATATCACAGCGTAGAAAAACATTTTACCTATACATTGATACCAAACCTGTTAAAATCCGTCCACTTTAGCCATGTATATCGTTCAATAAACACTGTCTACTCTTGTATACTAATGCAAAACATGGTTGGAAGAAGGTCAGAGTACGCTGTTGAAATACTGTCCTATATTAAGAATCATTGTATTCTTGGTATCCGGTGCAAAGATATTTTTGATGAAATATGTTCGGGTTATGGGCAAAATGAAATGTCTTTTCCGACAGTTTTTCGTTGGTGTAAGAAATTCAGCTGTGGGCTATGCTCAACAGAAGATGCACCACATGATCGTCGGCTGAAAACAGCAACATCTGCCAAGATGGTTGCTAGAGAGAAAAAAATAGTTGCTACCGATGCACGATACACCACTAGGCAAATAGCTAGTATGGTTGGCATCTCATTAGGAGCAGCTCATACAATTCTGAAACGGGATTTGAAAATGAGAAAGATCTGTGCTAGATGGATTCCCCATCTGTTGATAGATGGGCAGAAAAAGACATGTGTTCAGTGCGCCAAGAAGTTGCTTAAAAAGTTTCCAAATTACAATGCACGGTCTTTCGTTAATGTCGTCACAGGTGACTAGACATGGGTTCACTTTTTGAGCCAAAACGAAAGAATCAGAACAAAATATGGGCAACAAAGTATTGCAAAAGACCATGCATTGCAAAGCGGACCATGAGCGTCAAGAAGGTAATGTATGCCATATTCTTTTCAAATCAGGGCCCTGCTATTCAGGTTGCTGTGCCTAAAGGCAAATCTGTAAATGCGAAGTTTTACAAGAATAAAGTTCTTCGAAAATTGAAGAAATATTTCAAAGAACGAAGACCCGCAACTGGTTTGGCCAATGTCAGATTGCTACATGACAATGCGTCATTGCACAAGGCATTCATTGTGCAAGACTATCAGAAGCAGGAAAAGGTTGTTGAACTCCCTCACCCCCCGTATTCCCCTGACCTTGCCCCATGTGACTTTTTTTTGGTTCCCACGGCTGAAAAAATACCTTTCTGGTCGAAAATTTGTACAGTGCAAACACCTCGGTTCTGCAATATTCCAGTGCCTTCATAGTATACCTCGAAACAACTACCAAAATGCATTCAATGATTGGATCAGAAGACTGAAAGTTTTTATATCTGTTAAAGGGGAATACTTTGAGGGGACAAAATAAATTTTTCATCGAAATCTATCACGGAATCATTTTTATGTGCTTAGTTGCATTCATATTTGAACAGGGTTCGTAGGTTGAGAATTACTCAGTGACAGAACAAAGGGGACTATGTCTACCAATTAACTTACATTCAAGAACGGCTGAAAAACTGTATTTGAAAACATGTGATCGCTAAAATGACAAAACAGGACGCCATTTTGGATGTGCTGGTTCCCTGCATTGGTTGCCTATAACGGTGACGGCCAAGGAGCGCAACTACCATAAGCGCTAAGCGATAAAGCAATCTGAGTTGTTTCCCTTCGCTTGCCAGAAGTCGGAATCGTTAAAAGTAGCGGTTGGAAAAAATTATTTACCGTCTGCTGCGGGCCCAAAAACTATACAACAACATAACTATCATTTTATTGTCATTTGATTTCTTCCATTTTATTTTCACATGGAAGGCATGATAGATCATGATTAGGATGCTCTGCATGAGGGCGCACGAACATCGTTATCTGATTGAGCATTGAGTAGATTACTCAATTATGACACTGATTATGACACGTGTGGAGATTAAGAATAATTGTTTGCCAATACCTGTTCTAACTGACGCTAATTGGATCAGTTG